>CM061914.1:58022100-58110341 GCA_031002005.1 Vandiemenella viatica | reverse complement strand
CTTTAAGAGTGACGAAAAATTCAAATTATTGGCTTTATTTGTAGACTATAATACGTTTAGAAAGAGTATACATTTTAGATGTCGTGAATTTTTCACTTGTGTTATTTTTTTTGTTATTGTCATTAGTCTCTTGGCTGGTTCGATGCAATCCTCCATCCATTCCTATCTTGCTCCAATCTTTTCATCTCAAAATATCCCTTACAATCCACGTCCTCAATTATCTGCTTCATATATTCTATGCTCTCTCTTCCTCAGCAGTACTTACCATCGACTGTTCCCGCCAATAACAAATTACCAATCCAGCATATCACAAAATATGACATACCAGCCCTTATCTTCTTTCTGTAAGACTCTTCCACAAACTTCTTTCCTCGCCCATCATTTCAAAAACTCGTTCGTTTCGTACTTTATTCGTTCACTTAATTTTCAGCATCCTTCTACAGCACCACATTTCAAACGCTTCAGTTTTCTTTGTTTCCTAAATTCCATGCTTCGCTGCCATAAAGTGATGTGCTCCACACATAGAATTTAAAAAAGTTCTTTCTGTGTCCTAGATAAATATTTGAAATTAAAAAATTTCTCCTTCTCATGATGGCTCTTTTCGTTAGTGCTATTCTGCTTTTAACATCATTCCTGCTTCGGCCATCGCTTGTAATTTTGCTTCCCAAATAGCAGAATTCAATTAATTCTTCTATCGTAGCCGATCCTATTTTTATATTTAATCTACTGTTATTGGTATCATTTCTGCTACATTTCATCACTGTTGACTTGCTTCGGTTTATATTTGATCAAAATTCTTCCTTAAATATTTTGTTCATGATATTCAGTAACTTCTCAAAATCCTTAACCTGTTCTGCTAACAAGGCAATGTCATCAGCAAATCGTAGCTTTTTTCTCCTTGAACACCTATGCCACAGTCAAATCTTTCTTTCACTTCCTTTATTGCTTGTTTTACATGTTGAACATTAATGGGGATAGATTACAACCTTGTCTCACACCCTTTTAAACTAATGCGTGTCTCTCTTTTTATTGTAGCTACTTGATTCTTACAAAGATTATGAAGTATTCTTCTATCACGATATTTTAGACCCGGCTTATTAAAAATTTAAACTACTTGTCCCACTTAGCATTATCAAATGCTTTTTTTAAACTAACAAACGCCATAATCTTAGAAACAAATTTTCTATCAGCATGGCATGGATGATTCATCACTTAGTTCCCCTGAAAGGTATGTTGCAGGATATTCACAGCCGCGTAATAAGTCCTCTGCACAGTCAGGGACACGGCTGAATATTCAAAATTGTCAGTTCTCCAGTTTTTCTTAAAAACAAAAACGAAATGTTATATGTTAAGCGGTCTGGTAACTCGATGATTAACATGGCCCCAGGTTCTAATCCCTGTTCGGCCAGTATATTTCTTTAGAGTTTTGTTTAATCGTAACTGATACTGCAGTATCTTCCGTGGTTCGAATTCCTCGATAAAGTGTAGGCTCAGTCACGACAGATGCGAAATGCGAGGCAAATCGAAACTCGAAAATCATCAAGTTGTATAACTAATTGAAACTACTTACTGACTAAGTTATGCATTTAACACTGTTCGGGCGTAAGTTAAAACAGAGTTACAAACGCTCAAACGAATAAGATTCTGTTCAAACCATAAGTTCACAGAAAAAAAGAAATAGGAGTTGTTGTTGAAACGAAAACTTTCATTTGATGACATTAAATAACATTTCAACTTAACAAAACACGTGATAATAAACGTTAAAACTGAGTTTTTGTATTTCACAGATGCGCGCAGAACGCGTCTAGAGGCATATCTAAAACCGATACCGAATACAATCACTATATTTAATATCTTTTAATTTGTTAAATTTTCAGGCTATTACTTAAATTTTTCGTTCATTAGTGAATTTTACTTTTTGTTCTCAAAGAGCTTTATTTTTTTTTTTGATTCTATTGATTTCAAATTGATGTAACAATGAAAGTGCGTTAACCAAGTTTAACACTATGTAACATCCGATATTAACCTTAGCTAAGTCTACGCTATTATAGATTAACCTAATCTAACCAGACCGAGTGTCAGACTAGCCTAACGTAACTTAAACTAGGATACGATAGGTCAGTTTGAAGTCTGGTGACGTAAGTTATGGAAGACTATCCGGAGTTAAATTTAACTTGTGACATCAATACCGTAACGGAAGATGAAATGGTATCTGTATTTAAGAAGTTTTTAGTGACTTCTTTATTACCGCGACGGGAGCCGAATATACTTCTAAATTTAACGACTTTTTGTGTTGCTTGAAATGTGTTCACGATTTCATCATTAGAATTGATAATCACTAACATCAATCCTTTGGGTTAATGCATAACATCTGACATTAACCTAAGTTGATGCGATAAAGTATTTGTGGTTTTGAAACATCAACTTTGGCAGCTTCGAGGATATTCCACTGATAACAAATGATACCCTGATCTACGTCTCACCACCCCTTGTTGACCTATATATTGTCCTCTGTGTTTAACGACTTTTAACTACCTACGATATAATATCTGCAGCTGGTATGGACTCGTACACCGATATGAAGAGGTTAGCACAGGATAGGAAGGGATGGAGAATTGCATCAAACCAGTCTAAAGACTGGCGACAGCAAAAAAAAAAAAAAAAAAAAAAAAAAAAAAAAAAAAAAAAAAAAAAAAAAAAAAAAAAAACAGAAATCAGTTCTCCATCGAACGGTCGAGATTTTTTCTCCAAGACTGAGCAATTTATGTCTTATACGAGCGCTGGGGGAATGGTAATAAGGAAGTGATTAAAAAAAGGGATTTAAGAACATAATACTATATTTGATTAAGCGATAGAGTAATGTTCTCGGTAGAAATTGAATCTAGTTAAATACTCATATGCTGGGCTGTTGACACACACTCGTGTCCATAAGTTAAGCAATCTTCGAGATGCATGAGAAATCATTCTGTCAAACCAATAACGTGTGGACTAATCTGTAGCTATATGTGATAAACTTGGCAGTCTCATTCGAGAGTGCTTAGTGTGCCGGAAAGTCCGAGTGTAAAGAGGCATGGTTGAGATGGGTAATCGTTCTGACTGCAAGTTGTGTGCGCTTGACACACTGTATTCGCGTCGTAGGAAAGCAGGATGAGCGAGCGTGGTAGTTGAGCGGTAACACTCTGGCCTCTTATTCGGGAGGACGCGGGTTCGAATCCCAGTCCAGTCATTCAGATATTCTATGGTTTCCCCAAATACCTCGAGTCGATTGCCGGGATTGTTCCTTTAAAAGGCTACGGCCGAATTCTTTCCAGTTCCTTCCCCCGCGCCCGCCCCTCTAATGACCTCGACGCCAACGAGGCGTAAAGTTATGAGGAAAAAAGGAAGCAGGGTGCCACAGATATGGATGACATTTCGCGTGGTTGAATAGAGGCCAGCCACACTCAGAGCTAAGTGGGCCAGGAGTTGCACGTCACCCGTGACGTCATTTCATGGCTGTGAAGAAGATTCCGGGAGGAAGGAAACAATCAACGGCAGTACGGGCACGTGCTACAATCCAGCGTCAGAATGTTGATTGTTCTTTAAGTGCTCGAAGACGTCCAGCTTACATAGCACCTGCATTGATTAGGTACTTCGCAGCATACTCTGACTCACATATCTCACGTCAGACAGTGTATCGTCGGCTTTGAGAGGTTGTTCCGTATGCCCGGTGACCCGTCAGATGGATTCCCCTCATACAAAGACACCGCGTGGCTCGTCAAATGTGGTGTCTTGTAAACCGTGATTGAACCAAGGAACAGTGGGTTGGGTTACTGTCGTGGACGATTCGGGTTTAGCCTGGAGAGTGACTCTTGCCATCTCTTAATATAGCGTTACAATCCCATATAGTAGGGAGAGGGGTAGGGATTGTTGTAACTTATTACCACTTCTGTATCAAAATTTTACAGTGGCGGTGTATGCATGCTAAGGTCCTATTTTTGACAACCAAATTATGTAAACAACCGGGTTTGATCATCCTCTGATGACACCAAAATATGTAAGGGGTTATGGGGGTGGATGCCCTACGACTTCTATCGTTTCTACTTGCTATCTTCTGCTCTTGCACGCTATAACTCTTCAGTCTTCTTATTTTTCATTAATCCTGATCTGACACCATCCATAATTAGGCACGGAACCTACTATGGTTTATGAACGTATGTGGGTACTTTTAATCTAGAGCGATAACTGATACGGCGTAAAGTAATGTGCAAAAAGAGATAGTTGCAATCTGAGAAACTTATTTATTCCCCGAGTCACAAGGAGGCATTTCGTTTGTTCTACAGTTAAATGATCTCTTACTAACTAATATATGTTCACTGCTGTTCACCAATTATGCCTGTAACTACAACTTGTTATGTGTAACAAGCGGGAATTAATGGTAAAGTGATTGAATACTGTCAGGCCACTCCGAAAAACTCGAAGTGCACCCGATCGACTATTTCTTCTTCTTCATCTTGGGCAGCTTCCAACCACTGACCGGATCTGCTTAGAACAAATTCCTCTCCAACGCTTCTTGTCCATCCACCATCACTCTTCTTCTAAAGGTAGCCACACACGTGGAGGCCGGGCCGCAGGGAAACAGTCCGCGGGCCGGACCGCAGGGATATCATCGAAGTGGCGCTGCACACACACGGAGCGTTAAAATCCTCAAGGGTTTCTCAGTCTCAGAGTTGGCTTCACGATGGCAGCATCCGATGATGTTCACGCATTGGGCTGCTGTTACTATTTTCTTTATTGAATCTGTCACTCTAAGTTGCCTAGTAAAACTTGAAGCAGCCTTTTTCTGTAGTTCCATATCTTCATAAAAGCTTCCTATCATATTTCAAAAATTTGCCTCGGTTAACCAGGTGGCTCGGATAATCGGAACTCGGATAACTGGACTTTTACTGTAATTGATTTATTCCCATTCGTAAATGTACATCAACAACATAAAATTAAGTTTAAATGACATAAAAACTAAATTAAAATAATATTAGTTTAAAATCATATTGTAATTAATATAGTTGATCATGTGATGTAAACTCAAATTCAAGTCACATAACATCATTTGCATTATAATTTGATAGAACAATTGCTGCTGTTTCGTTGTTTTGAGGTAATTTATCAAAATCTGCTGGTGGTTTATAATGATCCTGCGGGTGTTGCTTGAAAAGGTTGTGGGCTGAGACAATTCGATGAGGTTCCTGGATAAAAAAAATAATAATCCAGAACTGCTGCCTGCAGAATAGTACAGGCCAGAAGTAGGTAACCGTTGCTCACTGTAAGACATTCCTAAACAGCCCATTTCGACTTGAAACAGGGTGTCATTAATTATTTTTTTTTGCTATTAGCATTTGATTGGTCGGAAGGCCACGTAATTTTATGGCAACGGTTTTGCTAACAACGTCAAACTGATCTTCTTGCAGCCGTTTTTTTTTTAATGTTCTTCAGCACATCACTTCGCAAAGATTCATTTCCTGATGATTTTATGTAGCTGATTTATTTTTTAATTTTTTACATTTGGTTCATTTTCCTTCAATATTTATGCCAGCTTGGCGTAGGTAGCTTCTCGTTTGTTTGTGTCGTTGTATTCCTGGTACTTCAATTCCTATTAGACATGGCTCACTAGCATACATATTATAAACACGGAACATCACGAAACGGAACATTAGAAACAAAACAGAGAAACAAAATCGCAACACATGCAGGCACTCGCAAGAAATCCTCGAAGGCCACACACGCTGAGATTCTCACCCTCCCTCCCAGCCTTCGAGGAAATAAGAATTGTTTTTCGGTGGGGATTTGGCCGCACTGGGGTGAGGCCACGGCCTCAAGCAAGTGCCCACACACGTGGCGGGATCCCGCAAGGCCGTGACCATCCCGTCCAAATCCCGTGGGTTTCCCGCACGTGTGTGGCGGCCTTAATGTCTAATTTCCTCCTCTTTGTTCTGCATACTTTTTAACGCCTTTCACCCATTCAGTGGCGGATCTAGAAATTTTCCTAGCCGGGGCAAAAACCTTGAAATCGCCGCCCCCATTGTCACCACTACGAGTGTCACTGCCGCCCTGATTATTGCCCATTGGTCGCCGCGATTTGCCCCCCTGAAGTTGCCACCTGGGGCAAATGCCCTGGGTTCCTCCCCCCCCCCCCTCGTGTGGCACTACACCTATCTGTCTCTCGGTCTTCCTCTAGCCTCTTTCCTTTCAGCTCCATGTGTAGCATCTTCTTTGGCATCTTCACATGTCTAAACCACTGTAACCATGAACTAGCTCGGCTATATCTGAGAAAGAATTGATCGCATCGGCCGCCCAGCTGAAATCGGGACTGGCCGTGGAATTGCTAACTCAAGCCACGACCTAGCTGGCCGGCGCTGACTTGGAAATTCCTCCTTAACTGACAAACGTTGCGTCGGCAGGTTTCCGTTGCACACTGCTGGAAGCCAATATTCAACTTATCTAATCTGATACGAAAATTATAGAAACAATCTCTTACACCTCCAAATATTTTAGACAGGTACCGATATGGCAACGCCATTCTTTTCGTCTTCAGCGGTATTATGTTAAGGGCACGTATTCCACTTCATGTGTTTCCTGGAAGTGCAGTGGCGGCTGCTGTTTATAGGGATTACGTCTTGCAACACCATGTAAGGCTTTTTCGTGGTCCATATCGACGTGGTTCCCACCTAATGAATGATAATGACTACCCACAAAGGGCCGGCCTTAGGGTTGCCATTTTTTTTTTTTGAAACTATAAGAGTTCATTTGTGTTTTGGGAGGGCAAAAATTATGTACGCTGTATAGAAAAATCGTACGTTTATTGTTCATTGCTTTGTGACACTTTCAACAAATACTTATTCTTTCTAAACACTTCGGCAGCATATGTACTGTCTCTGTCTAAACTAAAATAAATGATGAACTCATACTTTACTAACCGGAGCAAAGATTTGTTTATTTCATTTCTCTTCTTTGCATTCCTGATAGAAAAATCTCTCTCAATGAATGCGGAAGTGGCGGGTACAGATAAAAGAAATTATTTTAAATATATTTGGAAAATGTTCACTTTTATTGAATATGTATTGTCATTTTTTAAAAAATAGGCACATCAGAAAAACTTTTATCATGCAACTCATTCAGCAGTAATATTTCTGCATATAAATGGTCCATAGCAATTTGTAGTTTGTACATATTTAAAGCTACTAAAACAAACAATGTTAATATTGAATGGCTGATAGTTTAGTTATGCACACAACACGTTACACAAATAAAATCAGTGCGACAGTGGTACAGTCCACAAAGTATGAAACTATTAAAACAAAAAGTATGTTGTCAGCTGACTGGGGCCGAAAACGACTGACTAACCACAAGACAGGAGGAGGCATTGTCCACTGCACACGACATAATTCGGTCGAATGCGGCCGAGCAACGGACCAATCCCACGGTTTCATTAGGATACTATTTTGTTCGTAAAATATAAACCAGTGAGGTGACAATGTGTATTGGCTCGGGGCCGCATTTAGGATATGTAGACCCCTAGGGTATAACTGTAATGCGAGCCCTTATATATATATATATAAAGGTTAAGTAATCGATATATATATATCACAATATCGATTACTTATTTTTAAATTACTAAACCTTTAGATACAAAATATTGGATAACATAATGATAGTAAAAATATACGAGGATAACTTACTGAAGAATCGAAAGTTTGAAACGTGCTTTCTGTATCGTTTCCGATACTGAAATGAACGAGGTTAGCATGTTCGCACGTTCAATTTTTCGACTGATGATCGACAGGTAAGGTTCTGACTATTGTAATTGTGTTGTTATAACCAAACACCCACATCGAAAGACCACGGAATTACAAACTCAAAAGTTTTAATAACAATATGGAAGAGTAGGCTGACATATTAAGACAAAACAAACGATAAAAGATGATTAAGATCACCGAAAGCACGCAATAGAGAAAGATTAAAAACACAATATTGATTATTCACACTTGCATGTCAACAGGAAGACAGCGACTAAACTGTTTTTAGACAACGCTTCACTAATCGGAGCCACACCAAGCGATCCAGATTCCTGAAAGCTGAAATAAAATTTTAACAGAAATAAAAGGTTACTTATAACAACAAATTAAATAAAAATATTTAATATCGAATTCTAAGTACACCTATTTCAATTATAAACGAATATATATATATATATACTTACTTTCAAACAAAACATTAAACCTTGGACCTCCCATCGCTACTCGCTGTTTACATCATATACAAAATGAATTTATCTTACCTAACATTCCCAACATGAAGGATAGGGAATTTTAGTTCGTACTGCTGTGACTTCAATCAACATTCATACGCCCCGACCATAGTATACTGCAATCTTATGTTACAAGGGTTATATCTTGTAAGTCCTCATCTTTGAGCCACGAAGTTGTTACTTTTCGGTATAGGTACACTGAAACGTTATTTTACAGGATTCAAAGGATTGAATTGCGCATGCGTGAACATTGTTTCAGTTTTCACGAGCATTTAAGAACATTCAATGCTAAAATATTTTCTTTGCACATGTTTGATTAGTTTTTTTCCTTGCATGTGGTGCGGGCGCCTTTGTGGTGCGGGTCTCTAGGCTACAGCCTAGGTCAGTGATGGGCAAACTTTTTAAGGGGAGGGCCACATAAAATAAAAAATTATCTCGGCGGGCCGGAATTTTTTTTTTTAAGTGATAAACTTTATTTTTGATTTTTACATCACACACAACTTATATTATTTGCAACTTATATTATTTGCAGTCAATCGGTTTCTAACGCTGTTTCTGTGAAGCTTCATAGTAGAAAACACCTGTTCACACAGGTAGGAAGATGCAAACATCGCAATTATCTTCTGAGCGTGAGATTTCAGGTTTGGGAAACTTGATTTTGACAGAGCCTTGTAGAACTCAATTTTAGAAACGTTGAGAAATAGTTGCTTCAATTCAGTATTACATTGCAACTCAATCAGTTCGAGCTGCAATTCTGGTTTGACTGATTCACAATCCAGATTAAATGGCATGCTAAAAATGTCCAGGTCATGTTCGATAACTTGAAGTCTTGAAATCTTTGTTCAAATTCTTCATGAAGACATTTCAAGCTTTTCTCATAGCTCCTAAGTTTGTCTTCCCTAACTGCAAAAGTCTTTAGTCTTGGAAAATGAGTAAAGTCTTTCTTGACTAGTTGTTTGGAGAATAGATTCAATTGCATTTTGAAACCCTTGATATGATTCCAACTATCATGGATTAATTGATTTCTTCCCTGGAGTTTAAGGTTCAATTTATTGATGTGACTGAGAAGATCTGTAAAAAATGCAAAGTCCGAAAGCCATACAATATCTTTCAAATGTTCACACTCGTCCATTCCTTTTTCTTCCATGAAAGAGCCCAAACTCGTTCGAAAACCCGTCCTGCACTGAGCCACCTTACTTTATTATAGTGTAGTAAAGTACATCGGAATATTCAGATTGCAATGAGTCAAGAAACTCTCGAAATTGTCTATGGTTGAGTGCTCGAGAACGAATGCTATTAACAAGCTTAACAACAGCATCAAGCACATGTTTCATGTCTAGAGCAGATTTACACAGAGCTTCTTGATGTATGACACAATGAAAAAAACACAACTTCGTTCCCAGGAAATGATTCGTTAAACATGCCTACAAAACCAGATTTCGTCCCTATCATATTCGGTGCTCCATCAGTTGTAATGTTATAAATATTAATCAAAGGTACTTTCAAAAACGTGATAGTTTCTTGAAATTCTTGAAAAATGTCTGATCCTTTGGTCGTTCCCTTTAATGAACGCATGCAAGCTAATTCTTCGCTAACACAAAAGTTGTCATCAATACCTCTTATAAATATCAGTAACTGAGCTGTGTCAGTTATGTCCGTACTTTCATCCAACGCAAAAGAACAGAATTTAAATTCCCTTATCTTTGACTCTAGTTGTGAGACAAACTGCTTATCAATTACTTCAATTCTAGAAGTAATTGTTGTTCGAGACAAACTTACTGTCTCAAAATCCTTTGTTTTGTCAGGACACAAAATGTCACATACTTGGAGCATACAAGTTTTAACAAATTCGCCGTCAGACAATGCTTTGTTACTTTTTGCAATATTGTATGCTACAACGTAACCAGCATGTGTAGATAGCTTTTGAGAACAGATTTGTTTCGTAAAAATATTTTGCTGACCTGACAGTTTTTTACGTAGAGCTCCTGCTTTTTGCTTCCGATCTTATTCAGTCATAGTTTCATAAGTGGCGTTGTTATGTTTTGTCATAAAGTGACGTGAGAGGTTGAATTCCTTGAATACGGCTACAGCTTCATTGCAAATGAGGCACACAGGTTTATCCTTAATAGGCGTGAAAAAGTATTTCCAAGTCCACTCAGATTTAAAAACACGACATTCTGAATCAACTTTAGGCTTTTTATATGCCATTGTAACGATCAAAAATGTAAAAAAAACACTAGCAACAAAGGAAAACACAAGCCAGACACACAGCCGCAGCACTGACTACGCGACTGTCCGAACTGCACTGACCTTGAGAACAGACTAAACGACAATGGTAGCGCCCGAGTCGTTCCGAACTTAGCCGAGCAACACGCGCATTGTACTCCACATCGCCATGCTACTGATCTACAGACATATACTACGTCACTACGCAAACTCAGTTAATATTAGACGCGATAATACCGTACTGAAAACGCAATAAGAAGGAAACATTCTATTCTAGCTACGCTGAAAATACATTTTGTCCTATGTGTAATTGTAGGAGTTATTCGAAACCATGTCGCGGGCCGGATTGACTAGCCCGAAGGGCCGGACTTGGCCCGCGGGCCGTACTTTCCCCATCACTGGTATAGACCATCTGTCTCAGTACATCCCACTCTTCATGTGTGAGAGTGACTTTATTGTACCCAACTTTTTCGAGTACAACTACTGGATTAAATTCCAGTTTAGGTGACAAACCAACAGTGATACGCTTGGTGTCACTGCTGTTTAACTTGTAGCATGTTGAAAACAGGAGAACCTCACTAGCCATAGTGAACTGGACTTGACGATCGCCGACCGGGAACTGAGGGCTAGCTGGCTGGTGTGATGGCCTTTATACTCCGGCAGTGACGTCAACACCCACTTCTGTATCAAACAGTATACATCTGAGAGGAAGTGGATTCGTGACATCATGGAGACCATCATACTCGATTTTCCGATTAATGGATGAACTAATCGTCCATTGTCTACTTAAACCAATGGGTCCATTTAAACTCCTCGAAGATAAGACTTTAATTATATTTAAGTTACTCGGTAAAGGTGGAATTGGAATACGCAACACTCGATGACCACTAGGAACTAAAGTGATAGACGAATCCATAGTTTTGTCGCCGCGATACAACTTGTCTGACGTCCGCATTCCAGAACAGGGATGAGGAAATAGTTGCAGGCGAGCACACCTGTGTAAACACGCCCCGGGCGGTGGAATTTCCCCGCTAGCTGGGGGAGTGGAATATCTGCGCCCAAAGATATTAAGCCCTTGGGAGATGGTGCCATCTGTGCGGCCGATCGGTGAACTAACATATGCGCAAGCCCACCCGGTGTCGCCATCTGTGCGGCTGGTTGAGGAACTAACGTGTGACGTCATACGACCTTGGACGCCATTGGCTGCTCACTTCGTGACGTCATGCAATCCCTGGACGCTGATTGGCTGTTCCCAGGTCCATCCTTATCTTCCTACTAACCTGCCAAAGTCCTAGGTTAATTCCAAACTTCTCCGCTATGCGTTTGGAGTGAGGGCATAAGACACTATCCATGGTGATTCCCCCGTATAATGGGGACGTTAAGCATAGCGGCTCCATTGTATCTTTTGAAGGATTAGGCCTAAATGGGTCAGCACCGGTTTTGTCCCTCTCCTTTCTTTCATCTTTCATCGAAAGCACAAACAACATTGAACTAACATAACCACAGTTAATAACATTTAATACCAACACTGTCACCTAGGGGAAAGCAATGGAAAACCATTCCAGTTTATCTTCCCCCAGGAGTTACTATGGAAATCACCTACACGCAGACATGGTAATGGATGGCATTCTTAGAAAAAGAATGTATAGTATGCACCCAATAACGTAACAAATTAAATTTAAAAAAAATCCGAAGCAGTTTGTAATTCACATGTGGAAACAAGGACATCATTGGAACATATATGCCATAAAACATCTTAGCATTGTTATCAACATCTAGAATTTTTATTTTAAGACGTCTGAGGTACACGGTTTCGTTTGACTTTCGGCATTCTGATCATGCGGACACCCATTTACAGCAAGAATTCCAACCTCTGGCGGCTCGCTGCAGAGAATTCCATTCATCCAAAAGCCGTGCTCTCATTTTTAGCACCAACGTTTCATACGTGACTGTCTGATGTTGTAACCCCTATTCCGAAATATGCCACTGATATGCGATATTTTACGTTGAGTAATATCGAAATCTGAAATCAGATGAAAAATTGTGATACGTATTTATTTCCGTCGACCGTCCAAGCTTTCCTCAAAAGTCATTATTTCTATAACGATTGTGATACGTATTTATTTCCGTCGACCGTCCAAGCTTTCCTCAAAAGTCATTATTTCTATAACGACGGGTTTACTTCAGCCTGTGCTCGCTTAACAGTGTTGGCATGATTAAATAATTTCGGTTAAAATGATGATTTAAATCAAATGATTTTATCAATAAGAATCAGGCATTTAATCAAATTTTCCTTTACTGAACTAATCAGAATAAATACCTAGTCAATTTTTAATTGCAATACTTAAAAGAAACGCCAGTTTTTCTGCTTTCTCTGTCCCCAATCTACTTCATAAATTAGACTGGACAGGTCCAAATGTGAAAATTTTCACTGACGCTGGTGATACTATTAGGATTTATCAGAAGGATTTATCAGAAAATTGGGTGTGAATTCGATTACTCCTCTTAATTAGATTTATTTATTTATTTATTTTTTGCGACTTCCACCACCCCAGAGCTGTGACATTTTTTTAAAACTTCCTCAGTAAATAACACAGATTTGAAGGGTTTTGATTGTGACTTTAATGTTATACTTATTGGCTGTAAACCTGCGCCATCGTATTGGATTCTAGCTTCCTCCAATGCATCTTCTTTCTCTTCTTGTATAACTCTGAATTCAGTTAGAGTTGAGTCTAATAAATACGCCAAAAAGTGTCTGGGCGTCATAGTTTGTTGTATCTCTTTTAAACTTAGATGTATTGCTAATGTTAGTTCATTGAATTTGGCTTCAAGTCTTTGCTAGGCGTTTACTTGCATCTGAAAGAAGTGCATTACTTTTTTTGTAGAATATCCACTGTGATTTAAATTGGTTTCAGTATCTTCAGAAATTCTTCAACAGATTTTTTTATTACCATTTTTCGACTTTTTGCTGAATTACAATGTCTATTACATTCCTGTTCTCTTAACAAATCTTCAATAACTTGCCACTCAGAAATCGATACCTCAAAACAATCAGTGTTCCAACGAACGTCTTGTGGCATTACGAAATCTTTTCCACCTTCTTTTATAAACAGCTTGCAGCGTGATTTTTTTTCCGCAAATATTTAATAATTTGTACAACATGCTCCTTTGTATTGGTCATTTCAAATTCCAAATCATTTGATAGTAAGTTCAGCAAATGTGCTAAACAACCATATATTATAGTATTTTCATTTTGAATGTATCTTCTCTTTTTACCCATATTGGAAGCGTTATCTGTCACGAAACTTGCAACCCTACACTTATACTTAGATTTCGGAAGCACTATTAAATCCATAACAAGTTCAGTAAGATGGCTTTCTGGGTGTGTCTATGGTGTCAAATAGAAATACATCGTAATAAATCGTATAAATAGGTTTTTCTAGGTGTCAGCAGTCAAAAAAAAGCGAGGGGAATCCCCTTTTCTCTGCCGCTACAGATATGTTTCATTTGGCACAAAAAATAATTAAATTACGGCGTTTGTTTTTAAAAAATATAAAAAATCATGATTAATTTTATTTTTTCTTGCCCTGTCGCTAAGCGAATATTTTCTGCAGCACCATTGACAATATATATTTAACAGTGTGGCATGCGAAGGTCTGCTACTTCTCTTGCCGTTTTAGATAGGCCTAATTATCAGCAAGTGAACTCCCCGTCAAGTCACTTTCAGAGTGTTATTGCCGTAATCCAATCTCGGTGCTGTTTGTTTTCTTAACTGACAGTGCAAAGTTCGTTCAGCTGTAAGAATTAACACAGCTGTTGTCACATTATCTGTACCGTGGTGTAACCGACCATTTGTAATCGCAAGAGTGATATGCGTTTTTTTTTTGTTGCTTTTTTTACTTACTAATGGCTTTACGCCTCGTCGACGTCGTGAAAGCATCCCGTGATTTGGAGAAACCATGAAAACCCAATTCTGGATGCCTGGACGGGTATTCGAACCGGCGTCCTCCCGAATGCGAGGCCAGAGCGTTAACCGCTCTCCCATCGGTTATATGCGTTGCTAAGTGTTTGTGACATACGAAAGGTCTTCTAAAACGTTTACCTTAGAGGATGTATCCCTCCTTGGGAACTCTATTGTAAAAATAAACTGGGGTGGATTTTCATTGCCTTCCCCAGTGTGTGTTCGTATGTCTTATTGTAAGGGAGCGTTCATAAACCACGTAGCTCCATTTTTGCCTCCTGTGAACCCCCCCTCCACCCACGTCACTTTTGCCTCTAACCCCCTCCCCCCCCCCCAGTAGCACGTAGCTTTATTCCCTATTGATTCTAGAAGACATTTTGTACTGTTTTCTCTTCTCAGATTATTGTAAATTACATACGGAGATAACTAAAGCGGCCTGTAGACGATCAAATTATTTGACAAACTTTACGTGTTTGTTAAATTATTTGAGAGTCTGCGGCATTGTTTGACGCGTTTGTCAAACAATCGACGCGTTTGACGTGTTTGATGGAAATTTTGATTGACGGCGTTTTTGTCAAATAAGTTTGAAGGTGTGCGGTGGTGTTTGTCGAACATTGTTTCATTTATCGCCTAGTGACCATGGAGAACGCATCGCCGTTCGCCAAGTGACAACAGCAGGAATGATAATTGGCTGAGTGAACATAATTTATCAGACGAAGGATTCATTTTACAGTTCATGTCCATATATCGCGATCTGCTGGTGCTATGAAAATAAAATCTAAAGAATCGAATAACTTCAATATTTAGCCAAATTTATCAAAAACGTTGAAAGAATTTAAAGTTAAAATTTGTAGAGGGCAAATGTAGGAGGGTGCAGAAAAGAGGGAAGATGGATGTTTACGGAAATTGTCACCGGGGCGTGGGCTCCATTGCAATTTTATTAAATATATTAAATATTAGCATCTGGTTTGGCTAATTTCTCCAAGAACCCTGTATAATAGTCTCCATCTCTTCCATGTCTTCTTCTCCATGTCGGATGTATTTTTTTTTTAGTAAGTAAATTGTGTAAATGACAACACGTCATAACTTCTTGCTTTTGTTAGAGATAATTATGTGGGTTTCTAAAAAAACTTAAAATTACATGCGAGAATGCCAAATACTTTTTCAATAACCCGCGCGAGATAAACGATAATTGAAAATTCTTCTGTTATCATTTAACACTTGTTTATTGCAAGGATTCATAAAACTTGGTAGCAGCTGGAAAGCTTCATCTCCTACAAATACGGAGGACTTTTTTTTATTAAAAAAATAGTATTCGGCAAGTCATATGGATATGGAATCTGCAACTGATTATTTTCATTCAAATTCCAAAATGTTGTATTTTTAATCAATCCTCCATCTGACGCTCTGAAATTTGTACCGACATCAACCGTAAGAAATTCATAATTTGCACTGGCTGTAATCATTCAAATGTTTTATGTTCCGTGAACAGGAATTTATTGTAATCATCTGGTTCCTTACGCAATATTTCTCGTAATAAATTTTCATGTGTATATCTCTCTCTTTTAATTTCAATCATTCTCTAAACCAACATCTACTTCTTTTTTTCTTGACACACAGTGCTAGAGTCAACGCTAAAAATGCGTTATCTTTATTCCTCATTGCGGCACGCGCCACGTTCCGACAAGGCAACAATCGAAACTAAGGGCAAGTTTGACAAATTTGTTTGATCTCAGATTTGAGTGTTTGCGCTGTTGTTTTATGAAAACGTGATGTTTGACCAACAAATTTGTCAAATAAATTTGATCGTCTACAGGCACCTTAACTGAGGGAAATAAATATTCACATGCTGTTGTGTGTTCTGTTCCTCATTTTAACTGTGAAACATGTTATGAAAGGAAAGCTACGTGGCCTGGCTCGGAATCCCTCCCCCCTCGTAGCCCAGCGTAGCCATCCTGCCAACCCCCCCCTCCCCTCCCCTGGACTGAGACACGTAGTTTGTGCACGCTCCCTAGGAGTGAATGACTGTGATAGTGTTTTCATTATAGAGTGTTGTTTGTCCTGTATGAAATGAGAGATGAAAAAAGGATAAGGTGAAATCCGGTGCAGACCCAATCAGGCCTACTCTTCCAAAAGAAACCCAGAGCCCCCGGACTTAAGGTCCCCATCATACGGACGCATCATCATCAACAGTGTCGAGCCTCTTCACTCCACATGTACTACTGAGTTTCGACTATGGTGCACAATATGATGATTAGGAATTGTGCACCATCACTTCACCTACCACGTCGCCCAAGTCCGGACGATAAAAAATTCCACCACCACCAGGACTCAAACCAACCCACCCTGTGGTCAGCGCCGGACACCATTAAGATGCCGCAACCAACTGAGCCAATGGGGCGGGCACCCAGAAGTTCAGTTCCTTAATATTCTTAGAAAATCAGAAACTGAACATGGTATTCTCACATTACCTATGACAAGATTTAAGTTTTTTTTTTTTTTTTTTTTTTTTTTTTGTTGCTGTCATCAGTCTTTCGACTAGTTTAATGCAATCCTCCATCTCTTCCTATCTTGTGCTAAACTCCACATCTCTACATATCTCTTACAACCCACGTCCTCAATTATCTGCTTCGTGTATTGTAATATCTGTCTTCCTTTACAGTTCTTACCTTCGACTGTTCCATCCACTAACAAATTAACCAATCCAAACATGTCCCAAACAGTGCTCGAAATTGGCGGGCGTTAGGCGTAATTAAGCCGGAAACTTACGTCAAATGCATAGAAAATACGCCTAAGCATAAAAGTAAAAAAAATACATTTCAGTACTTAGTTTTCAGTTTTGCACGTTCAAGGTTTAATTCTAATAACTAATTTGAATTATAATTCCTGCCGCGTTGTTGATCTATTTCAGAGTTTCAAATAATACGTTTGTGAAGTTCAGATGTTGCAACACTGTAGGGGAAGTACCGCGAAGTAAAAGACAATAATTCTAGTTCGTGCGTTTGTAGTTAAACAAAGGAAATGGAGATGTCTCGTAAAATTACTGACATTAACTTTCTACCAGTTGTAAGGACAAGTAGTGGTGATAAAGAGTATTAAAAGCACCGGTAAAGGAGGAATGCCAGAAAATGAAGAAACATCAGCTGCTGACAAATCATCATGCTCTTCAGCTACTATAGATGGGCCTGCTCCAACGTCACGCAATCCAGGGGGTCAACAAGCAAGTAAAAGATCAAAAACACGTAGTACCTCGTCAGCTACTATGCCTACTGCAGATCATTCTGTAAAATTCAAAAGTTATTGTAATAAATACAATAAAATCAAGAATTATACTAACCTATTTCACAATTTCGGTATATAATATATTGATTGGCACATTTAGATCTATTTACATTTTTTAATTGTTTTGGAGTAGATTGTAAACTATAAAATCTGTATTTTCATAATTATAACATAATTACGCCTGGACATTTGCATTTTACGTTTGACTCTGAAAGTCAGGAGTAACAAATACGCCTGGATTTATAAACGAATTTCTAACACTGGTCTCAATATATGACCTACTAGCCAGTCTCTTCTTTCAGTAAGCTTCTTCCACAGACTTTCTTCCTCACCCATCATTTCCAAAATTAGTTGATTTCGTACTATGTCTGTCCACATAATTTTCAACATTGTTCTGTTATCATATGCTTCTCTAATGTGAGCTTGCATCGGGCACTGACATGTTTTCTATCATCTAACAACGTCCGAACGCCAACAGTACTAGTGAATCATACGCACTCCTCTTTACTTTGTGTATCATTCTTTACCACGAATATGTGACTGAAGACGTTTAAGGAAGATTTCATCAAATTTGCATGGACTGCGACAGTGTTTTTTTTTTTTTTTTTTTTTTTTTTTTTTTTTTTTTTTTTTTTTTTTTTTTTTTTTTTTTACTTACTACTTTACGCCTCGTCTACGGCTAAGGTCATTAGAGGCGGGATGGGACTGGGGGACAAGGAACGGGAAGGAATTCGGCCATGGCCTTTTTGAAGGAAGCATCCCGGCATTTGCCTATTTGCCTGGAGTGATTTGAGGAACCATGGAAAACCCAAATCTGGATGCCCGGACGAGGATTGACTGCGACAGTTGAAGGAAAAACGCCGGTGTAGTTCAGTGCACTGTGGCGCCCCGCTCTGGATTTAGTAGGTACAACGGGACCGGGCACGAAACCAGAGTACCGCGTACCGATCGTCCTGACTGCGTTTTTAAGCGGTTTCCCGCAGGCGCATGCCGGAACGAAATTTGGTTCAATTAGTAATATCTGAAAGCATTAACCAGTGATCAACGATTTTCAAGAACTGTTTGTATTTATTATAAGTAAGCCCCGGATTTTTAGGTTCTAAAAAAACAAATTTAGGTTTATTCAACTCACGTTTTAGGCTTTTATAGGTTTTTAAATTTCTGATTTAGGAACTTAAACGTTTTTAAGGGAAATAAAATTTAAAACACGCAATATATACTGCCATAGTGTTAAAAATATTGTTGACTTTACAGTACAATGTCAAATACTCCTTAAAAACTTCTAACAAGTCATTGCTCGATCACATTAAAACAAGCAAAATAAACCACTATTATGTTCAAAATACTTCGTCTTTATTGTTTATGGTAAACAACTCCTTTGAAACTTCTAATATGACACTGAACAATGGAATATTTTGACAGATTTTCGGGAGTAAATCCTCCTCTCTTTTCCGTTCAAATTCTCTTGAATGCGGAAAAATTACGATTTATGTCACATGTGGTCAGAGGTGTGAACTTTGTATCAGCGATTTCCTTAAGATTCCAAGGCAATATTCTTGTTTCTTTAGACCACAGAGGACACGGCCTATGTATTCCATCCTCTTGAAATCTGGACTGCGGGCTAAATCAGACTCCTGCTTCTGAGGTATAGACACCCCAACTTGTCCAGGAGCCACTTTGGCCCTCACTTCTTGGATGATTTGAAGTGCTTCCGTCAACGGTAGAGTACCTCCTTCCAAATTCTTGATTGAAAATTCTGGGTTGTAAAAATTTGCCTTTATATATTTCAACTCCTGTACAGCTGGTACTGAGTGCAACCCTTTCTTTGCATTTACTATAGCAATAGCTTCGCTTTCATCTAATGATTCTATGACCTACGTGATGCTCTCATAGTGTTCTGCATAATATACTGCGGCTGAGAACCAGGTTCCCCATCATGTCACTATTGGCTCGGGAAGGAGGGGTATCGATGGAAGCTTTTCTCTTAAAGTAACGACTCGACTTGGCGCTTTCAGGAATATTTTCTTCACTGAAGGAATTATCTCGTAAACTACAGGGTGCTGTTCGCGAATTTTTTCAGCTACCTGGTGCAGCCCATGAGCTAGACAGGTGACATGGACCATTTGAAGATGGAATGCCTTCAAACACTCCCCTGCTTTTATCATATAAGCTGCACTGTCTGTCACCAACAACGACAACTTATCCTCGTGTTCTGGACCTGGCCACAACAGTTTTGATGCATCCCTTACAGCAATTACCACAGTAGACTGGTTAGTCATTGGAGGTTTTCTGCATATAATGACTTGGGGTATACTACGTCCCTCCCATGCGAGCTTGCCCACAACAACGCTATATGTCTGCCGCAGGCATCTGTCGTCTCATCTACACTTAACCAGATGAGGTGGTCAGCAATGTCCACTAGTTCTTCAATGGTTTTCTCTTGCAGGTGAGGCAAGTAATTCTTTCTTAAAGTGAATTCATCTGATATTTTTCTGTTGCAAAATTCTTCCAAAATGGTTTTCAGGACTGAATTCTGGACTGTTGAAACTGGTATATTAGCGGCAGCGAGAGCTTCACACAGACGCAGATGAAACGAATCTTCTGCACCCAGCTTTGAACTTTTAATGAAACTCTGCTTCTGTTCAGAAGCGTTTCTCCCGGTAACATTTGCCAAATGAGTTGCTGAATTCTGATACTGTAGTACGGGGGATCAATTTTCTGCAGTTACTTATATAGAAAATAAAAATAGTCCACCTGAATATAACACCCCGGATAATACCCAGTTAATATTGTGAAATTTCATTCAGCAGTCTAGACTATCACTTTACGTTACTTTAGAAATGAAAACAAATAAAATCTAATTTTTTTTAAAAAAATATAAAAGATATATGTGTATACAACAAATTAAACTTACTGGTTTCACACATGCTTGACAATATATAATTTTTTCCCATCTGTAGAAAAGTTCTTAGTCGTTCCTAACCACTCTCGCAGGTGACTACTTCTTGAGGATTTCTGTTTAGGCATGATTGCTTTTAATTAAAGGACTAAACTTATGTAGGCCTACACAATATTTTAATTTCCGTGTTACCACTGAACGATGACGGTATACAACTGTTAATTTTTCAGAAAGGGTTTGCGTGCGTTCCTGAGAGCGTTAATGTTTAACGTGCTATGTTAAAACTTGCTTTGTCGATTGTTTCTACTGAATGTAAACCTTTGTAATAATGTGAAGTTGCCACACCGCATTGTTACAGCTTTTCTCAATGTTACTGTCAACAGTTAGGTTAAAACACATCATTTAATATTGTGGTGAATAGTTATTCCAATTTTAAAATAAATTCTTCCGATTTACTCGCAAACATAGTTCGTTTACCCTCCAAGTTCGACTTTACCCCTCGGACTATGTTATGGATCATTCCCATACTGCCCACATTTGCAGTGTCTTGGATCTTAGGATTCACGTAATAATAGATACAGCTGGTGATGGTGACTGGCCGGATCGCCATGTAACATTAACTTGGATCGATGTAGACGAAGGAAATGAAATTTTTGAGACGGAAGGGGGAAAAGGAAGCAGCCGCCCGTAACCTGTCAATCAGGCACTGTTCCGGCATTTGCCTGGAGGAGAAAAGCAAAACGACGGAATACCATGTCAGAACAGCCGACGGTTGGGTTCGAGCCCATGGCGTATTCCACGACCCGTACCCCTGAGCTAATCCGGTTGGACATTTGTTTAAGTAACAAAACTACAGTCGAACTGGATCAGTACATCGAATTAGGTCATTTTAGGTTCTAAAAACCGAATTAGGCCATTTTAGGTCATAACATAAAAATTAGGTTATTTTAGGTCCTATTAAATTTATGAATATTATTAGTTTATACAGTAGACGTAAGAGAAAGTTAAAATTTCGAGGATATTAGGTTGGGAACAAAATAGGTTCGAACCTAAGAATCCGGGGCTTAATTATAAGTCATCTGCAAATAGTGTGATTTTTTTAATGGTAAAATTTATGTATACTAAGACGAAAGTGCGTCTTTTAAGTATGTAAACGGCAAAAAAAATATTCTGTTTTTTATATTTTTTTTTTTTTTTTGTGGCTAACCTGAGTGAACTATTTTCTCGTAGTCTGTGCAAAACAGCAGTTCACGAATGATTGATCTTCGTTGTTGCAATCAAAACACTTTGAATAACATACGGGGCTAATTTTTACTGTCCGGATTTCGGGCAATATCTTAAAGTTGTTTCAGTCCAGTTATGGTACACTAGATGAAGTAGAGCTTAAGTTCAAATAGTCTTTGCAAATTTCAATTCGTATGTTGGTGTCTCTTGCTTTGCTTATTCGTCCCACAATGTACGACTTGTATGCTCGCCTTATTTGCGGCTGGGGTAGGCCGAGAATCTGCCCACTTAGTCTATTAAGGCCAGCCGTCGCACAGCCATTTTGCTGCTTGCGTGACGATGCCAGAATACTAACCATCGCAATACAGTGCCCCCTGGCCCAAACGAGAGTCCAGTCTCCAAGCAACTCCAAAGTTTATGCAACAAAGTTTATAGGTCATTTGCAACATCTGGGACATAATAAGACAAAAGTCATTACTTCCACGCGAAGTTTAGCAGGAAGTTCAGACTTAATGTGAACACAGACGAAGTTACACCCGTTTTATTAATAGAGGTGGCTCAAGGTTATTTTGCTCTATCCCCACTCCACTGCCCATAGGCCGTGTTTATACTATGCGAGTTGACTGAAACGACAGTAGGCAGGAGAGTCGTTGGTGGGGGTAAGAGAGACAACTAGCATGCTAGTAATAATATGAAGACAGTACACTATCAGGACAGTTCTCTAGTCGAACATTGTGATCTTCTTGAAAATATGTCCATATTACAACAAGGAATTAGTATTTTGACTGATTTGTTAATTGTAACGTTGAATGATATGAAGAATAATAAAAAAAATGCCGAAAATGGATAGAAGAGTGGATATCAAAAAGAAACGCTTCACGTGCCTCGGCGAATTTTTTGACTGGAGTTGCAACAGAACAGGTAGGCCCTACAGAGTTACAGAATTGATTTAAAAGTAACTGTATCTCAATTTGAAAAGCTGCTGTAAAATATATATATATAAAAAACATGACACCGTAATGAGGCAATTTTTTAATAGCAACATCTCTAATATTTATTCTTATAATTTTTTTCTCAAAATTCCATTGAATTCCCTCACTTTCATCCAGTTCTGAAGATTTTAATGCCTCCGCTTCAGTCCGCTTACTCGACTTGTTAGTTGTCGCCATCTTGTTTGCTGAACTCGCACGTCAAAAGTTGGTCATGAACCGAGTCCACTATCCACAATCAGCTGACTGTCTTGAATCTATTGACGCGAGGAGAGTGGACTATCAGGCACTGCGTGCGCAGCAAGAGAGTACACTCGTTCCAGCCAGCTATAGTGCGCGTCACGAACGAAGGCGGGTGGCGCAGAGAGAGATAGTATAGGAACACGGGGTATATGACGTTGCCGCATTTCCAGCAGGAGACGAGCGACGTAGAGAGAGGAAGAAAATATAGTAATTACGCTACTTCTACTAATATTACTGCTGTGTAATGATAGTTAAAATATTCAATATGCGTTTCATCAGCGCTTTACGTGCTAATACAGGGCGTTCGCCGGAAAACGCTACCCTCCCAGTCTGTTGCCATCGGCAACTTGCTCGGTCAGTGGAGCCAGCAATTCCCGCCACACGGCACCGTGAATCACCGCACTGTTTAACACCTCCGCTGCCCCAACAGTGCAGTGACGCAGTATAATGGGACCCTTACATTGTTAAGAACGGTTTCTTTGCATTGTAGCTAGTTTGTGACTTCAGTCTCTTATTAATCAGTGTTGTGAATAAACGTTTCTTTGCGGTTTGACTGGTTTGGGGCCTCATACTCTTACTAATCTGTACCGTGTTTGAGTGTGAGTAAAATTATGGTACGTTAAAGTTTGCAACAAAGAATATTTCTCTACGATACATATGTGAAGAAGAAGTCGTTTAAAAAGTGTCGCAGTAAATTTCGTCGCGAATTTCCTAGCGCTTTACTGCCAGCTAAATCAACAATTCTGCGTCTGGTTAAAAAAGAAAGAGAAACGGGTTCATTTTTTAACAAAAAGAGACTGTCGGTCAACCGTATTCTCACAGAGGAGAAAATTGACGATATCGCTTTTCGACTAGAACAGTCACCCAAAGAATCATTAAGTCAGTTAGGGCAGCGTGTGTCTCGAAATATGTTCAGAAGATGTGAAATATGCATTACACAAGAGGGTCAACACTTCCAGCATCTTTTATAAGGTAAGCTAATGAATTACGTCACATTTAAATGCTTAGCACACAAGTTTATGAAGCGTAATTATTATGAAACAGTCCGCGGCCGACGGTCGAACAATGCCGGAAGCTGACCGCTCACTCGCCGGGAGCAGTTTCTTCCTTGTATCGCTAACAGTGGGTTGCGTTTCCCGGCGAACGCCCTGTACTATTAAGAGAGACAGGAATATCAGCCACAGCAATCAACACTCGTGTAACCACAAGCGCTGGATTGTTACTGAATACGATTGGCTACTGGCAGAGTGATGACGTTCTGCGCAGAGCCTCGCTAAACTAGGTCGCCTTCGTTCGTGACGCGCACTATAGCATCGTGTAAACGCGGCCTTACCCCTACATGCAAAGGGAACTTTGCTATTCGTCTGCCTGGACACAGCGGTCAGCTCGCAGAGGTACGAAGAGCGGGGGTGATGAGAAGTGGGGCCAGGGGAACATGACCTTCAGCCGCCAGTTGGGAGTGAACAGGGTATAATAATGACGGCTTACATGGTATGGACACATGTATGACACGGGAGATATGGCTAAATAAAATATGCTAACGGTAACCAATGGAAAGACAAAATAAAGGAAGACCTGGAGTAAAATCGACAATTGAGATATTCACAGAAAGGGGGCATCCACAAATTACGTGAGGTGTTTTTCCGGATTTCTGGACCCCCCCTCCCCCCTGGTGAGATTTTGTGAGATCTGGCCGGACCCCCCCCCCCTATCCCTCTGGTGAGATCTGGTCCGTCAGAACCCCTCCTAGAAATCGCCGTGGAAACTTTTGTAGACCTTTTTTTTTTAGGTCACACCCTAACTTTTTTGACGAAATACCCTCCTAAAATCGACTTTACCGCAAATTGTAGGCCTTTTTTTATTTTTATTTTTTCCCTCTACTGTCCCCAAATTTTTCGCAAAATCTCACGTGAGATTTCCGTAGACCCCCCCCCCTCCCCCTAGGTGAGATCTGGTGAGATTTCGCCGGACCCCCCCCTATTTCACCTCACGTAATTTATGGATGCCCCCAAAAGGATTAGATTAATACGGGTGGGTAGACTTGAATCCGGGACCCGAGAGACATCCATATGAAGTGCAGAAAATTCGTTTAGATAATAAAAAATGGATAACAATGTCTTGGTTCCAGAGAGCGCAAGTGGCTGCGGGTCTTTATGATTACTCATTCTCGGCAGTGATCGGGAGAGAGGTGGTAAGCCAGTGTGACTGGGAATGTCCAACACTAACTCTCCTACACCGAAGCCAAAAAATAAAAAATGTTCACCTCCCTGTTATACGTATCCGTGCGGAGGCCAGTGCTCTAGCGACCTCCGCTAGTAGGAGGACATCAATAAATCTACACATTATACATCGACATGAAGTCAACAGCTATCTGATTACAATGGTATTCAGCTTGCCTGCACCGGTATACTGGGGGACGAACTTTCGTGAGCGCTGTTTTGCTGCCAGGCACCAATAAATGAGTTGTGTCCTGGCACCAACAGGTGCCGTCACGCTATTGGCTGCTCGGAATAACGATCATCGTATATAACTCACCGGCTCAACGTTCGCACATCGATTTTCCGTGTCCATGCTACCAAGACAAAGCCACACGTTAAAGCACCAGTCTTAATAGACTCTATAAAGATGGTACGCTTCTCGGGAGAAGTTTATTACTGCCTTTGGATCACCTTGACAACCAGTGCAGATCAACAATAACTTTTCCCTTGGCAAATCTTCATCTCACCAAATCATCCGAATTACACGATCGAGACTACAGTATCCAAAACCAGTCAGAGTCGGTGTCAAATATAAATACGCCGGTCCAATACTAACGTCTGCAGTATAATGAAAAGAGATTTTAGTTTCTGAAAAAATGTCATAAGTCCGTCGGAATAGTCCTGTTAGAAAAACTGATTTATTACGGGACTCAGTAAAATATTTTGTTCCAGTAAGTAAATATCTGGTTTACGAGATGTTCTTTTGGAATCCGGCTTACAATTCAATAACTGTTAAAGTAACTTAAGCAAGAAGTTTCTCTTATTCCTTCAGTTCGTCTATGTTAATCCGTATTGTCTCTTGTGATCGCTGATTCATATGAGATTGCTACAAAATATTGCCGCTACAAATTCAACAGGACACCACCGGGAAATAAGGCATCACACAGTCACGTAACGATATTGTTCTGCTTTGTGTGATGTTTTGCATTAGAACAGCCAAAAAGGAAAAGACCAAAACAGGCGAGAATTTGTATTGTTGAATGACTGGAGAGTTTCCTGGTGTATCAACTATATAAAATGTTCTCGGACCTCCCATCGCGAGAGAACGTCATTCTGATGCGGCATTCCGAAGACGCCCACCAACTTCATTTTTCGGCGAAAATGTCGGGCTCTTGGAGTTATCGCCCTTATATAGCCCGCATTGCTCAACGGTTTCCGGTGACGTCATGGTCATGTGTACCGAGCGTAGCGGAAACCTTATCGCAGTCGCGGGCTACATTAGGGCCCGAAAACATTTGTGTTTACATCAGTGTATTTCAACCTTCTTGAACACGCGATCCCTTTCACAAGTAATGATATTCTGGCGACCTCCCAGGTCCGTAATAAAACTAAGTCAGTTGTTTCAAAAACGACTTATTTAATTTTCTTTCTATTCATACTACACCTACCGACAATTTATTAAAAAACAATCAGGCACAGCGATCTCAATGAAAATATTGTGTTGTTATTGTAATGTAAGACCTACAGCCCTTGCTTTTACGTTCAACTGGCTTGTGACCGCGATCCTCGAGCAATACTTGTCAACCCCCTTGGGGGCATAGCTGGGTACAGTTAAACAAAACGTTAACTTCGTTTTTCGTTAATCCGCTATTTAAAAAGTTAACTTCGATAGTCGTTAAAGCGTTACATTTTAGAAAATTTAACGCATGTTACAGCTATCCGTTAAAAGTCAATCATCAACAACAAGTCTACCCAATATCCCTCTAGAAATTGAACTCTTACTGGGGTTCAACGTTTTAATCAGATTTCACGACGTAGTTAAATGATGGTGGTAACGAAAAAGTTTACAATGTATTGGTCCACACCAGCT
Source organism: Vandiemenella viatica (assembly GCA_031002005.1). NCBI lineage: Eukaryota > Metazoa > Arthropoda > Insecta > Orthoptera > Morabidae > Vandiemenella > Vandiemenella viatica. Next base: position 58,083,171 of record CM061914.1, on the reverse strand, counting down.
TGAGATACGCCGCACTGTGTAACTACAATGCCAAAAGATTCACCAGTGTTTAGCTGACGTAATCTTTTATGAGCAGATGGAGATTTAAAATAAAAATAAAAATAATAATAAAAAAAAAAATAAACCTTTTGCTGCTTTCTATACCAGTATCCACAGCACCTGAAGAAGACTGTTTCCTTATACCACGAATTCACCCGGCTTTTACTTTTTCTTCAAACTGTAAATATTTGAATCTACACATCCTTTTCATGTGTTGTTTAAGATTATTAAGGCTAGAAACGTGAGTCTTGATTGTAGAGAGTTTAGGCAAACACTTTGAATTCATAAATCAATTGTTCTCCCAATCTTCATTTAAATGCAATATAATCGAATAAATGTGGCCAGCGATTTTTAATCTTCTCGTTGCTATTGCTAGCGTTTCTGATTTCACTAAAAATTTGTAGATCCTCAGTTTCCATGATTTAATCATGTAACGAATATCAATTTATTTCACTATCAAACGGCAGACCAAAAAAAAACTAAAACGGGGCACTATATTCCTCGTAGTGAAAAAATTAAGTTATAAAAATATCAAGTCGATCACTGATCGAATTTGAAACGAGTAGGGTGCGCCAGTTTGCAGACGTATAATACAAACCCTCCTTAACTATGGTGTTCCCTATTTTTTTTTTTTAACTGCTTTACGTCACTCAACAGCGAGGTCTTTTAGAGACGGGAAAGGATGGGGGCAAGGAATGGAGAGGAATTCGGCCATGGCCTTTTGAAGGAAGCATCCCAGCATTTGCCTGGAGTAATTTGGGAAACCATGGAAAACCCAAATCTGGATGCCCGGACGGGGATTCGAACCACCGTCCTCCCGAATGCGAGGCCAGAACGCTAACCGTTACACCACCACGCTCGGATGGTGTTCCCGATCACGCCCACGCCATGTGTAGCATAACAGTTACACTCGCACTTCGCATTATCTAATTCGTTCGCTTTTCGAGTTGTCAAACGTACCAACGTACCGTGGCGTGCAATTGAAACAAACGAAATGATGTCAACAACCGATGTAACAGACTAAAGTTAACGGAAGTTAAGAAGAACGTTAATGAATTTTTAAGTTACATTTTTTGAAATTTTGTTAACTTCGTTAAACCGAGCGTGGTGGTTGAACAGTTAACGTTCTGGCCTCGCATTTGGGAGGACGCGGGTTCGAATCCCCTTCCGCGGCGGGCATCCAGATTTGGGTTTTCCATGGTTTCCCCAAATCACTCCAGGTGAATGCCGGGATGCTTCCGTCAAAAATGCCATGGCCGAATTCCTTCCCGTTCCTTGTCCCCAGTCCCATCAAGCCTCTAATACCCTTAGCAGTCTACGAGGCGTAAACGTAAAGCCGTAAGTACAAAAACAAAAAAAATCGTTAAATAACGATTAACGGTTTTCTGCCTAGCTGTGCCTATAAAGGGGGAGGGGGACACTGCTTTAGATTGTATTAATAATATGAGAGAGCGTTCTGGTGACTCACTGGATGAGTGCCTCAGGAGGTTCACATTAGGAATCACAGTCCGGGTCACTATTCTTACGCTTCCGATGGAGGAAAGGCTTTTCTACAAAGTTCCTCACTCATCTGCAGGTACCCGTTAGCCGGTAAGAAGAACCACGTTAAGTTAACCCGTGATAAAGACGGAGTCCACAACAAATCGAAACTGCGTCACCAAGTCATCGTCATCATATTCGATTTCGACAGGCACGAGCGCTCATGTTTAAAACCTATAGATTATCTCCCAACCTAGTTATAATTTTCATACGTTTTTCTGTAGCCATTTAGGCGAACGATATAGCATTAAACCTTTTTTTAAAAAATAAAAAAAAAAAGACAGAAAAAGAAAATAAAACATAAGCGTGTCGTTATTATGATTTTTTACTCTAATTACCAACAAACAGTGACCATCACTGCCGTCTTCCATTGCCAGAAAATCAGTGTATTATAACCTCAAACTAGGTGCGACCTTTTTATATCCGCAACAGATGTATCCTGAGTCAGGGAATTATGTTTAAAGATAACTGTATGGGGGGTCTTTGAAACTGGTGTTCGGATACCAGTCTTTAACAGGTCTGTCTGAATGGGCGCATGACGTCAAGCAAGGGCCACTTGTGCGGATTCATCAAAGCTGACGATGATCCAGCATTCAGATGTACGAGCATCGATATACGCAGCAAGGTCTTTTACGATTGCTGCAGAATCTCGTTTTCCTGACTTGCGAATCTGCACTTCGGTTGCCATCGAAATTTCTTCTTGACTTGCCGTTTCAAGGAGATGCTTGATTCGCCGTCTTTTTGTTTTAATACTTGAACTCTCAATGATTTTTGTGGTCTTCCATATGAGCCCGAACTCGTCCCAGGCAGTGCAGTTTTGATGACAATATCAGGTAAAGAAACGTTTCCTTCTAACCACTTAGAATATGTGTTTAGAAAGAGGTCTCTTTGTCTTCCAGTTTTAGACCATTTTTGCTCAATTTTTAGAGAATCGATTCTGATAGTAGCTTTTAAACTCCTTATAATGTCATCTGAAAACGATGTGTCAACTAGTTATTGCAATACAAACCGTAACAAAGCATCTATCCTTGATTGTTTTGCGTCAGCAAACCATACGCTGAAAAATTCTCTACGTGAAATTTGTGCAGTCTTTCTGAAAATGAAGAAAAGTTGTATGGGTGTCGCAAACATGCGCAAACAAATGAAGGTAATTCTTGTAGCTAATAAGTAGCTCTTTCAAATAAATATAGGAATTGATTGGTATAATGTGGTATAATGAACTAAAACTCAAAATAAAATTGGCTCAGTAGTTTTCTTTTAACAAAAATAATCTCACTCTGTTTTAATGATGCTCATGATTCAGTTGTAAAACGTATTACGGAAAAATCGTGCATAAACTTATCTTTAAAGTCACCAAAAGCAATAGCAACACACAAATTACAAATACCACACAGAAACACACCACCAAACTCAGTGGAATGGCACGTCCGAACGGATCACTTGATCGGTGGTTCACAGGAAGCCTATTGTACAAACTATTATTTCTATTGTTAGGCACAGATTCGTCGAAAATAATCCTTGGTTCCTAATAATATAGTTTATCTACTTTAAATGTAAATAACTATTTTGCCTGTGTAGACTAGTGTCAAAATTGACTTTTGTCCCTCTAGATTTAGAAAATAACACACTGTGCGAGGGCCTTTCATTCCCCGGTCAGAGACATTAACCACTGAGCCACCTTACCGCAACAGGCATGCTGTTAACATTATCATGTCGGCGACGCGAACTCATATTTTAGCCGTCCAAAAATCGCCCAACTTGCCTAAATAAGTTTTCACTTCGACAGCTATAAATCTAAATTAGTCCACAACCCGAAGGTTGGTCGAATTTTCCCAAAGGAGAAGTACCAGGCTATTGTGTCAAGAGGCAGAAGGGCCAATTCCTTTCCTCAAGGACCTACAGTTTAAAGTGGAATCAGAACCACGGAACGTCCCGGCGTAGCTCATATAACCAAATACAACTCCTAAAAATTGCTGCTCACCACGGGATTTGAACCTGCGACCGGAGAAATTCTTTAGGGGAAAGGGTGTTATCTTCATGAGCTGAAGGTCACCAGTTCGTGTCATGATGTGATTTTCGATCTGTGTTTTGTCTGTTCAGAATCGTTCTTCATATTCAAAGTCGTAAACATTTGGAAAATACACGACGATAGTATATGAATTAAAAACTACCTAGATCTGGGAACGAGAATTAGCAGGCCGCCCCTGTCCCCGACCTTGGAATGAATGGAAATGAATGGAGGCGAGTCGTGGAGAGTAAAGAAGCCGGGCGCATGTCCTCGAGCAGGAAGGAGCCAATCGGCGTGTCTTTTGTCTGTTCCTTATCCGCCGGCTGCTACACTGAACCCGCTTCCAAGACCACCCGGAACGTGTTGCTTCACAGCAAACCGTCGCAGGGTTTCTGCAAGTAATTAACGGCTTTCAAAACATTAAATCAGTAGCACTCTGCTATTTTTAAGAGATTCAATAATAAGCTTATAAAATTTCCAGTTTTTCAACCTACTTTTGATGTTGATTGTAAAAATAACCATAGATTTCCACTAGCACGTTAGGTTTAATCACAAATCGTAACTAAAATTTTCACCACAAAACATTTTTTCTCACAAGTTTTTACTAATTATTGTTGTGTTACAAGCAATAAAATTAGGTATTTCAGTATCAAGGGACATGTAACATTACTTTGTTAAAAGTGAAATTAAAGTAGGAAAAAAAAATTGGAATGTTCGAAGAGGATAATTGTGTATCTACAACGTAATGGTTATCTGCCGAGACAAGGCTAGAAGAAACTAAATTTTTGATCAAACCAGTCAAGAGGTTAATGAAAAAGGGAATTAAATACACGTACATCGTTAAAATGCGAACCTGTTACGAAATGGTTATGTGTAATTCCTTTAATCTGATAGGAAGAGAGCATTGCTACGGGAAATAAGTTGGTGTATGGAAGCAAAGTAAATGTAACTCGGAACTAAAACCTTGCAGAATGTTATCGTGTATTATATCAGTAAAATATCGAATGAGAAAAACATTCTGGATTTACAGTTCTGCCAAACGATAGATGATACATTAATTTCAGATAATCTTGCTGCCATATCTGATTTCTGAAGCGAAACGCCACATTTTATAGTTTGACAAACTCGTGATATTATAAAAGCGGGGAAATCCCTGGATTAGGTCTTTTAGGAGTGTAGACGAGACGTTGACGACGGCTGCAAGAAGCGCAAAGAATACTTCTTTTATCTCTCGATTTACAGGGCAGCATCAGAACTTAATATCTTTTACTGGGTAAGAGAAGAGCTGAAAATGTGACATTCCCGCGTTTACTTGTTGGAGGTTATAACAGCTTTCAAATCCCAGCCCTTTAATGAAATGCTATTTTAAGAATTAATTATTATTTTGTGTATTTTCCGTGTAATTAATTGCGAATTGTGAATTGTATAAATGAATATGGTTTTATGGAGTGAAACCATGTAAATGCTATGTAATATGTTAAAGGATAGTATTATGCATTGATTAATAGTTTGTAATTGTAAGCTACGATGTTTCGAGGATAATTTGCTACGCTTTGGAATGGTTAATGTTGATAATGTCGTGTGTAAATGCATGTAAACAGTATTAACTTCCATTTCAAGATGTTTTAGAATGATTGAGAGCTATTTAGTAAAATCTTTAATTATCTTTGTATGGATTTAATTGTTTAAGTATTGTTAGAATTCGAGAAACGTCGATCGGAACTCTTTGAATTATTCTGGATGTTTCCGAAGTGTCTATTTAAGCGCACAGAAATGGCGAGCTGAGAGAGTTGTCGGAAGTGTGCGAGTTTAATAACTGGAACATGTTTGTACTTAGCATCTTTGTATCGAGACAATGCCGTATTGTGTAAAAATAAACATAAGTGGAAAGTGATTCGTCGGAGTTATTATTTCAGCATCCTATCATGGCTTCCGCTCCAGGACTCAACAGCAAGAAATAGTGAACAGCGAAAAGCTTATCACGGTGAAATGGACTGCTGTGTATTGCCAGAGGGCTTTGTCCAAATGAGGAGATATCGGTGGCTCGTGCGATACGTTAATCGCTTTTCGTGCTGTTTTTTGGTGAAGGAAACCAGTTCGGCGACCACAACGGCTCCCTTGCCCGCCGGATGTGGGACAAGGTCAGGAGCGGCAGCATCTGCCGTCGTCTGGGTTAAGGACAATGAACCTGACGTAATGGCTTACAGCTGCCGCCCCTCATCGAGATCACCCACGGAACGTCCAAGCTTCCACGCGAAGCTTCTTCCTAGTCTAAAAGAACAAACGAGTTCGCCAGTTTGACCGAAGAGTTACAATGGCCAGAGTTCTACCCTCAAGCCTGGCGAACTATCCATTTGATAACTGTTTCGTAATCATCTAAAAGCGCACTCCGCCCTTCTTCCCATTTGCCGCAACATAAATTACACGTATCACTAATAAAATCTACAACTGCCATACAGAATACCTATTACAGATTTTATAGACAGCAGGTGTCGGTAGGGTTCGGAAGTTTATGACAAGTCATATTTTTTTCCTGCATCCTTTTTTAACTGTAATGCTGAATTAAATTCTAATTGGACGTTTCTGATTTATTTAAATGTATTTTATTTACAATAAAAAAGCGTATATAAGCCATTTTACTAGTTTTGGTCACATTACGTAAATACAGGGTGTCCAGAAAAGGACTCCCTGATTTCAAAATTAAATATCTCGAAAACAAAGATCGATAGAGGAATGCAGTAAACGGTATGTTTATTGTGACAGCTGTAAGAAGTGTATACAGCAGTGTGAAATAATAGTTACAAAAGCTGCTAACAGATGGCGCTGTACGCTGTGTTGCCGTAGGACACTCTTCTAACCTGTGGTACTCTAGCACCAGAAAAACGCGTTGTTCAATGGTGTACATGGTTTTAAACTCTTCCTTCGGTACGCTAACCTCCTTTCACGTTTCAATGGTGGAACTGATCGCCCTGAGCTTCGGATCACAGGCATTACGTATGGTGATTACAGCGCCATCTGTTAGCAGCTTTTGTAACTATTATTTCACACTGCTGTATACACTTCTTACAGCTGTCACAATAAACATACCGTTTACTGCATTCCTCTATCGATCTTTGTTTTCGAGATATTTAATTTTGAAATCAGGGAGTCCTTTTCTGGACACCCTGTACTTATGGCCATATAGTCATACTTTGAGGAAAAATCTGGTAATGTTTTATAGTACCCGGAATTCCCTAGAAGTTATAAATGAGGTGAAATTAAGGTAATTATTCACAGAACTGTACTCATATTATACATTGGAGGAAAAAAGAAATTTAATTGTCACTGAATTGGTCAGAATTCACCAGTCAGGAATTAAAGTTATGCGTTATTCTCATCTTGTAAACGTTAATGTTCCGCCAGTTTTTTAATCTCGACAATGCAGCAGCAGCATGCCTGTGTCGAGCTGCGTCAATCAATGTCTCATGGTCGCCAATACATTCGAAAATAATCCTCAGTCAGTGTTAAAATTGTCTCTGGTCACTGGTGTTAAATCTGCAGCGGGTGATTGGGTACCAACATGTCGAAAACAAAATTTTCTGAAAATGCGATGTTACGGAGTTTCGTAAATGAATTTGGAAAGGAGCATTTTAACACGGACGAAAGGGTTCTTTATGTAAATTACGTGAAATTGAAGTAACTCCAACAAAGTGATTTAAAATTTAATTTCCCAAAGGAGCAGTGAGTGCACGGAAGCAAATTACGCTATCTACATCAAAGCGACACTACTAGATAAAATAAATTATACATAATTGAGCAGGTTTTGACGTATAGTATATTTAAATGTTCGGTCATATTTTGTAAATTTTAGGTAATATTTACCAGTTTAGGAGGTCATATTTTTTATGCATATTTCTGTATTTTTATGGTCATAAAGATTCGAACCCTCTTGATTGATAAACAATAGTCGTGGTCGTATAGTAAAAGCGAAACAGCGGAAAAACACTGGGGAGCAGAACAACAAAATGGGAGAGTTTAATCAGAAGTTCACCCTCGGATGTCTACGTCAACTCGGTATTTTTGCAGGATTTTTATGGGAAAAACAAAGGAGAGCATCTAGATTTGTTTGTGGAAATTACCAAGCACCCATTCAAAACTGATATAAAGAAGCTGGATTGGGAATCATTGGACTACAGGAAAAGGGTGAAAAGAGTACTGGGAGTGTACAAGGCGTATGTTTGTCGAAGAATTAGGCGTAGTATATGGACCGAGCGGGGCGGTGTAACGGTTAGCGTTCTCGCCTCGCATTCGGGAGGACGGCGCGGTTCGAATCCCCGTCCGGGCATCCAGATTTGGGGTTTCCATGGTTTCCCCAAATCACTCCAGGCAAATGCCGGGATGCTTCCTTCAAAAGGCCATGGCCGAATTTCTTCCCATTCCTTGCCCCCCATCCTTTCCCGTCTCTAAAGACCTCGATGTTAAAAAGAGACGTAAAGCAGTTACAAAAAAAAAAAAAAAAAAGAGAAAAAAAAAAAAAAACGTAGTATATGGAAAAGAAAACATGACCATGAGCACAAGATGGCACTCGATTTCATGCATAAGGGCGTGGGGATTTTTTTTAATTTATTTTTTGGTAAAGGTGTCAGGAACTGGAATAAATTACCAACGGAATTTATCAAAAAATGGTGAAGGAAATTAAAATTCTGAAATGGAAAAAGTAAATGGATGGGGGTATTTACACGAAAAATATATAAGATGTTGATAAGACTGGGGTAAATAGATGACTTTTTCCATTATCTCCTGTTATTACGACCCAAATACGTAGAGAGAGAAATATTTTACTGCACCTGTAAATGAACATTTATCCAAAAACTACGTCGACTACTTGCAAACCAATTAAAAATATTTTTTTATAAAATTCCCTGGGGTAACTAGAAGATGGCGACAGTGATTGTGATCGCCGAAATATCGTGTGATGACACTTCCTTAACTCGACGAGTTACCCGAGAACATTTCATAAATTCTCAACGCCGAGAGAAACTTAGTTTTTATGCAACTAAAAATAATCATTACTGGTTGCACACGGTCGAATCGCAAAAATCACTACCGCAAACTCTTTTTTGGAAGCGATTCTGACACTTTTCGTATCTTCAAATCTGCTTTCCGGATGTCGCCACATGTCTCAAGTTTTTATAATGCATAGAGATCACTAAGCTTATCAGCCAACGGCCAACGCAGTACGTATTCCTTTGTTCCTCACCTTAGTTTTAAACTTGTTGATGTACAAATTTAACATATTTTGTCACTCACTCACAGATGATCACGCCTTGAGTACTTTACGTAACAGCAGAAAGCTGTTGTAATTTTATACGCATAAAAGGTTTCCCAAACCATTAGAAGAGTCTAAAATTGGCGATTTTTTGTGTTTATCCCTTCATGTACCCTAAACGTTAAAAAGCTTTCTAGCCTATAACCTTTAAAGCTAGAGATTTTCATTATAAAGTAATGGAGCTCAACTAACGTGTTAAATTTTACTTTGTTCCTCTCGTTGCTTTGGAAGTTAGTGAAATTCAAAGTTTTAACCGACTAAGACATTCCGTCATAATAATTCTACAGTTTCCGTGGTCCTAGAAAGAGGTAACTGGCACAAATTTATGGTTTAACCCTTATATCAAAAGGCAATTCCAATGTTGGTGATTTCCTACCTTCAACTTTGGTGAGTGGTTAGTATATTTTATCATTCCTTTTCATATATAAATGTCACGTCATATCATTTCTTCCTGTCTGTTGTTGCTGAAAAAGAATGCTAAGGAAAATGCCTGGAAACTTCAAGCTCCCCGATACGATAATTATATGCGAAAAGGAATTTTTACAGGAACGCTAACCTTATCTATACCTCTAGCAAAGCTTGCTTTGTTCATGTGAAGTTTGTTGTAATCGCTCCTCGGAATCCACAATATACTATGGATCCTGGATGTAAGCAACTAGAATCATTCTTTTAATAGTAGTCTACATTGGCTTAATTAACCTTCTCTGGTAGGATCTAACCAACTAAGATTTTTAACGAACTGTTATTTTCGAAAAACAGAATCTCTAGTTTTCAATGCGTTCTCGCCATTTTTGGGCAGCCTACGTATTGTCTGGGGCAAAAATTAATTTATTTGCTGGGAATATTTTTGGACGTCGAGAGTTTGGATAGCTATCCGCATGTTCTCGCCCATTTTTTGGAGCCTTACTGGAATCATAGACGTCAATACCTGATAACGCTTCCTCTTCCAAACTGCATTATAAGTATTTGGCGAAGGTTTCTTGCAAAATATTTGATAACAATGTGTTCTGGCACATTTCGATGCACTTGTACAAATAACGAATGAAATGCGTTATTATTGGCTGACATGCATCACACAGGCAACACATTTTACTGATAGATAAAATCAAATTATAATCAAAATTTTAATGCTCACTGCACATGAAGTCTCACAATAGCCCTTCCCTTGTAGGCATAGATAATGAAATCCATGATCAAAGCAGTTAGTCTTTCCGAAGATGTTTTCTTACATGCACCTAGTAATTTCAAAATGTAATGAATAGCATCATTTTGATTGTTTATTGCAACGAACTGATTGCTAAATGATGCTCTTTGGTTTATCATATCTGGCTGTTACCTCTAACGACCAATGCTTTTCGACCTCCTAACACTCCACCCTGCAGAAAAGACATTAAAGTGGCAATCCATTACTGTAATTGTTTTCAGGGGAAGGAGGCCGCTGCGAAAAGCAATGAAGAAGATCGCGGTGAAATCTAAAATGATTTCTGTACGTCTAACAGGAAGCAGTCTGTTTATATTACTGACCGTTAAGAAAATACGAATTACATAACAACTGTCTCAACATGTGGATTAAGAGGAGCTACTGGTATGTTTATGCTAGATGCAGTAGCGTAGCTTTGTTAACGAGGGCTCCGATGCAAAAAAATATTTTGAGCTCCCTGAGCTTTAGAAGGCCCCTTGAGCTGTGCTTGGGGGCCCCCTGAGCTGTGCTTGGGGGCCCCCTGAGCTGTGTATGGGAGCCCCGGTGCACGGCACCTCCTAACCCTCCGATAGCTACGCCCCTGGTTGGATGAATGTTGAAACTCTGTTGAAGGCAGAAATCATATTAGCCCATCAGTACGACGTTGAGGAAACACAACATGGTAATGATACAGGATTCGCAGTTTTCTTTAGTTCTCTTGGCTTTTATGATATACTAGTCGCATATTTTAAACATAACCACAATGAAATTTTCTCCTTGAATGAGTTTTGCAACCAGCATCAACGAGAGGTTTTTTTTTTTTTTTTTTTTTTTTTTTTTTTTTTTTTTGTGCTTATGTCCGACAAAATCGATTTAAAATGATTGTGTACAAGGTTTTCCTTTGGTTATTACTAACTAATTCTATATTTACTCTAAATTTTACAGCTTTAATTTCAATACTTTCATAATTATTTACAGCGCCGGCACTAAATACTCGTAGTTTCCATGCAAATTAAGTGACCTCAGCTTTCAAGTTCTAAGATTTCTCTGTTATTTTCATTTCGCATTATAGTTGCGGCATTCAACCAATAAAACCAGGGGTGGCCAACCCGCGGCCCACCTTGTACATTTTTGCAGCCCGCGACATTCATTAATTACAAAATATATTTATTTTATATTGCCCAGTAGTGAAAACCAATGTATTAAAAAAGAATAAATTATTTTTGCTTACATATAATCAAACATTAACTGTCTAAATTATGCGAAAAAATAACTGTCTAAATTATGCGAAAAAATTAACTTTAATTTTGAAATAATTATCAAACGAATATATGACAGGCATTGCCTGTTTTATTTATGAGTTTACAGTTATGAGTTCGCAGAATAATCAAATTATATTCACTATAAAAAAAAAGACTGTAGTGGGTCTAAATCTAATATGGGGATATACAGGGCGTTCGCCGGAAAACGCTAGCCTCCCAGTCTGTTGCCGTCGGCAACTTGATGGGATAGTGGAGCCAGCAACTCCCGCCACACGGCACCGTGAATCACCGCACTGTTTAACACCTCCGCTGCCCCAACAGTGCAGTGACGCAGTATAATGGGACCCTTACATTGTTAAGAACGGTTTCTTTGCATTGTAGCTAGTTTGTGACTTCAGTCTCTTATTAATCAGTGTTGTGAATAAACGTTTCTTTGCGGTTTGGCTGGTTTGGGGCTTCATACTCTTACTAATCTGTACCGTGTTTGAGTGTGAGTAAAATTGTGGTACGTTACAGTTTGCAACAAACAATATTTCTCTACGATACATATGTGAAGAAGAAGTCGTTTAAAAAGTGTCGCAGTAAATTTCGTCGCGAATTTCCTGGCGCTTTACTGCCAGCTAAATCAACAATTCTGCGTCTGGTTAAAAAAGTAAGAGAAACGGGTTCATTTTTTTAACAAAAAGAGACTGTCGGTCAACCGTATTCTCACAGAGGAGAAAATTGACGATATCGCTTTTCGACTAGAACAGTCACCCAAAAAATCATTAAGTCAGTTAGAGCAGCGTGTGTCTCGAAATATGTTCAGAAGATGTGAAATGGGCATTACACAAGAGGGTCAACACTTCCAGCATCTTTTATAAGGTAAGCTAATGAATTACGTCACATTTAAATGCTTAACACATACAAGTTTATGAAGCGTAATTATTATGAAATAGTCCGCGGCCGACGGTTGAACAATGCCGGAAGCTGACCGCTCGCTCGCCGGGAGAAGTTTCTTCCTTGTAGCGCTAACAGTGGGTTGCGTTTCCCGGCGAACGCCCTGTATAATTTTATATGCGGCCCGCGGAATTATGATGAATTTCCAAAGTGGCCCGGAAGATCATTTGGGTTGGTCAAACCTGAATTAAACAATAGTCGTATACTGTCACCTTTGCTCTCAGTCGCTAGAATGCGGGGATTCACCATGCTCCCAGACATCTCGATTATTTGAGCATTTTGATTGTTTCCGTTTTCAAGGAGTGTTGTGACTGATTTCGTTGTGTTCATATACCTCCAGAGGTTCATGCAACCATTACCATATCAGTTTTCACCGGTTTACCTCAGTGTACGTGATACTGTTAAATCCCTGTTTTATCTGGCGCGATAAAATATAAGTTAAAATCTTGCTGCATAATTTTTCTAGAAAATAAAAAGAAGGATGCATGCGAACTGGAATTGCCTCGAGGCATTCACAGTCGGTGCTGTGTCGTCGCAGTGGTAGCTTCGTTATATCATATCACCTGATGAAGGCAGCAGTTTGCTGCCGAAACGTTGTGGGTAGAAGAACTTATCTGGCAGAATACCCGAGAAGAAATTTTGTCAAGAAACAATCAGTATGCTGCGATTTATTTATATTGACGCTATACAGAAAACATTAAATGACATGAATAAAATTACGGAGAGAAAAATTTGGACTAAATATAAACGAAAGGAATACGAATGTCGTGAAATGCGCCAGGAAGATAACAATAAAATTAAATGTATAAGTAGCACTAAATGTTGAAGAACTAAGGGAATTCTGTTATTAAGTAAGTAGAACTGCAACCACATGACGAAGAAGGAATGATATCAAAAGCAGAATAGCACCAGGAAAAATGACACGGCCTGTTGGAGGAAGTATCCCGGCATTCTCCTGGAGTGATTTGGGGAAACGATGGAAAACCCAAATCTGGATGCCCGGATGGGGATTCGAACCAGCGTCCCCCTAAATGCGAGGCAAGAGCGTTAACCACTCACGCACCAAGATTGGTAAACAGAAATGTATCAAACATGAATTAGGATTCACAAAGAAATATCGGGAACTGTTTTTACGTTCAGGAATATGAGAAAGATGTAGAAGTGAAGTGTTAAAAATGTTATGCTACAGAAGAATGTTAAAATATAATTAAACAGCTAATATATAAAATGGGCGTGTTTTAAAACGTTTTGAGGAAATAAGTTTGTGGAAGAGTGTAACAGACAATAGACAAGGGATATCTGATTGGTTTTTGTTGGTGGAGGGAACAGTGGAAGGTAAGATCTCAAGACGAAAGGAAAGGTTAAAAGATATGAGCCTGATAGCTGAAACAACGGCATGATGAGATCGAAGGAGTAACTCATGACTGAAAAAAATGAATGATTGCATCAATCCAGTCCAGAAAATGACGAAAAAAGTGAAAAGCTTGGTCAGACCATTGCATGATTATTGTGAGGTAGAATGGGACCCACATAATTTGTTTATGGAAATTATTACAGAACACGCTCAGTAACTAATATGACAAAAGAACTGAGTTGGGAGTCATCCGAAGAGAAAAGGTGACCGGAGCCCAGGTTGGTAGTGTATACTCGTTAGCCAAGGCATAAACTCGTTTTGTTGATGAGGCTTGGGCACATACAGGGCAAGTAAGAATTACGAGTTACACACGGAAGGAAAGAGGTGACCATGAACACGAATTACGAATGTTTGCTTTCAGGCATTTTTTTTTTTTTTTTGCTGTTGTCAGTCTTTTAGACTGGTTTGATGCAATCCTCCATCCCTTCCTATCCTGTGCTAACCTCTTCATTTCTACTTATCCCCTACAACCCACGTCCTCAATTATCTGCTTCACCTATTCTAATCTCTGTCTTCCTCTACAGTTCTTACCTTCCACTGTTCCCTCCACTAACAAATTAACCAATCCAGCATGTCTCAAAATATGACCTACCAGCCTGTCTCTTCTTCCTGTAAGCTTCTTCCATAAACTTATTTTCTCACCCATCATTATTGGAAAGGGAGTCAATGAAAATGTTAAACAATTTATCTGAAACAATTAAAGAGTTTAACATAAAAACCCGTGAAATGCGAAAGTAGGGAAGTTTGGAATTTGTCACTGGAGTGGTCCATCGCACAAGTTTCTGAAATTTACTAACATCAACATGAGTAAAAATGCCTACTCATTAAATTTTGTGAATAAGAAAACAAGTTGCACGTATAACGCAGGAACAGTTTGCAGTTGTGGACACAGTCAAAAATATTTACGCGTCGTCCTCGTTTATTCAAGTGAAGCCTCCCAGAAATAAAAGAAAATCTCTGACTTAAAAGATGTACAAAAAATACCGAATACACTTAGGCAGAGACCCATAATCATTAGCAAAATGCGGGATTTAGTTTCAATTTGACAATCCGTTTCAGAGTTATTTTGTAATTTGCGTACTTGCCAGGATAACAATGCAATGCGTGCGGATGGCTCGCTCGGGGCCCGCACCGTTTTCCCATTTATATTTGAGTCGCGCCCGCCTGCTGGTATCGATTGCCTCGCTACTCCCCTCAGATTCTTCCCTCCCTCTCACCCCACCCACTGTGGCTAGGCCGCCAGCTGTTCAGTTACACCCGGTTTCACTTAAGCCTAAATGCAGAGTGCAGTGTTCCAAAGAGTTAACAGCAGATCAGACTTTTCTTAAGGTCATTTCTACATTGTACAGAAGTCCTTGTCAGTATTTATTGTTATTGAGGTTTTAGGGCACGTCGACATCACGGTCATTAGTGTCCGGAATATTTCACTATCACTGCAATAAACCTTTCTTTTTTCCCTGTCTACTCTGAAATCCTATTCTGTTAACGACTACAACTTTTTTTATATATATAATTATTTTAACCTGACGCACATTTAATATTATTTTTCGCTATAATGTTTTAGAAATTTACCATAGATCACACTTCTAATGCTAGCATGGGATATTTCTCTTCTACATGGTGTCCCATTCAGCGCGCACGAACCACTTTTGTTTTGTAAGGTTGGTAGCCTATAAAGACAGTAGGTTGCATCTGCAGATGTGGCGATTAGTTGCTTGGAACGCTACTCGAAAGAACAGTGCATTATTGTTAATCAGACGTATTACATATATGGTAAAAAAACTGGAGAGGCAATTGTAAAACAATCGAGATATTCTCGGTGGACGAAGTGCGCCAAATCAAAAGATAATATGAAGGTACTGAGTCGGTTATGGATTAAATACAACGCGTGTATATTCGTTGCGTCCAAACAACGGAAAACATTTTTCCATCCTATGAGTGTCTTGCAGTGAACGAAAAGCTTATTCGCAGTAAACTCATGTTATTCTGGAAACAAATAATCCATTTTTTGTTTTAATTCGTAAAACTCTTCTGTAACTTTTGCAAAAGCGTCTGTCTTCTTCCGCCTAAGTTAATAGGTTTCAACTTGACGCACAATCCGCTTAGTCGTGGTCGCTTAATATAACTCTATCATTCCTCCTATAGAAATGGAGCTGCAATTTTATTTGGAAACAGAGTCAAAAAGTGTTCTAACATTCATTACATGACCAAAGCAAAGATTTGTCGGATTTAATGAGCGCTTAAATATTCCGACCGCAATTAGAACCAAGGACTTCTGAATCAGGAGGCCACACTGGGATATTTTGTAAGAAATGAAACACAATGTTGTGCTGGAAGTGCAGTGATAGTGGGTTTTACAACTCACTGCTCGAGAACGGCTGTTTTTGATTACAATCGCGTGATGTATGACGCTGCTAATTAATCAACTCAATTCGATAACATGGTCTGACAAATTTCTCAAACGTCAGATGGCAGATAGTGATAGAGAGATGCGATTACTAATTTTCTATTTAAAAAATAATTAGCTTGTTCCAGCGTCCAACATATTTAGCGAGCGTCCTATAAGCACACAAGTTTTTGTACGATTTGGTCTCATCAAGTGTATCCCAATAATTTAATTTGCTGAACAAGTCAAGCTATGTAGCAAACTATCATTTGATCATCTACAACACAGGTTACTAAAGTATTTTCGCCTACCGCCCCATTCCAGAAAAAAATTACTCGCCTCCTGATCGCGATCTAAACAGCCTTGACTACAATTAAAACTAATATTACGTGGCATAACGTAAGTTGTTAAGATTTATTTTTAATTTCCTTTCCTTCTACTGATGACATATTCCAGCCCATGTAACAGCATTAACCATTCAAAAGTTGTAATATCGATCTGAATCACGAATAACAAAAAAGAGAGATGTAAGAACTCGTGAAGATTTTGGATCAAGTTTATATCGCGATGCATGATGACGCTGACATGCGATACAAGGAATGTATTAATTCGCGTGAGATTTGAGCTTTGATTTCCTAGCGGTGGTATTAACGGAGATTGTGGTTAGGTTGAAATGCAGCCTGGACCAAGTTGACGATTGAAAGTTTTTGCTGCAGCACAAGTAACAAGAAATTACATTGAGCTTTATTTTATAACAATTCTATTTAGTTAAGCAACTACAAAGAAATTAATTGCCAGAACACTCCGTTAAACCCGTCATTTTTGACGGGTTTAGAGGCTACTTACTTTAATATAATATTTTAACAATATTGGGATATTGTTCACAGTTTGATTAATAAATACGTTTTATAAAAAGATATATTAGTTAATGAGATGAGCTCGGTGTAGTAACGCATTTTTTTATATTTGTCATCAGCATATTTAAATCGTTGCGTTGCACTACTGACAATCTGTTTCTTTTCTCAGCTAATAAAGTGCTGACTACCCTAAATGCTCTGTGCACTAGACATGGACATGGGAGTGAAATTACAAACTTCGGCGTTCACTGTATATGCTGCACCGGGCCTACAGCCCGTTCAGTTAACTGAGACGGTTCAAGGTCACTCTGCTTTAATCCACACTCCACTGCTCTTATACCTACATGCGAAGGGGAAAATTGTCACTCCCCTAACTGGACACATCGATCAGCTCGGAGACGTAGGAAGGGAGAAGGTTGAAGTGAGGAGCAGGACAGAGGTTCATGTCCTTGAACCGCCAGTTCGGAATGCATAGAGTATATACTAGTTCAGTGGTTAAGGCGCCTCACTGAGGATCGAATGTTTTGAATCCCGGACTTCGCTGGGATTTACAAAGATCCTTGCTGTGTCCGCACGGCGGCCGAAATGTCAACACGGCGGACGGGCGGTCGCCCGAAGACGATCAAGCGAGGACCGAAGCAAGGTCCAAGATGAGCAGCGCAGAGTCGAAGGAAGAAACCGACCGTAGACCGAGACGCACACTGATCCGAGTCCAATATGCGATGCACAGAGTCCAAAGGAGTAACCGAACATAAACCGAGATGCGCGCTGGTTAGAGTCCAATATGCGAGGCACAGAGTCAAAAGAAGTAACCGAACGTAGCCCAGACGCTCAATGATCGAAGCCCAAGATGAGATTCACTGAAATACGGTAACGATACTGAATAGCAGTGAACACAGCACTGTCTGAAGCGGGACCACGCGGCTGTATTTATACTAGGCCAGTCGCTTCTGATTGGCCGCGGCGGAAACGCTGCTATGCGGTGGCGCTAGTTGGCCTGTTGCTAGAGCCGTCTATCGGTTGTCCACCTCCATCTCTTCTTCCGGGCATGTGACAGTGTCGGGCCGGGATACCAGAATCCTTAACCCGTCGTTCACTTAATTTGTGTATGTAAAGCACACAGAACGTTTCGGTGGTTCAGATTCCACGTTAAACTATAGATTCGCAGCTACGATGGAGGCGGATTGAACCACCATTAAGAAACTTTGTCTGCTTGTCATAAAATTCAATCATAGTATAACGATTGGGGTAAACTAGTCTTATCCTAAATTAAAGTTCCTGTCTTTAAAAAAGTAAAGTTTCTGCTCTTGAAGTAAGTACTGTCCAAATTTTAGGCAGCGTTAGTTAAGTGTTGTCATAATTCTTCTTCTTTAATAGTTTTTGCCACATGGTTCTGAGCTTTCTTCTTATCCCAGTATTCCTTCATCATTGCACTTTGGTTATTTTTTCTTTCCTGAGCCCATTTAACCCCAAATACAAGCGCAATGTTTTAACTATTAGTGTATGCTTTAATCAACATTCTGTTCCTATCGCTGTAATACATCTAGTTGGGGTCAATTTACAGTTGTTCGAGATGTTTTCTGACTAGCCCCGTCCACTTTACGTTAGTCGTTTTCCATCTAGAGACGGTGTAGAAGATTTTGTTAAGCTAGTCAAGAATTATCAATCCGAACTATGTGATCATAGAAGATTAATTTCCTCTAACTCATAGCTGTTGTAATGCTCTCTAGTGTTGTACTATTATTTGCAGACAAGAATTAATTTCACAAGTTGAAAGTACGAGTAGCTATTTCAGCTCGCAGAATGATTAGCTACATATGAGCACGCATTGTTTTGAACCGAATACGTCTTATCGGCCAAGCTCAAGGGTCTTATCAAGAAAACCGATCGTTATACAAGCATCAGAATATTTTCCTGATATTACTCAGAGATTACAAGCTGTAGACCAAAGGTTAATTGTATTGTTATTGGGTAACAAACCGCTCCTGCCTACTATCCTGCTTACATCTACGGCAAAGTCAGAGGCATGGCGATTTCGTGCACTCGGTAATTCAAATCATCATTGTGGATGAATGCGTTATCTAGTCTCCGTGAAATAAGTGTAGTTTACCATTTACACTTATTCGGAATGAAATGATACCCAGCGAAACAATAAAGTTTAACATCGGAGAAATTAATGGAGGAAATAAAACTTACCACCGTTGTAGCACCATATGATAATAAAGTTCACTTCATGGTTTCCCCAAATCACTCCAGGCGAATGACGGGATGCTTGCTACAAAAATGTCAAGGCCGAATTCCTTCCCGTTCCTTGTCCCCAGTCTTTTCCCGCCTCTAATGAGGTCGACGAGGCCTAAAGCCGAAAGAAAATGTTTACATCAAAGTCTATGCTGGCAAAATCACATGGTAGAGGATATCGTTCAGAATCCAGATATACCTCTCGGACCCCAGCGGAAAGACCGCGTGCTTACAATAAGCGTCTTAAGGATGGAGCAGAAGAAGAAAAGACATATTCAGTGAAAGTCTTAAGGCCACGTTTACCAACAGCAGTTCATTAAAAAATTTTTCTCACTCTGTTTTTGCTGGAGCTATGTATAAAATGAGAAACCGAGTTGATGAGCAGATTTGTAAAGATCTCGGAGAATAATGATGAATGAATACACTGTTAGGAGATGGAAACGAATATTTAATGAAGAATGAAACAAAATACATTATAAACCACGAAGCATCAAAGAAAAAACTGGTGAAAAGCCTCAAATTTCTTCCGGACTTGTAATACAAGAATTCAATAGATTTGTGATGGTGATAGGATGTGAAATTATAACCGGTAACGGTGGAAGACAATGTAGACAAATAATCCTAAGATTTGAATAATTTGGATTGTCATTCTTTTTTGCTTTTAGCTTTACGGTTCGTCAACACTGTAGTCATTAGAGGCGGGAAATCGATATGGGCAAGGAACGGGGAGCAATTCAGCCAAGGCCTTTTGATGGAACCATCCTGCCATTCGCGTGATTTTGGAAACCTTGGAAACCTTTTTTTTTATGGAACTGCTTTACGTCTCTTTTTAACATCGAGGTCTTTTAGAGACGGGAAAGGATGGGGGGCAAGGATGGGGGGCAAGGATGGGGGCAAGGAATGGGAAGGAATTCGGCCATGGCCTTTTGAAGGAAGCATCCCGGCATTTGCCTGGAGTGATTTGGGGAAACCATGGAAAACCCAAATCTGGATGCCCGGACGGGGATTGGAAAACTGATGGTTCCCGAATGTGAAGTCGGAGAATTACCCAATAGATTTGGTTTATTGTCCTTTATTAGTACTGGCACAGATGTAACATTGCAACCAAGTCTTGCTCTGTCATAACCACTTTAATTTCCTTTCTTCCTATTCAACACATAGTTTTTTAGCGTTTGTGTTTTGCGGGCTAGCGGCCAATTCACACAAGTTTTATTCATCGTTGTTCCCAATTCGTTAGCAAGCAATTAGGGTAGAACTTTGCGGAATAAAACACGCCATACCATACTGATCCGCCGAACCTAATTCCAGCGCGTTAACCACTTCAGCGGCGAAGATTACGCAGCTGTAAAGCCTTCTCTTGAGGATTTCTAGCAGCTACTTTCCTGCCTCATTATGTTCACGAATCGAAAGAATTCATCCTAAGAAGAGCGAGATAAAGATGAGTTTATGAGGCAGTAATGTTTCAGATATTATGTAAGCTCACTGTATGTGAGGGAGGTATGGTTATCATTGTGTGCAAGCAACTACTATTACTATTACTCCGCGATTCACTAAAAGTGTGTGGCAAAGGGTGCATTGCACCTATCCGAAAGGGTAATAGTTTGGAAGGGATATACGGGATAAGGCAGGAGGCGGCCATGGGCTATTGTGAGGAACCATCCCAGTCAAAGTAGATGATAAGAGGTGACCTGTTAGATGTGTTATGAATAAATTGACCGAGTGTGGTGGCTGAGTGGTTAACGCTATGGCCGCGCATTCGGGAGGACGCAGGTTCGAATCCCTGTCCAGGCATCCAGGTTGGGTTTTCCATGGTTTCCCCAAATCACTCCAGGAGAATGTCGGGATGCTTCCTTCAAAAGGCCATGGCCGAATTCCTTCCCGTTCCTTGTCCCCAGTCCCATCCTGCCTCTAATGACCTCGACGTCGACGACGCGTAAATCCATAAGTAAAAAAAAAAAATGAATAAATTGGTGGAGCGTAATTAACGATTCGCACTGTTAAGACCAAAACGGTTATTATTTATCAGTGGCAACGTATTCAAAGATCGGAGTATTTAGATAGTGAGACGAATTACTTTAATTCACACAGTGAGCACTGAAATCAGCTCAAATTGCAGTGAAGTGTGGGACAGTGTCGGCGCTTTCATTTGTACTGTCTTGAGTTGTGTGAAACGCTTCTGACGTGATCATAAGGGGGCATCCATAAATTACGTGAGGTGTTTTTCCAGATTTCCGGACCCCCCCTCCCCTCTGGTGAGATTTCGTGAGATTTTGCCGGACCCCCCCCCCACTGGTGAGATCTGGTCCGTGAGAACCCGTTCTCCCCCCCCTAGATATAACCCTTGAAACTTTTTGAGACCTTTTTTTTTAGGTCGGTCACCCTTCAAAATTCTTTTTTGACGAAATTTCTCCGTAAAATCGCTTTTCGCGCAATTTAAAGACTTTTTTTTAGCTCTACTATCCGAATTTTTTTTTTCAAAACCTTACGTGAGATTTCTGTAGACTCCCCCCCCCCCCCTGTTGGTGAGATTTGGTGAGATTTTGCCGGCCCCCCCCCCCCATTTGACCTCACGTAATTTATGGATGCCCCCTAACCACACGACAGGAATTAGCAGACTTTGACAGCGGAATGATAATTGTCGTTAGACGCAAGGGAACACTCCAGTTCTGAAACAGCTGGAGAATTCAACATTCCTCGATCCTCAGTGTCAACAGCGTGCTGTAAATATGTAATTTCCGGCATTACCTCCCGCCGTGGACAAGTAGTTGCCGAACACGTATGCTTAATGACCGAGACCAGCTACGTCTGCGTAGCGGGCTCAATGTTGACAAACAGGCCACACTGAGTCAAAAAAACAGTTGGGACGTACGACAGACGTGTCCGTACGATCATTGCAGCGAAATTTGGTGCTGAATGGGTATGACAGCGGAAGATCGATGCGAGTGCCTCTGATAACAAAAAACCATCTACTGCAACGTTTCTCCTAGGCTCGTGAACATGTCAGTTGGACCATGAATGACTAGAAACAGGTTTCGTCCTCAAACGAGTCACCATTCCAGTTGGTAAAAGCTGATGGTAGGACTCGATAGTTGCGCTGGCCGCACGAGGCAATGGGCTCAAATTGTCAGGAAGGCACTGTGCAAGATAGTGGTGACTCTATCCTAGTATAGGCTGTGTTTACAAAAATGGATTGGGACTACTTATGAAACGGAACTGATCATTGACTGGCAATGCTAATGTTCAGCTGCTTGTAGTGGACGGCCAAGGAATTTTGGGCTATAATTACTGAAGCTGGGCAAGAGTTGGTTGCATAGCCGAAGCTAAATCCAGGGCAGTTACAACAGAGAGTAAAAACAGTTAGAGGCTCTGGAACGCAAGCACACAGGCAGCATTGACGTCAAAGCAGTGCAGATACTCAGCAGAATTGAGCTGTAGCAGAGTCATTGGGAGGAAAATGGTAGGAAAGGAATTATCCCTATTGGCTAGAGTTATTCCCCGCTATGGAGAGGGGAGTTGGTCAAAACTGGGAGACACGAACAGAGAGGTCGAAGTGGATGGAACTGGTCGAAGTTGATGGAACTGATGGATCGGGTCGGGGGAGAAGGTCGGAATTGGAAGCCATGGAGCTGAGGTAGCGAAGCGAACCACAAACTGCATGAGAAGCCATCGACGACTTCAGCAGCCATTGTAACAGGTGGGAGAAACCCAGTAATGGGGAAGGCATCTAATAGAATCAAGCAATGGGAGTTATAATCCAGGAAGGAGTAAAGGGAGTGAGGCATGTCATTATTGTACATAACTGATGTAATAAATTGTACATATGTGAATATCCTTACTGAGAGTTTCATTTATAGGTACTACTGCTCACATGACTAAAGAGTCTTACCCACAAAGTATATGTTCCCTTTGGGAGTGGCAAGGCGAAAAGAAAAAAAAGTTCGTTCGTCACCCAACTTTTTTCAGCCATTCCAGGGCCTTTATGTTCTCAAACAACGATGGAAATTATTCGAACTCATTGCTGCGACAACACGTCACCAACAGTGTTGTTGCAGTAACTGCTTCGACCTACTACTTCACCTGATAAATACTGCTAAAATAGCAAGCGAAACGTCGTGCATGGCAGAATTTATCCGTCTGAATATCCAAGAAGAAATTTTAGAAGGGAAAGAATCAGTTCTCACAAAACCTACTCCCGTTTATTGCAGACTCCAGTAGCGTAGAAAAGAATGAGTATTTAGGGCGTAATTGCGGAATTTTATTATTACGGCCTTATCTTCCTCCTCTTTACGACCTGAGATATCTGGTACGAGTTGTATTTCATGGTAGTAAAAAATGAAATTGGGATACTTCGACAATGATCGATAAGTGCGAGAGGATATTTCGTTATTTTAATGGCAGAAGCCTGCTAGCAGAACAACGATCATGTTAAATTCTAAACACTATCATTCAGCGTTAATAGCCGGTCACAAAAACAGTACTTCCACACTGAGATTTTCAGTATTTTCGATCGTTACTTTGTGATGATAATGTAATAGACGTCTACGTATAGAGAGGTGCTTAAGAAAACAAATTCTGGTGAAAATTCATTCATAAAAATTACACAGATGTTTAAACTGATGTTTAATTAAATTACCACGATGACAATAAAATAGTTTAAATTCTTGGATGTTCAGGATGAAACTAAACTCTTTAGAAAATTTAAGCAAAGATTATTCATAAATTTTTAACTTCGATATCCAAATTTTATGCATACACCTGGTCGTCGTTCAAGAGAGAGTTTGTCTCTTTGACAATTCCATCAGGATCTAAGTATTAACACTGTGACATTCAATGAAATATTATTTCTGAAGGAAGTGTTTTACGAGCTACAGGAACATTGATTTTTTATGTTTTTGCAATTCATACCTGCAATACCTTACGCTCCTACAAAAGTTAAAATTTTGCGAAAAAAACCTTATACAAACATCCGAACTGTGGAATTTTTTATCTACAATAGCGTGCATCGTAAACTTGGAATACGTGGGATTTTTCGTTTAAATGAACAACTGTTTATTTTCCGTAGATCAGAAACATGCTGGAGGGTTTACCTTTAAAGTATTTTTTTATTTATTTTAATGGCGTTCGGTCTTCTCGGCCATAGGTAGAACTGCACTATTCATATTGACACGTATAGGTCTTCGGTGTGGAAATCTGGAAAACGAATCAATGTGAATTTATAGAATAATCTTTTCCTATTCCATTCGCTCTGGTGGGACTTTATCAGAGTTGAGAATTTAAAAAATGTGAAATTTTAAACAGTTGATCTATTTATATATAGACTATTTATATGCATACTAACGCTGACAAATAGTGGAGTGATTTTATGGATGTGTGAGTTACGGGTTCTATCCCGGATTGGCGCAAATATTTTTAGCTTCTGCCTGCATTTCTCTTCACTTCTATTTTCTGTTTTTAACATAACCGGTTTCATTTACACGAAAATCAGCGAATAATAGTTTATTTTTCTTAAACAGAATTAACGAGTTCTTTTATGATAAACGCTATATGAACATTTAAAACAGTATTGGGGAGATATACCTAAAGTGTTATAAATCCACATTGACCATTTCCAGTTCCGATTTCCAACTCTCTACCGAAAAGAACAGTTTTTACGTTCTCGACGCTCACATTAGGAAACTAGTTGTTTCGCGTGGACTTGATATCTTATTGCAATAATTGGATATAGAAAGCTGTAAGTGTCTCAAAAAGCACGGAATAGGAATAATATGACGGGAAAGCCATCAGCATACTATTCTATCATCGAATCTGTTTGATGAAGAGAAAAAATTTGTAACATGTTTAAAAATAGCAAAAAGCTAAGGGGGACGGGGTTAACTGTGGAAAACTACCTACCGTAGTTCCTACGGCAGATTTTTGTAGTACATGAAATTTGTAATCAGATCAAACACAAACTTACTTGAGTGACCGACATAACATTATACAGACTAACACACGCTGTTAGTCTGTCTGTAACCGTTCAGTTAGTTCTCAAAATTTCATGACAAAATATATTATTTATCCCGAAAAAAATATTCTATGTCCTTCCTAATTACACATAATATTTCATTTTGAAATTTTATCAGGATCGGTTTAGTAGTTTGGTCGTAAAAACATAACAAACCGACACAAAGAAACATAATTACTTTTTAATAAATAAATTACGCCAAAGCAATTGACTTTTTTGTGTTTATTTGTGTCCCGTACGCGTTTCACTTCTTTTGCAGAAGCATCTTCAGCGGGTTTTTTATTTTGTGGTCTATTGTATTTCTTTCAGTTCCATTCTCAGCATCAGTGCTTTTGCATTTTCGGTGGGAAGTGTCTTCATGTTTGAGATTCACAACACTACACTTTATTGCACTGCACTATGATGCTTCTGCAAAAGAAGTGAAACGCGTACGGGAGACAAATAAACACAAAAAAGTCAATTGCTTTGGCGTAATTTATTTATTAATATTATCAGCAATTGAGGAAAAAAATGATCCACAACATCCAGATATAATTACTTTTGCATTTATAATATTAGTATAGATATCTAATTCTTAAAAGCAACCTAGATGTGGGCTTGTATTGTGTACAGCAAGCAGAACCAGCGGAACTATAACATTGTAAGTCTGCAGAAAGCGAAGTCTGGTGGTATGGATTTTTCTTTTTACCTCGTCGACGTTGAGTTCATTAGAGGCGAGAAAGGACTGGTGACAAGGATTGGGAAGGAATTCAGTCATGGCCTTTTGTAGGAAGCACCTCGGCATTCGCCTGGAGTGATTTGGGGAAACCATGGAAAACTCAAATCTGGATGATCGGACGGGTATTCGATTTGGCGTCCTCCCGAATGCGAGGCCAGAGCGTTACCGCTCACTCACCAAGCTCGTTGGGTGGTATGGAAGTAAGCTAGTGATTAAACTAGTGGTTCCTAAACCGGGGGGGGGGGGGAGAGGGAGGTGCGAAGCGGCCGTGTGGATGATACCCTAGTTCCACTGTTGGAAGTATTATTTCTCCTTCACCGCCTATTAGAGTTGAAAATCTTTATTTTAACATCACATACTTGTAAATTTCTTCTGAAATGTCATTGTTAGTACTTAGATGTAGTCATTTAAAATTTTGGTGGGAAATGGGGGAGAGGTGGGGGAAGGCGAGAGAACTTTTCTATTGCCGCAAAGAGGGACGTGCTAAAAAGAATTTTTTTGATTTTTTTTTTAATGGGAATTCCTAAATGGAGTTAAGCGGCGCATTATCTAGTGCTGAAGGCCCTGCCAGAAAACAGAAAATGGTTGAATTCCTGTTCCAGGTGAAATGTTTACAAGCCCTTGATGTCGCGTTTAATTCTGGCAAGCTTCCTATAAGTGTGTGAAGTCAAGACTGTTCTTTCACAGAACAAGCAACGTAACGCAGCCCTGTTGGTACAGCCAACTTGTTAATGTTTACCGCCGGCCGTGACGCTATCATCCGATAACCTCGCACCTTTACGCATGTTCTGTCTGGCACTGCTTACGCACGCGCACGCACAGCTAGCAAACGGAAATATCGCTCTCAGTCACCCGAGCGCGCCGCTTCACTGCTCACCGCGCAAGTTTCACCGCCGGATCCGTTTCCGGTGGAACTCGCGAGCTGCAACAGAAGTGAAACTTCCACGCCGACTTGCACGCTCATTTTGACGCCAGATAAATTTACAGCTAAACTGTTGGCTCAGAGTTTGGAAGCTTACTATAAATACAAGCTGCGAGGAACGGATGTTGTAGATACACAGCGGTTTGATTGAGTTATGAGATGTGTGGGACCGACATCTCTAGTTTTTTCCCCCAAAGATAACACACTGCTAGGGCAAATACGAAGTTTTAAACGCAAAATAAATGGACCAATATTTCAAAACAAAGGATGAAAAATTAGATCAAGAGGAAACAAAGAACGATAGCTTGTCAATGGAAATTTTTCTTCCTGCCTCTGTAGTAAGGGAGCGTCCATAAACTACGTAGCTCCATTTTGATATTGGTCACCTGTGAACGCCCCCTCCACCTCACGTAGCCCGACGTGGCTTTTGCCTCTACCCCCACCCCACGTAGTACGAAGTTTTTCCCCTTTTGATCCCAGAAGACATTTTGTACTGTTTTATCTTTTCAGACTACAGCAAATTACACTTTTTTTTTTTTTTTTTTGCTGTCGTCAGTCTTTGGAATGGTTTGATGCAATCCTCCATCACTTCCTATCTTGTGCTAACCTCTTCATCTCTACATATCCCTTACAACCCACGTCCTCAATTATCTGCTTCATATATTCTAATCTCTGTCTTTCTCTATAGTTCTTACCTTCGATTGTTCCCTCCACTAACAAATTAACTAATCCAGCATGTCTCAAAATGTAACTCATAATTTCCAAAACTCGTTCATTTCGTACTTTGTCAGTACACTTAATTTTCACTATTCTTCTGTAGCACCACATTTCAAATGCTTCAATTTTCTTTATTTCCGGTATTGCTAAAGTCCATGTTTCGCTACCATAAAGTGCTGTGCTCCACACATAGGGTTTTAAAAAGTTCTCGCTAATTCCTAGGTCAATATTCGAAACTAAAAGATTTCTCTTTTCCATGAAGACTCTTTTTGCTAGTGCTATTCTGCTTTTAACATCATTCCTGCTTCGGCCTTAGTTTGTAACTTTGCTTCCCAAGTAACAGAACTCACTTACTTCTTCTATTGCATCCGAACCTATTTTTATATTTAATCTGCTGTGATTGGTATCATTTCTGCTACATTTCATCAATTTTGTCTTGCTTTGATTTATACGGAGACAATGAAATTTAATTCACATACTGTTACCTGTTCTGTTCCTCATTTTAACTGTGACAAATATTTGGAATGGAAACCTACGTGGCCTGGCTCGGATCCGCCCCTTCCTAAAACCACGTAGCCCAGCGTAGCTTTTCAGCCAACCCATTCCCCCCTATACCGAGCACGTAGTTTATAGACGCTACGTAATAATGCTGTTTCGTGAATCGACAAAAATCCTTCATGATTTGGCGTCTTAAGAAGAAGAGAGGCAACGAGCTACGACACTGGTGATAGCTTACCGCACAGACGACGTTAAACAGTAAAAACCCTTCGCCTCCTCCATTAATGATTGTAAATCCATAAATGTATAAAAGGCAATGTTCGTATGTGGGTCCTCTGTAGACTAAAAAGCTGCTGCGCCGATTTACGGGTGGTATTACGCAAAGTGGTCTGTGTTAAGGTTTAAAGCTATTCAAATCCTCGATCTGGCACGAAGAAAGAAACCATCACTTACGAGAAAAACTGTTGGTACAGGAAAAGCCTTTTTTCATTTCAATGGCAACCACACATGCACAATATAATATCGCATTGGCAATCACATCATCTGAAATAGCGCCGAATCTTTTGAATTGTGGCCAAACTGCAAATTCAGCACTTTAATCGCCACCGAATTACAAAACAGTCAAATACCAAACTGCAGCATTTCACAAACATTGGAAATAAGTAAAGTACTCTAGCAGTGCAATATAATGATACTGGATGAATGCACAATGGGGCATAAAAAAATCTTTTGTTGCATCGAACATTCCAAGATTTACGTGGAAATAAACGGCCATTCAATGGTGCTCTAGTATTATTTGCAGGTGATTTTCGACAGACATTACCTGTTATTTCACGCTGAACATCAGCTGATGAACTAAATGCGTATCAGTGGAGATATGTTAATAAATTTTCATTGAAGACAAACATGTGTTAAATTAGAAAACGATCACTCTTCAGAACATTATAGAATAAAATTATTGGATATTGAAAACGGAGAAGACGGACAATTAAACGTCGCGCGGTGTCATGTGGGAAAACCGAAGAATTTTTTATTTTTATTTTTAATGTAACCACCAAAAACATTGTATATCGAAGACCACTGCAATGAGCTTGAAACTGAATGAAACGGCAGATAAAATGTATGTTTTTAAAAGCACAGAAATAATAATGTATATGTAAATAACTAATTTTAATTAAATACAAACGATCAAATGTGTTCATTTAATCTATATGTACACTCAATTCCAGCAATACCGAAGCATTGACACGTCAGCTAGAAAATAAATAAAACAAGAGGCTATTTTTTTTAAAAAAAATTTATGAGCGTCCTCTTAGCGACATTTGCGATGGACGAATTTAAATTCAGATCTCGCTAATCAGATATCGTGATTAGTCTTCTGGAAATTTTTCCGTAATCTTTTGGACAAGTCTAGCGGAGTAATAATAATATTAATAATGATAATACTTAGAGCAACTCGAAATAGTTAGGTACTGCCATAAATTTTTCAGCTGCCTGCTAGAACTTTCCACGTAATACTAGGCACCTTGAAATGCACTGTGAAGGTAAAAACGCGAGTCAAACTGGACGGCTAGTAGAAAACAGTATTTCCTTATACTTTTTATGTGGGGCGAACGAAAGCCCTAGCCTTATGAAGGTGGCTTCACACAGCCCGTGAATTTGACGGTCGCACCGGAGTAGCTATGACTATAAACAGCGGGCCGTGGGATAGGTGGTGGCAGGGATGGCGCGCCTCTATCCTTCACCTAGTCCGTAAACATCAAACGCCCGCGTAGTAGAAAAGACACTGGACAACGTGGTGGGGAGGGCTGGGCTGTGGCGCGTGATGAAAGTGTTCGCCCCCCCCCCTTTTACCTGCACGCCTCATGAACTTCGAGGTCATTAGAGACAAGGAAGGGAAACAATTTCGGCCATGGCCTTTTGTGGGAACCACGTCGGCATTTGCCTGGAGTGATTTCAGGATATCATGGAAAATCGAAATTTGGATGGTAGGTCGGATGTATTTTATGTTAGGGGACGTTCAAGTATTACGTAACGCAATTTTTGAAGATTTTAGACCCTCACTCCCTCCCACGTAACGCACCGTAACGTTTTTCTGTATCCCCACCCCTCCCTAAACGTTACGTAACATCCAAGTGACCATTTTTACCTAAAAGTCACAATCATGTTGCGCAAAGTACCGGAAAGGCGCTAAAATACCTTTCTTATTGTTTTAATCGCGTTTGCAGTAATAATAAGTAAAAAAAGAGATTTTTTAGTAATATCTTATTTATTTAGCCATAAATCAAATATATAGGTATGTAAAAAAAAATCTATTGGAATTACTGCTCCTCTGTACACGGGTTTGCCAGCCACTCGGACTCTTTCATTACTGGCATCCGGAGAGCAGACGAAGAGGGTTGTGCTTCTGTGTAAACACTAATGAATACTGACAACGAAAACAAAATTAAAAAATGACATACAATATAGTCGAGGGATTCCCCCTAAACGAAAAGGATTACCAACTTGGCAGATTTTAATTCCCTAGTTTTTTATTAAAATAAAAAAAGTTACGTAACGCGTTGTTCCAATACCCTCTCCCGCCTCTGTAACGCACCGTAACGTTTTACAAGACCCCCTCCCCCTCAAAATGCGTTACGTAATACTTGAACGCCCCCTTATCCTGGTTAAGTACAGAGAAGTATTTTGGCTGAAAGCTGGACCATACCTGGATTCTCCTAATATATATATATATATTAGAGATGTTCCGACTATGACTTTGGCCGACTAGCCGATTAGTCGGTTGTAAAGAGGCAGACTAGTCGGCCAAGCCAATCACGATTTCAGGGGTATTCGGCAATTTCCGTGACTCTTCGTTTACAGCTGATTCGCGCGGAAGTCGCAACCGCAGCCTACGAGCTTGTCGGAACATGTATTGTTTAGTTCGCATTGTTTCTTGTGTGCACGGGTCAGAGCGGTGTTTTATTGTAAAAAACAAGAACAACAGTGTTGTTATTGTTCATTAAAGTGAAAGAGAATTAAAATTAATTTAATCATGCCAAAAAGAAAGTCTCGTGTATGGATTTTTTTTGATCAATTGGACAATGATTCGCGTAAAGTGAAGTGTAATCAGTGCCAAATGATAATTTCCCGTGGTGGGCAGGGAAAAACAGCAAATACTACGAGTATGAACAACCGTATCAAATACCGACATCCAACCCTGATACCTCAGTTAGATTCTGTGATCAAATGTTCAACCACAGACGATTCATCCCAGTCGCAAATCCAAGTAGATGAACTACCTACAACAGTGCCTACTCCGTCAACTTCAGTGTCGTCAGAGGTCAGTTTATGTCAGAAAAGCCAGCTAAATATTGAAGATAGTTTTGCTGTACAATGGTCACGTGAAGACTCAAGATCGAGAGACATCAACATTGCGATTGGTGAGATGATTGCACTTGACAACCAGCCGTTATCAATTGTTGAAAATACTGGCTTTAGAAACTTGATGAGAAAAGTTAAGACAAAATATAGCATACCGGGCAGAAAGTATTTCACAGAAAACATCATTCCCCATCTTTACGAAAAGACTAAATCTGAAATACGAAGAGGAGGGCTGAGTGCAGCTGCAATTTCAGTCACTACCGACATTTGGACAAACACAAATAACAAGGAAAGTTTGTTGAGGTTGGTACTGAATCTGTCAATATCCTCTGAAGTTATTATCGTTTATAGATAATAATTCAGGCAACTGTTGAAATTTTCTTCTCAATAGATTGTAACGCAGTAGTTAAAAGTTTTCAATAAATAATGACACACAGAACATTTTGGTAACCTACAGAATTTTATTAGCTCCTTGAAGGTGCAAATCAACATAATTAAATCTATTTAAAAAAAACGTAAACAGTCAATTTTATGTTGAAAACCGAAAGCGTTTCACTATTGGACCAAACCCCTCCCGCCCACCCCGAAAGCTGGCACGCCCACTAGTCATCCATGAATGAATTCTTGAGAGAGTGTAAACGGCAGTTCGCGTCAGCGCTCGTGCACGAGGCGCGAGACGAGAGTGTAATATACTACTAATAAGCCGGATAGTCGGCGCTCTTTGCCGAATAATCGCCGACTAGTCGCCGACTATAAAAGTGGCCGGATAGTCGGCTTTACCTACTAGTCAGCGACTAGTCGGAACATCTCTAATATATATATATAAACCGGAAGGCAAGGATTGAGATTTGAGAAAGGATCCATTAAGCCATCTCATACCAAGAGGCCAGTGGTGATCTATTTCATTTCATAGGCTCTACTTAACTACTACAGAAAAGCTGATTTGAGGAAGTTAACGGAAACTCGTTGTAAGGCTTCGAAAACCATGCTTATTTACAGACACGTTATTAGCAAGCAGTGAACAACTGCTTAATGAGTTCTCTCGCAAAGAAAAAAATATAAACGAACAAAAACGTCTACACGTAAAAACACGAACACGGCAATAAAAATTTATTAAATTTCCAATTCAATATTTTCGAACTTCTGTGTTGTTGACAGCTGAACGACTACTAATGACGGGAGATGTTGTCCTCTTTGCTAACAGCTCCAGATGTCTAGTAATATTTTGTTATTCTGATTCTAAAGACCAGAAGTGGTATCTTCCCAGGTTTCACTTACATGAACTTATAGAAACAACGTAAAATACGTAATCAGGATGATACATATGCGCTACTAGTTTTACTTTTCCATGTTCAATATGGCTGTATCGTTTACACCCTCTGTTAAAAGTGACTGGGTTTACACACTGTCTTTCGTTATCTATCTACTGTTCCATCGTACATCTAATCGCAGCTTTAAAAAACTGAAACGAAGAACACATGTATTTTCGCACCCTTAAAAATACCACCTCAAAGTTAATACCGGTGAACACTATTAGTTGATAGATCAGATCGTCTTGTAGATCAGTACAGGGTATTCCCAGAAAAGAGACTTAACAAGACGTACTGCCACGCACAGTAATGCTTAGCACGTCTTAGAATATATTTTACATATCTGAATTATTATTTGCATTTCAATCTGCACAAGCAACAGAAAAAAAAAATTATGAATGAAGATATTAGAAGGCGCTCACAAAAATTACTGGGACAATAATGTTTCACCGTCATATACAAGTATATCAGTCATGTTAGTTTAATAGGATGTTGTACAGAAGATCGTATGATCTGAATTTGAATGCTTCCTCTGCTTCTGCTAGATAGTATCAAAGCGTTTTTTTTTTTTTTAATCTGATACGAAATCACGCAGCCAATTCAGCTGAAAATAATATCGAAGTTACGAAGAGAATGCCTCTTAACTGAACATCTAGAGTGCACGGATGTAGCAAACATATAACTTGAAACACACAAAATTAAATTGCAAAAGTACCGTATTAAGTGTGGTATATTATGGTTCTGAATCATTTACAATCAGATCTTCAGAAATATACAGTGCTGGTAGTATAAGTCCTTGGGTTCACCATTTAAAGTAGAACTACCGCGCTGCACGAGTTGCAGATACGTTTGATGTCAACCTTATCAGAAAGTCCAACTAAGCGCTAGAAAAACCAAGATTCGGATTTAACGTTGCCGAACAGTTACAGCAAGTTACGCAGGCGTTGGTAGATACTTACAGGCGATCATATATTTAGGCTTCAAGTGGTTGAACAATCTTAAGTTCCCCTAATGAAAGCAAAAACAGAAGTATCAAAACGTTAGCTTTTAATGTTTGTACTGACGTGCCCCACCGTTGCATGCAATTTTCATATTGTCAGTGAAACGTTTATAAATGAACTAGTGGACCGTTTTTTACGTATCGTCACGGGTCTAGAATAGTTCCAGTTTTTAAGGTCACTGGTTATAACAGGTTGACGTGATCTGTCCAAACATGGATTTAACCTCTAATTTACCCTTAGGGTGAAGAAAATCTCTTGATCTTGAAGAACTCAGAAGTATTGATAGACTTACTTATTAAGCACGGACAGGGACGATTCCGCTTGACTTGTATTTGGCCCTTAAAGTTAACTATGCAAAATTTGAAGAATTCCTGATTGCTTCGAAAGCAACACGTTGTTTTTTTTATTATTATTATTGAGGATGGGCATTCATAATGTAATCTTTTGTCGTAATGTCTGTAACGGCCAGAGAAATTAATACAGATTCCAGATTATTAAACAGTTGAGGAACTCCGAAGAAATGAATTCCCAGAATAACCGATTCAGTAACATCTTTGGTCTGATGTCCACTTTAAACAGAGGGACCTAGAGCAATTTAAGTTTTTTAAAGTTCCACGTTTTTTCAGCATAAAGTGTACCGATATTTTTTAACTATGAAATGCTACTAAAAGCAAATTTAATTATTACAATTATTAATGCAATTAATTTGGTAGCAATTGCTTAGCTATTGAATTGTGGCCATAATCTCGAATTTCTTCTAGTGATATCTTTGGTGGCTGTCATTTTGCGAGTGAAGGCTGACACGTGACACCGTTCTCCAGCCAATAGCTGTCGAGGTGAGTGAGCTAAGGAAATTATATAGTAGATTGCTGGAGGGAATGCATCAAGATATCAGTTTTTAGTTGGGGAGAGTCCTTTAATTACGTGAGGTGTTTTTCGTAAATATAGACTCCCCGTCCCCCCAAAGTGAGATTGCTCTTGTGATTTTTAAGACTAAATTATTCAGCTCTGCTGCTCTTTAAAGGGCGACAATCTGAAATAAAATGTTGACGTGAGTTTTTTATCGACCCACTTCTCTTAAATGAGATTTTGCCGTGCCACTCCCCCACCCCCCTATTTTGAGCACACGTGATTAATGGAAGCCCCCTTGGCGACTTAACAAAAGCTTTCCAAATCCTTACTGTCCTGTCTTCTAATGGCATGTGCCTGCATCGTCCTCTGTTTTTTCACTTCATGAGAGTACCCCTGCAGATCATATCACTGATCTTCTATTCTGTTTAAGATGTCGAAAATTTCCAGAATTGCGCATACAAAAACGTACCACATCAATTTAACAACTTAAGAATAGGGGGCATCCAAAAATTACGTGAGGTGTTTTTCCGGATTTCTGGACCCCACCTCCCCCCTGCTGAGATTTCGTGAGATCTGGCAGGACCCCCCCCCCCCCCCTCTCTGGTGAGATCTGGTCCGTGAGAACCCCCCTAGGAATCGCCCTGGAAACTTTTGTAGACCTTTTTTTTTAGGTCACACCCTAACTTTTTTGACGAAATACCCTCCTAAAATCGACTTTGGCGCAAATTGTAGACCTTTTTTTTGGCTCTACTGTCCCCAAATTTTTCGAAAAATCTCACGTCAGATTTCCGTAGACCCCCCCTCCCCCCTGGTGAGATTTCGCCGGACCCTCCCCCCTATTTCACCTCACGTAATTAATAGATGTCCCCATACGGTATTTAAGTAACTCAATCCACAACCGGAAGCTTGGTTGGATCCTCCCGAAGGAGTCATACTGAGGCATTGTGTCAGAGGTAGGATGGCAGTTCCTTTCCTCTGGGACCTACAGTTTAACGTGGAATCCGAACCACGGAGCACGGTATTTATCCACTATGTATATAAAACTTGTTCAGTTATCAGATGAGGCTCAAGGTCTACAAAAGTTTAGAAGGCGATTTGTAGGGGGGGGGGGGGGTTCTCACGGAGCAGATCTCACCAGAGGGGGTGGGGGTCCGTCTAGATCTCACAAAATCTCACCAGGGGGGAGAGGGGGTCCAGAATCCGGAAAAAACACCTCACGTAATTTGTGGATGCCCCCTTAGCAGTACGTTCTTCTTCCTCTGTTATTACAAATACTGAGATATTTAGGATCGTGAGTGAATAATTTAATACCTTCTTGGTACTCATGCTGTCAAGGCTTTAGGTCAACTAGTTGAAGATTCGCTTGGCAAGTACAGTCTGCTAATAACAATGGATTTTGGTGGACTCAAGGTCGTTAAACTTCAATACGTTTTATGTCACA
The DNA here is from genome assembly GCA_031002005.1 of Vandiemenella viatica. NCBI lineage: Eukaryota > Metazoa > Arthropoda > Insecta > Orthoptera > Morabidae > Vandiemenella > Vandiemenella viatica. The sequence goes on along the minus strand of CM061914.1, from coordinate 58,047,175 downwards.
GATTGTTTATACCAGCGTTTACTCCAAACTGTTTGACAGCACCCAAGGTAGAGCTTAAGGTCAAGAAAAACTCTTAACCAGAACCATGGGCGCCGGCAGGATTGCTTCTAGGGGGGTGCACCAGGGCTGCATTGGAGCCCCCCCCCCCCCTATCGGCCCAAAAATTTCCGGGCTGGGCGACCTTTTTTTAGCTCTACTACTGCCCAGACGGCGATCCAGGATGTAGGGGGGTGCACCAGGGCTGCATTGGTACCCCCCCCCCTATCGGCCCAAAAATTTCCGGGCTGGGCGACCTTTTTTTTTAGCTCTACTACTGCCCACACGGCGACCCGGGATGTCAGGGGGGTGCAAGTGCACCCCCTTGCACCCCCCTCCCGGCGCCCATGACCAGACCAGTTTTCGGAGCAACGGCATCTTCCAGAGAGGGATGGTTCACGCTTCGCCGCACTCCATCGCACTGAATGAGTGAACGCTTGATTCAATGGGCCGCGCCAGCCATCGCCACTCTTCCGTTATCCGATTTCGATATCATCTGAGTAATGTCCGTCGTACAACTCGTTGGCTACGACTATTGATCATAGAAACAGGCAAGTTATTCGTCAGCATTCAGATACCTTGCTGGCACACTGACAACTTATGCGAGCCGATGATCCTGTTGCATATTGCGAACGAGTTATATCCCTGCCAATAGGTGTTTAAATATTCTATTGACCGCATCCCCCGCGCTTGATATTAGCAGCTTCAAGTACGAGTAACTCTAGAATGGTATCTATAAAGGTTGGTACTAAACAATATAAAGTAGTAGAAATCAATGTCAATACTTTTCCATAAGAACTGACTGTTGACACAACAAATTTTCTCAAAGATCTGATCGTAATCCAAAGTTTACTCGTCGCCAAAGAATTTACTCAAATTACATCGAAATCGGATAGCAGAAGAGTGGCTTTGGCTAGCGCGGCTCAATGAATCAAGCGTCCTCTAGCTCATTACGATGCCGTGAGGCGAACCGTGAACCCTTCCTGTCTGTAAGGAACCCCTCGCTCTGAAAACGGCTCTGTCTCAGTATTTTTTTCGACTATGAAGTTCTCCACTGAGTCCTATCAAACAGTTTGCACCAATCGTTGGTATCAACAACCTCAATCCTGAAGCGGAGTGAAGTTTATCAACCCTGAATCGAGTAAAATCCAACGTTATCAGCAGATCATCCTTGTCAAGTGATTCCACAACTCGTTGAGCCAATACCTTGACAACTAGAATTCCAAAAAGTACTTCACTCGCGACCTTAGTATAACCAATAATAAAACAAGAAAAACGTACTGGCAACCCAGCGTATCAGAACTGTTGCTTAGTAGTAGAATCTTATACATAAAAATTTAGTATCTGTTTGTACACTCAAATCTCGAAAAGTAGTAGGTCGATTGACTTGAAATTTTTCGAAAAAAGTGGTGGGTGGCACGAAGAAGGTTTTTTAAAAAACAAAAACTGAAAAACCATCCCCTCTCCCTCTTTATACACCTTAATTTTTATACAAACCCGCATAATTATCCGATTTCGATGAAACTTTGCACACATATACTTTAAAACAAACAGAAAAAGGCGGTCAACATTTTGTTTGAAAAACTCCAACTCGTCCTCTCTTTTCACCCCCTTAGTGTTTGTCAATATTCTTTGTACATATCCACAGTTTTTACCTGATATCGATGTAACTTGGCACACATGTATTTTAAAACAAACAGAAAAGTAATGTCTGCATTTGGTTTTCAGGAACCAAACCCCTCTCTCTTTCCAGCCCGCTTAATTTTTTTAAATGTTCTCTACACAAAGCTACAGTGTCTACCCAATTTTCAACAAAAAAAATTGACACGTATAGTTTAAAACAAGCAGAAAATTTTTATCAACATTTGGCTTAGAAAAAACCAACTCCCCCCTCACCCTTTTACACCACTTAATTTTTGCAAATGTTCTTTATACAACACTACATTTTTTATCAGATCGAAGGTTGCACATGTATACTTTAAAACAAATAGGCCAGGAATTATTAAGTGTCTTACTTAATCACATGAGCTACGCCAGGACATGCCGTGGTTCGAATACCACGTTAAACTGTAAGTTCAGCCATGACGGAGGCGGATTGTCACCAGATCGCAAAGACAATACGAATTTACTAGTATGTTGTTTGCATATATGAGAATGAAAGAAGGAAGAGGATGAAATCCATTAGCAGACAATTAGGATCTATTATCCAGAAGAATATTGAGGGGCTGGCAAGATTTATGCGCCAATCAACGAACGATAAGCCACTGAGAGTGTCATATTCACTCACTTTATACGTCCTGGGAATAAGCTTCGGATTTTACAAAGGCGTTTGAAATTGAACACCACGACCTTTCCTAATTATAGTGGTAAGTTTCGAATGATAATAACTTCTTCTACCTCCAGGTCTTGGACTACCTAAGCCTGATTCTACAGGTATTTCTCATTCTATTGAGAAGGAATGTATTTCACCTTAAGATGGAAATAAGTTACCCTGAGAGTGCATCGATCATATTTCACATGTGGCTGCCACATAAAACACGCCAGACTGGGTTGTCACGCCAAGCTGTTGATAGTAGGTCACACAGTGAATGCCCTTATTTCGCCTAGGCATTAGTCGTCTGGGAATGCTTTGGTCCCAGAGTGTGGGGAAGTTCTTACGCGTAGCGCATCTCCCTCCAGATGTTATGGTTGTCATTATGTCAATATCTGTCTTTATGGGATTTGCCAGATCCTGTTGATTTTACGTTCATTGGATGTGTTTTCCGGTTGTCTCTGTCATTATTGGATTATCCTAACCTGTTACTGTGCAAGATCTTATGGGGCGTCGTCGTCCCTTGCCAGTTTGACTGGCCATCTTGTGGTAGCTTTGTATTTCACATGAGTGTCCAGCTGTTGAATCAGCGGATTAGTGTGTTGGGGGCATTGTAGATAGAACTTTTTTGCTGCTGTTTTGAAGCGTTCTTTTAGAATTGGTAAGCCGCTTATTTGATGGAGCTGTGCTGTTGGAGTGTCTATAGGTAGCTTGTAGGCGTACCTTATTGCCCGGTTTTGGACGCGCTGAAGAGGTTTGATGTTGCTGGGGGCAGCATTGCCCCACACCGTGGCAGCATATTCGAGGATAGGCCTAATTGTGGCTGTGTAGAGGGTGATAGCAGAGCGTGGATGGAGAGGCGAGGTCGGATTGAGAGTTGGATAAAGTTGTCGCATCCTGTTCATGGTTTTTGTATGTGTACTCTTGTTGTGTTCTTTCCAGGTCAGCCTTTTATCTGAATGCCCTTATCGTGAAGCATTGCTGGTTATATATGCAGAAGGGGCGAGGGATTCTTAACCTTCCATTGTGACTTTCTTAGGAAATGGAAAAATAAGTAAAATTAGTAATAAGAATCGCCGCATGAGGGACTTTTTGGATGGTAAAACACGACTAATGTTCACCCAGCGAGATGGTTTCCTCCATGGATGTCTTGTACAATTACAGATGGCTATACGGCTGGAACTATCAACATGCGAACGATTCCTGAAATCACTCAAAAATATGTCAGATTGTCTTAGTGGAGAATCTATAGTGTGTTGAATTATTGAGGTCAATGTATTGAGGTAAATTGAAATATAGTACAAAATGGAGTTTTATATGCATTACTGGAAGCATAAAAGTATTTCAGCATACAATATTTCCGGTATACTGAGAGTATTAACCATTCTGACAACAATTTTTTAGGCTGGTTTTTGTGGTCAGCAAAGCGAATAATCTGATAGTTCCCTCTCCCCTCTTATAAGACTTCAGTCTACACAAGCAGAATAACATAAAACGCATTAGAAAAAAAGCTTGTACGGTTAGCAAACAGATAACAGCACTTACTGCCATGTTAAACGTTACAATTTTTTTTCTCCCTCTTTACGCTCCGTCGACCTCGATGTAGTTATAGATGGGAAATGAGTGGAGATGAGGAACGGGAAGGAATTCGACCATGCCGTTCTGAAGGAACGATTCCGGTATTCGTCTGTAGTGATGTGGGGAAACCATGGAGAACTGAAATCTGAAAGGCCAAGGGGATTCAAACCCACGTCCTCCCGAATGCGAGACCAGAGCGTTATCACTCACCCATCAGGTTCCGTGGTAAAACTTAAGCTCAAAAGGAGGAGGGGGGGGGGGAAGGAGCAATTAGATAGTCCGAATATACATACCACTGGTGCAACTCTGAAATAGAAAAATGTTAGGTCGCTTACTGTTGCTGTATAGAGAGAAAGTTATTCATACACTAATCCAAGTCTGTTGCATCCGCGGTTGAGACTTTTTTTTTTACTTATGGCTTTACGCCTCGTCGACATCGAGGTTATTAGAGGCGGTATTGGACTGGGGACAAGAAACGGGAAGGAATACGGCCATGGCCTTTTGAAGGAAGCATCCCGGCATTCCACTGGAGTGATTTTGGGAAACCAGGATAACTCAAATCTGGATGCCCGGACGTGGATTCGAACCGGCGCCCTCCCGAATGCGGGACCAAAGCGCTAATCGCTCACCCACCACGCTCGGTTTGAGACAAACGATCTGAGATTTGATGCGCACATAATAAATAGTTCATACCTCACTCTACATACACATCAGTTGCGTAAGTTTGGTCAGATTATGTCAAAACACGACTGATCGATTCCCCTTCAGCACTTCAGGCAAATTGTGGGAAGAAATAAGATTCCACACATGTGATAGTTGTTCCGCAGTTCAAGAAATGATTTAACAAGAGCAATAAAACACTAATTAAGTCAAGCAATCCCTAAATATTTCACTTGGTGCAATTATTTTTTTGTTTTCAATTGTAATTTTGTAAAAACTAAAATTCGTCGGCCTTCCATTTACTTCTGAAAACATCTCGGTTAGTTAGAAACACAAATTCCTTTTATCCAATGTAAATGGAACTTAATTCTATCTAACATACTTCTATATTAAATTTGACTTACTTGTTAAGAGTCATTAATTAGATATTAATTTAAGTACATAAAACAGTCCAGTTTTGTGCAGCTGCATGTCTACAAATACGTGGTAACAAACAAATCAGATTCAGTGGAATAACTCGACTTATTTGACAACCTATTTCCCTTCTTCTACAGGGCGTTCGCCGGAAAACGCAACCCTCCCAGTCTGTTGCCGTCGGCAACTTGCTCGGTCAGTCCCCCCAGCAGTTTCCGCCAACAGGCACCGTGAATCACCGCACTGTTTAACACCTCCGCTGCCCCAACAGTGCAGTGCAGTGACCCTTACATTGTTAAGAATGGTTTCTTTGCATTGTAGCTAGTTTGTGACTTCAGTCTCTTATTAATCAGTGTTGTGAATAAACGTTTCTTTGCGGTTTGGCTGGTTTGGGGCTTCATACTCTTACTAATCTGTACCGTGTTTGAGTGTGAGTAAAATTATGGTTCGTTACAGTTTGCAACAAAGAATATTTCTCTGCGATACATATGTGAAGAAGAAGTCGTTTAAAAAGTGTCGCAGTAAATTTCGTCGCGAATTTCCTGGCGCTTTACTGCCAGCTAAATCAACAATTCTGCGTCTGGTTAAAAAAGTAAGAGAAACGGGTTCATTTTTTAACAAAAAGAGACTGTCGGTCAACCGTATTCTCACAGAGGAGAAAATTTACGATATCGCTTTTCGACTAGAACAGTCACCCAAAAAATCATTAAGTCAGTTAGGGCAGCGTGTGTCTCGAAAAATGTTCAGAAGATGTGAAATGTGCATTACACAAGAGTGTCAACACTTCCAGCATCTTTTATAAGGTAAGCTAATGAATTACGTCACATTTAAATGCTTAGCACATACAAGTTTATGAAATAGTCCGCGGCCGACGGTCGAACAATGCCGGGACTGACCGCTCGCTCGCCGCGAGCAGTTTCTTCCTCGTAGCGCTAACAGTGGGTTGCGTTTCCCGGCGAACGCCCTGTACTTCGATAGTGAGAAAAAACTGAGGTGTGGGCAGTTAAAATGGCTCAATTTAACTGTTACTGCTTTCGGTCAAGCAAATTCCTTCGCCGTTGCAAATCTTTATTCCTTTAACAGTGTGATTAATTCCATACGAAATCAATATTTGCGAATTATGACTGTTTATGTCAAAACGAGGAAGAAATCCATTCGAAAATAAGTATCAGCATTGCAGTAGTAGTTTTTTTTTAAGGAATTAAATCTCATCCAGTTTTCTATGTAAAATTTACAGTAAATTTCAGACATGAACTTAAATAATGTTAACGTCATGACCCAACGATCCTGTATTAACTTTTTGTTAATGTCTATACAATTTTCAAAAAAAAAAAAAAAATCTAGAATTTCACTTTCATAATAAAACCTCTGTGAAATTAGTAGATACCAAACAACTAATAGTGCAGCAGTAAACAGATTTAACAGTTTTAATCTGATTCACTTTCGAACTTTTTCATGACGAGATTAAACCGTTTCTTCACTGTCACTTTCCTTTGCAACTTTTTTTTTTTTGAAAAAAAAGGAAAAAACTCTTAGGAAATATTACATTTACATATAGCCGGTACGGAACCACCCTTTCTGCTTCCCCTCATAAATGTTGAGTTCATTAATCCTTGCTTGTATATCAGGCTAAGATTATATAAACGATGCAGCGACGATTTATTTACAGAAAAAAGTTAATGATATATTGGAAAGTTGCTGCCTTCGTCGAAATTTTCAAACACCTTCTAAGAAAATTAAATCTTACAAAAAAACATTTTGACTAAGCACTGACATCGCTTGATTATCTAGCAATTTATTTCACAATGCTTTTTGTGACAAGTGTCTAGAGATGAAGTAACATACCCAAGAACACTATCTGTCAGACATCTTCCACTATGAGATAGCATACAGTTTCACAGACACAGTGCCGACAAGTGATAGATATTGAATATTCGATATCACAAACGGAACATGCTTTCAACCAAGCTTTCAGCAAAACTTCCATGAGAAAGAAATTCTACAATCTGTTACGACGTGCTCCCCCACATGTAGTTCCTTTCACAGTATCCGCTTCAATAGCTTTTCCCAAACACACGATTTACAGACGTTAGTAAAACGCTAACATTAAACTATCAGATCCATCTCATCGACATGTTTCGTTGAAAAATTAAATAACTGAATAAACTAGTGAGAAATTACTAGATGCGAGAAGTGGGACGTTATACACAAGGGTCTAACGAAAATTTACTAGAAATAACGTTATTAGAATCTGTCAAAGAATACATTTGAGCGTGTCAGGATTAAACAGATTTGCAAACAATGAAACCGAAAAATAATCAAACAATCGTATAACATTGTTAGATGGGAAACCCCGAAGGTTTTTTGAGCCACCAGACTAATATTTTCTATTCGCCGCGTAATGCGCCCTTTGTGGCTAACTATCACGGCAATCCTACCCGGTATAGGGAACCTACAGCTTAACATGGAATCCGAACCACCTATGAGTTCTGACGTACTTCACATTACACAGCACGCTGTGCCAGAGACGAAGGTCTGGTTTGGCCTTTGAAAATCTCAGCCGAGAACGTGATTCCAACTGAGGACCTTTAGATATCAAGTCAGACGTATTAAATTGTCACAGGCAGAGAAAAAGACATTTCGTCAGAACGGCTAATTAAAGGCTCCATACGAAAATCAAATCCAAAAGGACAACCAAAAGTGGGAAGGACGGAGAAGGTGTGGAACTGGGAATGAGACCAAATATTGAGTTTATTTAAAAATCTATTTGAATAAAAACGATACATGAAATTTCAAGAACTTCAGGAGAAAGGCATGGAAACAGAATTGTTTTATAGAAACTCTTTACGACATGGCGTTTAATGCTGGCCTTAAAAGAAGGTGCTCGCTTGAAGAGTATAACGTAGAACGGCGTTTCTCAACCTTTTTAACCCGGGAACCAGTAACATGTCAAAAATAATGCTAGACCACTAACTTATATGGGCCTAATTTTTTTACCTCTTTGTGTATTATTAACATTTTGAATTTTACTATTACATGTTTTGAGTTCCTAGGAACACAGTCATAAATTTGAAAGTGAACTTTTAATACTAAATTATATATTGACTTGTCAATATACAGTAACCAAACGAATAATAATGTTACCACAGCACCGACCTACATGTGAAAAATAAAATAAAACAAGACTCAACACTTTAGCTGTTCTTTTCTTCACCACTTTCATGCTACCAACCCTACCAGTAATTATTTCTGGCACGTGCAGCGGTCCTTCACACCTACTGCAACATGTTCATTCACTTATTCCTTAGACGAACGGCGTTCTCATTGACGCCAAATGGAAACTATTCAGTAACTAGACTGAAGTAGTAACAATACAGTCCTATCCTCACAATACCAGATTTTTACTTTGTCGTTAAAATATTCAGGGCATTCAAAAATTGGGCTTAAGGCTTATACAGTACAAGTAAGGTATCTAAATTTTTTAAATTCAGCCTGCGTACCGCCTGACCTATCTTCGCGGACCACAGATTGACAATCACAAACGTTGAAGATAGGCCCTTCGCAAACGGGGAGTATTACGCACCATACTGTACGAAAATCTGCACCTTTCCCTAGGATCGAACCTAACTGCTGGAGATGTAAATGAAAAACAAGAAGTAGCTGCTAGGAAGGCGAAAATTCTTGTTAGATGGTAATAAAGTAGCGAAAATAGGACAGCAGCTTTAGGGTGAAATGCGTGGTTGGTGGGAGGGTGCGGATAGAGCCGGCCGGTGGCGCCGGGGTATGGCGGACGCCGGTAGCGTACACTCACTCACAGACACACTTACTTGCAGCAGCGGCCGCCGCTGTCGCGTCCTCCGGCGGCGGCTCCAGCTCGCCTACTTTACTGCCCGCTCCTACTACTACTGTGCCGCTGCCTTGCCGCGAATCCACTATCTCACATCGCATCCCATGGGCGGCAGGAAAGCACCCCACGCCGACGCGCTCGCCAGACCCGACTGACTCGCCGGCCGCCTCGCCGCTCTGCCGCCGCGCGGCGCCACGCGCGCACCCCGTGACGTCACGCCGGCGCCGCGCCGCCATTGGCGCGCCCTCCGGGGATCGTTAGAAGCGGCGCCGCCCTGCCACCTGTCGGCGGGTGGCCGAGGCTCGCGCTACCGTTGGCCCGCCCGCTCCCACCCTCCAGGGTATTAGGTGTGCGTGTCGAATCCACGTTTTAATGTCTCTCGATAATGAACTAGTTTACAAACGTTGCAGGCTGCAATACCGCATAACAGCCGATAATTTGTGGTAACCAAATATTTTCAACTCTTTTATGGCAAACAGCCTAAAACAGTTTATCCTCAATGCTGGCATATGTTGTCATAATACTGGGAATAATTACGATATTACCGAGCGTGGTGAGTGAGCGATACGCTCTGCCCTCGCATTCGGGAGGACGTCCATCCAGATTTGAGTTATCCATATTTCCCCAAATCATTCCAGGCGAATGCAGGGTTGGTTCCTTCAAAAGGTCATGGCCGAATTCCTTCCCATTTATTGCTCTCAGTCCTTTCCCGCCTCTAATGATCTCGACGTTGACGAGGCGTAAAGTAAAAAGCAAAAAAGAAAACATTCACGAAGATTAGTAGTTTATGTCAGTTATAAAGAGAGGTGACTTTCTCGCGGCTTCTTTATTTAATATCCCTCTCAAAAAAGTAAAATATTCATTTCAAATCCTGAAAGCTCCATTTCCAAATTGAAAGATGTAGCTCTTCACAATTCATTTTATTTCGTTAAATTGTTATTAGGGAGCATCCATAAACTACGTGGCTCGGTTTAGGGGAGGGAGGGGTTGGCTGGAAACCTACGCTGGTCTACGTGGGGAGGGGGGAGGGGGGGAGGGGGAGGTTCCGAGCCAGATCACGTAGCTTTCCATATACATTATTAGTCACAGCTAACATGAGGTACGGAACACACAACAAAATTTGAATATTTATTTCCGTCTTTTAATTATCTCCGTATGCATGGGCGCCGATAGGGGGGTGCAAGGGGGTGACATCCTGGGTCGCCATCTGGGCAGTAGTAGAGCTAAAAAAAAAGGTCGCCCAGCCCGGAAATTTTTGGGCCGATAGGGGGGGGGGCACCAATGCAGCCCTGGTGCAACCCCCTAGAAGCAATCCTGCCGGCGCCCATGTCCGTATGTAATATACGATAGTCTGACAAGCGAAAAACAGTGCAAAATGTCTTCTGGAATCAATAGGTGAAAAAGCTACGTGCTATGTGTGCCACGATGGGCTACATGGAGGGGTGGGGGGGGGGGGAGTTCACAGAAGGCCTAAATGGAGCTACATGGTTTATGGACGCTTTCTTACGATGGGCACTAAAATGTAGAGTGGAATACATACTATGGGATGAAAAAAGTCGATGACATAAACATAATAACAATCCTTGATGTGCTGTGTGATTATTAGCGTCAATTGACAGAGTGAACTTAAGGTTTTGAGGTGATAAGTAGCTAACGATTAATCATTTGTTGCTAATATTACTGACTCCGAGAATGACGTCAAGTACTATTGCATGGGAGATCAAAGCGAACATTTCCAAAACGACATCGACGGGTAAAACAAAACAATAATTAATTTGTGGGGTAGCAGGAATATGACCCTAAACTCACTGAATTCCCAACGTTTTACAGCAAAAAAAACTGCAGATTGAGTGAGAGGTCTATGCTGAGAGGGGTATGTTGTAATTTAACTATTGCCGACGTAAGAAAGATAAGTTTTAGGACTAACAGTTCTTAAAGTAGTAATTAGAATGCGGTTAGCTTATGCCTTAGTGTTAAATTTTTTATATACCGTTCACATGACAAATATATCGATTTTTTTAAAAAAAATCGTCTTAAGCGGTATCCAAAACAATAGGCCAATAGAAATTTTGAAACTTAATTTTTTTTTAAATTTTTGACTGGAGAAATAAATAAATTTCTTTCTTATTTTAGTTTCAATAAAATGAGCAGTGCTACCATTACCTCCTCTACTAATCGGCAATTCATTGGCGAAGTAGTTAAGCTGGTTGAGACTTTGATGTCGAACGACAACAGGACAGTCTGCGAGGGAATAGCTGATTTCTTAACGAGTAACATGGATTTAGTGAAGCTCAGTGGATTAGCTACAGTTTAGTTCAGACGAAATGCACAAGAAAGCTCAAGTGATAGCGTAGCATTCGATCTGTTGAAGGCATCTGGCAGAATGAGCTGGGGAATTGTGGTTAAAAAAATGGGAATGACATCGTTGATCGGGAAATCTCAGAAGGTCCAGCCCGCAAGTTACAAGTTCTTTTTTGATTTGCCGTGCAAGAGCATTTATGTCACGGCTGCACTAACCTATATTAGGTCGGAGGAAATCTCAAGTGATGTTCTGAAATTCTAGAGGGAGGTTAGGAGGGGGGGGGGGGTATAACCGCTGCCGGAAGCAGGAGATCTAAAAAAAGTCGCAAAAAAACTACGAGGTCGATTAGCACGGGAATTGGGGGGGGGGGGGTACCGTCAAAATCTCGCGTCATCTCAGGGGGTGGGGTGCCTACCAGATCTCACCAAATCTCACCAGAAGAGGGGGGGGTCCGGAATTCCGGAAAAACATCTCACGTAATTAATGGACGACACCTAACGCGGTAATCCTACCGTGTACAGGGGACCCACAGGTTAATATCGAATCCGAACCACGGAAGCGTTCTGGCCACACTTCACATTACACAGCAAGCTGTGCCAGGGGTGACAAAATCACCGCCGAGACACTGATTCCTACCGGGGACTTTCCGATTGGCAGTCTAAACCGCGTTCCCGCGACGTAACGGAGGCCAGACGAAGTGTAGCGATGAGCGCGCGCCACAGGTTAGCCCTCGCTACCTCGCCGCCAACTCCCCACCAAATTGCCTAGTGTAGTTTGGCACTGACCACTTTACGCCAACAGAAGGGGTGCGCACCTCTGCTGCAAACCGATGGCAATAGCGCACCATTACACACGCCTGTGATGTTTACCGACAGAGAGCGGGTAGCAGCATACCATCCCCGCTAGCGTGTTGTTGGGTATCCGTCCGGGGTGGAAACGCGGCTTATCGTCTTAACCGCTGAGCCACCAGATCGTTCTTTACCAAAAATGAACGAAATTTAAAACAACGGCATAAGATGATTGCTTTATAACTACTTCATTTTCAAGAACTCCTGTTCTAAATCTTATCTTTCTAACGTTGACAGTAATTTTACAAATTGTGTTGAATATGGTTAAAGCCATTTGAGTAAACCAAAAAGTAACATGCAGGGTGAAATAACTCTTAAGAGGCAGGAACTATAGAACAAGACATAAAAAATTGTATAAAAAGATGTGGAAATGAGAACAGGACAGCCATACGGTAGTGTAATAGTTCTGTTGCTATTGACGTAATTTACCACGGAAGTGAGGGAATTTGTATTAAAGACCTTGATTAGTCCCTTGCATGAGGATATTACTGGAACAATTTATTGGTGTCAAATACAGAAGTTGGGAAGACACAGTTTGAGCTCACTGAAGTATGAAACATAGAATTAGTAATCTGCTGCGGATGTTAGTGTGTGTGGGCTTTCGAGAAAGTAAAATAGGTTGATAGGTTAGTACCTATCATAGGCGTATCCAGCGAGGGGCAGCGGAGAGGCTGCTGCCCCCCCCCCTAGAAGAAATATCAAGTTACCTTCAGTACGCTTCGACGAGTGAAGAACTGGCTCAGGAGCACTATGGGAGAGGAAAGATTGACTGGATTAAGCCTGATGAGTAAGCATCGAAATTTCGTGAAAGTACACCGTGAGATATTGACAAATAAAGTTATTGAAAAATTTTCTGAGAATCCGAGAGGATTAATGTTTACATAAAAAAACTATAACTGAGTTACGATCTTGATTAACTACATAGTAGATCCTTGGATTACTATGTTAATCAATAATAAAATAGTTTCCTCAATAGGTTTGAGTTTTATTTTGTAAGAAATCGTCACGTTTCAGTCCCCCACTCCACTTACTCGAAAAAAATACGATTCCCCCCGATTCAGATGCTGCCCCCCCCCCCCCCCCAGTTCTGATCCTGTATACGCCCTTGGTACCTAGTAAGATAGGTTAATACTGAAGCGCACGGTATTTCACCAGCATTTTAAATGGTGCTTTGTTAAAAAATGCTATCTATGAATTAACGCTGTCTTCATTATCTGTGTCTCGCATTTTGGTCTTTCTAGCGCCACTGTAGAGGGTTTATAAAGTATACCAGTGTTGTAATTCCTTATTCTGATTCAAAAATCCTAATAGTGTCCTTATAAAATAGCTTTTTATTCACAGAACTAGCTGAAACTGAATAACGATCCCTCCGATGTCGAACTTTCTGTTCAGCTTTCTGCAAGATTAAGATGCAGAGATTATCAATTAAGTCGGAATGTGAGAACTCAATATGGCAGCAGGAAAGAAAGGACGTAGTTATCTATCTAACTTACAGTTTGTGAGACAAGTGGAAATAATATTTATAACACTGAACTCACGTGTAGGCTGTGAAGCAGGAAAGGACTACATCCCAATTCCGAATGTCTTATGTGAAAAGTTTTTAGAGACCAGTATTAGTAAAATGTGAGTGTGCGACGAGGCACATTCAACTTTTGCAGAGAAAGCAAACTAAGAAGTGAAGAAGAATTTGAGTGTGGCATAAAGTTTCAGGGAGTGAGAATCACAACACTGGTGATGTTGTCCCATCGATACTAATAAAATGCTTGTTTGGTCACAATGTCTCATGCGCCAGGCCTTCGTCATCAGACTAACAACTGCCAAAGATGTTACTACAATTCGAGATTAAGGGCGTTATTTCATAACACTTTTACTTTTTCTGCTTATGGCTTTACGCCTCATCAGCCGGAAAGCCGGAAAATATGGGAAGCAAGGGACGGGAAGGAAATAGCGATGCCCTTTTAAAGGAAGCATCGCGGCATTCACCTGGAGTGATTTGGGGAAACCATGGAAAACCCTAATCTGGATTCCCGGACGGGGATTGCAATCCCCGTCCTACCGAAGACGAGATTTCATAACAGTTCTATTCACTTTCAAGCAACAATGAAGAAACAAATTTCCAGAATACTGAAAGAAAAGTATATATTTCGTTTAAATCAACATATTATGAGATTATTATTACGTAATTATTAGTTGTTTTTTGGTTATTTATATTCGTTCGATATAGATGTTTTCTTATAATCTCTGATCAGAGATATCGCTATTACAATAAGCAAAAAATATCTACAACATTACATCATTTTTAAAGTTATGAAAGTTAATTAATAACAATTTTATCTAATTAACCATCTGCGAATAAATTAATTGTGCAAAATACTGCGTTCAACAGGTCATTTTTGACGGGCTTAGAAATTAGTTTACAGATAAAGTGCAACGATATCAAGAAATTGTTGAGTGACATGAATAAAATATTACCATATAAGAATGGATTCATAATAAAAGAAAGCCAGATGGTGCCAGAACAGGGTAAATACTGTAATAAGCTAAAAAATTTAATAAAATCTAACTAAACTTTTAGTCAATGGCCGAAGCAAGGATGATATGAATAACAGCAGGAAACGAATTCTTCAGTAGGGGGAGGGGGGAGGGGGAGAGGGGTGAGGGGAAGGAAACAAACATTTTAGTGTCATGCATCGAACAAGGACTCAAGATAATTTTCTGAAACGAAGCACAGAATTTAGTGCAATTGAAGCTTACATTTTTCCAATACCAAAAAGATGGAAAACTCAGGAATTAAAAACACGGGAACAGTCAAGAATATGCTATCTCAAAAACCTCTGCAAAGGTCTCACTGATGTTTTTTACTTTTTTATTATAATGAAAGAAGTCTCTTCGAATCTCTCATTGATGGTTTTACTGTTTTACTTTATGATTGTAAGTAAACTGTGTTACTTATGCCTTTGACATATTTAAATATCTATTGTAACTGTAGGCAGGCTAACTTAGAATCTAAATTGTGGCCAATCTCCAAAATCGACCGAGCGTGATGGGTGAGTCCTCGCATTCGGGAGGACGCCGGTTCGAATTCCCGTCCGGGCATCTAGATTTGGGTTTTACATGGTTTCTCCAAATTGCTCCAGGCAAATGCCGGGATGCTTCCGTCAAAAAGGCCATGGCCAAATTCCTTCCGGTTCCTTGTCCCCAGTCCAATCCCGCCTCTAATGACCAAGATGTCGAATAGGCGAAAACCATAAGTAAAAAAATAAAGAATCAAAAATTAATTTGGGAACCTTGATGTAGATAATTAAGTGATAATATAAAGTACGAGATGAAGATCTTATTAAAATAATATCTAAAGAAATAAACTTAATCTAGCAGGTCATTTAAAGATATGCATGTTTTGATTACGTTGTTACTACAGGGAACTGCCGAAAGTAATAATTATAGACGAAAATGGTGGAGGCACATAATTGGAAACGTAAATAGTTACAGGACTGTTGTATCGAAGGATTCGTTTAGGACTAGATATGAAATACTGCATCAATCCAGTCGAGAGAGCGAGGATAGGAAAAAATAAATGGGGCTTTTCGCTTTGGTATATCTTTCGTTACAACTGTTAGACTTCGTAACCCGCCGTCAAAAGAAGTTCTCGGAGTTTTTTTCTAGCGGAGCGTTGTGTCCAGCACCGCACCAAAAAAACTACAGAACTCCTAAGTTCTTCGTCCTAACCCGCTTTAAGATGTTTCTCAGAAGTTCCCTTTTTTGGTTGATGCGACCTTATGATAAGCTGTTTCCTCTCTACCACGAAGGGACAGCCAGTACTAGAAATCATTCTAGTCTCATCCCAACTGCTCTTCTTGTTTTCCTAATCTTGCAGTATCAATTTTCATTATTGCATCAGTTCAACGAGCTTAAAACAAAATCTAAACTTTTTTATTCTCCTCAACCCCGCGGTTGGTGTTATGCAATTTTCTTCTGCAGAAGCAAATATCCTTACATCCACGTATTTTCTTCCTACTGTGATACCATCAGAATGTTCCTGTTTAGGTCCCCTTCTACTGCAACCCTTTCATAGCATCGTGTATTTTACTCACTAAATGTAATAATTTATTGACATCTGTGTTACTGCAAACAAAAAAATCGTAGCCTACAGATTCGTTTTCACAGAATATTTATTCCATACTGAATTTTCTTCTCGTTTAATTAATTAATTCTCATGTACGCTATGGCTGGAAATTGATAATAATGTTTCAAATTCTTATAAAAATACAAAAGCAGAACTGGAACGAAGGCTGATTTGGAAGATATACACAATTTCATCTGCAATAATTAGAGAACAAGAAGAAGATGCTAGTTTGTAAAGTAATGAGACAATCTCTGTATTCTTTCAAATTTAATGTGTATATTCTAGACTCTTTTAATAGCGGTAGGGAGGATCTGGATGTCGGAATAAAGATGCAGAGAAACAAATAAATATGATTAGATTGTCGGTTATCACTGATGTGCTCACAGAATCGAAAAAGGATATGAAGAAAATTGTGGAAAAGATGGAGTAAACTATCGAAAAAAAATAGTTACCGGACTGATGTATCGATAGATTCGTTTAGGACTAGATATGAAATACTGCCTCATAATCCAGTCGAGAGAGCGAGGATAGGAAAAAATGAATGGGGCTTTTCGCTTTGGAATATCTTCCGTTACAACTGTTAGACTTCGTAACCCGCCGTCAAAAGAAGATAAAATTATAGTAAGAATGGGGAGCAACAGTGTCAGAGGGAAAAATTCTAACGTAGAAACAATAAAGGAAAAATCTGGAAAGCAGCATCGGAAAAAAAAGAAAAAATAGGCAGAAGCAGGGGCGAAATAAGAAGTAGGATCATCCAAAGATCGCATTTAGCAAGATGAAAATACTCGTAACCACAAACAATTTCAACTAGGAAACAAGAAAAATTCTAAAAACATTTTCTTTACCTTTAAATTATTATAACTCCTAAATTAAAGCTGATACCTTTTTGAGAAACTATTGATATTTCATTCTAGTACTACTTCTAGCGTGAAGATTGCTTCCGCTTTATCTCAAGCTTCTATTCTGTTTCGTGTCCATGTATAAATGAGTAGTGTCAATAATTTTAAACCACTAAAATCTGACATGGATGGTATGGTGGTTTTCAGACATTGCTTCTGTCATCTTCGGGAGTGAGATGCTGAATAAAAGCCTTACTGTTCTTACAATAACTGGAGATTTTAATGGATACCTCAAATTTAATTTTATTCAGATACGCCTTTATAGAGAAAGGACTGTGAGCGTACGATATGTAGCTTTAGAGATTTTAATAGTTCGTCATATATTCAGGTCCCCTGCAACAACTATAAACACTTTTAGGTTAAATTCCCGTGTATTATCTTGCTTCAGTCTGTCTGTGTATTTCAATGTGAACAATTTTTTCAAAGATAATGAACCAAATATTGTGTAGCTTTCTGCACCTTCAATTATATTCTGCAATTCACAAAATTGGGGGAGGCAGAGTGTTTTGAATCTAAATTAATCTCTTCGCTACAAGAGAACTGCAGGGAATACACTGTTAAATCGTGTCAGGAATAATAATAATAAAAAAACAGATAAGTTAAAAGTAACATCACTGCTTCAAAATATTCAGCAATATATGAAATATTGGATTCTTCACGTGATAAGAATGGACAAAACCAAAATAACATGGATACTAATCCTTTACGTCCCCAGAGGGAAACAAATGCCTGAGAATAACAACTAAAAGATGGAGGGAGACCGCAACAGGACACAGTACTACAGAGGAAGATGTTGATGATGATGATTTTGTACTTATGCACAAGGGGATTCTTCTTATTCGTACAAGCACTAATCTGCTCTTTTTAAAATTTCGTTTAAATTGGTATTTATCACACCATGCCCAAATAACGTCAAGGTTACCCTTAATTCCTAAACAATCAGCAGAATACTTTCCTACAAATAACTGCATTATCACCAACTAATCTAAACTGCTATTACCCTTATTACTAAGATCGTTTATTAAAAAAAAAGTAAGTGGTCGTTTTACGCTTCTAACATTTAGTTTTTGTTTCGCCTTCTTCGACATACTATTATTGTCCAGATAGGAAGTTACATTTCCATTCACAAATCTGTTGTGGTTCTCCGTGCTCAGACTCTTTATCAAAAGCCCGTTACGTGGCACAGTATCGAATTTTTTTATTTTTTTTTTTTTTTTTTGAGAAATCAAAAAACGACTGTCACAATGACTAATGCAACAAAGCTTCCAGTTAACGCACTTTCCACCTCTAGTGCTTTACGGGTCGTCGACAGTGAAATCATTAGGGACGGTAGAGGATTTGAAGCAACAAATGGAGGTACTCGGCCGTAGACTTTTGAACTAAATATTCCGGTATTTTGCGTGGAAATTTAGAGAAACGACGAAAAACTAAAAATGTGGATCGCCGGACAAAAATTCGAACCAGCGTTCTGCTGAATAACAATCCCGATCTAATTATTAGGCAAATACAAAGGAATATTCGTTTTCTCATTATTTCTTGCTGAAATTTGTATGTTAACAGTCTGTTAAAACGTCAGTTTTAACAATAGCGGCTATTTTTTATGGAGTTGTAAATTAACTAGTTTCATTATGTTCGAAACTTGTTTGTATTTCAGGACCAGTAAATTGTATTTTCATATTTATTACAACTATTTTAAGTGGTTTTCGCTAATAGCGTTTTTTTCCTATTTCGAAAATGTTTGCTCTATTTGGTAGTTGCTTATCAATAACGAATTATTGACACTGTCATAACTCTCGTGATTATAAACGATGGAATATCTATCATACTAACTGCGCCATTAATTTTTGAGGGAGATCTCATTAAATAACCTAATACAGAAATTTTAAATACCAAAGACGCTACCTAATTGTAAACTGGTAAACAAAACCGAAACAATTAGCCTTTGTGGTTTAGCTAGAAGCTTCGGTTCTGCGTTTAAGATCAGTTTTAAGAAACCATGAAAATATCTCTGAAAACTGTATTAAGTTAATAAATATTTGAAATAACTACTGATATTTTCACTTCTTCTTTTCCTTCTCGTGTCGATGACAACACCAAATATGAGGTAATTTTTTCCGCCAGTGCGATGGCTTTGTCAGTAGGTCACATTACCTCACATAACCAACACTTTACTAAAATCATAAATAGAAAGTCCAAACTAAAATCGTAACTCAAAATACAATCGAAAAGTAACGTGCTACAACTAATTTGCGGACTATTTGTTTGCTTTCAGAATAAACTTCCTGTTTTTCAATTTAATGACGTGATGCCTTTAGAGTTCCTTGAGGAAAAATAAATCTTTTCCGAACTAAGGAGTGAGTTTATTCTCGATACGTTCTCGGTCATCGCTGAAAGAGTTATGTTATTTCATTTATATAGGCATATGTCAGAGATTATTTCATAAATAATTGTCTTTAACATTTTCAACAAACTATTGGACATGTAACAACTAGCGTTTCCTGCAGCTTCGCCATTATGGTCGAATTTAAAATTGGTTTGGGTATGGTTAGAATCAATGGAACGTTACAATGTCAGGCCTAAATGAAAAATTGTTTCAACAGATATTCCTGGTGTGAATAATAATTTATTATTTGGTGAATTTTTGTAAAAAAATAATTTTTAATGCTATAAAAACCGAAGAGTAGCAAAAAATGAACGCACGCAGAATATATATATTGTAGTAAATTTCCACACTACATCGAAATCTATTTGCTAGAAGCTAGACCCATAGCTCGCCACATGTGGACGGTGTGAACAATAGAGTCACGGTAACTGCCCGGCTGCGTTCGGGAATGTGACCTTGGGGCCGAGTAGCCCTCAGTGAAGGAACGCAGCGTGCTTCCGCTAGGGTGACGCGGTGGGGATAGTACAGTGGATTGTGAGCTGTGTGGTAGGTGCGTGGCCAGCCTGGAGAAAGAGATGTACGGTGACTAACACCGGTGTGGTATGTGGTTGCTCTTGTGTTCCATGTCGTTATCCAAGTGGATGTGTAGACGTGGATCTCGGACGGTAAGCAGAAAATGGAATCATCGCGTCGGATGGCTGCGTTCAGAAGACTCGACGCCATCTGCTAAATGGTAACCCCGCCAATATGGTGATCACAAACTCGCATTGGTCAAACCAGGGTCACCTTAAAGAAAATCTCATTGCGTTGCTGTGAATTGATGTAAAATGAAACCATTGTTGGAATTCAAGATGTTTGTTTAATCTTTTGATGCTATTTTTAATAAAATTCGATGAAGAATAATTTTGTAATAAACGTATATTAATGTCAACGTAGATACAACAGTGTTGTTTATGTGCAATACATACCAATTCCTCATATTAGTAATTTCAATCATTATTAATATTTTTATTGATAATTCATGTAAACAAAAACTAATTTAATTCTCAACAAGAGGGAGTACACCTGAATGTTTATAGTCCCTAAATCCTTAAGACGAATAAGAGGAGAAAGACTGCCCCCTCGGCACAGTTGGTTGTGACACCGTGGATGGTCTCCAGCGCCTGACACAGGATTGGCTGGTTCGAGTCGTAGTGTGGAAGAAATTTTTCGCGTCATCAGCACTTGTTCAGGCGGGGTGGAAGAGGTGATGGCGTACAATTCATAGTCACAAGACTGTGCACAGAAGTTCGAAGTTAAGTCCAGAAACTTCTCCGTTTGTAGTGAGGGCATACGATTTTGTGTATTGTGATGGCGATGTCCATCGGATGGAGACGATAAGCTTGGCGGCCTAGGGGTCTTTCGGAAGAGTAGACCTTACTATGCCGGCACCGGATTTCACCATCTACCTTCTTTCCACTCTCGTGCACAGCACAAACAAAACTCTACAATGAACATGCACATTATCACAGCCACCCACACGTACCATAGCACTTACGAACAGCGGGCAACCACCCCAGTTTATCTTCCCATGCCATGGAGGGGTAAGAAATGCCCGGAAACAAGCAAGTCGTTCATCGATGAATCAGCACTTTTTAATTTACGAAAATTTTGAGGCTATTAAGAAATTTTCTTTTCCTGCTCAGTCATTAGGTTACATAGAGTCATAATACATACGGCATATTTTAAATATAAGTCCTAAGCATTCAAATTGTAAAAGAAAATCTGCTCAGCAGATTTCGTGTGCCGCGAAAAGAAACAGAGACAACCAACTATAGATTTATTTCTATACTTTATTACACCACTGCCCACAGAAAACTCTCTGACTAGTAACGTTACATGTTATTTTGCGAACGAGTGAAATTGACTAGTACTTGCTGTCGCGCATCTGGCAGTGTTACCAACTTCAGCAATTACTTCTTTTACTAGGCGGTAAATTCAGTTTATCGTTTGAACTTCAACTGTCCCCGTGCGTAAACGAGACAGAACTCACATAACACGCTTCCTCAGGCTAACTGATCCGGAAAATTCAACTATAAAAGTTTGGAGTTCGGCTGCAGCGAATGCGCGTGGTAGTAGTGGCGAAATAGAGACGCTTTTATTGTTGGAGGTAAAACCGGCAACGCGATTAAATCACAACAGGTGAGCGCGGGCCGGCGTGCAGTGTCAAGATATGCGACCGAAATATCGACAACGCACTATGAACCGAAGCGATTATACGGCTGAAATGAATGCACAATCGCTGGGAGCGGAGCCAAGCTCTACCGTTTTGTTCTGCATAACTGCCCTCCGAACCAATCACACCAGCCGTCGTATTTTTTAATTTCTAACGGACTGAACCTCTTTCGAATGCTACTCTGATTAAATAACTCGCGAACTCAACTGCTGTGCCCCACCCTGATCAAAATAACAACTGAAGTGGATTGTGGATTCTAATGCCGAGCGGTAACGTTGGGGTCCATCAGTCGGGAAATGCTTCCAAGTGAAAACTTCTATAGGCGCGTAAAGCCGCGTTCCCACGATCTCTTGTAACGGAGGCGGCACGGGACGGGACGGGACGAATACTCAACAACACGCCATGGGATCAGGGCCACCTCAGCTAGCGGAGATGAGACGCAGCTACCCACTCTGTGACGGTAAACATCAAACTCGTGTGTAGAGGTGCGCTGTTGTCATCGGTTTGCAGCAGCGGTGAGCACACCTTCTGTTGCTGTAAAGTGCTCTGTGCCAAACGACACTAGGCAACGTGGTGGGGTGGTGGCGGCGAGGTAAGCGAGGGCTAACCTGTGGCGCGCGCTCGTCCCTACACATCGGCTAATGAGGTCCCGTCCAGTCCCACCTTCGTTACAAGACGTCGTGGGAACGCGGCTTAAGGCTATGTTTGGCTGGCGGTAAATCTATGAGTTCACGACTTCCCGTCACCGACATGCTATGACGTGTTGCGCGTAAGATATGCGCGTTGGATGCTTTTTCGATTGACAAAATGTTATGAGTTTGGATCTCCAACACGAGGTGTGTGAGAAAAGTAATGAGCCTGGTAAGCCTGCGAGCGATCTAGCAACGCTGTGTCCGTGCTAGAACGGTTTGTTCATCCCTTCCACATGCAGTCCGAGTTTCAACTCCGTTCAGCCAACAAATTATTTTTTTACAGCACCATCAGTGATGTGTTTTTGTTTTATGTTACGAAAAAGGAGCATCGGAATTTAGAGCAACTTTGTATAATCAAGTTTTGTTTTAAACGCGGGAAATCCGCGAGTATTACCTTTGAAAAGTTGAAATAGGCCTATGGGGAACATTGCTTATCAAGAGCTCAAGTTTTTCGCTGGCATAAATCATTTTTGGAAGGCCGAGGATACGTTAAAGTTCGACCTCGTTCAGGGAGACCTTCAACTTCAAAAACTGACGAAAACGTTAAGCGTGTGAGGGCTCTTGTGAGATCAGACCGTCGTTTAACAATAAGTATGATCACTGAACAGTTAAAATGAAACACTTTCACCGTACATCAAATTTTGACTGACGATTTGGACATGCGAAAGGTTTGTGCCAAAAAACCTCACAATTGAACAGAAGGACAATGGAAGAAACGTGTGCGCTGATCTTCTTGAGAGGATTGACAAAGAGCAAGAATTCTTCAATCGTGTGATTACAGGTGATGAATCCTGGATATTTTAGTACTATCCTGAAACAAAGCCGAAAAGCGAAGAGTGGCACACTCCATCATCTGGTTCGACCGAAAAAATGGCGAATGAGCAAATCAAAGATCAAAACAATGCTGATTTGATTTTTGACAGTGGGGGTATCGTGCATAAAGAATTTGTTCCTCTAGGACAAATTGTCAATCAAGTGTTTTACAAAGGTGTTCTTGAAAGGCTCAGGAAAATGATCTGTGTGAGACCAGACATTGTAGACAGGTGGATGCTTCATCGTTAAAATGCCCCGTGTCACACGGCTCAGTGAATTTTGATCTCAAAACGTATTTCTGTTTCCTCCACCCCCCCCACCCTGCTCACCTGATTTGAGTCCTTGCGACTTCTTCCTTTTCCGGTAATTGGAAACATGTCTTAAAAGGACGTTATTTCGGAACTCTGGAGAACATTCAAAAGACTGTGACCAACCAGTTAATAGCTCTACCAGTTGAAGCCTTCCAGCGCTGCTACCACGAGTGGAAACAACGACTCCGCCGGTGTGTAGTTGCCCAAGGGAACTACTTTGAAAGTGATAATATTGTTTTTTGAAAAAATAAAAACTTTGCTAAGTAAAAAATCAGTCTCATTACTTTTCTCATACACTTCGTATATCTATAGTTATAAGACTTGGACAGCAGTGAAAGTATAGATTAAACTTGTATCTAATATATAAAAATGAATAATATTCACAAAAACAACAATTTCAAATCCCCGCCTACCATCAAAGATAACACAAAGTAGACTATATAAACCAAGGAACTCTAAACACAATGAAACCCGAAACATAACCAAACACACACTCTATGGACTTGGAAAACATGGCGTGGTGTTTTACTTTCTCATGTTTTGATAGTGATAGTAAATAATATTGATAATGTGTAATCTGGTCGGTGCAGTGTAGTGCTTCATATCTTCAGAAGATTCCAGAATAAATCCTACAAAAACAGAGAAGCTAGCCCTGACCACCAGAGCAAAATAAAATAGTAACATGTAAGTAAAATTAATTTCAACTGAACTTTATATCTTTTTTTAAAATCGAATATAACTAACTAAATGTACAAATACCAAACAGATGTCACTGATGATGCTCTGGAAATACAGTGAAACACGTACGACACAAAGAATTAAACAAAATTCAATTGCACTGCCGTGTTTTTCATCACCTTTATAAAAAAAATTGATAAATATGAATGAATGTTTGTTATTTTTGGCAATGCTCTTCATATGAACACATAGTTTCCATCCATTTTGATCGAACTTTGCATTCGGATACTTTAAAAGAAATATAAAAATAGTGTTTATGTTTGATTTACAAAAACCTAAATCTTCTCTTCCTTTTCTTCTCGCTTAATTTCTGTCAACTTTGTTCATACAAACCTACAGATCTACTTAAGACAGGTATATTTCAAAACATGGTGGTATGGTAGCTCAGCGGTTAAAGCGCTTACTTCAGAAAGTTTCTCTCTCCGGTCCCGAGTTCAAAACCAGTGAGAGCAGGAATTTTTATGACTTGTATTTGATTATATGAGCTACGACGGGACGTTCCGTGGTTCTGATTACCCGTTAAACTGTAGGCTCCTGAGGAAAAGAGTAGTTCTTCCTGCCTGTGACACAATAGCTTGGTACACCTCTTTCGGGAAGATTGACCAACCTTCGGGTTGTGGACTAAGTTAGATTTTTAGTTTTTGAGGAAAAAAATTCTTTAGGCACATTTGGCGATTTTTGAAGTCTGATGACTTCCCGTCACCGACATGCTAATGTTAACAGTAATCTGATGCGGTTCGCTGGCTCAGTCCTTAAGGTGTCTGAATGAGGAACGAATGGTCCACAGTTCGAATCCCTATCCCGACGGGGTGTTTCTTAGACCCTTAACACGACATTCACCTCTGGCACAGCTTGCTGTGTTATGTGAAGAACTCCAGAACGATTCCCTGGTTCGGATTCCACGT
>CM061914.1:57997452-58021100 GCA_031002005.1 Vandiemenella viatica | reverse complement strand
TGGTATTCTGCTTTTAACATCATTCCTGCTTCGGCCTTAGTTTGTAACTTTGCTTCCCAAGTAACAGAACTCACTTACTTCTTCTATTGCATCCGATCCTATTTTTATATTTAATCTGCTAGTATTGGTATCATTTCTGCTACATTTCATCAATTTTGTCTTGCTTTGATTTATACGGAGACAATGAAATTTAATTCACATACTGTTACCTGTTCTGTTCCTCATTTTAACTGTGACAAATATTAGGAATGGAAACCTACGTGGCCTGACTCGGAACCGCCCCTTCCTAAAACCACGTAGCCCAGCGTAGCTTTTCAGCCAACCCATTCCCCCCTATACCGAGCACGTAGTTTATAGACGCTATCTAATAATGCTGTTTCGTTAATCGACAAAAATCCTTCATGATTTGGCGTCTTAGGAAGAAGGGAGGCAACGAGCTATGACACTGGTGATAGCTTACCGCACAGACGACGTTAAACAGTAAAAACCCTTCGCCTCCTCCATTAATGATTGTAAATCCATAAATGTATAAAAGGCAATGTTCGTATGTGTGTCCTCTGTAGACTAAAAAGCTGCTGCGCCGATTTACGGGTGGTATTACGCAAAGTGGTCTGTGTTAAGGTTTAAAGCTATTCAAATCCTCGATCTGGCACGAAGAAAGAAACCATCACTTACTCACGAGAAAAACTGTTGGTACAGGAAAAGCCTTTTTTTTATTTCAAAGGCAACCACACATGCACAATATAATATCGCATTGGCAATCACATCATCTGAAATAGCGCCGAATCTTTTGAATTGTGGCCAAACTGCAAATTCAGCACTTTAATCGCCACCGAATTACAAAACAGTCAAATACCAAACTGCAACATTTCACAAACATTGGAAATAAGTAAAGTACTCTAGCAGTGCAATATAATGATACTGGATGAATGCACAATGGGGCATAAAAAATCTTTTGTTGCATCGAACATTGCAAGATTTATGTGGAAATAAACGGCCATTCAATAGTGCTCTAGTATTATTTTCAGGTGATTTTCGACAGACATTACCTGTTATTTCACGCTGAACATCAGCTGATGAACTAAATGCGTATCAGTGGAGATATTTTAATAAAGTTTCATTGACGAAAAACATGTGTTAAATTAGAAAACGATCACTCTTCAGAACATTATAGAATAAAATTATTGGATATTGAAAACGGAGAAGACGGACAATTAAACGTCGCGCGCTGTCATGTAGAAAAACCGAGGATTTTTTTTGTATATGTGCCAAATGGATCACCAAAAACATTGTACATCTAAGACCACTGGAATGAGCTTGAAACTGAATGAAACGGCACATAAAATGTATGTTTTTAAAAGCACAGAAATAATAATGTATATGTAAATACCTAATTTTAATTAAATAAAAACGATCAAATGTGTTCATTTAATCTATATGTACACTCAATTCCAGCAATACCGAAGCATTGCCACGTCAGCTAGAAAATAAATAAAACAAGAGGCTCATTTTTAAAAAAAAAATTTTATGAGCGTCCTCTTAGCGACATTTGCGATTGACGAATTTAAATTCAGATCTCGCTAATCAGATATCGTGATTAGTCTTCTGGAAATTTTTCCGTAATCTTTTGGACAAGTCTAGCGGAGTAATAATAATATTAATAATACTTAGAGCAACTCGAAATAGTTAGGTACTGCCATAAATTTTTCAGCTGCCTGCTAGAACTTTCCACGTAATACTAGGCACCTTGAAATGCACGGTGAGGTAAAAACGCGAGTCAAACTGGACGGCTAGTAGAAAACAGTATTTCCTTATACTTTTTATGTGGGGCGAACGAAAGCCCTAGCCTTATGAAGGTGGCTCCTCACAGCCCGTGAATTTGACGGTCGTACCGGAGTAGCTATGACTATAAACAGCGGGCCGTGGGATAGGTGCTGGCAGGGATGGCGCGCCTCTATCCTTCACCTAGTCCGTAAACATCAAACGCCCGCGTAGTAGAAAAGACACTGGACAACGTGGTGGGGAGGGCTGGGCTGTGGCGCGTGATGAAAGTGTTCGCCCCCCCCCCCTTTTACCTGCACGCCTCATGAACTTCGAGGACATTAGAGACAAGGAAGGGAAAGAAATTCGGCCATGGCCTTTTGTGGGAACCACGCCGGCATTTGCCTGGAGTGATTTCAGGATATCATGGAAAATCGAAATTTGGATGGTCGGTCGGATGTATTTTATGTTATCCTGGTTAAGTACAGAGAAGTATTTTGGCTGAAAGTGGGGCCATACCTGCATTCTCCTACTATATATATATATATATTTATTTATTTATTTTTGCTGTCGTCAGTCTTTAGACTGGTTTGATGCAATCCTCCATCCCTTCCTATCCTGTGCTAACCTTTTCGTTTCTACATACCCCTTACAACCCACGTCCTCAATTATCTGCTTCATATATTCTAATCGCTGTCTACCTCTACAGTTCTTACCTTCGACTGTTCCCTCCACTAACAAATTAACCAATCCAACATGTCTCAAATATGACCTAAAAGCCTGTCTCTTCTTCCTGTAAGCTTCTTCCATAAACTTCTTTTCTCACCCATCATTTCCAAAACTCGTTCATTTCTTACTTTGTCTGTCCACCTAATTTTTAGCATTCTTCTGTAGCACCACATTTCAAATGCTTCAATTTTCTTTATTTCCGGTATTCCTAAAGTCCATGTTTCGCTACCATAAAGTGCAGTGCTCCACACAAAGAGTTTTAAAAAGTTATTTCTAATTCCTAGATCAATATTTGAAACTAAAAGGTTTCTCTTTTTCATGAAGGCTCTTTTTGCTAGTGCTATTTTGCTTTTAACATCATTCCTGCTTCGGCCATCGGTTGTAATTTTGCTTCCCAAGTAACAGAACTCACTCACTTCTCCTATAGCATCCGATCCTATTTTTATATTTAATCTGCTACTATTGGTATCATTTCTGCTACATTTCATCACTTTTGTCTTACTTTGATTTATATTCAGTCCAAAATCTTCCTTCAGTATTTTCTTCATGCCATTCAATAACTTCTCAATATCCTCAGCCCTCTCTGCTAATAAGACAATGTCATCAGCAAATCGTAGCATACTGATTTTTTCTCCCTGAAAACTTATGCCGCATGGAAATTTTTCTTTGACTTTCTTCATTGCTTCTTCTACATACAAGTTGAATATTAACAGGGGTAGACTACAACCTTGTCACACACCCTTTTTAACCGATGCATGTCTATATATATATAAACCGGAAGGCAAGGATTGAGATTTGAGAAAGGATCCATTAAGCCATCTCATACCAAGAGGCCAGTGGTGATCTATTTCATTTCATAGGCTCTACTTAACTACTGCAGGGAATCTGATTTGAGGAAGTTAACGGAAACTCGGTGTAAGGCTTCGAAAACCATGCTTATTTACAGACACGTTATTAGCAAGCAGTGAACAACTGCTTAATGAGTTCGCTAGCATGTAAAAAAATATAAAAGAACGAAAACGTCTATACGTAAAAACACAAACATGGCAATAAAAATTTATTAAATTTCCGATTCAATATTTTCCAACTTCCTTTTGTCTTGTTGACAGCGGAACGACTACTAATGATGGAGATGATGTTGCCCTATTTGTTGACAGCTCCAGATGTGTAGTAATGTTTTGTTATTCTGATTCTAAACCCGAGATGTGGTATCTTCCCAGGTTTCACTTACATGAGTACAGAAACAACGTAAAATACGTAATCAGGATGATACATATGCGCTACCAGTTTTACTTTTCCATGTTCAGTATGGCTGTATCGTTTACACACGCTGTCAAAAGCGACTGGATTTACACACTGTCTTTCGTTATCTACCGGGTGGTAATAATTAAACTTTCCATATTTAACACGTTGTAACATTGAAACTAATTACCATACGAGTAACATACTTGGTAGCATTAATGTCCAGAGTATGGGGGTGCATGATTTCCATGCGTCACAGCCCCACCCTCCAGTTCCAACTATGGCCACCAGGTACCGTGAACATCAATTGCTTCTCCGAAACATATTTGGAAACGATCGAATTATCAGCCGATCGCTTTCAAATGCTTGGCCGGTACCTGTATGTAATGGTATGATGTACCTTACCAGCACATTAAAAGTGTTTCAATTGAATTGATTCTGCATTATTTCTCTTCCCCATATCTTTGACTTTAATGCTGCCAAGTTTGGTACTAATACGGTCATTAGTTTCCCCGTTGTGACGTGTTAAATAGGAAAAGTTTAATTATAACCACCGGGTATATACTGTTCCATCGTTCATCTAATAGCAGCTTTAAAAAACTAATACGAAGAACATATGTATTTTCGCACCCTTATAAATACCATCTCAAAGTTAAGATCACGCTATTAGTTGATAGATCAGATCGTCTTGCAGATCAATACAGGGTATCCCCAGAAAAGAGACTTAACAAGACGTACTGGCCACGCACAGTAATGCTTAGCACGTCTTAGAATATATTTTACATGTTATTTGCATTTCAATACTGCACAAGCAACAGAAAAAAATAGTTATGAATGATGCTAATAGAAGGCACTCACAAAAATTACTGGGAAAATAATGTTTCACCGTCATATACAAGTATATCAGTCATGTTAGTTTAATAGGATGTTGTACAGAAGATCGTATAATCTGAATTTGAATGCTTCTCTGCTTCTTCTAGATCGTATCAAAGGGTTCTCTATAATAATGCTGTGGTAATTTCAATTTTGTGTGCATCAGCTGAAAAGTATGAATAACTATATCAGAAGTCCATCTGTATTTATTCTTCTTCTGTATTTTTTTTAAAAAAATCTAATACGAAATCACCCAGCCAATTCAGCTATTTATTTAACAAAAAAGCGACTAGGTCGGTGAAGATAATATCGAAGTTACGAAGAGAATGTCTCTTAACTGAATATCTAGACTCTAGAGTGTACAGATGTAGCAAACATATAACTTGAAACACACAAAATTAAATTGCAAAAGTACCGTATTAAGTGTGATAAATTATGGTTCTGAAACATTTACAATCAAAACTTAAGAAATATACAGTGCTGGTAGTTTAGTCCTTGGGTTCACCATTTAAAGTAGAACTACCACGCTGCACGAGTTGCAGATACGTTTGATGTCAACCTTATCAGAAAGTCCAACTAAGCGTTAGAAAAACCAAGATTCGGATTTGACGTTGCCGAACGGTTACAGCAAGTTACGCAGGCGTTGGTAGATACTTACAGGCGATCATATATTTAGGCTTCAAGTGGTTGAATAATCTTAAGTTCCCCTAATGAAAGCAAAAACACAAGTATCAAAACGTTAGCTTTTAACGTTTGTATTGACGTGCCCCAACGTTGCATGCAATTTTCATATTGTCAGTGAAACGTTTATAAATGAACTAGTGGACCGTTTTTTACGTATCGTCATGGGTCTAGAATAGTTCCAGTTTTTAAGGTCACTGATTATAACAGGTTGACGTGATCTGTCCAAATATGAATTTAACCTCTAATTTAGCCTTAGGGTGAAGAAAATCTCTTGATCTTGAAGAACTCAGATGTATTGATAGACTTACTTATTAAGCACGGACAGGGACGATTCCGCTTGACTTGTATTTGGCCCTTAAAGTTAACTATGCAAAATTTGAAGAATTCCTGATTGCTTCGAAAGCAACACGATGTTTTTTTTTATTATTATTATTGAGGATGGGCATTCATAATGTAATCTTTTGTCCTAATGTCTGTAACGGCCAGAGAAATTAATACAGATTCCAGATTATTAAACAGTTGAGGAACTCCGAAGAAATGAATTGCCAGAATACTCGATTCAGTAACATCTTTGGTCTGATGTCCACTTTAAACAGAGAGACCTAGATCAATTTATGTTTTTTAAAGTTCCACGTTTTTTCAGTCATAAAGTTTACCTATATTTTTAACTATCAAATGCTACTAAAAGCAAATTTAATGAATGCATTATGGCAATTAATTTGGTAGCAATTGCTTAGCTATTAAATTGTGGCCATAATCTCGAATTTCTTCTAATGATATCTTTGGTGGCTGTCATTTTGCGAGTGAAGGCTGACACGTGACACCGTTCTCCAGCCAATAGCTATCGAGGTGAGTGAGCTTAGGAAATTATATAGTAGATTGTTGGAGGGAATGCATCAAGATATCAATTTTTAGTTGGGGAGAGTCTATTAATTACGTGAGGTGTTTTTCTTAAATTTAGACCCCCCGTCCCCCCAAAGTGAGATTGATATTGTGATTTTGAAGACTATATTATTCAGCTCTGCTGCTCTTCAAAGGGCGACAATCTGAAATAAAATGTTGACGTGAGTTTTTTATCGACCCACTTCTCTTAAATGAGATTTTGCCGTGCCACTCCCCCACCCCCCTATTTTGAGCACACGTGATTAATGGAAGCCCCCTTGGCGACTTAACAAAAACTTTCCAGATCCTTACTGTACTGTCTCCTAATGGTATGTGCCTGCATCGCCCTCTGTTTTTCCACTTCATGAGAGTACCCCTGCAGATCATATCTCTGATCTTCTATTCTGTTTAAGATGTCGGAAATTTCCAGAATTGCACATACAAAAACGTACCACATCAATTTAACAACTTAAGAATAGGGGGCATCCACAAATTACGTGAGGTGTTTTTCCGGATTTCTGGACCCCCCCCCTCCCCCCTGGTGAGATTTCGTGAGATCTGGCAGGACCCCCCCCCTCTCTGGTGAGATCTGGTCCGTGAGAACCCCCCTAGGAATCGCCCTGGAAACTTTTGTAGACCTTTTTTTTAGGTCACACCCTAACTTTTTTGACGAAATACCCTCCTAAAATCGACTTTGGCGCAAATTGTAGACCTTTTTTTTTGGCTCTACTGTCCCCAAATTTTTCGCAAAATCTCACGTCAGATTTCCGTAGACCCCCCCCCTCCCCCCTGGTGAGATTTCGCCGGACCCTCCCCCCTATTTCACCTCACGTAATTAATGGATGTCCCCATACGGTATTTAAGTAACTCAATCCACAACCCGAAGCTTGGTTGGATCCTCCCGAAGGAGTCATACTGAGGCATTGTATCAGAGGTAGGAAGGCCATTTCCTTTCCTCTGGGACCTACAGTTTAACGTGGAATCCGAACCACGGAACACGGTATTTATCCACTATGTATATAAAACTTGTTCAGTTATCAGATGAGGCTCAAGGTCAATCTGCTATATCCCCGTACGTGCGAAGGGGAAATCTGCCACTCGCTACCGGACACAGTGGTCAGCTCGGAGCGGTAGGAAGGGAGGGGTCGGCAAGGTGAGAAGTTGGCCCGGGGAAACATGACCTTGAGCCGCAGTTCGGAGTAGGCAGGGTATAGTTCGGGCCTGCCATAGTCCCTCAAGTCCTACTCATATGTACTCGTAAATGATACTTTCCTTTACGCCGAGCGAAATGATTGAACGGTAACGCTCTGGCCTCGTATTTGGGAGAGCTCGGGTTCAAATCCCAACCCGGACATCCATATTTCGATGTTTCATGTTGTCTCTGAATGATTTCAGGCTAATATCGGGATGGTTCCTTCAAAAGACCATGACCGAATTCTTTCCAGTTCGTTGTCCGTAGTCCTTTCCCATTTTTAACGTTGGCTAAGCGTGAAGCCATAAGCAGCAAGGTTTTTCTTTACATTCAACGGTTGAAGTAACAACTTTTCGATGCTCTCGCCAGTTCCTCTCAAATAAGTCTGAACTATTACCTTTCTCAGTTTCCTTTATTCCATAACTCTTCTGTCTAATGATCGTTCCGATACGCTAAGTTAGCAGTACGTTCTTCTTCCTCTATTATTACAAATACTGAGATATTTAGGATCGTGAGTGAGGTATTTAACACCTTCTTGGTACTCATGCTGTCATGGTATTAGGTCAACGAGTTGAGGATTCGCTTGGCAAGTACAGTCTGCTAATAACAATGGATTTTGTTGGACTCAAGGTCGTTAAACTTCAATACGTTTTATGTCACAGGTTGTTTATACCAGCGTTTACTCCAAACTGTTTGACAGCACCCAAGGTAGAGCTCTTGGTCAAGAAAAACGCTTAACCAGAACAGTTTTCGGAGCAACGGCATCTTCCAGAGAGGGGTGGTTCACGCTTCGCCGCACTCCATCGCACTGAATGAGTGAACGCTTGATTCATTGGGCCGCGCCAGCCATCGCCACTCTTCCGTTATCCGATTTCGATATCATCTGAGTAATGTCCGTCGTACAACTCGTTGGCCACGACTATTGATCATAGAAACAGGGAAGTTATTCGTCAGCATTCAGATACCTTGCTGGCACACTGACAACTAATGGGAGCCGATGATCCTGTTGCATATTGCAAACGAGTTATATCCCTGCCAATAGATGTTTAAATATTCTATTGACCGCATCCCCCGCGCTTGATATTAACAGCTTCAAGTACGAATAACTCTAGAATGGTATCTATATAGGCTGGTACTACAAAATCAAGTAGTAGAAATCAATGTCAATACTTTTCCATAAGAACTGACTGTTGCCACAACAAATTTTCTCAAAGATCTGATCGTAATCCAAAGTTTACTCGTCGCCAAACAATTTACTCAAATTACATCGAAATCGTATAGCAGAAGAGTGGCTTTGGCTAGCGCGGCTCAATGAATCAAGTGTCCTCTAGCTCATTGCGATGCCGTGAGGTAGTGATGGGCAAACCGATTCTTTTTGATGAATCGTTTGGAATCGATTCACTCCTCGCTGAGAATCGATTCTTTTAAACGACTCTTCGATTCTTTTCACATGATATTTTTAATGAGGAAAATAGATAACGAGTTATTAACCAACAAGAAGGAAATGATTAACAAATTCTAACTAAAATAATAACATTTGTTTTTTATAGTTAAATTGTAAGTTATTTATTGCAAAAACAATTTATTTTATTATTTAAACAAATGAAAACACTAATTTTACAATAAAAATGATTCAATTTACTTATGAAAACTACACAAGTTTTTTATTGCTATTTACAAAAAGCATTTTCGTTAGTTTTTGTGATGTGAGCCGACTTCTCTTTTCAGTCATTAACTGTCCAGCTTTCGAGCAGGCTCTCCACTAACTATTTGAGCGCCCTTGCGCAATACCGATTACGCCGCCCCCTGTCTAACTACAACCAGTGGTGGATCTGGGAATTTTCCGAACCGGGTCAACAAAATGTGAGATTGCCACACTGTGAAATTTTCAAGGCTTCCAGCTAATTGTTGTCAAACCTCATTACTGATTCTAAGCCTTGTTGCAGATTGTAATTGTCGATTGAGATTGTTGATTTAGATTGTTGATTTTGTAGGTGGCATGTTTGTTACACGTCTCGCTAGAGGGCGTCCATAAACCACGTAGATCGGTCTTGAGAGGTGGAGGGGGTTGGAAGGTGGGATTCCGAGCCAGGCCAAATAGCTTTTCATTCATATTATTTGTCACACTTAAAATGAGATACAGAACACTCAACACCATGTAAATATTTATTTCCGTCATGGAAAAAACTACGTGGGGAGAGGGGGGTTAGAGACATAAGCCACGTCGAGTTACTTGGGGGGAGGGAGGGTTCACAAGAAGCCAAAATGGAGCTACATGGTTTTATGGACGCCCCTTACATATGCTCCAATTTTACTCCATGTAAATATGGCAAATTTTTTGAATTTGCCGGATGGTGCTTTTCTTAAATTAAACAGCGTATCACTAGCATTTTACCTACAAACCAATAAATCAGTGTTTGTTAAAATGGCATAATTTAAATTTTAAATTTATTTTCTTGGTTTCAGTATTAGTATTTTGGGGGACGTCCAGAAATTACGAGAGGCTATTTTCCGGAAATCTAGACCCCCTCCCCCCCTCCGCGAGACTTGGTGAGATTTTGCCGGCCCCCCCCCCTTCCCCGTTGGTGAGATTTCATGAGATTTTCACGGAACCCCCTCACCCCAGTTGTTCGACCAGGAGAAGTTTCGAGACTTTTTTTAGCTGTCGTGCTCCTCGAAAGAATGATACCCCCTCAAAAGCCGGTTTTTGGCCCTGTAAACTGGTATTTTTTACGCTTTTTTTAGTTCTACACTCGTTCAAGTTCAAAATTTCACGTGAGATCCGTCGACCCCCCCCCCCCCTTGGTGAGATTTCGTGAGATTTTCCGGACCCCTTCCCCCCCTAAAAAGTCTCACGTAATTTCTGGACGCTCCCCTATATTCATCGACGGCACTGTTCCCCAACGTCTTTTCGTTTAACCTTTTTCCTCGTAGAAACCTCACCAGCTGGAACAGTATATATGCCGCTTCAGCACCTGCTAATTTTTGTAATGGTCCAATTCATAAACTTCGTTCATTTCTATTGCAAAATGTTTGCATTATCCACAAAATAAAGAACTGAAGAACAACTAAAACACTGATGAAGTTCGTATAATAATAACCGGACGCGCTCCATCGCAATTAAATTCTGTACTCGATGCATTCGCAATTTGAAAAACCCACGCAACATGGGAATAGCAGATGGCTCTGAAATCGGTATACTTTTCCCTGTCCTCAAATAATCGGGAAATACTTTATTTGTGGTAAAATATAAAAGTTATAGGACGTATAATTCATTGATAATTTATTTGTAAATCTAAATCTGTGTTGTGGTAGCATCTATAACAGTCTGGAAGGAAACCAAAAACTTATAACTAGTTCCAAAAACACTAGAAAAATGTGTATTTAAGAAAGTAAATTCCTAAATTTAAAAATACTTTTTATTTCTGTAATATATTTTTAATTTTCATGTTCCAAAGATAAATATTCTTTATTTCCTTACAAATAAGTTGCCAAACCAAGAAACATGCCGTGGGAACTAAGATTGTGAATCGAAAGGAATCACGAGTTACGCAGATATCTAGAGTTAAAAAGAGCCGAATCCATGGAAGAGTCATTAAGACAGAAGTGAGCCGAGAGCGAGTGAGCCGAGAGTCGTAAACATTATCGAGCTAACGACTCGGAGTCGACTCCGAACCTGGACGAGTCGGTGAGCGATTGCGCAACAACGGCTCAGCTCCTGAGCTCCCTCTTAACAACTCTTGAGTGAACCGTGACTCTTCCAAGTGAGTCGATTCCGCAAACGATTCTTTTAGACGAGTCGACTCTTTGAATCGATTCACGATTCTTTTGCCCACCTCTACCGTGAGGCGAACCGTGAACCCTTCCTGTCTGTAAGGAACCCCTCGCTCTGAAAACGGCTCCGTCTCAGTATTTTTTCTACTATGAAGTTCTCCACTGAGTCCTATCAAACAGTTTGCACCAATCGTTGGTATCGACAACCTCAATCCTGAAGCGGAGTGAAGTTTATCAACCCTGAATCGAGCAAAATCCAACGTTATCAGCAGATCATCCTTGTCAAGTGATTCCACAACTCGTTGAGCCAATACCTTGACAACTAGAATACCAAAAAGGTGCTAAGTACTTCACTCGCGACCTTAGTATAAGCAATAATAAAACAAGAAAAACGTACTGGCAACCCAGCGTATCAGAACTGTTGCTTAATAGTAGAATCTTTATACATAAAAATTTAGTATCTGTTTGTACACTCAAATCTCGAAAAGTAGTCGGTCGATTGAATTGAAATTTTTCGAAAAAAAGTGGTGGGTGGCACGAAGAAGGTTTTTAAAAAACAAAATACTCAAAAACCATCCCCTCTCCCTCTATATACACCTTAATTTTTATACAAACCCGCATAATTATCCGATGTCGAAGGAACTTTGCACAAATATACTTTGAAACAAACAGAAAAAGGCGGTGATCATTTTGTTTGAAAAACTCCAACTCGTCCTCTCTTTTCACCCCCTTAGTGTTTTTCAGTATTCTTTGTACATACCCACAGTTTTTATCTGATATCGATGTAACTTGGCACACATGTATTTTAAAACAAACAGAAAAGAAATGTCTGCATTTGGTTTTCAGGAACCAAACCCCTCTCCCTCTTTCCAGCCCCCTTAATTTTTTTAAAATATTCTCTATACAAAGCTACAGTGTCTACCCAATTTTGAAAAAAAAATTGACACGTATACTTTAAAACAAGCAGAAAAATTCTCTCAACATTTGGTTTAGAAAAAACCAACTCCTCCCTCACCCTTTTACACCACTTAATT
Source organism: Vandiemenella viatica (assembly GCA_031002005.1). NCBI lineage: Eukaryota > Metazoa > Arthropoda > Insecta > Orthoptera > Morabidae > Vandiemenella > Vandiemenella viatica. Next base: position 58,008,929 of record CM061914.1, on the reverse strand, counting down.
TTTGCAAATGTTCTTTATGCAACACTACATTTTTTATCAGATCGAAGGTTGCACATTTATACTTTAAAACAAATAGGCCAGGAATTATTAAGTGTCTTACTTAATCATATTAGCTACGCCAGGACATGCCGTGGTTCGAATACCACGTTAAACTGTAAGTTCAGCCATGACGGAGGCGGATTGTCACCAGATCGCAAGACTATACGAATTTACTAGCATGTTGTTTGCATATATGAGAATCAAAGAAGGGAGAGCATGAAACCCATTAGCAGACAATTAGGATCTACTATCCAGAAGAATATTGAGGGGCTGGCAAGATTTATGCGCCAATCAACGAACGATAAGCCACTGAGAGTGTCATATTCCCTCACTTCATACGTCCTGGGGATAAGCTTCGGATTTTACTCAGGCCTATGAAATTGAACACCACGACCTTTCCTAATTATAGTGGTAAGTTTCGAATGATAATAACTTCTTCTACCTCCAGGTCTTGGACTACCTAAGCCTGATTCTACAGGTATTTCTCATTCTATTGAGAAGGAATATATTTCACCTTAAGACGGAAATAAGTTCCTCTCAGAGTGCATCGATCATATTTCACATATGGCTGCCACATTAGACACGCCAGACTGGGTTGTCACGCCAAGCTGTTGATACTAGGTCATACAGTGAATGCCCTTATCGTGAAGCATTGCTGGATATACAGGGTGTTACAAAAAGGTACGGCCAAACTTTCAGGAAACATTCCTCACACACAAAGAAAGAAAATATGTTATGTGGACATGTGTCCGGAAACGCTTACTTTCCATGTTAGAGCTCATTTTAGTTTCGTTAGTATGTGCTGTGATACAATACGCCATTCTCCAGGGCTGCATCAGCGCATCAGGGATTCCATGCGACGGAGGGTGGATGCATGTATCCTCGCTAACGGAGGACATTTTGAACATTTCCTGTAACAAAGTGTTTGAAGTCACGCTGGTACGTTCTGTTGCTGTGTGTTTCCATTCCATGTTTAATGTGATTTGAAGAGAAGTAATAAAATGAGCTCTAACATGGAAAGTAAGCGTTTCCGGATACATGTCCACATAACATATTTTCTTTGTTTGTGTGTGAGGAATGTTTCCTGAAAGTTTGGCCGTACCTTTTTGTAACACCCTGTAAATGCAGCAGGGGTTAGGGATTCTTAACCTTCTATTGTGACGTTCTGAGGAAATGGACAAGTCCCAGAGTAAAATTAGTAATAAGAACCGCCGCATGAGCTCACTAAAACAGAAGCGACTTTTTGGCTGGTAAAACGCGACTAACCCAGCGAGAAGATTTTCTCCATAGATGTCTTGTACAGTACAATTACAGATGGCTATACGGCTGGAACTATCAACATGCGAACGATTCCTGAAATCACTCAGAAATATGTCAGATTGTCCTAGTGGAGAATCTATATTGTGTAGAATTATTTAGGTCAATGTATTGAGGTAAGTTGAAATGTAATGCAAAATGAACTTTGATATGCATTAATGGCAGCATAAAAGTATTTCAGCATACAATGTTTCCGGTATACAGAGAGTATTAACCATTCTGACTACAATTTTTAGGCTGGTTCTTGTGTACAGCAAAGCGAATGATCTGATAGTGCCCTCTCCCCTCATATAAAACTTCAGTCTACACCAGGGGTCCCCAAAGTGGTCGGTATCGACCCCTGGGGGTCGATAAGAGTTCTCCAGGGGTCGATTAATGCACGGGGGTCGAAAGGGGGTCGATTGATAATAAAGAGGATCAATTAAATTGTCTAGGGAAAAAATGGGAATATTCCAATAAAAATCCAAAATAACTGACTACCCCCGTTACAACCTGAGTTTTACCGAAGCCTGTGTCGCCTTAGGTATGTGTTAAGGAGAAAACACACTGGAGCGGAAAGCATAGCAACGACGAGAGCGAAGAACAAAGGAGCGAAAACAAATAAACCAATGGATTGTTGCGATGACTGGGGCTCAAGCGGTGAGGGTGAGGTAATAATGGAGCAAAGCTTAGCTTTCGAACTGTTTGATTTCGCCGCTTTACACTTCACTTGCATTGCTGGTTGGCTAGTGGTTATTCCTGTGAGAAACGAATGTAGACCAATTTATGAATTGTGTCTCTTCTAAGGCCCGTCTGTGGGATAAGAAAAAAGTTCAACATCACAATTATTTTATTTTAGCTAAGCTACGTGATGAACTCAACAAGTATTATTTACTTCGGGTATTTAAGCATTTTATATTCGGGAGGACGCCGGTTCGAATCCCCGTCCGGGCATCCGGATTTGGGTTTTCCATGGTTTCCCCAAATCAATCAAGGCTAATGCTGGGATGCTTCCTCCAAAAAGCCATGGCCAAATTCCTTCCAGTTCCTTGTCCGCAGTTCCATCCCGCCTCTAATGACAGCGCTGTCGACGAGTCGTAAAGCCAGAGAGGTGGGGGGGGGGAGGGGGGGGGGAGTGAACGCTGCTGGTTCATTATACACAAGTTGCACTGTTACCCTCTAGCATGGTTTCCACTCTATGTATTGTATATCTAAATGTAGATTTAATGACATGAATAAAATTTGGACTGAATATAAACGAAAGGAATACGAATGTCGTGAAATGCGCCAGGAAAATAGCAATAAAATTAAATGTATAAGTAGCACCAGATGTTGAAGAAGTAGAACTGCAACCACATGACGAAGAAGGAATGATATCAAAAGCAGAATAGCACCAGGAAAAATGACGCGGCCTTTTGGAGGAAGTATCCCAGTATTCTCCTGGAGTGATTTGGGGAAACGATGGAAAACCCAAATCTGGATGCCCGGATGGGGTTTCGAACCAGCGTCCCCCTAAATGCGAGGCCAGAGCGTTAACCACTCACACACCAGGATTGGTAAACAGAAATGTATCAAACATGAATTAGGACTAACAAAGAAATATCGGGAACTGTTTTTACGTTCAGGAATATGAGAAAGATGTAGAAGTGTTAAAAATGTTATGCTACAGAAGAATGTTAAAATATAAGTAAACAGCTAATATAGAAAATGGACGTGTCTTAAAACGTTTTGAGGAAATAAGTTTGTGGAAGAGTGTAACAGACAAAAGACAAATCCCTTGTCTTTCCCAGATATCCCATCTGATTGGTTTTTGTTGGTGGAGGGAACAGTGGAAGGTAAGATCTGAGGACAAAAGCAATGGTTAGAAGGTATGAGCCTGAAAGCTCCAACAACGGCATCTACATCTACATATATACTCTGCAATTCACAAAATTGTGGGTGGCAGAGGGTGCTCAGCACCAAAGCTAATCTCTTTGTTGTGCATTCCAATCCCTAATGGTACGAGTGAAAAAAGAATTCATATAAGAATCATTGCGGCACCTTATTTCTCTAATCTTATCTATCCTGTCATTCCGGCTCAAATAGGTTGGTGGACGAAGTATTTCACTACACTCGTGAGTGAAAGTGGGAGTACGCATGTTTACCAATAAGTTTAAACGAATCGTGCGTCGTCTATCTACCAGAGTCTCCCAACCTAATCTACTAATCAGTTTCTGTGACGCTTTCATAAGGACTGTAGCAAGCGGTCTCGAATCGAGCGGCTCTTCTCTGTACTTTCTCCATACTTTCGATCAACCCCTTACGAAACGGATCCCAAATGGCACAACAATAGTCCAAATGTGGACGCACAAGAGATTTGTACGCTATCTCCTTTGTTTGTTCATTACAATTTTTCAATATTCGACCTATGAATCGCAGCCTAGAATTAGCTCTACCTACCAACGAATTAATGTGTAAGTCCCATTTCATGTTCCTTTGTACTGTTACTCCCAAATATTTCATAGAATCGACCATATCAATAACTGAATTGGTTAACTCGTATTTCTGAACAATTGGATTCTTTTTGTTAGTTATGCTCATTGTCTTGCACTTTTTACAATTTAGCGTAAGTTGCCACTCAGCGCACCATGCCAAATATAACATCCAGATCGCGCTGAATTTCTAAGCAATCGGCCAAATTTCTTACTTCCTTATAAATAATCGCATCATCAGCATGATGAGATCAGAGGAAACATATAAATGATTGCATCAAACCAGTCCAGAAAATGACGACTAAAATAAAAGACCACTGCGTGAGTATTGTGAGGTAGAATGGGACCCACATAATTTGTTTATGGAAATTATTACAGAACACGCTCATTAACTAATATGACGAAAGAACTGGGTTGGGAGTCATCCGAAGAGAAAAGGAGACCCTGGTTGGGAGTGTATTCTCGTTAGCCAAGGCATAAACTCGTTTTGTTGATGAGGCTCGGGCACATACAGGGTAAGTAAGAATTACGAGTTACACACGGAAGGAAAGAGGTGACCATGAACACGAATTACGAATGTTTGCTTTCAGGCATTAGAGTAGTAATATTTTCTTTTATTTGAAAGGGAGTCAATGAAAATGTTAAACAATTTATATGAAACAATTAAAGAGTTTAACATAAAAACCCGTGAAATGTGAATGTAGGGAAGTTTGGAATTTGTCACTGGAGTGGTCCATCGCACAAGTTTCTGAAATTTACTAACATCAACATGAGTAAAAATGTCTACTCATTAAATTTTGTGAATAAGAAAACAAGTTGCACGTATAACGCAGGAACAGTTTGCAGTTGTGGGGACAGTCAAAAATATTTACGCGTCGTCCTCGTTTATTCAAGTGAAGCCTCCCAGAAATAAAAGAAAATCTCTGACTTAAAAGATGTACAAAAAATACCGAATACACTTAGGCAGAGACCCATAATCATTAGCAAAATGCGGGATTTAGTTTCAATTTGACAATCCGTTTCAGAGTTATTTTGCAATTTGCGTACTTGCCAGGATAACAATGCAATGCGTGTGGATGGCTCGCTCGGAGGCCCGCACCGTTTTCCCATTTATATTTGAGTCGCGCCCGCCTGCTGGTATCGATTGCCTCGCTACTCCCCTCCCACCCCTCAGATTCTTCCCTCCCTCTCACCCCACCCCACTGTGGCTAGGCCGCCAGCTGTTCGGTTACACCCGGTTTCACTTAAGCCTAAATGCAGAGTGCAGTGTTCCAAAGAGTTAACAGCAGATCCGACTTTTCTGCAATTAAGGTCATTTCTACGTTGTACAGAAGTCCTTGGCAGTATTTACTGTTATTGAGGTTTTAGGGCGCGTCGACATCACGATCATTAGCGTCCGGAATATTTCACTATCACTGCAATAAACCTTTCTTTTTTCCCCTGTCTCTCTGAAATCCTATTCTGTTAACGTCAACAACTTTTTTTTATATATAATTATTTTAACCTGACCCACATTTAATATTATTTTTCGCTATAATGTTTTAGAAATTTATAATAGATCACACTTCTAATGCTAGAATGGGATATTTCTCTTCTACATGGTGTCCAATTCGGCGCGCACGAACCACTTTTGTTTTGTAAGGTTGGTAGCCTTTAAAGACAGCATGTTGCATCTGCAGATGTGGCGATTAGTTGCTTGGAACCAGGGGCGGATCCAGGATTTTGTTTTGGGGGGGGGGGCTTGAGCGGACTTTGGTTTGGGGGGGCTTGGCTTGAGTGAATTTTGGTTCAGAGGGCTTGCGTTCAGTGGATTTTGGTTTTTTTTGGGGGGGGGGGGGGATTGAGTCGGGAAAAAGGCAGTATGGGCCTCAAATCCGTTAGAGCTAAAAAAAAAAAAAGTCTCAAAACTAAACTACAATGTCAGGGGTGGACATAGATACGTTTGGGGGGCTTGAGCCCCCTAGCCCCCCCCCCCCCTGGATCCGCCCCTGCTTGGAAAGCTACTCGAAAGTACAGTGCATTATTTTTAATCAGACCTATTACATACATGGCAAAAAAACTGGAGAGGCAATTGTAAAACAATCGAGATATTCTCGGTGGACGAAGTGCGCCAAATCAAAAGATAATATGAAGGTACTGAGTCGGTTATGGATTAAATACAACGCGTGTATATTCGTTGCGTCCAAACAACGGAAAACATTTTTCCATCCTATGAGTGTCTTGCAGTGAACGAAAAGCTTATTCGCAGTAAACTCACGTTATTCTGGAAACAAATAATCCATTTTTTGTTTTAATTCGTAAAACTGTTCTGTAACTTTTGCAAAATCATCTGTCTTCTTCCGCCTAAGTTAATAGGTTTCAACTTGACGCACAATCCGCTTAGTCGTGGTCGCTTAATATAACTCTATCATTCCTCCTATAGAAATGGAGCTGCAATTTTATTTGGAAACAGAGTCAAAGAAGTGTTCTAACATACATTACATGACCAAAGTGAAGATTTGTCGGATTTAATGAGCGCTTAAATATTCCGACCGCGATTCGAACCGAGGACTTCTGAATCAGGAGGCCACACTGGGATATTTTGTAAGAAATGAAACACAATGTTGTGCTGGAAGTGCGGTGATAGTGGGTTTTACAACTCACTGCTCCAGAACGGCTGTTTCTGATTACAATCGCGTGATGTATGGCGCTGCTAATTAATCAACTCAATTCGATAACATGGTCTGACAAATTTCTCAAACGTCAGATGGCAGATAGTGAGAGAGAGATGCGATTGCTAATTTTCTATTAAAAAAAATTAGCTTGTTCCAGCGTCCAACATATTTAGCGAGCGTCCTATAAGCACACAAGTTTTTGCACGATTTGGTCTCCTCAAGTGTATCCCAATAATTTAATTTGCTGACAAGTCAAGCTGTGTAGCCAACTATCATTTGATCATCTACAACACAGGTTACTAAAGAATTTTCGCCTACCAACCCATTTCAGAAAAAAATTACTCACCTCCTGATCGCGATCTATACAGCCTTGACTACAATTAAAACTAATATTACGTGGCATAACGTAAGTTGTTATGATTTATTTTTAATTTCCTTTCCTTCTACTGATGACATATTCCAGCCCATGTAACAGCATTAACCATTCAAAAGTTGTAATATCGATCTGAATCACGAATAACAAAAAAGAGAGATGTAAGAACTCGTGAAGATTTTGGATCAAGTTTATATCGCGATGCATGATGACGCTGACATGCGATACAGGGAATGTATTAATTCGCGTGAGATTTGAGCTTTGATTTCCTAGCGGTGGTATTAACGGAGATTGTGGTTAGGTTGAAATGCAGCCTGGACCAAGTTGACGATTGAAAGTTTTTGCTGCAGCACAAGTAACAAGAAATTACATTGAGCTTTATTTTATAACAATTCTATTTAGTTAAGCAACTACAAAGAAATTAATTGCCAGAACACTCCGTTAAACCCGTCATTTTTGACGGGTTTAGAGGCTACTTACTTTAATATAATATTTTAACAATATTGGGATATTGTTCACAGTTTGATTAATAAATACGTTTTATAAAAAGATATATTAGTTAATGAGATGAGCTCGGTGTAGTAACGCATTTTTTTATATTTGTCATCAGCATATTTAAATCGTTGCGTTGCACTACTATCTGTTTCTTTTCTCAGCTAATAAAGTGCTGACTACCCTAAATGCTCTGTGCACTAGACATGGACATGGGAGTGAAATTACAAACTTCGGCGTTCACTGTATATGCTGCACCGGGCCTACAGCCCGTTCAGTTAACTGAGACGGTTCAAGGTCACTCTGCTTTAATCCACACTCCACTGCTCTTATACCTACATGCGAAGGGGAAAATTGTCACTCCCCTAACTGGACACATCGATCAGCTCGGAGACGTAGGAAGGGAGAAGGTTGAAGTGAGGAGCAGGACAGAGGTTCATGTCCTTGAACCGCCAGTTCGGAATGCATAGAGTATATACTAGTTCAGTGGTTAAGGCGCCTCACTGAGGATCGAATGTTTTGAATCCCGGACTTCGCTGGGATTTACAAAGATCCTTGCTGTGTCCGCACGGCGGCCGAAATGTCAACACGGCGGACGGGCGGTCGCCCGAAGACGATCAAGCGAGGACCGAAGCAAGGTCCAAGATGAGCAGCGCAGAGTCGAAGGAAGAAACCGACCGTAGACCGAGACGCGCACTGATCCGAGTCCAATATGCGATGCACAGAGTCCAAAGGAGTAACCGAACATAAACCGAGATGCGCGCTGGTTAGAGTCCAATATGCGAGGCACAGAGTCAAAAGAAGTAACCGAACGTAGCCCAGACGCGCAATGATCGAAGCCCAAGATGAGATTCACTGAAATACGGTAACGATACTGAATAGCAGTGAACACAGCACTGTCTGAAGCGGGACCACGCGGCTGTATTTATACTAGGCCAGTCGCTTCTGATTGGCCGCGGCGGAAACGCTGCTATGCGGTGGCGCTAGTTGGCCTGTTGCTAGAGCCGTCTATCGGTTGTCCACCTCCATCTCTTCTTCCGGGCATGTGACAGTGTCGGGCCGGGATACCAGAATCCTTAACCCGTCGTTCACTTAATTTGTGTATGTGAAGCACACAGAACGTTTCGGTGGTTCAGATTCCACGTTAAACTATAGATTCGCAGCTACGATGGAGGCGGATTGAGCCACCATTAAGAAACTTTGTCTGCTTGTCATAAAATTCAATCATAGTATAACGATTGGGGTAAACTAGTCTTATCCTAAATTAAAGTTCCTGTCTTTAAAAAAGTAAAGTTTCTGCTCTTGAAGTAAGTACTGTCCAAATTTTAGGCAGCGTTAGTTAAGTGTTGTCATAATTCTTCTTCTTTAATCGTTTTTGCCACATGGTTCTGAGCTTTCTTCTTATCCCAGTATTCCTTCATCATTGCACTTTGGTTATTTTTTCTTTCCTGAGCCCATTTAACCCCAAATACAAGCGCAATGTTTTAACTATTAGTGTATGCTTTAATCAACATTCTGTTCCTATCGCTGTAATACATCTAGTTGGGGTCAATTTACAGTTGTTCGAGATGTTTTCTGACTAGCCCCGTCCAGTTTACGTTAGTCGTTTTCCATCTAGAGACGGTGTAGAAGATTTTGTTAAGCTAGTCAAGAATTATCAATCCGAACTATGTGATCATAGAAGATTAATTTCCTCTAACTCATAGCTGTTGTAATGCTCTCTAGTGTTGTACTATTATTTGCAGACAAGAATTAATTTCACAAGTTGAAAGTACGAGTAGCTATTTCAGCTCGCAGAATGATTAGCTACATATGAGCACGCATTGTTTTGAACCGAATACGTCTTATCGGCCAAGCTCAAGGGTCTTATCAAGAAAACCGATCGTTATACAAGCATCAGAATATTTTCCTGATATTACTCAGAGATTACAAGCTGTAGACCAAAGGTTAATTGTATTGTTATTGGGTAACAAACCGCTCCTGCCTACTATCCTGCTTACATCTACGGCAAAGTCAGAGGCATGGCGATTTCGTGCACTCGGTAATTCAAATCATCATTGTGAATGAATGCGTTATCTAGTCTCCGTGAAATAAGTGTAGTTTACCATTTACACTTATTCGGAATGAAATGATACCCAGCGAAACAATAAAGTTTAACATCGGAGAAATTAATGGAGGAAATAAAACTTACCACCGTTGTAGCACCATATGATAATAAAGTTCACTTCATGGTTTCCCCAAATCACTCCAGGCGAATGACGGGATGCTTGCTACAAAAATGTCAAGGCCGAATTCCTTCCCGTTCCTTGTCCCCAGTCTTTTCCCGCCTCTAATGAGGTCGACGAGGCCTAAAGCCGAAAGAAAATGTTTACATCAAAGTCTATGCTGGCAAAATCACATGGTAGAGGATATCGTTCAGAATCCAGATATACCTCTCGGACCCCAGCGGAAAGACCGCGAGCTTACAACAAGCGTCTTAAGGAGGGAGCAGAAGAAGAAAAGACTTATTCAGTGAAAGTCTTAAGGCCACGTTTACCAACAGCAGTTCATTAAATTTTTTTCTCACTCTGTTTTTGCTGGCGCTATGTATAAAATGAGAAACCTAGTTGATGAGCAGATTTGTAAAGATCTCGGAGAATAATGATGAATGAATACACTGTTAGGAGATTGAAACGAATGTTTAATGAAGAATGAAACAAAATACATTATAAACCACGAAGCATCAAAGAAAAAACTGGTGAGAAGCCTCAAATTTCTTCCGGACTTGTAATACAAGAAGTCAATAGATTTATGATGGTGATAGGATGTGAAATTATAACCAGTAACGGTGGAAGACAATGTAGACAAATAATCGTAAGATTTGAATAATTTGGATTGTCGCTCTTTTTTGCTTTTAGCTTTACGGTTCGTCAACACTGTAGTCATTAGAGGCGGGAAATCGATATGGGCAAGGAACGGGAAGCAATTCAGCCAAGGTCTTTTGATGGAACCATCCTGCCACTCGCGTGAAGTGATTTGGAAAACCTTGGAAAACCGATGGTTCCCGAATGCGAAGTCGGAGAATTACCCAATAGATTTGGTTTATTGTCCTTTATTAGTACTGGCATAGATGTAACATTGCAAACAAGTCTTGCTCTGTCATAACCACTTTAATTTCCTTTCTTCCTACAGCTATTCAACAAATTGTTTTTTAGCGTTTGTGTTTTACGGGCTAGCGGCCAATTCACACAAGTTTTATTCATCGTTGTTCCTAATTCGTTAGCAAGCAATTAGGGTAGAACTTTGCGGAATAAAACACGCCTTACCATACTGATCCGCCGAACCTAATAACCTAATCCCAGCGCGTTAACCGCTTCAGCGGCGAATATTACGCAGCTGTAAAGCCTTCTCTTGAGGATTTCTAGCAGCTACTTTCCTGCCTCATTATGTTCGCGAATCGAAAGAATTCATCCTAAGAAGAGCGATAAAGATCAGTTTATGAGGCAGTAATGTTTCAGATATTATGTGAGCTCACTGTATGTGAGGGAGGTATGGTTATCATTGTGTGCAAGCAACTACTATTACTATTACTCCGCGATTCACTAAAATTGTGTGGCAGAGGGTGCATTGCACCTATCCGAAAGGGTAATAATTTGGAAGGGATATACGGGATAAGGCAGGAGGCGCCCATGGGCTATTGTGAGGAACCATCCCAGTCAAAGTAGATGATAAGAGGTGACCTTTTAGATGTGTTATGAATAAATTGACCGAGCGTGGTGGCTGAGCGGTTAACGCTATGGCCTCGCATTCGGGAGGACGCAGGTTCGAATCCCTGTCCAGGCATCCAGGTTGGGTTTTCCATGGTTTCCCCAAATCACTCCAGGAGAATGCTGGGATGCTTCCTTCAAAAGGCCATGGCCGAATTCCTTCCCGTTCCTTGTCCTCAGTCCCATCCTGCCTCTAATGACCTCGACGTCGACGCAGCGTACATCCATAAGTAAAAAAAAAATGAATAAATTGATGGAGCGTAATTAACGATTCGCACTGTAAATGACTCGCTTTCAAAGACCAAAACGGTTATTATTTATCAGTGGCAACGTATTCGAAGATCGGAGTATTTAGATAGTGAGACGAATTACTTTAATTCACACAGTGAGCACTGAAATCAGCTCA
>CM061914.1:57947219-57996452 GCA_031002005.1 Vandiemenella viatica | reverse complement strand
CTTCTCGTCTTATTTACAATATCTTCCAGTGGATAATTAACGAGGTTTAGTTTTAGAAATACAAGTTGTTTAAATGTTTTTAAGTCATTCTCTCATATGTTTTTAAGTGTCTGCATCTCAAATTAGACACAGACACTAGCGATAGGATTCCCTGGTGCTAAGGACGACATGCAGCTTATGCCTGCGACAAATCGTGGAAGGATGGCGATTAAGTATAATTAAACCAGTCAGATAGTAAATTTTAAAATGTTTCGGTTATGTTACATGTATTTCGACAGTTCTTACTCAGCGTTCAAGCAGATCTTGGCTGAATTGCTAAGGAGTGGAGGTTCATGTGGTGTGAACAATTTACTAAAAATACAGAAAGAATTTTTTTTTAAGTGTAAATGGGTACTTAAAGTGGCTGCAAAGAATTTAAGATAAAAAAAACGTTAGAAAAAAGAGGTTTAGGGAAATTGTCGCCGGAGCGTATGTTTCATGGCAATTAAACTTCGCCAAAGCTTCGTACAAATTGTGGAATTAAAAAAATTCAAACATAATCAAATTTGCCAATCTTCATGCGAAAAGCATGAAGATTAACTACAAAACTCCTTTAACTCCTCTTTAACTACCTATGGTTATTAATTTCACCTCCAAGATTTTTCAAATTTTACATTACAATTGCGTTTGGTGCAGAAAATACCAAAGTGGTACGCAATTACAAATTTCAAATTGAAGGGTTCAAAAACTGTGAAGCTATAACAGACGGACATCCAAACACAAAAAATTTGCAATTCCGTAAGGGGTCCGCCTTTTATCTCGAAAGTACGCAACGTTAAAAATTAGTTGAATATTTTAGCAATGACTATTAAACGTATAGTGATCTAGTGCCAGAGCTCCTAGTCGCCTCGCATTCTGCCTCTGTCGTAACTTAGCCTACTCCCCATAAACCTACCAATTAAAGAGAACCCCCAGCGTAATATGGAAGCCAAACCACAGGCTCTCCCAACTAAATTCAGCTGTACAGGTGAAACTTCCCACGAAGTTACGGCCAAATTCCGGCTTTGCCGGTATTCAAAACGGTGAGCCTCGGATTTAGTGACAACCAAATGTACGTGTTCCAAGTCCGCGCTGAAGCTTTACTGCTTATTAATTCGAAGATTTCTAGATACAAGGAACGGGAAGGAAAACGCCCATTGCCTTTTGAAGGAAGCACCGAGCATGGTGAGTGAGCGGTTAACGCACTGGCCTCGCATTCGGAAGGACATGGGTTCGAATTCCCGTCCGGGCATACAGATTCGTGTTTTCCATGATTTCCCCAAATCACTCCAGGGATGCTTCCTTAAAAGACCATGACCAATTCCTTCCCAGTCCTTGTCCCTCCCCTTCCCTCTAATGAACTCGACGTCGACGAGGCGTAAGTTAAAAAAAAAATGAAGGAAGCATCCCGGCATTCGCCTGGAGTGATTTAGGGAAACCATGGAAAACAGAAAATATACAGAAAATGCCCTTCACAGGACGTAAACATGATTTAAAAAAGGTGGTATGACTTATAAGACTGTGTATGAGAAAAACTAATAAATAAAGAGCAGCAAAAAAAAGGTAATAAATAGTTGCATTTAACAGGGATACTTTACATTGCTACCAGATAACTGACGAAAGGTGAAGTCCAGGAGGATTTCTTCATAAAGGCCATGGCCGAATTTCTTGCTGTTCTTTGCCCACAGTACTCCCTAGTCTGTAATGCCCTCCTTGTAAACGAGTCATATAGCCGTAACAGTAATGAATAAAAATACCATACTGCTAAGAAGTTTAATTTTGGTCGCCAATTTACAAATCTATTTCTCTAGACTATGGTTTAATTTAATTTAATTGCAATGGAGCACACGCTCCGGTGGCAATTTACCTACACACCCAACTTCCCGCTATCCTTCACTCACCTACATTTGTCCTCTACAAATTTTAACTTTAAATTATTTTAACGTTTTGGTAGGTTATTCATCATTCCCCTTGGTAACTCATTCCATTCCCTGACACCCTTACCTAAAAAAGAAATTCTTCCCCACACCCTTGTACCTGAAATCGAGTGCCAGCTTGTGGTCATGGTCATCTTTTCCCTTCCATGCACTACTTTTCATACCTACTGCAATATCTTTCGATGCCCTCATCGGCATATACGCCCTGTACACTCCCAATACCCTCCTCATCCTCCTCCTGTCTAGCAATGAGTCCCATTCCAGCTCCTTTATCATATCTGTCACTGATTGCATTCTGTGATAATTTCCAAGAACAAATCGAGCAGCCCTTCTTTGCACCTTCTCCAACTCCTGTATTTGATACTCAAAATGTGGGTCCCATACTACACTACCATATTCGAGCAATGGTCTGACCAAAGTTTTGTAACCCAATTCCTTTACTTCTCTCGTGCATCCCCTCATCACTCTCTCCAACAAGTGCAGGATTTTGAAACCTTTTCCTACCACCTGTCCAATGTGTCCTGCCCAGTTAAGCTTGTTATCAAATGAAATGCCAAGATATTTACATTTCAAGTCTTCAGCAAGCAATTCTTCCCCCACCTCCCCACCTGGTTGTGGCTTATAAGATCAAATTAAACTACACGTGAAGTTAGAAGCTATTGTGTTTAAGGTTATTGCGTATCGCAGATTGAGCATAAATCTACGAAATATGGAATTGATCCCGAGACCCAATCAGCATGCTGTAAAGTGACTACCAGAAAGTAAACTCCTCGGTGGACATTTACGACAAATATGTTACTCACATTAGATTACTAAGTTCAGGAGACGAAATACAAAGCTTTATCTGCATCAGTCCAACAGTAAGGACCAAAAGCCTACATTGGAATTCACCTAAACCTTTATTTCGTAATGCAGTGTTAAATAATGGAACAAGCATAACATTCCATAATTTCGCGTTTGAGTTCTATACAAATCTTGGTCATAATATATTAGAAATTAAAGGCCAAAAAAGTAAACGACTTTTCGGTCACCTGACATGCAATGTCATAACTCGTTTTTACTGATGCATTGTATTCTGATGGTATGATGGATACACAGCGGATAGACCACCGCGCTCATCGGCACTGACTGGAATTTATTAAACTGTAACACTGATATGCAAAACCACAGATTTTATTCCGGTCTGGTTTTATGTTTACGATTATTATTGACGTGATCAGAAATGAGTTATTTACTATATCTAATAAGAGTCGTAGAATTTCAGTAGAAATTACAAACAACATACTAGAAGAATTGATATTAATAACTGGTTTGAAATAAAATTATAAAATATTAATAAAGACTCGTAGCTGGCTATTTAGATTCGGTGTATTATGAAAAAAATTTATCCCCCGCTATGTGCACCCTTGCAGTTATGTTGCGTACAGGCAGAAAATGTAACGCTGAGCTTGTTGGGTGAGCAGTAACGTTATAGCCTCGCATTCGGGAGAACGCCGATTCGAATCCATCCAACCATCCTGAGTTGGCTTTTCCATAGATTTTCGAAATCACTCCAGACTAATGCCGGGATGGTTCTTTCTAAAGGCCGTGAACAAATTCCTTGTCTTTCATCCTCTCCCTGCTTTTATGATATCGATAAGCAGTATAGCCCGGAACATAAAAAAAGTTTATCTGAGGATCTTTCCATCATCACCTTGAGCCAATAAACTAACAGGATACAGAATAACTGGATACGAGGGAACATGATGGGGTTAAACTCTTCTGGAAGGGCGTATCAGTCCTCTTTGTATCAATGTATACATTATGGTATATTCAAAAGGAGGGTGTGTTATTAACGGAAGACAAGGAAAAAATTTATGGCCTATAACTAAGCTAAAATTTCTGGACTGATCTTGTAAAATCAGTTAATCCTCAAGTCTCGACTACCGTAAGAAGATATCCTAGTTTAAGCTAAAGTGAAATGTCACTTATCACTATCCAAGCGCTGTCACCTGATTGAACTGTTCTGACATTTATATTTATCGTTACTACATTTTTTTTGGATCAGCTTTCAGAATGGCTGTATTTTTAAGGGTTTACGCCTTGTCGGCGTCGATGTCATTAGAGGCGTAAAAGGACTTGGGGCGAGGAACGGGAAGGAATTCGGCTATGACCTTTTGAAGGAACCATTTCGGCATTCGCCTGGAGTGTTCTGGAGAAACAATGGAAAAGCCATATCTAGATGGCTGGACGGAGATTCGAAACCGCGTCCTCCCGAATGCGAGGTCACAACGTTACCGCTTACACACCACGCTCGGTGGTATGGCAGTGAAACCTAAAATAGAAAGCAATCAACGTAGTGTAATTTTACGATTGTTATGCTATCGATAGCACGTCGTAAAATAATTTACATCAATGTTTTGACACCGACATCTGTCTTAACAACATAATTTCAATATAAAACTTTTCGGTTGCAACAGAGGGATTATTATATGAAACGCATTTTCCCGCTGCTTCTACTGCACGAGCCTTGTTACTTGTCGTGCACAGTAATGCACTTCTCTTTTGTTTTTCTTCTAGAAGTAAAGCATAATCGGTTTTAATGTAGTGTTATTGTAACTTTCAACAAAAATTAAATTCCACAGTTTCGTTACGCTTGTTTTAGTGTTAATCTTAAGGCGCATTCCCACGATTCCTTGTAGGCGGGACGGGACGGGACATCCCTCATTAGCCGAAGTGTAGGGACGACCGCGCGCCGCAGGTTAGTCCTCGCTTAACTGGCCGCCACCTCCCCACCACGTTGCATAGTGTCGTTTGGCACAGAGCACTTTACAGCAACAGAAGGGGTGCGCACCGCTGCTGCAAACCGATGGCAAAAGCGCACCGCTACACACGCCTGTGATGTTTACCGACTCAGAGTAGGTAGCTGCGTCTCGTCTCCGCTAGCAGAGGCGGCCCTGTTCCCATGGCGTATGGTCGAGTATTCGTCCCATCCCGTCTCGTCTCGCCTTCGTTACAAGGGATCGTGGGAACGGGCCTTTAGATGTACCGGTAATGGTATGATTATTCTAGTGTATCCTAATGAATAAATAAAACACAAAAGTTACATAGTTAAAAACAATATTAACAGAATCCAAAGTATGTATTATCTATGTGTGTTGTTGCGTCATCTTTGGTGGGTATTGGTAACGAAGTGTTCGTCGGGATGCAGTGTGATCTGTGGCGCCTATTTGTTCTCAGTACTAATAAATAATAATCATTTCTTTCTCCGTTCCCCGAAGCGTAGAGTCATAAAATATCCCGCACGACCTAAGCTATACCCTAAGCTTTAAAACTGTTAAAACCCCATCCAAAATAGTTCGGTAGTTTTTGCGTGATGCCTGGAAAAAGCGATAGATGTTGCTCGCATGCAGAACTCCTATATAATTTCGTAGCCTCACTGCGCACTCATCTCGATAGCTATTGGCTGTAATTAACGCAGACGTCTCCTGGCGCTGATGTCACGCTCCAGGCCTTTGTTGATTTACAGCGATCAGAGATATTACTAGAAATTTGAGGTTATGAGCGCAATTTAATAGCTAAGTAACTACAAAAACTGAACTGACAGAATAATTTCATTAAGTATACTTTTCGTAGCATTTCATTCTAAATGAATTAATTAAAAACAAGTGGTACAACTTTACTGCCGAAAAAAAGTTGGAATAAAATTGTTGTACGATTCAATGAAGTCCTTCCCGTCGTTGCCATTTTTAGACGCTGATTGACTGTCTTTAGGAATGTATCTACTTACGTTGAATATGACACTTGATGTTAAGGTTATTAAAAGTAAAAACATGGGTGATTTTACTTTATTGCTTTACGGGCTATGCCGCGTCGTTTATTTGATTACCTTAGCTTTCGGCTGCTATACTACAGCCTTCTTCAGAGATACTGTTTTTATTTAGGTTGACATAGCATCACAGAGAAAGAGGCCGCTATCTTCGTTGATGTTGTTTGAATTCTTTAAGATTTCTGCTGCCTCTTTAACACGTCGAGGCCACCACTGGTCTTCTCTCCACAGCAGCCTCTTATCTTGAAATTTTATTTCATGCCCGGTGTCAATAGCATGGCGAACGACGGCAGATTTGTCGCTGTTGTATTTGTAGTGGCGGATATGTTCTTTAAGTCTCTCCGCCACTGTGCGACCTGTCTCTCCGATGTATACACTACCACAGCTGAAGAAGGCTGTAGTATAGCAGCCGAAAGCTAAGGTAATCAAATAAACGACGCGGCATATCCCGTAAAGCAATAAAGTATGTACAAAGACAGCCGCAGCAGTCTTAATAATCATGTATGATTTTATTTATTGCCCTTCATTTGATTTTTACATTGGGTTCACTGTTGCTGGATAATTACGATATTTACTCTGCATGTTTAGGTATTTAACGAGACCGTCTCTCTCTGTGTTTAGTACTTCTCTTATTATTTCTAAGTCCCCTCAGACTTATGAGATTTCATTCAAATTTAACAGAAGGAACCCTTAGGGTGAAACACAGGTCAACGACGTATTTTAGCTAGATCAGAGAAACCAGTCGTGATCTTTGACCCTGAAAACCGGAACATATCCAAAACATCGTCTTAGCATAACACGACTTGTACCTACTCGTAGTATAGAACAGATGTGGTAAGCAATGTATTGGATACATTACAAGTCTTAAAATAGAAACATATATCAGGTAAACGTAATTTCGCCATAGCGTTACGTAACGAATTATTTTTAAAATATTGACAGATGAATATCTGGAGTCATGATGAAATTAGATGTTATGGGAATTTCGAAAATACGAAGTAATGAAGAAACTCTTAAAATGCTTTCATTTTTTAAAACATATTTTTTTAACCTCGTGTTTTTAGGCAATAATGCTTTACATATAGTTTTGCGCTCGTCTTAAGTTGAGTACTTCGTGGAACGAAAGAAAGAAATTGTTGCAGTCGCCACTGTGGCTCTGAGGGACTACGCGAGAGAATCTTGGAACTGAAACTTGGCATTATCTCCTTGGCCTCCAGCACGGCGATGAGGTGATATCATCAGTAGCACGCGCACCCCCTCCACCCTCCTCCCCTTCTACCCATCCCCATAGACTTAATGCAGAGCAGGCTCAGTTCACTCGCGGTTCCTGCCCCGAATTTCAGGTTCAAGGAAAAATCCTTGGAAGTAGGGTCCCAGTCTTCAGTCAGTTCCGTTATCGACTGAGATAAACGAAACAAGCAAATAGTTAGTCGCATAATACTTTAATCTCTTTTTTGTTAAGGCGTCGTCTACATCAAAGTCATTGTGTTGGTGGAAGACTGTAGGCAAGGAACCATGTTCTTAAGATACTATGAACTCTTCACAGGTTTGCTACCGGATAGCGTTTGTAAACGACGAGCTTTCGGCGACCAACTCCGTCGCCATCTTCGGGTCTGATGTTAGCGTTGCGGCGACCAGAGCTGCAGCTCTGGTCGCCGCAACGCTAACATCAGACCCGAAGATGGCGACGGAGTTGGTCGCCGAAAGCTCGTCGTTTACAAACGCTATCCGGCAGCAAACCTGTGAAGAGTTCATTGCATCGACACGCCGGGAAAGTCTTCGTTTGCACTTCTTAAGATACTATTTCAACGTTCCCCTGGAGTAATTTTGGGAAACCTACACTGAAGAGCCAAAGAAACTGGTACACTTGCCTAATACCGTGTAGGGCACGCAGAAGTGCCGCGACACTACGTGGCATGGACTCGACTAATGTCTGAAGTAGTGCTGGACAGAATTGACACCAGGAATCCTCCAGGACTGTCCATAAATCAGTAAGATTACGAGGGGCTGGAGATCTCTTCTGAGCGACACGTTACACGGCATTCCAGATATGCTCAATAATGTTCATGTCTGGGGAGTTTGGTGGCCAGCGGAGGTGTTTAAACTCAGAAGAGTGTTCCTGGAACCACTCTGTAGCAATTCTGGAGGTGTTGGGTGTCGCATTGTCCTGCTGGAATTGCCCAAGTCCGTCGGAATGCAAAATGGCCATGAATGGATACAGGTGATCAGTCGCTTCACAAGTTGAATCATTGACATTAGATTACACATTTCAAATTTTATTAAATTACCAACAGTAATGTACGTTTTTTTCATTTTTTCATGTTTTATTTTTTGCTTGTTCACATGCGAATATTAATGACAACGTGCCAGATACTTCAGTGATGTTGTACAGTCACACAGCGAAAGATACGACGGTACATTACTTCTGTTATTCGTATAAGATTCCACCACGGCGCCTTTCGTAGTCATCTTTTTCGCATCAAGGCGGTAAACACACACCTTACTGCACATGCAACGGACAGGCACTACAGGACCTTAATCACTTATTTTTCAACTGTTTTAATTTTCAACAACAGCAATCAACATTCATCAAGTCTCTTGTGCGAGCTCAGCAGCCACTTCAAACTAGCATTACAGTACTACTCGCTACAAATAACAACAGAATCTATAGTATCATCAAGGATTATATTAAGGACAGTGACCTACATATTTAATGTATCTATATATCTGTATATTTTTACATACTATTAATATAATTACCTTTTAACTTCACCAGTCTGACTGTATGGTCTATTCAAGATCTAAGGTCACATAAATAAATGAATAAACTTGTAAGTTTTTGCGCAATACTGTGCAATTTTATATTTTTTATTTGTTTTCTTTGTAAGAGTTTTTTCTCTGAGATCTCTATCAATAGCATAGTTTTGTGAAACGAATCGCAAATTCACTGAAAACCCGAGCAAACTCATCCATGTTGACCCGATCTGACCTGACTGGCTGACTGTTGCACGTACACACTAGCCGCCCGATCAGCTCAGGTTAGGAGCACTCTGTTCTTGGCAGTTGTTGATCGGTCGCGGAGCTTTGTTTTTTTTTTTGTTTTTAATGGCATTCGGCCTTGTTAGCCATTTAGCCAGCTCAATGTGTTTGTTTCTATTACAATGTACAGATTTCTTGTAAGTATTATTATTTTCTCTAATGTGCAAGGAC
The DNA here is from genome assembly GCA_031002005.1 of Vandiemenella viatica. NCBI lineage: Eukaryota > Metazoa > Arthropoda > Insecta > Orthoptera > Morabidae > Vandiemenella > Vandiemenella viatica. Next base: position 57,987,479 of record CM061914.1, on the reverse strand, counting down.
AACACAAGACGAACACAACACTTAATTTAAACCACCCATGCCCTAGGCCGGACTCGAACCGGCGACCCCTGCAACGAGAAGCAAGCACGCTACCCCTACGCTGCCGGGGTCGGCTGGCGCTTTGTTCTGGTCGACCTGCCTTGCCCTAATCTGATCGACCCGTGCAGTGAGAATGCTCTTATTGGTTTACGTGTACATTGATTATGATATTTCCTCTAACCTGACTTGATTTCTAGTGTAACCCTGTCTTAATCTAGTGCTACATCATCATGATTTGACCGACAGGGTAGGAACGGATGGTGCACAATTCCTAATCACAAGATTGTGCAGTTACGAATTTCTGAGCTACGGAGTTTAGTAATTATGACGCTGGACAAATGGACAAAGTGAAACTGGTTACAGGGAACCATGGAAAACCGATTATAATTAAAATTATAAAGAAAAGGAGGGAATATAACTAACAAACATTCATTGCATTTGCGGACTTCGAGAAAGGTTTTGACAAAGTAGACAGAAAATTGTTGTGATAAATAATTCATAGAAATGGATATCCAAAACATATTATAGAATCAGTAAAGAGTTCATATTTGAATAGAAAGATGCTCCTCGAAAAAAGGAACGAACAGCAAATGTTAACAATTAACCAAATCGTGAAACAAGGGTGCAGTCTTTCCTCAACACTTTTTAACATATATCGGAACGATGACAATAATATGTGACAGAATGAATATTCAATGAAGGTGTAGACTTAGGACAAGACATGTTCCTAAACGTTCTTTTATTTACTGAAGACCTACTGGTAATGAAAATGGATTGCAAAAAAACCTCCACAAATACTTTGTAAAGTCGTGCTAAATTTTAAAGGCAATGTCAATGATGAAATACCTTGTACTTCCGCTTCATTTCATGTTGTTGTTAATTCATATACCTATTGAATCAAAACATTGTTATTACTTTAATGTATTTTGCTACTGATATACGTATATATACGTACATACTGTTGTTATACTCATGATGTTTGCTGGCTGTATGGAGAAAATCCTAATGCCAATAAACAAATAAACAAATAATAAATAACAAGTATGCTGAGATCACTACAACTTGATCATATATACGAACAAAACAAAAGTAATGGCTTGCTGTGATCGAGACCCTATTAGAGTAAAAATAGTTACAAGTTTCGCAGTATAATTACCTTGGTTATGAGATTAGATATGATATAAGGAAAGATAATGATAACAAAGTGAACAAGTATCAAATGATGATTTTTGGAACGATAGCTAGAACTTTAGCAAATAGGACGCACAGAGACACAAAGTGATGACAATTTCTAGGCATCTCTACGGAAGTGAGTCTAGGGTAATGAAGAGAAGAGACAAAAATCACAAACAAGCAGTGGAGATAAAGTTTCTAAGATCTTTAAAGGGATAAACAAGGCAAGATATAATAATAAATGAGACTATAAGGGAGGAGATGAAAATATATAGTTTGAATGACAAAGTAGAGGAACATAGGAATAACTGGAGAGACCATCTGTATAGAATTAATAAGGCACGATTACCAAAAATAGGAAACCAATATGGATCTAAAGGTGGAAGAAGAATAGGCAGACCAAAGAAGAGATTGGAGTAGTGCCTGAAGCCGGAACAGGTCTAATCATTGAATGGGAAGAAGAAGATGAAAACCGAAATCTGATTGGCTGGATGGGGATTTTAACTCGCGTCTTTATGTATGCCACACCCGAGGCTTACCGCTCATCAATCGGGCTGGATTGAGCATACGAGCTTGGATCTTAAGTTTGTTTGTAACGTTCCTGTACAGATCTCACTATCCAGTATGCAACGTTATTCTCATATTAAAAACTTGTGTATCCGACACTGAAGTACACGAGTTAAAGGAATAGTCGTGGTCGGTTTTTCGGCGTACACTCCGTTCACCCTCAACTGGCGGCTCAAGGTCATATTCCTCATGCCCCGCTCCTCACTTCAATACCCCCTCCAGTTTGCCTACCCCTCCGCGCAGCTAACTGGCAAATTTGTCAGCGGAACACTTTCCCATTCACATACAAGGGTAAGGGCAGCGGAGTGAGGATAGAGTAGAGTGATGCTGAACCGCCTCTATTAACTGAACGCACTATAGTCCCATTTGAGAATCACTCATTTTGTTCAGCAACATTGAAATGCCATTCTTTTTTAAGTGAAAACATCTGTAGGCACGTAAGGCGATCTTTGGACCGGGGTAAATCTTTGAGCTCGCGGCTGCCCGTCATCAACATACTATGATACGCGCGTTGGATGCTTTTTGGATGGGTAAAATCTTCTGAGTTCGCGTCACCAACATGCTGTAATAGCAGTATATCTGTAGCTATAAGTATGACGTATTTCGCTTAGACAGCAGTGAAAGTATAGATTATATTTGTAACTAATATATAAAAATGAATGTTTTTTCCAAATGTTCTTCATACAAACAACACAGTTTCATCCAATTTTGACGGAACTTTGCATATGTATACTTTAAAACAAATGTAAAATCGCTATTTACGTTTGATTTACAAAAACCTAAACCCTCTCCTCCGTTTCCTCCGTCACCTAAATTTCTGTCAACGTTTCTCATACAAACTCACAGATTTTTATCCGATTTTGATAACACTTCGCACACGTATACTCCATCATTAGGCAGTTTGTGGTAGCTCAGTGATTAAGGCGCTTACTTCAGAAAACTTCTCTCTCCAATCGCGGATTCAATTCCCGTGGTGGGCAGGAATTTTTAGGAGTTGTATTTGATTATTTGAGCTGCGCTGGGAAGTTCCGTGGTTCTGATTCCACGTTAAACTGCAAGTCCCTGAGAAAGGGTTTTTTTTTTTTCCTGCCTGTGACACAACAGCTTGGTACAGCTCCATCGGGAAGAATCGACCAACCTTCAGGTTGTGGATGGTTTCCCAAATAACTCCAGGCAAATGCCGGGATGCTTCCTTAAAAATTCCATGGCCGAATTCCTCCCCATTCCTTGCCCCCATCCTTTCCCGTCTCTAAAGACCTCGCTGTTGAGAGACGTAAAGCAATTTAAAAAAAAAAAACGTGTTGTGGACTAAGTTAGATTTTAAGATTTTTAAGTTGTTTTATCTGCTTAACGTCTCTCTAACAGCGAGGTCTTTATAGACGGGAAAGGATGGGGGGGGGGGCAAGGAATGGGAAGGAATTCGGCCATGGCATTTTGAAGAAAGCATCCCGGAATTTGCCTGGAGTGATTTTGGAAACAATGGAAAACCCAAATCTGGATGCCCGGACGGGGATTCGAACCACCGTCCTCCCGAATGCGAGGCCAGAACGGTTTTTTAAGTAAAAACTTCTTTAGGGGCGTTGGGCGATTTTTGTATTGGTAAAAATCTTGTGAGTTAGCATCAGGGACATGCTAATTTTAACAGTATATCTGTAGTGGTCTGGTGGCTCAGTGGTTAAGGTGTCTGACTGGGAAACGAAAGGTCCCCGGTTCAAATCCCTGTCTCGGTCGGGATATTCATATACCTTCAATCCGACCTTCCCCTCTGGCGTAGCTTGCTTTATCATGTGAGGTACGCCAGATCTCTTCCGTGTTTCGGATTCCAAGTTAAACTGTAGGTCCCCTGTACCTGATAGCACTACCGGGTTAGGTTAAGGCGGCTGAGATAGGCGCGGATAGAATACCTGCACCTACCGGTATAAGCATGACGTGTCATGCATATGATATTCATAGTTTTAAGTTTTCACTTTCATCGGCAATCCTCAGTCACTGCCAATTGGGTTTTTTATGCCTCGTCGACGTCAAAGTTATTATAGGCAAGAAAGGACAGGGGACAAGGAATATGAAGGAATTCGTCCGTGACCTTTTGAGGAACCTATTGGCGGTTACAATAAAGGTGTAAATCGCGTGTTACCACCAAAGCGTGCGGTGCATCGCAATTAAATTAATTAAGCTCAGACCACAGCAGGAAGTAGGTGCAACTAAAATTAAGGAAATTAAACGCGGTGGTAAAGAGCGGCAGGGTGATCGGAGTGCGTTATTGTTCAGTACTGCTGTTTAGGAAATGTCAGACCCAGACGTAGCAGCCAAACAAGTGTCAACGTAACCTCTGACCTTAACGTCGGCAGGAAGCGTAGCCATAGACTGCGAGACTTTTAGCCGCAGTCGAGAGCGACTTTCACGTCTGGAGACGCGAGCTTAAGTTAAGCAGCGACTCCGTGATATTCACGACTGTGCATAGTGGCGGCAATTACACAAGTATACAAAGTAACATCAACAAATATAGACCCCGAATGCCAAAAGCGGAAGAGATTAACTGTCTGAAATTCGTGTTTAAGTACATAATCAGATTATTATTATTATTATTATTCTGCAGAGATGGAGACGAAGAAACTGGAAACTGGCCCTAGACACCCCTTGTTTGGACACGAACCTCAACCCCGAGGCTAAAGTCAAGAAAGAGATTCATACAGACAACTGCAGCCATGAAATCTTAATCAGGAGTTCACCGTGTAGAACTATGGCAAAATTCGTTACCTGAAGGTCAAAGAGGAACCGGCCGCGGGGTGTAATCAGCCATATGCCATATGGAAGGCACTAAATAGACTAAGAATTGAAGTGCTCCGATGCAAAAAAAAAAAAAAAAAAAAATTCAAGAAATGGGGTCACACTACTGAAAACGAATTACGTGATTGTGGTGAGTTGCAGCACCCACCGCATCTCCTGGAATGCAGAAACCTACCTGAAACCTGCACTATTGACGACCTTTTTAAGGAAAATGAGAGGGCCATCAGGATTGCGAAATTCTGGTCTGCACATTCAATTTAATTTGTGTATTGTGGCCTATAAGCTTGAAATTAATTAATTAACTTTATTTGACTTAACTTGTAATGTCGTGTGTTGTAGGTGTGAAATAAATAAATAATAATAATTATTATTATTCCCAGTCACAAACATCAGAAACACAGCTAAACACTGCACAAATTAATCGCTTTTAAACTATTTGGCCTAGTATTTGTTTCATGGTATGTTCCTTACCATATTCGCACTCAATGGTGGTAGCATCAATCTAAACCAATTTCACTAGATTTGCCTTAAACCTGACGACTCCTGCCCACAATCGATTTAAGGACTTCCAGACATTCCAATCCTATTTGTGCTCAGGTGGTACGCGCCCCTGAACTTTCAGTGGTCCAGAGATGCTGGAACCTTAGTTTTCCCAAGTTCTACTCTTGCCTTTTCAGGTGACCCAATTGGGTCCAATTTTCCTGGACTTGACTCTCTGGGCTGGAAGTGCTTGTCCGTGCAGTGGATGAGCACTTTCCGCTTTACTTTTGTCTTTTTTAATTTTTTTATTTGGCTTTAAGGGCCTAGGCACTATACAACCATCATCCAATTGTACATACATATATAAACATTTTACATATAGGTAAGAGAGCAAGACTCGACATGTTTAGTAAAATATTAAGGATAGAACAAAGTAAACTGATTAATCAGAAAGGAACATTTTTGTTTATCCCCTAAAGGGGTTTGACACATTATGTTTAAATACACTTGCTCAGACATAATTACAAATGATACAGTGAAATATACATTATTGTTAGTTCCTTATAGTTGTTTTCCTTTTCCGACATTACAATGAGTAGAATCCTTACAATTAACTAGTTTTAGAGAGAGTATTCGGTTCTTTAATTGGTTCCTACTAGGTTGGTAAGAAAGTGACGAAGTGGGTCGAGTTGGGAAGTATCAGATGGAGCTGCTTGACATTCTTGAATCATCTTCAGAATCATTTGCAATATATTCTCTATGAGTGCTACTTGTTCGGGTGAGGGGGACTTTTCCTTATCGTTGGGTTGAGGAGGGTAGGGATTCTGTGTGATAGGTGTTATTGGTATTTGATGGGGTACATACATTCTTTGATAAACAGGAAGGTAATGGGACTTTTGTGCTTTTGGTGTTGCTGGCCTTTGCTTGTTGCGGTCTACGGTAGTAGTAGTATATATCGGTTGGTTTGGAGAGAGCGCTTTACTTTGGTGACGTGACTCTTTTGTTGGATAGGGATTATAGGACAGTTTTGGAATGCACTTGTTGAGGCTAAAGTGGGTGTCTGTGCGGCTGTATCGGTTATTCTTACTTCTGTCTTTATTGGAATTTAAGTTGGGGCTTGGCACCTGGGATATACTATTTTGGTTAGTAGGGTTCCGATTGATCGATAATATACTTTGAACTCCTTCACGAACCGCGGGAACGCTTGTGATATCCATGCCCGTACCCTCGTTTAATGTTTTTTGGGTTGGATCACGGCTATCATATTGATGATCTAATTCTGCGACTGAAGCAGTTGGGTAGAACACCGTTGAAGACATAGAAGCTAACTCCTGGGGCACACTCACTGGATTGTTTAACGTTTCAGTGGACATTTCTTCGTTCGGTAGCTCAGTAGGGTTTCCCTCTATGCGAGACCGTTTAACAGTTCTTTCTTCCGAATTTACATTGTTCAACACTGCGATCGAGGGGCAGCTTGCAGAAGCAGCGTCGTTACCTGGGTAGTTGAGCGTATGAAAATGAGATGGCTGTGGCTTGATACCTTGTTGAAAGTGCATCATCGGTGGGGGCTGAAGAGGCTGTTTCTGGAAAATAACACGGCTGCAGTGCCGCGTTGATTATTTGCCCCGTGTCTGGGGGTTCTTCCATGTTAGGGCACGGCCCAGGCTTTCAGTAGATGCTAAGAATTGAAGCCTAGTTTAGTATATCTTCAGGCAATTCAAATTTTATACACACTTTACTGCACTGACGGACTGTAAGTTCACTTGACTGTTTACGAGGCTGACTAAGCTCAGGAACTCGGAAGTGCTCGCTATGAGCGCAACAGATAGACTGTACTTTTGTCTTCCCCTTGTTCGCAGCCACTTCTCTTTGGATAATGGGTGGAGCAATCCCGAAAACTGATAAAGCGTGTCAACTGGGATAGGCTATAGGCAGCCTGTCACCAAACTACAGAGTATCCACCCATTTGGTGTGAAAAGATGAGTACCAGTTTAGGCATGCATATCCTGCAACAGAGTAACAAAGGCCGTTGCTGACGTACGATCCATAAGCAGATGAAATTAGAAAAGCGAATTAGGTGTATCTACTCGTAAGAACTCTATGACATCAAGAGAAACATAACTTTATTTTCCGATCTTTAGGAAGTTATGGTTCGAAGCTTGCAAAGGCTTTTACAATGTTAAGCAGAAGCTGCCGTTTTTATCATCAGTGTAAGCCATCTGGATCTACTTTTTTGGCACTCAATTTCAGGCACAAGGGTGTGGGACGATTTTCTTTCGTGGGTAAGGGGTTAGGGATTCTAATATGTTTTTAAGAAAAATTATTAATAATTTACCAAAAACGTTGTAGAGTGCAAACGTAGGTGAGTGTGGAAAAATGAGTGTGTAAGAAAATCATCACCGGTGCTTGAACTCCATCGCAATTACATTAAATTAAATACTGCTGCTCAGTGTCTAGCTGTGCCAGGTGGAAAATATAAGTTTTTTTTTTTTTGCTTATGGCTTTACACCGTGTCGACGTTGAGGTCATTAGAGGTGTGATGGGACTGGGGACAAGCAATGGGAGGGAATTCGGCCATGGCCTTTTAATGAAGCATCCCGGCATTCGCCTGGAGTGATTTGGGGAAACCATGGAAAACCCAAATCTGGATGCCCGGACGGGGATTCGAATCGGCGTCCTCCCGAACGAAGATATAACTGTTCTATGAAATGTAAAAATGTGGGGAAAAATAAAGACTGGTAAATGAATGAAGCAAACATTGGAACGAACGAATAAACGAAAATTGATCAACAAAGAATGGTTCTCATTGAGATCTAACAAAGAATTATATAATAAGTTTGAAAATGTCTTAAACATAATTAAGAAAAGGAGATTAGCTTTCTATGCTCACATCCAGAGAATGGAACCAGAAAGAATGCCAAGGAAATCCTCAACTTTCAAGAGAAATGAAGACTCAAGTTCCACGGATGAAAGAAGGTGTGCAATCAAGTCGGAAGACACCAAAGAACCAAAGACATGGAAATGTCCAGAAGAAAAGTTGCGGTCGTGAAGAATCTGTCCGCACAAAAACCAGTCAGGAAAAGGAGGGTATTGTCAGAAGAAGAAAAACGTAATGTGAGTTAGAAAAGGAAGGATTACTGGCGACGGAAGAAGGAAATTCAAAAGAGGAAATGAAGTTGAGTAGTCATGTTCCATGAGACGGCTGAAACTAAAAGGGAAAAAAATTATGAAAAAAATTACAGCAATATAGCTATCAGTGGAAAGAGTGAACATGGGAGTCGTTAAAATGCTGGGATGGGCGTTCTGCAACGACATCTGAGGATTAATAAAAAAAAAAGATAAAAAGTAATTAGGCTACAGCAATAATTTGTAGTGGTTAACAGTGAATGTTACAGTTCCATTATATTTGCAGGTGATAACTCGATTTAGTGAGGTAAGAATCGAAATGAAGTGGAAGATTGAATAAGCGACATGATTTAATTGGAGAGAAATTTAATGCATGTTTAGAGTTTAGAGGACAGAGAAGGATGGTCATAACAGTTACCAAGAAATACGCCAAGTGTCGATCGCAAAGTAAGTGAATTGAATAATATTACGGAACATAGATTTTCAAACATCTTTGTAAGAGCGGAAGGACAATCATGATGATAACTACTTAAGCTCTCCGGTCACGGACAGAATAGGCGATAAACTCCAGAATGATCACTACAGTTTTCCTGTAAACTAAATGTCAGTTTTGAAAGAATTTTCGAATTAGTAGATTCCGAAATAAATGAGTACTTTACATTGGTTTTTCAGTAAAAGCTACCCGCAATACACTAAATGAGATCTGACTCAGGTATTTACGCCATTTAAGACCTAACAGGTGAAATCATAAGATCCCTTTCGATAATCACATTGGAAACGTATGTATACATAATAATATTAACTATGATTTGGAAAATGTAGCGAAGAATTAAATAGAATTGTAAATGAAGCTTTAGGTAAAACCAAACAAAGAACAGTTTCAGCTTATAAAGCTGGCAAAAGAAGTACATATTTCCTCTTGGCAAATCTGAATCCAACTAACAGAATGAAGTAAAGCAGCAAAAGAACAGTACTTTAAAAAGAAATAATGACAATTCACAACAAAGGGGAAATATGTCTAATATCTCGTGCGTGCATAACGATGATATCCATTAAAAGATCATTGGTCAAGCGGTGAGTTCGACCAATCGTACCATGTTCCTGCAGACACTGTGTTGGTAGGTACTCGTTCTGCAGGCTTCAGTTTATTGGAAGATTTGGCCAAGCGTTCAGGATTAGCAATATTCTTGAACGGTCGGTTAACCATGAAGCAGCCATTAAACCTAATTTCTTTAACACCACGATCACTGCTGAAGAGTACAACACAGTGCAACGAAGGTGCTGGAAAATCCTATTGAAGAGTACACATTCTGTGGAACATGAAAGCCCAGCCATGTTTAATTCCTCAAGAAGTCCATCAGAGGTGCTGGCTGTACAATTCAGAGGATATTGGAATACGTCTAGTTGGACAGTTGCAAATATTTAATTCAGATGTAATTAATCGTCTCCCATGCTTAACATTACTCGTATGCATAGAACTAAGAAGCCATCCATAAATGTCATCACATGTTAACCAGGAAAAGGGAGGAGGATGAGGTATAAGAAGGAGCAACAAGGAGGGAGCAGGATCATAAGTTTCGTGTCAACAATTCTAAATTTATAATTGCAAAATGTTTGAGTGTAATGTCACAATAGCAGGGTTTGATGGTTCACAAAGTGTGACATAGCGTGACAAGGGGGACAAGTGGGGGACGGGGGGGGGGGGGGGGGGGTAAAAAAATCAATAAAATTGAGTAACATAATTTGTGGTTAGCTTAGCTTTGCTTTGCTATAACATAGGCGACAAACGAAGGTTACCAATATCATTTTAGATCGTGATAAATATCGCAGAATGAGTAAAAAAATTTCTTGGGGCCGCAACATATTTTATTCAGGTTGTACCTGTCAGTGGTAAAAAGGGATATATGTGTAGTTAGCAGTGGCCAAGGAAGATATTAGATTTAATATATGATATGGCCAAGGAAGGCATCAGTCAAGTAAAGATTAAGCTAGAATAAAAAGATAGAAACGGTTTTGATAAAGATAGTTATCTCAAAACAAAAAATAAATCACTTAACCTATATTCCACAAGAGGGAAGAGATGAAACTAAACAGACCGCTACAAATAGGGTATTAGAACTGATTAAGAAAGCAGCTGGGCAGTGTGATCCATTTGTATAATCAGGGTCCTGGCATTCGCGAGAAAACGGATTCGATTAGAGGCGGGATAGGACTGGGGACAGGGAACGGGAAGGAATTCGGTCATGGCCTTTTTTGAAGGAAGCTTCCCGGCATTCGCCTGGAGTGATTTGGGGAAACCATGGAAAACCCAAATCTGGATGCCCGGACGGGGATTCGAACCCGCGTCCTCCCTAACGCGAGGCCAGAACGTTAACCGTCGGTAGTGTTCTTTCAAAACGTCCTTCCCGAATTCCCTTTCGTTCCTAACCCTAAATCTTCTCCAGATTAAAAAACCTTGATCTCGATAAGGTGTAAAATACTCAGCAAAAAAAAAAAAAAATATATATATATATAGTCTTGGATTTGTAGATTTAATGTCACAGTTGTCAATATTTTTCTAATACCGCATCCAAAAGAGTAACTATATTTTATATTTTTTTTTTCCCGACCTTTGACTATTAACACATATGTTACTTTAGGCAAAATACTGTACTGTACAATAATCTCACAATAAAGACCGCGACTATTTTGAGTGAATCAAGTTTTATACACCCCGCTGATGATTTTAACTACACCCGTTATTATTTATTGTGTCCTAGTTTTTAATTTGTTGGATTTTTGTTAACACTTGGCTGGTAATAAGACCATTGGCCGACTTTCTGCGTGTGCTGACTTGACAGGCACGTGTCAGAGGAGGACAGCGACTGTCAGACTAAGCAGATTCGCCTCTATTGTCATTTCAGTTGAATGGGTTTTATTTCTACCCTATATTCAACTCTAACTGCTACGTTAAGGTTGCAACACTGGCGTTAACGCTGAAAGGAAGGTTCAAGAGAAACAAGACTGGAACTGTGAACTTGAAGAAAAATGTTAAATATTTGAAGGGGTCTGGTCTAAAAATACTTTGCCGAGGCATAATTTAGGATATACCTTAAACCGGGAATACTTTGGGACAGCAGAGGCAACTTTAGGGCACCACGTTTTTCAAGTGTTTTAAATCTCCTGCAGCTGCTAGTTGCGAAATATAATATTTTTGTTATGGTCATTCGAAGTGTTAATTTAGCTGCTTTATACCAGCAGTTTTTCAGAACTTTGTTCACAAAATTTTATGAGAGGTCATTTTTAATTTTGAGACTATTTTCAAAGTGCTCTGTTGTCCCGCAAACTTTCATATAGCAATGAAAAACTAGAAGCAGACGTGAAAACACAGATAGCTACAACAAGAATTACTTGTCTTAGCTATTGTTTAGACAATAGTAAAAAAATATAAACAATATTATATACAAATTTTGGTAATGTTTTGTAATGTCACGACTTCCGCAGGGCAACTTTGGGACAGTATCAAAGCAATTGAACTGATAGTTTACCAATAAGTTATGAGGCATATTATATTTTATCTATATGACAATTCATAATCAAGGCGTAAAATACAGTTTTCAGTGCCAAAAAAAATTAATTTAGGTATGGTAATGGCATTGCTTCCTTTCAGCCCCTACAAATATTTAATTTGATGAAATTGGAAAATCAATGAAGAATTAAATTGAAATAGCTCTAAATTTGATTTCAACTGACTGCTTATTATATCTGATAGGTCTCTAAGGTTGTGGCATTAAATAGTTAATTTTTCTAACAATGGTAAAAAGAAGGAAAAAATTAATGAAAAAATTCTTTAAGTTTGAGAATGCGAAATACATACACTGTATATCAAGTTAATGGGGTACATCATTCAAAAGACTTCTGAAGTCACCCAAGTTTGTCAAAGTGTTTGGCAGAAGAGCGGGTCAAAATACTTCTGCCGAAGCCTTTGCAGAAAGAAACACAAAAACAATACAAAATTGCTGAAAATGTGTATAATTCGAGACAAAATAAAATGCTTTTACTCTAACTTTGGCACCAACCAATTTTCCTATTGATTTTACCAGAAAAATGACTTGTCCCAAAGTTTCTCCACTTCACGGGGCAACTTTGGTACATAAATGGAGGAAACTTTCTGGCTGAAAAATAAATTTAGTTTTTAATACCATTATTCGATAGAGGAAGGACAGATCTAACGAAATAGCCCAGTTTATTTCCTTAAGTTGGTACAGCTTTTTCTGAAATCTCAAAAAAGTCCTAAACGTGTATCAAAGTAACCCCGGTTTACGGTATGTAAGACTCGGGGGCTGGAATAAAAGCAGAGAATCACTAATATCCACATGATGTAAAGAAACCAATCAAGGAAGTAAAAGAAAGAGTTTAATGCGGTGTATATGTTCCAGGAGAAACAATGCTACAGTTTGTTGCTAATATTACCTTTCAGTAAATTAGAGTGAGGATTCTAGGAAATTAATGAATGGCACGAACTTATCACCGGGATAAATATTTGAACGAAATGTAAGCCAAAGCAATACAAAACTGTAGTTCTGCAGATGTGAAGGAAGGGCACGATATAGGTAACTTTCTAATTCCATTCTGCTATTATTTAATTTTCAATGGAATAACCTTTATCTTAATTTAAAAAAATTGCATAAAAATAAGCGTTTAAATAATCATCAGATTGCTTCCACGCTAGCAGAAATTTTCATTGCTTTCCAATGCATTTGTGGGACTAAACTAACAAGGAACTAAAAACAGATAAGTCAGCTAAAGTGGATGCGATGGAGGTTATAATCACTTTGCGCCTGAAATATCGGTTGATATAAACGCAGAAGTGCCGACATTTTAATTTACTTCTGAAAATTTATTTTGCAAAACTCCTATTTACATCAGTAAATGCGTAATTCAGCAATCACTGCGTACTAACTCAGGTAAAAATTTCTGACATGCTATTGCTAACTACAGCACTTTTTCGGACTTGCATGGAAGTAAAACTTAACACAGAGGAACACTATATTAGGCAATCGGTTATGAGGTATTAATACAATTAACAGATAAATTAATAAATTGGACGCAATGCAAAATTATTTAACTAATTTCTAGACAAGACAAAGTCTAAGCTGAAAAGTGAGGTTATAATATTTTATGCGAGTTAATGTAGCAAAGGAAGTCAACGTTAGGTTACTGAAGAATACAAATCGTGAATGAGCACTTTACCTACTGTTTCGAAATTCATCACTGTCATTCCCTTTCATAAACCATGCATTAGTACTAAATACCGAATAATGTTAAATTTTCAACAACGGTATTGAGCAGCCTGGCAACTCAGTGGTAAAGACACTTGATGTTTTTACTTATGGCTTTACGCCTCGTCGGGGCTAAAGTCTTTAGAGGCGGGATGGGACGAGCAATGGGAAGGAATTCGGCCATGGCCTTTTGAAGGAAGCATCCCGGCATTCACCTGGAGTGATTTGGGGAAACCATGGCAAACCCAAATCTGAATGCACGGACGGGGATTCGAACCCGCGCCTTCCCAAATGCGAGGCCCGCTTGCTCTCAAAGTTCGAATACCATGTTGAAATCCCGTTGTAGTGAAGAATTTTTAATATTGAAAAAACGTTTGTTTCCCTTCACTGTAATGGCGTTTCCACAAATGTATTTGTCTCGATCTTGTGGCTTATCATTGAGGCTCCTGGATTAAAAACCCGCCACCGGATGGAATTTTTTCAGAACCTCAACCTTACGCACAGTGCATGGTTCGTATTGCACGTAAAATCATAGATCCATTCACAACAGAAGAGATAGGTACGGTAATTTAAAACACTGCCACATCCAATATGTACACAGAAATTTAATAGTTTTACGTTTTTAACTTTAATGGTATTCTCGTCTTATTTCATACTGCTACGCTAGTTTATACTGTTGAAATTAACAATGTTTGCCCAAATTCACAGCAAAACAATACTGTATTACGCTATCTGTCTTACCAATTCATGTCATTTTAGGTTTTGTTTTTTTTTTAGTTGTTTAAACTGAATTTTTGACGAACATTACATTATGAGACGGCAATTTTAGAACCACTGCATTTGCCAGAGTTCTTCTCATATTGGTAACAACCGAATCACTTGCTACAAGTTGGTTAGACGGAGTTTCGTCGAAATGCTGTATGAATTTTTAAACTAATGTTGGCTCTAGACAACCTCAAAAAATGTGATTCATTTTGGTAACGTTTTCCCAATTAATATTGGATAGTTTTGTCATTCTGACAAGAAAAAAAAGACACCCGATTTAAGGTGCAATGGAATGAGAAAATTTTCTTTTGTACGTAAGGATATCAGGGATGGAATAAGAGAAGTAATAAACAAATTACCAAAAACATTGAAAGAATTTAAAATTCTAAAATTTCGAAATTTAAGATAAAAAAATAACACAAGAAGTGTTTAAATAGCTGGTTAGGGAAATTGTCACCGAAGCCTAAGTTCCATCGCAATTAAATATTGAATAAATAAAATTAACAAAATCTTATTCAGACCACAAACCCTCTTACTGTGTAACTTGATGTAGTACCATTTCGAATGAATTTTTGGTGTCTAGAAATGACATATCAATTAGTCATTCTTAATCCATTTTTTATATTATCATTTCCAATCAAAGATTATTGTGTTCCAGCAAAAGTTTTTTTCCTATGAAGTTTTGTCAAAAATTGCAATGATATTCCAACATTCAGTAACTAGATCAAATATTAAAGTGACCGTTTGTAGACTATTTCGCTTAGCAATGTATCAACAACTGGTTGCAGATCCTGCTGCGTTGTTTCCATGCACGTATATTGCAACTGTTTTAAACGTATTTTTAACATACAGTATGTTGCTGTGTTGAGCGCCAAGTCTCGAGAAATAATTAAGATAAGAGGTGGCATGAAACAGTCATTAAACTAGTAGACAGCAAATTAATTTGTATTTTTGACATATTTCTCGAGACTTTGGCTTTAAATTCGGAAGTGTTAATTGTTGCAATATCTTTGAAATAGTGTGCATGAGTTAAGCCGGTAATTACTATAATACTTATTACAACTGCATGGTATTGGCATTCGTACCAAATTAAAGCTTCCAAATTGAAAATTTATATATATATTTTTTTTTGTAACTGCTTTACGTCTCTTTTTAACATCGAGGTCTTTAGAGACGGGAAAGGATGGGGGGCAAGGATGGGGGGCAAGGATGGGGGCAAGGAATGGGAAGGAATTCGGCCATGACCTTTTGAAGGAAGCATCCCGGCATTCGCCTGGAGTGATTTGGGAAAACCATGGAAAACCCAAATCTGGATGCCCGGACGGGGATTCGAACCGCCGTCCTCCCGAATGCGAGGCGAGAACGCTAACCGTTACACCGCCCCGCTCGGTGAAAATGTATAATATTATAAAGCTGCGTCAGTACCACATATGTACTTAATGGTCATAACTTTGTGAAGTGGTTTATGAACATTAGTATAAGCTTAGTATCGTATGTTCTTAAAGAAACTAAAAATCAAAATTTCTGAAACGAGAAAACAGTGAGTAAATAAAAACTTAAAAACTAGATTTATCTATAAAGATTCATACTGCATATTCATTCAAAATTTCTGATAATTTGGTAATTCCATATGGACTGAATGGAAATCGACGACAAGTAAAAATCAAAAGAATAATGTTACAGAACTGCATAAGTCGATTGTTTTTCTGACCCCCTAGAATTTTTCCACATCTTCCCGGTACTTGACTGATAGTACGCTACCGAGAGTGGTGAGTGAGCGGTAACGTTCAGGTTTCGCATTCAGGAGGACGCGGGATCGAATGTTCATCCGGCCATACAAATTTAAGAAAAAAATAGAATCATTTTTGCCGAACATAATAATTAGAGATAACTAGAGGTAGGAAAGGACTGGGGGTAAGGAACGGGAATGAATTTTGGCATGTCATTTTTAAAGGAATCATCTCGGCATTTTCCTGAAGTGATTTGGTGAAATCATGGAAAACTCAAATTTGTATGGTCGGATGAACATTCGATCCCGCGTCCTCCTGAATGCGAAGCCTGAACGGTACCGCTCACTCACCACTCTCGGTAGCGTACTATCAGTCAAGTACCGGGAAGATGTGGAAAAATTCTAGGGGATCAGAAATGCAGGTAGCGAGGTTCTGGACAAATCGGCCAAGTCTGCAAAGGTAATACGGAGTTCATACGCCGTTATTCCTATCTCTGTGGGTTCCAGCCTTTACCTCTATTGATAACCTTGCTTCAGATGATTCTACAGAGCTGCACCAGATCTACATTTACAGTGAATAGTAACAGCTTTACAAAGTGGTTGATGAACTCTAGAACAGGATTAGAATCTAAAAGATATATTTTTTTATTTTTTCCATGGGGTTACGAATCGTTTCCTGGCATTCTAAAGGCCGTGGTTCGAATCGGCTATCAATGGTTTTAAAAAAAATCACTCCAGGTGAATGCCGGATGATACCTTAATAAAAAAAAGGGCCATGGTCAAAATCTTTACCGTTCTTTGTCCTTAATGCGCTCCGCCTCTAATGTCATCGACTTGGAAGAATCCGAAGCAAAAGAAAGTGTCTTCTACCAAAACGTCATCGTTCGTAGAGTCGTGGGAGAGATGTGCTCAAAGAACAGGAAGGAATTCGGTCGATCGGTCGAGTCCTTTTGATCTCAGTACTCGCTTGGAATAATCTCGGAAAAGGATTGGAAAACCGAAAATTGGATTGCGCGATCGGGGATCGAACCCTCATCCTACCTTTGCCCTCATCCACCAGTTTGGGTACGATCTAATCCATAAGTAGACGGGGGAGGGTAAAAATTCTACGCTATTTCTTGCTGCAAATTAATTTCTTGTTATTCTGTTGGTGAAACGAGGTAGTTTTTGAGATGGAAAGCTGGAATCACTTCAGCATAGGTAAACAAACATGCTAAGAGATGATTGATTTTTTTTACCTGACATTCTCTTAGTTCTGCCAGGCGGTCTTCTACTGTGCGTCCATTCTTGGGCCTGAGCAGCAAGTAGATAGCCTTCAGATCTGGACAGCTTCTCAGCAACTTCTCGATCAGCACCTTCCCCAAGAAGCCAGTACCACCCGTCACCAACACAGACCGACCCGAGAAGAATTCGGCGACGGAGGGCCGAGTATCTGCCATCTGGACTTCTGCGACAAGCACCAGAACTGACCCCTGAGGAGGCGAACTCGAGAGCTCGTGTGACACGCAGTGGTCAGACAACTGTGTCTGGTGGCGTCATCGGAATGTATGCTCAGCACAACAGAGGCTGACTGCTGATCAGTCACACTACGAAAGGCTGCCTGCAGAGTAAGCAAGCGAATAAACCAGCCGCATTCGAGCTACGGACAAGGCTACGCTAGAGAATGTAAAGCAGAACGAAAAATAATATTATACTTGTTCAACGTGAACAGCTAATGTTGCAAATGCATAAACTGGAAAATATCTTATAGACATAAAATATGTACGTGTGACTCGTATTATTTCTAAAGCACACCGGGTGTGGTGGGTGAACGGTTAACGTTCTGGACTCGCAGTCGGGAGGACGCGGGTTCGAATCCCCGTCCCGGGCATCCTGATTTTGGTTTTCCCAAATCACTCCAGTCGAATGCCGGGATGCTTCCGTAAAAAGTTAATGGCCGAATTCCTTCCCGTTCCTTGCCCCAGTCTTTCCCGTCTCTAACGACGTCGAACTCGACGAGACGCAAAACCGTAAACAAAAAACTTTAAAGCATCCAGGGAATAATGCGATAGTAACTGAAAATAGTATCTGTGAAAATTCTATTCCTGACACATTTCTTGGAAAGTAACAACTTAGACACTAAAATAAAGAAAAAAAATAACGTTGCTATCTCGTCATTCAAAATAGACTAAACAGCAACAACTACTTCCTGAAGTATATGGTTTTTATTTTCAATCATATTAAAATGCAATTTGAGAACTTGGGCCAAAAGTACAGCATATATCTAACAGAATAAAGCTTTACAGTCATATTTTTATAAAGAAATAATCTTTATGGTACCAGATAGCTACATCACAAACGTAACACAACCCAGAGGTATAAGAATAAGTGTTTGTATTAGACAAGAGTTTGCCTTTAAACTAGCCGATTTCAAACAATTGTTCTGTTGGTCATGAGTTGTTAGACTCCAATCAGTATCATAGTTCTGGAGGAAATGGGGCACATTAAATAGCTTTGAAACAAACCCGCTAAGAACATTAGGAGGAAAATAATTCACAGAATAAAGAAGAAATCACAGTTTTACCACAAGGCAGGAATCTCCGCTGTTATTGTAAAATGTCTTATAACTAAATATGCCCCGTATAATAATTATATCGTACCCGTAATCTCGTATGGGCAAGTGACGTTCATCATATCGGAACGAGAGATTAGTAGATTGCAGAATGCTGAAATTAAGAAACCAAAGATAATAGTAGAACAAAGAATGAAACTGTCAGAGGAGATACAAAAATACGAGAATCTCCAATGAAATGCCTTCAGTCAATTTATGAGAATGTGTGGGCGGATTAATATGGCAGGCAGACGATTATGGAAGATGGGAAAAGACCGAGAGTCTTATAGAACACATTTAGCATAAACTACACCAAATGATAATGACAATGTCGATTAGACAAAAGGAAGGAATGGATTCAAAATGGTTTAAAACCTGTTATTAATTAATTAATTATTTATGGGAATAATATTTTTGTTAACTTATTAGTGCTAAGAGACGATCTGAAGCAATAAAGAGGAAGGAACCATTCAGTAATTTGTATGGAGTGATTCCAGGCTACCATGGAAAATTAAAATACCGGGGAACGAATCCTTTTTTCCCTGAAGATTCGAACACTGACTGACTTACCTACCACGACCGGTCATAACTAAAAATTTCTTTGTTTGTATTCCATAAAAAAGAATTTTTTAATAGCCTGGAGGTATCATTTGCAAGTTGATAAAGCCAGAATGTATAAAACACTTCTAGGATCTAATTTGTTTCCATACATTGCGAGATATAAATTACAGCGAATATCTTTCACACATTAATTCGTCTTTTAATTTGTGATAAATATAAGAAACCATTTGCAGGTCATTTAAAGATAAAGTGAGGATTCCATTGCCTTTGAGTTTATTAAGACACCAGTATACCAAAAATATTTCATTAAGAAAATTGCTGCGAGTCCAGAGTTCTCTCTTTTTAAGATATTTGTCGATATAATACCGTCAGACAGCAAAAATCTGGTCTTAAATGAAAAATACGATGATCGCCTAATCGTATAACAATAATTTGTATTACACAGTCAAAAAGATGTTCACGTTATATTCACATTTGACATCTAGCTTTAAGAAAATCGATTTCGGCAACACCAAACCAATCTGCTAAATGTGGAGTCTGGCTGTTAGAACAACACGTCAGTCATGTCAAGTGATTAGCGGAAGTTATATCCGTACTTAGCTTTTGTAATTTCGTAATGGCCAGATACAGAATGTCTGCACAATAAACAACGGCAATCCTTTGCCTGAGCTAGTCATGACTTGTATATTCTTATCAAACTGCAATCTACAGCTTAAAATTCACCGAGTCATTGCGAATGCTTTATAGTGTCGTTACTTTGGGGGGTTGTGTGGATGTCTCTTATTCACCAGTGATGTCAAGGCTCGCTTAATTGTATTAAGTAGTTTCAAATGCTGGTCGAATCTTCTTGTATTTTAACTTAATTTTATCCATAATTCACTGTACTGACGTGACTGTATTGATCAGGCAAAAGGTGGAATGAAAAACAGCCTTCAGTCACTAGAATACAAATTTTATTGTATTACACAATCCATTTCGGACCCTGTGGATCCATCTTCAGGTGTCTATGGTATTTACATTGGTTTAAATTTTTCCTAAGCGAGATTCGTGCCTAGTAAAGTTTGTTCCCGTACTAGTACAGTGCTTCGCAATAAATATGTATATGAAACTGATTATTCACCATCTCGTCAATTCTGGTAAGTTTTCTACAATGTTTTCACGACACTTACTTGAAATCAGTTTTCAGCACGGGAACAAACTATACTAGGCACGAATTTCGCTTAAGAAAAATTTAAACCAATGTAAATACCATTGACACCTGAAGATGGAACCACAGGGTCTGAAATGCCTTGTGTAATACAATAAAATTTGTATTCTACTGACTGAAGGCTATTTTTCACTCTACCTTTTGTCTTTCTTGAATTTTGTTTTACATGTTTAGCTAATATCATTCTACGCAAATACTAGGACGATTCTTTAGTATTGACCATGTGCAATTTCCTCACATTTCTTTCCGGAATCGTCTGAGTAGGAGGGGTCTTCAGTGCGGAAATGGGCGAATGATATATACTGTGGCACCCCAAGTTCATCACCCTACTACTGTTCACCTGGTAGTCTTTCCTATACCACAAATCAAGAGTTAAAAATAGTGAAATATGGTTCATGTACAGCTGTAGAGAAGACGTTGAACCAGATAATCTCGTGATTCAAGGGGTCGTGTTAGTGTACCGGAGGTTTTCGGTTCGATCTTCGGTAGAGTGTTATTTCTGTCTATTCATCTTTTCACTACGATTTGTATAACAGATTCATTTTTATAAATCTTCACCAAAATACTACTTGTTTTTCTTCGAAGGATTCACAAAATTTTAGATCATAAGCGTCATACAAACATATGAAACAAATTCCTTCCACACCAAGAAAATTTAATTAAAGATATCCTTCCACAGTCACACTTTTTATTATTGACGTCGGAAAACAGATCTCATTTACATTTCTAAATACCCGTTTTTCCTCCGTTAATTGAGTCCCTTCCATATGTACATTATCGTGTCAGAAAACACAGCACGGAAAATGTGGTGAATAATGAAACATGTTTTAACAGCAATTTCCCTTGTAGAAATTTCACGCTAACCTTGTAACAGTTCAGGATCTGTTTGAAGCCCTTTTATTAGAATTTTTACTAGACTATACAGTTGAGCGTTACCTGTCTGACATAAATGTTTCCATATTGGTGTTATTATTTTTGCTGTGAAAATAATTTTCAGTTTGCACGTAAGTCGTAACCTTCTGGGTGTGCAATTAACTTCCACTCAATATTAGGAGGTGTCCCATAACTTTTGGTACTAAATGTGCGGTATGAAATGAACACGTTTCGAAAATGATGTACGACGAAAGAAGTTTGTAAAGCTATGGCCTCGCGTTCGCAGGATGTTTGTTCGAATCCCGGTCCGCCCAACCAGATTTTGGTTTCCCTTAAAAAAACTTAACTTAGTCCACAACCCGAAGGTTGGTTGGATCCTCCCGAAGGAGGCATACTAAGCAATTGTGTCGGAGGTAGGACGGTCAGTTCCTTTCCTCTGGGAACTACAGTTTAACGTGGAATCCGTACCACGGAGCATCCTCCCATAGTTTGCCAAAATCACTCCAGGCGAATGCCGGTATGGTTACTTCAAAAGGCCATGGGCAGATTCCTTCCCATTCGTTTCCCCCAGTCATTTCGTGCCTCTAATGACTTCAACGTCGACGAGTCGTAAAGCTAGAAAGAAGTTTGTGTAACAATCTTGACATGTGGGGAAATTTTATTATAGGAAGGTTTAAGTGGAGGAGGATAACTAATTTATAATTTTTATTTAATTTTATGACGCATTCGTCCTTGTGGTAACTTCCGTACTCGCCTAACTGAATTACCTGAATTTTTTGTTTTAATTAATTCATTGCATGAGACATGTTCAGCCTATCCTTCGATAATTTTATTCCAATCTCAGCCTCCCTTACATCAAATGAAAATTTTACAATTATTCTTCAAATTAAGTGTTAATTTTTGGTCTTGCCTATATCTCCAATTAAGGCACTATTTCGAATTCTTCTACCAGCATTTGTCGAAAGTCTATCACCAAGATACGCCTTATATCGAGGCTGCCCAACCAATTGAAAGATGGGCCACAATTTCGATTCTAAATTAGCCTGCGAGCCACATAACACTTGCCTATAGTTACGGTAGATATTAAAATACAACAAGAGATATAAGTAACACAGTTTAATTATACTCAAAAAGTAAAAACATCAATGAGACCGTAATTTTTCAGGGCGTTGAATATTAATATATTTTTCTCGGGCTTCCAGCCGTGTTAATATATCATATTTGCGGGACGTTTCGAAGGCGTCCATCTCTGCCTCCATTCTCAACCAAATGTCAGTGTATAACTGTTTGTTTATTCAGCCGCTGCTACGGAAACGGTGGAAAACAAAAACCAACACAACGCGATTACGTCATCCGCTCTTCTGCTCGTTACCGGCGCGAAACTGTTTCAGCATTTTAATCGCCGGGTTCCAGGCCGCACTGAGTTGATAACCAGTGTCCCTGTTGACTAATAAATCAGTTAATCTTATTTCTGCATTGGACAGACGCAGCGATGCATTGTGCAGCGATGTGTAGAGCACGCCAGAAATGTTCGTCTTGGGCAAGAAGAAAAATCTGCGGTGGCCGAACATAGTGTGCAAGAAGGTCACACTTTTGAATTTGAAAAAACAACCATTTTAGCCCGGGTCAAAGATTTTTGGGCCAGCGTTATTACAGAGGCTGTAGAAATAAGATTAACTGATTTATTAGTCAACAGGGACACTGGTTATCAACTCAGTGCGGCCTGGAACCCGGCGATTAAAATGCTGAAACAGTTTTCGCGCCGGTAACGAGCAGAAGAGCGGATGACGTAATCGCGTTGTGTTGGTTTTTGTTTTCCATCGTTTCCGTAGCAACGGCTGAATAAACAAACAGTTATACACTGACATTTGGTTGAGAATGGAGGCAGAGATGGACGCCTTCGAAACGTCCCGCAAATATGATATATTAACACGGCTGGAAGCCCGAGAAAAATATATTAATCAATGAGACCGTTGCAGAGTTTTTTCAGCTAGCAAATTCTAGACCGCTACTGCTGGAGGGCAAATTCAAATTCGTTGCGGGCCACTCTTTACCATCCTCCGATCTCTGAGTGACTGCCAATTCTGCTCGTTTACTATATCAGTCACTGACCGTGTCGTGTTGTATTTCACAAACAAGTCTAGCTGACCTTGTTTGTACCATATCCATTAACTGGATTTGGTACTCATAACGTGGATTCAGTATTACCTCAGCATTTTCAAACAACGATCTTACCAAAGATCAGGATAGATTGAGATGGAGCATAGCATAAAAACATTCGAAGGCTGATAACAGACGTGAACTGGTTCGTTTGTGACGGTTTGTCGAAAGGCCGTACAGCCTTTCTTATGGACCTGACTACCACACAAACTCGTGAACTCTGTCAGTGGTGTTTGCCGACAAGGAGTTGTTAGCGTGGATAGAGGCGCCAATCGAATCTTCTCGTGACCTAGAAGACGGTGCGAGGTCGACTTTGACGCAACGCCACCTCTAGAAAATTCCAGCAGCGTCAACTAGTAACCGGGACTCTTTAATTTTGCAAAGTGCTATTAGTGATGCACGGAGGGTCACAATTTAAAATGCACCGCATTCGACACGCCGTCCAGCCTCGATCAATAAGACGTCATCGAATTCGGAGTCACCGTGTCAGCGGTAAATTCGTCATGCTACTAAGAAGAAGCCCCGCGTGCCGAAGGTTGCCGGTTCGAGTCCGGCCGAGGGCATGGGTGTTTAAGTATTGTGTGTGTGAATGTCGTGTCCGTCCTTTTAGAAGTTACAATATGTACTGTAGAAACTGATTCATTGGAAGATATATGAGATTCACAATGAGCTGGCTGTAAGGCCTTAGTCGTCGAATAACACTAAAAAAAAAAAAAAAGAAACTAAGAAGGCTTTGAGAAATTCCAGCTGGGAAAGATATCTGAAATCTTTTATTATAGGAACAAATAGGTTTTTGTCTTTATTTTTCCTCTGTCAGTACACATACAATTTTGGAAGTTTCAGATCTGGATTTGTATTTCTTTGGTTTTGTTAGAAAGAAAAACCTGGACGCTTCTTTAAACAGACCATTCTCATAGCTGGAACTGTAAAAAATCATCCATAGATTAAGGAGGTCACTTCATATGTTTCTCTCTTTCGTACCATTGTAAACAACGCGTTTTCAAAAGTTATTCCTGGATCCTACCAATTTTCCGATCAGAATAAACGTGGAAAAAGCTCTCCTCCCCCACAAGCTATACCGTTATTTCTTATCACCAGTTTATTTTAATTTTCCCTCCTTTTTACCATTGTGACATTTTATCTCACCTGAATGTTTAGCGTTCTTTGATTCATTCCAATATAACTTGATGAAATGCGCTAAAGCCTCGAATTTCTGACATCATTTGAAAATCATCTGGATACACCGAAAAGTTAAAAAAAAAAAAAGAGCCATGCCTGTGGCAAGAGTAACCAACGACTACACTGCTCTTCAGATGAAAATGAGTCATTATTCACAATTCCATGGTGCCATTTTTACCCGTAATCTCAAGAATTTATTCCCCTACCATCAGATTGTTTTTAAATTTATTTCTAATGTATTAGTTAGCAATTTTTTTATGAATGGGCTGTATTGCTATTGTTTCAGGTTTTCTAGTTTTCGCTATTAGTTTTATAACCGATTTCTAATTAGTAAAATTCATTTAAATTAATTTTCATAAACATTAAATAAATTTGACGAAAAAACTTTTAAAATCTTTGACTAATAGATGTACCTTAAAATTTATTTTTTGTATGACTTATCTTCTAAAGACAGACGTATTCTGTATCGATTTCTTTAGTGATTTATCACGCTCAACAAATAATACCCTTTCTATAATTAAACAAGCTCGAGGTAATTAATTTTTTTTATATTTAGTACATTCAATAGCTTCAATATTAATTTACTAGCCTTACACCATTCTGAAGACAAATTACTGTCAGGTATGTTATTAAATGATACTCTTTCTGTGTGATAAGGATTTGGAACTCGATAAAGACTTTTGGAAGAACAATCCCGACATTCACCTGGAGTGATTTCGATAAACCGAGATATGGATGGCCACATGGAGATTCGAACCCGCGTACTTCCGAAAACAACCGATCTCGATGACGTTATTGACGTAGTTAACTAGTAGGCACTACATTGCGTGGATTCATAATTATTCCAGAGGAGTAATTAATTCAAGCGATGCGATCAGCGTAGGCCTACAGGGTGTCTCTTCACTACAGAGGAACCGCCGTAATATGGCAACGATCATTTTCAAATTAAGCCAAAAAGAGGAACTAGAACTTCGTAATCGTTATCTGTTTTCTCACGCAAATAATACTTTTTAGCGGTGAACACAAAATCACAATTGACAACAAGTGGATAAAGTGGCACTAAGCATGGTTGTAAGAGTCCAAAAGGGGTTTCAATTAAGATATTACCCAGAAGATGTTAGCTTGATTGAATTCATAGGCAACTGAAAATAGGGATCCCAGACAAAAAGCGAAGCCATACTTCAGATAAAGTCGATATGGCAGTGACAAAAAGATCATTTAAGTATTTTAGTCATTGGTGTATCTATATTGGTTGAGGAAAAAAGGCAGTTAATACTGACTTACTTCAGTAAAATTCGCTATGCTAATTTAATTGTGATGGAGCCCATGCCTCGTTGGCAATTTCTCTACTCACCTACTTTTAAATTTCAGTCATCTTTATCTTAGCTTCGTTCACTAATTTAGGTAAATTCTTCAGTAATTCACTCGGTTAATTTATTCTAATTCCTGTCTACATATCTGCAGATAAATGAAAATATTGCCACTCCCATAAAACCTATCTTATCTATCGTAATCGAATAAGCTCGTAATATGACCTGATAATGAACCTACAAAATAAAATAAAAGAATTACCCGAGTTATAAACGTAGGAATACGTAGACAGAGATAATATGTGAGAACATTTTTTGTATCAATTAACGGCGTTCCAAAAATAATGGACGACTAACCTTTCTTTGGCCCAGTTGTAGCCTAAGCGATGTTTGTTTGTTCATGAGTCGGCCAGCCCTCTCCTGGCCAAGACGAAGAGTCAGCACAGGCGAGGAGTATTACGCAAGTAATGAACTCATCACAGGTACGATGTGCCCATGGTAAACATTCAATGTTGCTGGTGAAGAAATAAACTGTACATGCTATATCGCAGAAATTGTATGACGCATGACATGGCTGCAGTTTTACTAGTATTTTAAAATAACAAGTTTAAATAATGGCAAGTTTGCGAAAAGAATTATGTTCAATGAATCTATCAATAAGTGTAATTTTTGGCTTTTGTGAAATTTCGCAAGGATATGTTTGATTGCCTACGTCTCTTCGTGTTTGACTTTTGTTAACCGATTAGTCTTTTCTATTCTTATGAGGTTTATCTAAGAATCTACACTTATAAAGCGCAAGTTTTGGTCATCTATCACACCGTGATGTCACATTATGACGTCGGACTATGACGTCACGCCTGCGATGAACAACAAACAACGAATGTAAATGTTCGAGGTTAAGCGCGTTATTTAATAACAGTTCTATTTAGTGATGGATTCACGAATAAATTTACTAACGGAACACTGAAAGAAAAGTACATATTCCGTGGAATCGACATATTAATTATTTGTTGCTTTTTCTTAATTAAAATTCGTTCGATGTAGAATTTTCTTATGTACTCCAGACAGCGATACCGTTGTTACAATAAGCTAACAAATATCTACATTACGTCATTTTTTAAGATAACGTTATTTGATGAAAATTGTATTTAAATCTGCAAAGAAACGAATGGGAACTGCACCACTTTCGGTACCTGCGAAATACTTGCGAATGGTGTAAATTTCAACAGGTTAGTACAAGTATTTCGCAGGTACCGAAAGTGATGCAGTTCCCAAACGAATTGATAAAATATTGCATTCAACACGTCATTTTTGACGGACTTACAAGATATTTGTATCCAATGTATATATTTTAAGTCATTGTTATGATATACTGGAAGGAATGATTTGTCGAAACACTGAAATAAAGGTATGTACTGCTTTTAAATTAATATATTAATTGTTAGTTGCTTTTATTACTTATGTCACTATATCAGATACATGTAAATACTTACGGTAGGTCAAATTTAGATCGCAATACAATGAATGTATTCGTATGTGGGTAATAGCATCTATGAATTTGGAACAGCAATATTAGTAGAAGTTGTGGTTTTGTCGAAATGCAGATGGGACCAGAAAACTGACATTTTTTACAGACTAAATCGCGATGATTTTTTAAATAAATAATTTAAGCTGCTTACATAAGCTCCGAGTTACTGAAGTTACGGTATTTTTATACGGATGGAAGTGGTTCCTACATTTATCATACTGAATGAGGCCTGGACCAGGAATAAAACCAATATCATCGTACCATAAGGTTTTAGGATTACTAATTTATTTTTAATTTAATTGGTTCCGTAATTCTGACATCATTCTTCAGTAGAGCTTCCATGTATCGCTGTGTAAACTACAACCGAAATATGTACAAATTACAAAATAAGGTTATGAGCATTACAAAACGACAATTCTATTTAATTAGGCAACCGTTGAGAAATGAATTGTCAGAACACTCCGTTAAACCCGTCATTTTTGACGGGCTTTGAGGCTACTCATTATACTAATTAATAACAACGCATCGAGTTTGAAACGTAGCACGTATGACAGAGTCATGTTGCAGCGTTAAGATTAAACGAATTAAATTCGTGTAGCTGTTTAATTTAATCTACCGCGTGGAAGAATTTGCTAATGCAGTGTGACGGTGTTGGACAAGAAGCTAACTTTCCGCTGGTAGACTAAACTTTCGTTATTGGCATTTTGATCAGCAGGGTAGGAGAGTGAATAAATCCTAGTCGGCAGGATGTATACAACAATGACACCACTGAGCCAGCTGGATGACCCAGTCTGATTTCGGATTTCTATGAATTCTCAAAGTTACTACAAGAGAAAGCCGGGTTGGTTCCTTCAAAAGACGATGGTCCAATTCCTTTCTGTTCCTTGTCATCAAAATAAAAACATAAAAAACAATGCCTGTATTAAATTCCAAACCTCTCTGTAGCAGATATATACCAAGGGCATACGACGCCGTTGGATCCGTAAGATCGGGAAATAAAACTAAGCGGTCGATTCTTGTAGTACGGAATAATTTATCTTAATATCCTGGCATCTAATTCAACATTCGTCTCTCTTCTTCCTTCTATATGCACAATCGCTATAATTACAAGCCGTTGTTATAAAAATAATCACGTGGCGCAAAGACTGACAGCTGGAGTTAAACTCTAAGAAATAAGTAAAAATGTGACACCATTTACCTCTGAATATATAGAACGGTAGATTCCTCTAGACATCTAGGGGTAAAAATTCGTTATAATTTGTTGCGGAATGAATATATCGAGAAGGTAATTGGGAAAGCAAATCATATGCTCCGACTTCCATGTCATAATTTAATACAGTATACACCTGAAGTTAAATCGATTGCATACAAAACACTGGTGCGTCCTCACTTACAATATTGTTGTTCCGTGTGAGGCCCCGATCTAAAGGGGTGAATGGAGGCATTGGAGAAGGTCAAAAGTAGAGCCGCCCAATTCTTAGCTGGAGGGAAAGCGTAAATGCGATGTTGAAGAAGTTACGTAGAGGAGACCTGGAATACCGAAGGCGTAGCTCTCGACAGAAGCTAATTGAAAGATTCGTGGCTGACCTTTTTCAGGATGACAGCAAACACATATTATTACCAGCAACATTCATATCTAGGAATGATTGAGAAAATAAGAGAAACCAGAGCTGAAAACCGATTCATTTCTATACTCACTATCGATTAGGGAATGGAATAGGAACGATTTATCAAGCGAGGAAACTTAGAATTCGATACTAGTAGGTCTCGGTAAACCGCTCCGGCCATCCTAATCTGGGTTTTCCATGGTTTTCCAAGATCACTCCAGGCAAATTCAGGGATGGTTCCTCAAAATAGCCCATTGGCGCCTCCTGCCATATCCCGTATATGCCTTCCTATGCACAAGCGATTACATTTTAGGATAGATGCGATGAACTCTTCATCACCCACATTTAGTTAATCGCGAAGTAATAATAATAGTAATATATAACAACACAAATATAACATTATGCCTAACACATACTCATCACAATTATCTACAGATATACAGAAACATTTAGACACAAGGAGGTAAGAACTTGCCTTCTTATTTAGGAGTAGAATAACTTCATTTTGTGTTATCACCATCCAAAACGTATAAGCAACTTCATTTTTTCGTAATCTATACTGTGTTATAAAATTGTAGGATACTTGTTTCTGTACATTAAATATATTTTAAAAATATTAATTGCAATGTGTTATGATCGACCGAAAACATAATACATGGAAGATAACAGAGGTCCCATAAATACACAATAGTTTCCAGCAATACTAAATGACACAAGATATTTGGCCACTGCGCTGCACAATGAACTGATAGAGTTTAGTTGTGTGTAAAACGATAAGGAAATTGTGATACATACTCATCTTACGCCAATTCGTCAGTCCTGCCGCTTCTAGGTAGTAAGTGCGAGAACATTTGAACTGGATCCAGTATTACTGTCTTGGAATGAAACATTTCTTGATGTACTACTTTGAAAAGCTGTATAGCTCCGTTGGTGAACTGTTCTCAGTGGCCCCGTTGGTTTCTCAATGAATACATATCAGGAAAAAAAAATTGATTTGGGGAACATGTCAGGTGGATAAAGAGGTTAGGAAACAGATAGTCTCACGTTCTTGGCAAGAATCTCTCCTGAGAGAAAATCGTTGCATGTAACCAGCCGGACTCACTCAAAAAGCGAATATGCCGACAGTATCAAATAGAAAAGAAGTGTTTGCAGCAGCTAGTTTTCAAGGCTTTTGGTATAAGCGCAGTGTATACTGCTTTCAGAGTCGTTCGCCGCTTAACACGTAGTTTAAAAAGAACGTGAATTTTTTAATAGACGTATGGCAAACGATACTGACCCACTTACCACACAGGGAATTATAATAATTGGTATCTGATTCCGACGATTCGATGGAACGTCTCTCTGCATGCTTTCTGGTATTGGACCTCCGCTGTTTGTTATTCTGTACATAGACCTAAGTCTGCATTGGTGCTGTCAAGACACATAGTTCTTTGGATTCCTTGACTTCTTTTTCCACTGAACGTTCCAAGGATCTTCATATTCCCATAGAATGTCATCGTACCAAAAAGCCAAACTGAGCTCGAGTTGGAAGATCTTTCCCTTGAGCGATATTGCTAGGATCTATAATCTCTTGGTTTGCGATCGTCACTGTCAACGACACTCGCAGAAGCATTATACAACATAACAGCTCGAATGTACGGTTGCAAATGTTATCAGCTTTCTTCAAGTCATATCTGCCCTACTGTGAATCCTGGGAAAATAGTGGCTTAAATTAGTCTGCGTTTGGCAGGAAAGCTGACGTCATTGCCCTCGCAGTGTGTCCCTGCACTATTTTCGTTTAATTTCTGCTGTATTTTCCACTTTTGTCGATCTTGGATCCCAGTAAACAAAAAAGCCGGAGACATTCTAATCTTTAACTAACGGTAGTTATTTCCACTGCTCCTTTCTCCGTTCTCGTCATGACCTCTGAATATCAAGAGCAATTCTCTCTATCAAATAAGCTTCCGTTTGATAAACAAAACCCTAGTTACGTGACTTAAGCAAATATGTCTCCATTGTTGAACAGACATTACGACTGAAGTTGGGTAACGGGTCATATTGATCTAATCCAGGTACTGACGAAACAAATCATATTCGGCTCTCTAAGAGGCTTAACGCCTAATGGCCATTTATTAAATAGGAAAACTATTTTTTTAAAAAATCTGGTACATGCAAGTCGAGCATCTCGTAATGAGGGTTCTGTATTCTAATTAGGGATTTAACGGAGCTCCGCATTTGTGGAACTTCCGCGTGAAATCGTACATCCGTTTCGCATCCGCAGTATTTGTTGCTGATTTGTAGCGGATGTTTCGTTTACAATGTGATACATTTATTATTTTATGCGAATAGACCTATACAGATCAGGCAAAACGTAGTCATTTTCTGTCTGAGTTTCTTTTGCCATTCCAGTATTCTCGCATCCGTTCACTGAAGGCAAGTTTTCTCTCTTCTGTCCATGTTGTGCCGGTCTTCTTGGCTTTGGTTTCTGGCATGACTACCCAGTCTTGTATTTTTTGTCTGAAGATTTTGGGATCTAGGATTTCTGAACTCTTGATTTTACCTTTTCCATGTCTTGTCTTACCATTGTGATATATATATATATATATATATTATTCTTTTCTCTTTATACGAGATTCTTCCCATCGTCGCTTAGTTAACAACAACGTGGTTGTATTTTCTGACGATCTTGCAATAAAAATAACAATGAACTGAACGGTGTTATTACCAAAGCGACGAATTTACAACTTTGAATGTGCATGTACAGTAAAGCAGCTTATTTATGGTCCAACTTATAGCACATCCGTGTAGAACTACCATATGATGCGCTCACCCATTCACTTTAGTAAAAGGGGTCCAACAAAATGTCCCAATCGATCATTTCTACTCGTACTTTCTCGTGGCACACCATGTGTTCTTACCGCACACTCGCAGGATTTTTCCTCCAATCATGATCCTACGCCATACCTTGTTGGACAGCAAGGACCGGTGTTGGTTGTTTGGGAGTCCAATAAATGCAACAAGTCCTGCATTTAATCCTCTAACGCCTTTTACGGCGCATCAAGAATCCTTTATCGAAAATCAGGTCATCGTAGGTCCTACAAGTTGGACCACTAGAGGGGTGGAAAGGCGGGTGGAGGGCACGGAGATGTGTGGTGGCGTGGCCTTGTGCTTGACGCTTCAATTAGTCGAGCCGCGAATTCCGCAAAGTTTATATGACAAAGATTGTTTCTTACACGTGTGTGTAGTTATGTAAACAATTTAATTCACTTGTGAAATCATACCATGTTTTTTGTTGTTGAAAAATGAGGCAAAAAATAAATCAATGTGGCAGTATTATATGGAAATAGACGTTATTTATGAAAAATGTAAAATTTGGCATACAAAATATACTTATTTTGATTTTAAGTTTATTTTTTATAAAATATTAAAATCTAAATAATTATAAATTTACTTGTCCACTTCCGCTTCCGCGGATGTCAAGCACTGAACATCAGCATCCGCAACAAAGACTTCCGTTACAATCCTAGTAACGAGTCTAATCTAGATACTGATGAAACAAATAATATTCGGCTCCCTAGGTGGCTAAAAGCCAAATGGCCATTTATTAAATAAGAAAACTATTTAAAAAAAATTCTGGTACATGCAAGTCGAGAATCGCGTAATGAAGTTCTGTATTCTAATGATCAAAATACATATCTAGAATGTGGCAGGTCAAAGGACTGTCGTCTGGCACAAAAATTAAATCCTGAGACATTTTAAGTTTTGACAGCGGACTCCACACCTTTCCAGTGCCACGCCATGTAGCCTGTTGAGTTGATAGTGCAATCATTCCGTCTCAACTAAAATTATTAGGCGAACATTAGGATGGAATGCATTCTGAGTTAAGACTACTGTCAAGAAAAATATTTGATCGAACTTAAAGCGAGATAGGCAATCGCTGTCTGTAAAATTTTCAAATGGATTCATTGGAGCCCAGTTATGTCTCTCGTAGACCCTCAGAGAGGTGGGCACGGGAATAACAGTCTGTTAGAGTAGGTATCCCATCGGAGAGCTCGTCTTGCTCAGTATTAAAATTTAAAACACGGAGAGCGGGCGAACAGAGCCTTGTAGGAATAAACCCTCCACAAAGGCGAGCTGTTTCTTTATTGATGGCTTCAGAAATGTGACCCTCTGTTAATACCTACGCCGGCCGTTGCCTGTTACAAACTGTTCATTAATCATTACCAACAACAGCCAATGTATGATAACTTCAGGGTTGCAGCATATATAAATTCAATCCAAGTAGCACCCACGAACGACAAAATAACGTTTCTGACTTATTTGGTGACGCACAGTTAATATTTACAGAAGATTAATTTTATTCATTACTTGATTTTCCACGAACGAGTTTGGTACATGTTTAAAATTCAGAATCAAGCATCAAAGGGTTTCCACATCGGCGATTCTTTGCCTCCTTATAAGTGCACTATTATCCGTATATTTTCTTCAATAATTAATCAATTCTGGCACGTCGTACTAAAGTCGACAAATATTACTCAATTGCAGTAATAAGTTAAAAGCGCACCAATGTAAGTATGTAACTGTAGATTTTGAAGATATAAAAGTTTATACAGTTCTGGTAAGAAATGAGTCTCTAGATAAGTTATCTAAGCAGGGCATTCTCATTCATAAGATAGCAGATTGCAAGAAAATACAAATAAATGAAATAAAATTAAATCAAAGTAAAGATTGTATTAAAAACTGGGAAGATGAATGACAACAGGCAACGAAGGGACAAAGAGAAAAGAATACTTCCCATTTGTCAGGCAGAATTATAAATAAAACTACGTATATCACAGAACTTTACTGCGATGTTATCTGGACACACGTTTCCTGTAACCTACTTAGAATATGCGATGTTGTTGCAGGCCATGTTTCCACAGTTGCTTAATTAATTACCAGTTGAAAGAACACGCCAATGCAACTGC
Source organism: Vandiemenella viatica (assembly GCA_031002005.1). Taxonomy (NCBI): domain Eukaryota; kingdom Metazoa; phylum Arthropoda; class Insecta; order Orthoptera; family Morabidae; genus Vandiemenella; species Vandiemenella viatica. The sequence goes on along the minus strand of CM061914.1, from coordinate 57,953,591 downwards.
TTAGTTTCATCGTTCAGTCGTCTGTTAGCGTCAGCTGCTTTGTTTATGTCTTGTCGCATCCTTCGGTTGTCTGCTGTGGCCATTTTGTTTGTATATGTCATGTCTCGGGCCGATAGCGCGAGTTTTGAAAAGTGTGAGTATGTGTGATGGTCTTGTTAGAATGTTTTATATTTATGTGTGATGTATATATGTGTGGGGTTTTATTATACCGTTTGTGTTTATTTTGTTTTGTCTGTCGAGTTTGTGTATATTAAATTGAGTAACGTTTTATTTGTGACGTTTACTTCGTCGTTTAGTACCTGTTTGCCTTCATTTTTTGCTTTTTGTATATATAAGTTTTCCTGTATAGTGATTGTGTTGTGTCTGTGGTTGTTGATAGTGAGAATTTGCATATCTGTGTTTATGTTTGTTGGTGTATGGTCATTTTCTATGAGGTGTTCGGCAAATGTGGAATGGTTACTGTATTTTAATGCTCTCATGTGTTCTTTGTATCTGATTTGGAATTGTCTTCGAGTTTGCCCTATGTTTGCTTCACATTTTTGACAGGTGAGTTGGTAAATGCCTGGTATTTGTTTGTGTCTGAATGGGGTCTAATATGTCTTTGCAGTGAGTTGTCAGTTCGAAGTGCAATTTTAATGCCTTGTTTTTTGAAGATGTTTGCGATTCGGTGTGTGTATTTGTTAGAATATGTCATTGCATACCATTTCCTTTTGTTTTCATTGTACTGTGTGGTTTGTGTGTTTGTTTGAACTGTGTGCGTTGTAGATGTGTTTTTCTGGTGGGATTTATGTGGTTGCAGTTTGGTTGTGTTGTTTATTATTTGTTCTTTTTCATTTGGTTAATTATTTTTCTGTTTATTGTGTCAACTGTGTGCGGTTCATATCCATTTTTTGTTGCTATTTCCTTTATTGTGTTGAGTTCTATTTGGTCGTTGATCTTTGTCTGTGAGATTCTGTTTAATCTGTTTAGCATGAAACGTATTGCAGCTTCTTTGTGATTGTGTGGGTGGTTTGATGTGGAATGTATTATCTGGTCTGTTGTTGTAGATTTTCTGTATACTTGGAATGAGTGTTTGTTTTCATGTTTTGTAATGGTGAGATCCAAAAAATTTATTTTTCCTATGTCTTCTTTTTCTATTGTGAATGTATTTTTTTTTTTTTTGTGAATATTGTTTATGTCCTGGTGTAATTCATTTATTCTTTCATCTGATTCATTTATGAGGCATAGAATATCATCAACATACCTCCACCAATACAGAATCTTGTATCCTTTCTGGGGGATTAGTTTTTGCAGTATTTCCATGACATATACAAACAAAATGGCCACAGCAGACAACCGAAGGACGCGACAAGACATAAACAAACCAGCTGACGCTAACAGACGACTGAACGATGATAACAAACAATATTGTAAATATGATACAGGCAAAACATGCGTTGTATATGAAAACGGAGATACGCAGCTGCATACCAGAGTAACAAATGTAAATAGTAAGTGACTTTTTAGCTATAGAATATCACATGCCCATAATTATGTAATAATAGGATAAAACTGTATATAAAAACTGTAACACAGATTCGTCGCTGATGATGCCTCGATGAGAGGTGAAACGCGTACGACGCAGCAATAAATAAACTAAACAGTTGCATTGGCGTGTTCTTTCAACTAGTAATTACTTAGAATAGTTAAGGATGCACTTGCAACAGAGGAGCCAAAACCACTCACCATTTTCTGTTGGACTGTAGCAATTTCAATAATATGAGAGACCAATTAGGGAAACAAATAACTAAATAAGGGTGCAGATGGTCAGTAAATAAATCCGATCTCGTGTAAAAATGTAAAAATTATTTCTAAAATTTTTGCAACAGAGTTTGTAACTACTTGAAACGTATCTTAATGTTCGAAACATGTATTCCTAAAATCATTAAACTACTCATTTAATAATGTCTGAGATTAGTTACGGAAATAAGATAATTAGTGTAAGCACAGAAAATAGAAGTAACTGAATAATTTAATTTTTATCCAACCGAAATAAAACTTAACACTGAATATGAGTAAAATAAAGTATGAAATAAGTTCTCAGATCCACTTGTTTCTTTTAAATAAATATCATAATGAATTCCTAATACGATATTATAACAGTGCTGTGATGTATTTGTGTGTTTGGTGCAACTTTCTTGTTTTGTTATTATCATTGTGTATTGAATAAGAACATGTCCTCAATTTTGAAGAGAATTGAACTGTGTCCTGAACAAAATATTGGTCAATTTTTAAGAACCATTACTTCTGTATTAAATTCGTTTTTTTAATTGTTAGAACTGGATCATAAGTTAGTTTAACTCTTTAAAGTATTTTATTACACTCTTTATACTGGCTTCACCTGTTTGTATGAGTGTAACGGAATCTTTCACTTCAATTTGCACTCATTTCCAGGTGTCCGAGTTATTTGAAATTTTGCACACATATTAAGGGGACCAAACCCTGCTTATTAACGCCATGTTAATTTAAACAAGTATTTCCCAATTTGTGAAAAAACTAGTTGATGCCGGAAATTAATATTTTTACTGAATGTTACATGATGCCAGTAAGTTAACTGTACTAATATCTATTTTATAGGTTTTATAGTTTTTAAGAAATACTTTTTAAATTTATTAATAAAAATATTAAGTTTTTTCTGCAAAAGAGGTTTTTTTTGTGAACATCCTAATAGAGGAATATTAATACTTGTGGTACCAGAGGTGGCTTTTTTTGTCGCGCAGAGTCTCAAAAAATTTCATTCAATTATCTTTCATAGTTTCTGATATAATGGGGCATATGTACTGAAAATTTTAATTTGCGGGAAATTGACTTTAAAGAAAACAACTGCATGCAAACGCACTCAAACAAAATTAACAGCGTAATTCAAAGTGTGTTGTTTACAAATAGCAGGAACAAGAGAATACCAACCGTTGCCCTCCAAGGACAGCCAACACACTCAGGAGTCAGAAAAAAAATTCCCTAATGTGCAGTATAGGAGATATAAAGATCTAAAATACTTGCTGAAAAGTGGGCGTGGCATCGAAACACACGTGGTAAAAAAATGCTATTTAACTGCCCCCCCTCCTCCACCCCCACCTCTCCTAAACCCCCCCCCCCCCAAAAAAAAAAAAATTCAACGAAATTCTTTTCAGGATACTTAAAGAATTCCTTAATCTAGCGAAATGTGATGAAAACCGAAAATCATTTTTTTTTCGACCATAGCCATGAAGAACCGGTGACAATACAATCATTTCATAGCAACGTCTTGTTATTATCATTTCTTTGATAGTAACAATAGAAAAATGGTTGAATGTGACGGAATTTTGTAATTGAATTTTAACCCAATTCCAGTTGTCCGAATCGTTTGAAATTTTGTACATGTATTGAGAACTGATGACAACACAGACTTCGTAGCTATGTCCTGATATTCTCATTACTTTGACAGTAACAATAGAAAAGTGTTTGAATGCAATGGAATCTTGGAATTGAATTCTAACCCACTTCCAGATGTCCGAATTACAGTATTAAAAAACTTTAAAAGAATACGGTTTAGTAGCAATGTGAACTAAAAGGTTAAAAATAATCTTTAAATATAAAAATTCGGTTCAATAGCGCAAGGATCTACCACAATTCCGTATAACTTTTTTGAATAAACTTAAAATCAGATTAATGTCACTGATTAAAAAAGTAACTTTAAGGTAAAAAAAGGCGTGAGGTGCTCTCTACGTATGCATAATGACTCTATCTTTACAAATAGCTAGTGACAAAAAATTAAGATTACTGATATACAGCATCCCACGTTTTTTTAAAAAATAAAGTTAATTTTTTAATCGGTAACTTTATTCTGATTTTAAGCTTATTCGAAAAAACTTATAATGAATTGTGGGACATCCTAACAATGTTGATCAAAATTTTTATATTTAAAGATTATTTTTAACCTTTTAGTTCACATTGCTACAAAAGCTTGTATTTTAAATTTTTAAAACTATAATTTTATTTTAATATATCCGAAGCGTATTGTCAAGCGTTTAAATATATCATTAAAATAGGACGTTAGTTTTATTACTGTTGGTTTCCGGTCGAGATATCATTTCACCAGCTCTTAGAATATTTTACATGTCACATTATACATATAACATCTCACATATAACATTTTACGTATCATATTTTACACAAAGTACTTTATATATTATCGCCTGTTTTTTATATTATTTTCTTTGTCTAGATGTTAATCGGTGCATCGTGTAAAAAGTTTATCAGAGCCTGATATATCTTCGGATGGCAAGTCACAAGCAGGGTTGGAACTGGCGTTGGAGGAGGTACTTGAAATGAGGACAGTTTGGTTAGAAAGGTATCGTGGCAGGAAGAATATTTACTGCATTTTAAGAAAATGTGATCCTCTTCTTTGTCTACGTCACAGAGAGGGGAGTCATCACTTTTATCCTACATAAATGGTTGTGTAAAGAACCGTGTCCTGATGGATGTCAATATTGTCTTTTAGCACTGTAATCTCGATACCAGGCGAGTTTTTCGACTGATTGTTGAATAGATGCTTTGAATGGTCCTTCAATCCTATGACGTTAAATTTGAACCGTTAAATATGAGTCTGTAAAGATGTATAACTTCACATTGTTATGAAACATGTGGCTTAGAAAAAAAAAGTAGTTATTATCGCGCGTGCAATGTTTCACACACATAATGTTTATGAAAATTAATACGCACAAAAGAAATTGTTTCTTGGCAAATCAACTTGGATGAACATTCTTGACGCTCAGCTAGCATGAATTTAACTTAATTTAATTGCGATGGCAATTTCCATACACGCCCATTTTTACATTTACCTGTATCCGCCTACTTTTGAATGGATCACCACCATAACCGCCAAGAAGTCGTGGCGTTTTCATGTTATGAAGTTCTACAATTCTGTGAGTAGATTTGTAAATGAAAATACGGTCGCTCAACAACTGTCATTTTTATTCCTATACGCTCAGACGTGTTTCGCCCTTGTGAAATGGGGCATCATCAGTGAGATTTTAGATACAAACAATCTCAGTTTGTGTAAAGGTGTCAGTTGTTGTGATTTAGTGGTGTGTGTGTGTTTCTTGATTCTGGTATGACATGTGTATTCTTTAATGATTCGAACTGTTTTTCATTGGTAGCATCGGTGAATTCATTAAGCACTCTTTGACTCAGTGCGTTGGTTTTGTGAGTGTGATAACTTTTCTGGACTTTTAGTATTTGGATGTCTGTCCTACATATTTTTCTTGACATTGTTGGCAAGTAATACAAAAAAGTGCAGTTGGAGCTATTTTCTGACCAACATGTGGACTGTTTGTATAAAACATTTCATTGATGATGCCCCATTCCACACGGGTTTATTTATTTCTCGTGTCCAGGACATAACAAGTTGAAAGAACAAATAACATTAATTAATTAATATTAAACTATAAACACAATTAAATAGAATGTGACCAGAATTCCGCAATCTTGATGGCCTTCTCGTTTGCCCTGTAAAGGTCGTCGATATTGCAGGTTTCAGGGAGATTCCTGCATATCAGAAGATGTTGTGGGTTCTGAAGCTCACCACATTCACATAGATCGTTGTCATTAGTGTACCCCCATTTTTTAATATTATATTTACATCGGGACACTTCAGTTCTTAATCTGTTTAGAGCCTTCCATATAGCATATGGCTGATTACATCCCGCAGCCGGTGCCTCTTTGATGTTCCTCCACTGTTCTTCAGGCAACGCATTTCGCCATAGTTCTAGACGGCGTGCTCCAGTAGAAGATGTTATGGCTGTAGTTGATTGTACGAAGCTCTTCCTTGACTTCAGCCTTGTGGGTTGAGGTTCGTGTCCAAACAAAGGGTGTCTGGGGTCTGTTTCTTGTTTCCTCTTCTCCCTCTCTGCAGCTGTTTTCCTACGAATGTCAGGTGGTGCTATACCCATGATTTGGTATATTTTACTAATAGGAGTTGGTTTTAGGCAACCTGTTACAATGCGACCAGTATCATTCAATGCTATATCAACCTGCTTAGCATGTGCAGAGTTTTGCCAAACTGGTGCTGAGTATTCTGCTGCAGAGAAACTAAGTGCCAGGGCAGATGTACGAAGCACATTTGGATGTGCTCCCCCAGGAGGTACTTGTAAGTTTCCGGATGATGTTGTTCCGGGCAGATACTTTAAGTTTCGATCCTCCACACGGGTGAAATGCGTATCAGTGTATAGGAATAACAATAACTGTTTTTAAGAGACGGTATTTTCACTCACAAATCTTTAACAAACAACTATGGTAGAATGGTCAATAACCAATTAATTCCGTGAGTACATTATCTATTAAAGTGCTGTACAA
>CM061914.1:57888482-57946219 GCA_031002005.1 Vandiemenella viatica | reverse complement strand
GAGGTGGCTGACTTAGATCACATTTTCTTAAAATGCAGTAAATATTCTTCCTGCTACGATACCAGCTCGTAGAATATTTTACATGTCACATTATACATATAACATTTCACATATAACATTTTACGTATCATATTTTACATAAAGTATTTTATATATTATCGCCGGTCGAGATATATGGCGTTAATAGGCAGGGTTTGGTCCCCTTAATATGTGTGCAAAATTTCACACAGTTTCACTGTATCCTGAACAAAATATTGGACAATTTTTAAGAACCATTACTTCTGTATTAAATTCGTTTTTTTTAATTGTTAGAACTGGATCATAATTCAATTCCAAGATTCCATTGCATTCAAACACTTTTCTATTGTTACTGTCAAAGTAATGAGAATATCAGGACATAGCTACGAAGTCTGTGTTGTCATCGTTCTGAATACATGTGAAAAATTTCAAACGATTCGGACAACTGGAATTGGGTTAAAATTCAATTACAAAATTCCGTCACATTCAACGATTTTTCTATTGTTACTATTAAAGAAATGATAATAACAAGACGTTGCTATGAAATGATTGTATTGTCACCGGTTCTTCATGGCTATGGTCGAAAAAAAATGATTTTCGGTTTTCATCACATTTCGCTAGATTAAGGAATTCTTTAAGTATCCTGAAAAGGATATCGTTGAATTTTTTTTTTGGGGGGGGGGCAGTTATATAGCATTTTCTTACCACGTGCGTTTCGATGCAACGGCCACTTTTCAGCAAGTATTTTAGATCTTTATATCTCCTATACTGCACATTAGGGAAATTTTGTTTTGACTCCTGAGTGTGTTGGCTGTCCTTGGAGGGCAACGGTTGGTATTCTATTGTTCCTGCTATTTGTAAACAACACACTTTGAATTACGCTGTTAATTTTGTTTGAGTGCGTTTGCATGCAGTTGTTTTCTTTAAAGTCAATTTCCCGCAAATTAAAATTTTCAGTACATATGCCCCATTATATCAGAAACTATGAAAGATAATTGAATGAAATTTTTTGAGACTCTGCGCGACAAAAAAAGCCACCTCTGGTACCACAAGTATTAATATTCCTCTATTAGGATGTTCACAAAAAAATCTTTTCTGCAGAAAAAACTTAACATTTTTATTAATAAATTTAAAAAGTATTTCTTAAAAACTATAAAACGTATAAAATATATATTAGTACTCAGTTAACTTACTGGCATCATGTAACATTCAGTAAAAATATTAATTTCCGGCATCAACTAGTTTTTTCTCAAATTGGGAAATACTTGTTTAAATTAACATGGCGTGAACAGGCAGGGTTTGGTCCCCTTAATATGTGTGCAAAATTTCAAATAACTCGGATACCTGGAAATGAGTGCAAATTGAAGTGAAAGATTCCGTTACACTCATACAAACAGGTCAAGCCAGTATAAAGAGTGTAATAAAATACTTTAAAGAGTTAAACTAACTTATGATCCAGTTCTAACAATTAAAAAAACGAATTTAATACAGAAGTAATGGTTCTTAAAAATTGACCAATATTTTGTTCAGGACACAGTTCAATTCTCTTCAAAATTGAGGACATGTTCTTATTCAATACACAATGATAATAACAAAAGAAGAAAGTTGCACCAAACACACAAATACATCACAGCACTGTTATAATATCGTATTAGGAATTCATTATGATATTTATTTAAAAGAAACAAGTGGATCTGAGAACTTATTTCATACTTTATTTTACTCATATTCAGTGTTAAGTTTTATTGCGGTTGGATAAAAATTGAATGATTCAGTTACTTCTATTTTCTGTGCTTACACTAATTATCTTATTTCCGTAACTAATCTCAGACATTATTAAATGATTAGTTTAATGATTTTAGGAATACATGTTTCGAACATTAAGATACGTTTCAAGTAGTTACAAACTGTGTTGCAAAAATTGTAGAAATAATTTTTTACATTTTTACACGAGATCGGATTTATTTACTGACCATCTGCACCCTTATTTAGTTATTTGTTTCTCTAATTGGTCTCTCACATTATTGAAATTGCTACAGTCCAACAGAAAATGGCGAGTGGTTTTGGTTCCTCTGTTGCAAGTGCATCCTTAACTATTCTAAGTAGGTTACAGGAAGCGTGTGTCCAGATAACATTGCACTAAAGTTCGGTGATATACGTAGCTTTATTATCATTCTGACTGACAAATGTGAAGTATTCTTTTTTCTTTGACCCTTCATTGCTTGTTGTCATTCATCTTCCCAGTTTTTAATACAATCTTTAACTTTGATTTAATTTTATTTCATTTATTTGTATTTTCTTGCAATCTGCTATCTTATGAATGAGAATGCCCTGCTTAGATAACTTATCTAGAGACTCATTTCTTACCAGAACTGTATAAACTTTTATATCTTCAAAATCTGCAGTCACATACTTACATTGGCGCGCTTTTAACTTATTACTGCAATTGAGTAATATTTGTCGACTTTAGTACGACGTGCCAGAATTGATTAATTATTGAAGAAAATATACGGATAATAGTGCACTTATAAGGAGGCAAAGAATCGCCGATGTGGAAACCCTTTGATGCTTGATTCAGAATTTTAAACATGTACCAAACTCAGAAACGTTATTTTGTCATTCGTAGGTGCTACTTGGATTGAATTTATATATGCTGCAACCCTGAAGTTATCATACATTGGCTGTTGTTGGTAATGATTAATGAACAGTTTGTAACAGGCAACGGCCGGCGTAGGTATTAACAGAGGGTCACATTTCTGAAGCCATCAATAAAGAAACAGCTCGCCTTTGTGGAGGGTTTATTCCTACAAGGCTCTGTTCGCCCGCTCTCTGTGTTTTAAATTTTAATACCGAGCAAGACGAGCTCTTCGATGGGATACCTACTCTAACAGACTGTTATTCCCGTGCCCACCTCTCTGTGGGTATACGAGAGACATAACTGGGCTCCAATGAATCCACTTGAAAATTTTACAGACAGAGATTGCCTATCTCGCTTTAAGTTCGATCAAATATTTTTCTTGACAGTAGTCTTAACTCAGAATGCATTCCATTCTAATGTTCGCCTAATAACTATAGCTGAAACGGAATGATTGCACTATCAACTAAACAGGCTACATGGCGTGGCACTGGAAAGGTGTGGAGTCCGCTGTCAAAACTTAAAATGTGTCAGGTGCCAGACGACAGTCATTTGACCTGCCACATGTTAGATATGTATTTTGATCATTAGAATACAGAACTTCATTACGCGATTCTCGACTTGCATGTACCAGATTTTTTAAAAATAGTTTTCTTATTTAATAAATGGCCATTTGGCGTTTAGCCACCTAGAGAGCAGAATATTATTTGTTTTATCAGTATCTAGATTAGACTCGTTACTAGGATTGTAACGGAAGTCATTGTTGTGGATGCGGATGTCCACTTCCGCTTCCGCGGATGTCAAGCACTGAACAAGTAAATTTATAATTATATAGATTTTAATATTTTATAAAAAATAAACTTAAAATCAAAATAAGTATATTTTGTATGCCAAATTTTACATTTTTCATAAGTAACGTCTATTTCTATATAATACTGCCACACTGATTTATTTTTTGCCTCATTTTTCAACAACAAAAAACATGGTATGATTTCGCAAGTGAATTAAATTGTTTACATAACTACATACACGTGTAAGAAACAATCTTTGTCATATGAACTTTGCGGAATTCGCGGCTCGACTAATTGAAGCGTCAAGCACAAGGCCACGCCACCGCACATCTCCGTGCCCGCCACCCGCCTTTCCACCCCTCTAGTGGTCCATTCACAGTACAACTTGTAGGACCTACGATGACCTGATTTTCGATAAAGGATTCTTGATGCGCCGTAAAAGGCGTTAGAGGACTACATGCAGGATTTGTTGCATGTTATTGGACTCCCAAACAAGCAACACCGGTCCTTGCTGTCCAACAAGGTATGGCGTAGGATCATGATTGAAGGAAAAATCCTGCGAGTGTGCGATAAGGACACATGGTGTGCCGCGAGAAAGTACGAGTAGAAAGGATCGATTGGCACATTTTGTTGGAACCCCTTTTACTAACGTGAATGGGTGAGCGCATATTATGGTAATTCTACACGGATGTCCTATAAGCTGGACCATGAATAAGCTGCTTTACTGTACATGCACATTCAAAGTTGTAAATTCGTCGCTTTGGTAATAACACAGTTCAGTTCATTGTTATTTTTATTGCAAGATCGTCAGAAAATACAACCACGTTGTTGTTAACTAAGCGACGATGGGAAGAATCTCGTATAAAGAGAAAAGAATAATATATATATATATCACAATGGTAAGACAAGACATGGAACAAGTTAAAATCAAGAGTTCAAAAATACTAGATCGCAAAATCTTCAGACAAAAAATACAAGACTGGGTAGTCATGCCAGAAACCAAAGCCAAGAAGACCGGCACAACATGGACAGAAGAGAGAAAACTTGCCATCAGTGAACGGATGTGAGAATACTGGAATGGCAAAAGAAACTCAGACAGAAAATGACTACGTTTTGCGTTATCTGTATAGGTCTATTCGCATAAAATAATAAATGTATCACAATGTAAACGAAAGTTTTCCTATTTAATAAATGGCCATTAGGCGTTAAGCCTCTTAGAGAGCCGAATATGATTTGTTTCGTCAGTATCTGGATTAGATCAATATGACCCGTTACCCAACTTCAGTCGTAGTTTGTTCAACAATGGAGACACATTTGCCTGAAGTCACTTAATAGCCGGTTGTTTATTAATTTGAGAGCTTATTTGATAGTGAGAATTGCTCTTGATATTCAGAGATCATGACGAGAACGGAAAAAGGAGCAGTGGAAATAACTACCGTTAGTTAAAGATTAGAATGTCTCCGGCTGTTTTTGTTTACTGGGATCCAAGATCGACAAAAGTGGAAAATATAGCAGAAATTAAACGAAAATAGTGCAGGGACACACTGCGATCTTTCCTGCCAAACGCCAACTAATTTAAGCCACTATTTTCCCAGGATTCACAGTAGGGTAGCTATGACTTGAAGAAAGCTGATAACATTTGCAACCGTACATTCGAGCTGTTATGTTGTATAACGCTTCCTCGGGTGTCGTTAACAGCGACGATCGCAAACCAAGAGATTATAGATCCTAGTAATATCGCTCTAGGGAAAGATCTTCCAACTCGAGCTCACTTTGGCTTTTTGGTACGATGACATTCCATGGGAACATGAGGATCCTTGGAATGGTCAGTGGAAAAAGAAGGTAAGGAATCCAAAGAACTATGTGTCTTGAGAGCACCAATGCAGACTTAGGTCTATGTACAGAACAGCGGAAGTCCAACACCAGAAAGCATGAAGAGAGACGATCCACCGAATCGTCGGAATCAGATACCAATTATTATAATTCCCTGTGTGGGAAATGGATCAGTCTCATTTGCCCTACATCTATAAAAACGGTTATTTATTTTTTTAACTACGTGTCAAGCGGCAAACGAATCTGAAAGCAGTATACACTGCCCTCTATCAAAAAGCCTTGAAAGCTAGCTGCTGCAAGCACTTCTTTTCTATTAGATACTGTCTGCATTTACACTTCTTGAGTCAGTCCTGCTGAGTTACATGCAGCGATTTTCTCTTAGTAGAGATTCTTGCCAAGGGAGCGTCTATAAACCACGTAGCTCCATTTTGGCCTCCTGTGAATCCCCCCTTCTTCCCATGTAGCCCGACGTGGCTAGCCTCTACCCCCTCCCCCCCTCTCCCTCCCCTCTCGTAGCACGTAGCATTTTTCCCTCTTGATTCCAGAAGCATTTTGTGCTGTTTCCTCTTGTCAGACTAAACATAGGAGATAATTAACTGACGGAGATAATTAATTGACGGAAATAAATATTCACTCGGTGTTGAGTGTTCTATACCTCATTTTAACTGTGACAAATAATATGAATGGAAAGCTACGTGGTCTGGCTCGGAACCCGTCCCACGTAGCCCAGCGTAGCTTTCCAGCCAACCCCTCCCCCCCCCTTTTTCATACCGAACCACGTAGTTTATGGACGCTCCACAACAACGTGAGTCTAACTGTTTCCTAATCTCTTTATCTAACTGACAAGTTCCACAAATCAAAATTCTTTCTGGTATGTATTTGTTCTGAAACCAATGAGGCCACTTGAGAACAGTTCGCAAACGGTGCTACACAACTTTCCAAAATAATACATCAAGAAATGTTTCATTCCATGGCAGAAATATTGGATCCAGTTCAAATGTTCTGGCACTTACTACTTAGAAGAGGCAGGACTGAGGAATTGCCGGAAGATGTTTATGTACGACAATTTCCTAAACATTTTACACACAACTAAGCTCCATCAGTTCATTATGTAGCGTAGAGGCCAGATATCTTGTGTCAATTAGTATTGCTGGAAAGTATTGTGTATTTATGGAAACTATGCTATCTTCCATGTATTATAACCATAACACATTGCAGTTACTATTTTTTTAAATATATTTAATGTACAGACACAACTATCCTACAATTTTGTAACAGTATAGATTTCGGAAAAACCATGTGTTGTTGGTCGCATGATTTGGATGGTAACCCAAAATTAACTTATTCTACTCCTAAATAAGAGGACAAGTTCTTACCTCCGTCTGTCTAAATGTTTCTGTATATCTGTTGATAATTGTGATGAGAGTGTGTTCAGGTATAACGTGAATTTTCTGTGTGATATATTACTGTTACTATTATTATTACTCCGTGAATCACTAAAAGTGGGTGGCGGAGAGTGCATCGTACTTATCGTAAAGTGTAATCGTTTGTGCATAGGAAGGGATATACGGGAGGCACCCAAGGGCTATTTTGAGGAACCATCCCACCATTTGTCTGGAGCGATCTGGGAAAACCATGGAAATCCCAGAACAGGATGGCCGGAGAGGTATATTGAGACCTGCTCCTAAACCTTCCTATTCCATTCCCTAATAGCTGGTGAAAAAAATGAGTGTAGATATGAATCGGTTCTAGTCCTGATTGCTCTTATTTTCTCGGTCATTCCTTGTTATGAAAGTTGCTGGTAGTAATATGTGTTTGCTGTCGTCCTGAAATACGTCAATAGCGAATTTTTCAATTAGCTTCTGTTGAGAGCTACGCCTTCGGTATTCCAGGTCTTCTCAACCCAACTTCTTCAACATCACATTTACGATTTCCCTCAAGCTATGAATCGGACGGTTCTACTTTGGACTTTCTCCAATGCCTCCATTCATCCCTTTGGACCGGGGCCCCAACAGAACAACAAATCTGCAAGTGAGGACGCACCTGTGCTTTGTACGCAATCGATTTAACTTCCGGTGTACACTGTTTTAAATTACGACCTAGAAGTCGGAGCATATGATTTGCTTTCCCAATTACCTTCACAATATGTTCATTCCACAACAAATGATTACGAATTGTTACCCCTAGGTATTTAGCGGAATCTACCGTTCTAAGGACAGTGTCATTAATTGTATATTCAGAGCTAAATGGTGTCACCTTTTAACTTATATGCATGACTTGGCAATTTTTAGAGTTTAACTACAGCTGTCAGTCTTTGCACCACGCGATTATTTTCAAAGCATCGGCTTTTAATTATACCGATTGTTTATATAAAAGGAGGGAGAGGGACGATGCTAGAATATTAAGACCAATTATTCCGGAGTACGCATCCAACGGTGTCGAAGGCCATTACTACGAGTATACAGGGTGTTACAAAAAGGTACGGCCAAACTTTCAGGAAACATTCCTCACACACAAACAAAGAAAATATGTTATGTGGATATGTGTCCGGAAACGCTTACTTTCCATGTTAGAGCTCATATTGTGGACGGCTGTGATACAATACGCCTTTCTTCAGGGCTGCATCAGCGCATCAGGGATTCCATGCGCGGAGGGTGGATGCATGTATCCTCGCTAACGGAGGACATTTTGAACATTTCCTGTAACAAAGTGTTTGAAGTCACGCTGGTACGTTCTGTTGCTGTGTGTTTCCATTCCATGTTTAATGTGATTTGAAGAGAAGTAATAAAATAAGCTCTAACATGGAAAGTAAGCGTTTCCGGACACATGTCCACATAAGATATTTTCTTTGTTTGTGTGTGAGGAATGTTTCCTGAAAGTTTGGCCGTACCTTTTTGTAACACCCTGTATACGCACTGTAGAGAGGTTTGGTATTCAATAGTCACTTTTTTCTGTTTTATTTTGAGGATTTTATTATTTTATAGCCTTATGCGTTGTCGACATCGAGACCGTGAGAGATGGAGAGAAATGGTGACAAAGAACATCGTCTTTTGAAGGAACCATCTCGGCTTTCGCCTGGAATAACTTTGAGAATCCAAGTAAATCCGAAATCAGGCTGATTTATCCACCAGGCTCAGTGCTGTTATTGTGGTATGCAAACTGCCGACTAGGAATTGCTCACCACCAACTCTCCTACCCTGCCGATCAAAACACCAAACACCAATAACGAAAGTTTATTCTACCAGAGGATGTTAACTTCTTGTCCAACACAGTTACAGTGCATTAGCAAATTCAGTAGAACTCCAATTATCAAAACTGCGACTATCCGAATCGCTTAAGGCAGTCATATTAAGACGTGCATGGAACAAGTTGAAAGGTATATCAACTGAAGAAGAGAAGGAAAAGGAGAAAAAGGAAAAAGAAACTCAAGAAAAGGAACGGGAAGAGATAGGAGAAGATGCGGATGACATGTCACTTGAGGAATTTAGAAATATTCTTCTGAAAATTCCTGGATGTTCAGAAGATGGTGCTGAAGATATAGGAGGGTGGGTGATGTGTGATTCGTCAGTCCCTGGGTATGAAATTCTAAATGATAATGAACTTATTGAAAGTGTGAGAGAAGAAAGTGCCGAGGAAGAAGGTTTAATTTAATTTAATTGCAATGGAGCACACGCTCCGGTGGCAATTTCCCCCTATCCTGCACCCACCTACATTTGCCCTCTACAAATTTTATCTTTAAATTCTTTCAAAGTTTTCGGTAAATTATTCATCATTTCTCTTGGTAACTCATTCCAATCCCTGACACCATTAGCTAAAAACATAGAATCTTCCCACACCCTTGTGCCAGCTTGTGGTCATGGTCATCTTTTCCCTTCTATGCACTACTTTTCATACCTATTGCAATATCTGTCCATGCCTCATCACCAGTATATGCCCTGTACACTCCCATGACCCTCCTCATTCTCCTCCTTTCTTGCAATGAATCCCATTTCAGCTCCTTTATCATATCCGTCACTGATTGCATTCTGCGATAATTTCCAGAAACAAATCATGCAGCCCTTCTTTGCACCCTCTCCAACTCCTGTATTTGATACGTAAAATGAGGGTCCCATACTACACTACCATATTCGAGCAATGGTCTCGCCAAAGTTTTGTAACCCAATTCCTTTACTTCTCCCGTACATCCCATCATCACTCTCTCCAACAAGTGCAGAACTTTGAAAACTTTTCCTACCACCTGTCCAATGTGTCCAGGCCAGTTAAGCTTGTTATCAAAAGTAATGCCACCGAGCTTGGTGGCGTAACGGCTAGCGTTCTGGCCTCGCATTCGGGAGGACGGTGGTTCGAATCCCCGTCCGGGCATCCAGATTTGGGTTTTCCATGGTTTCCCAAATCACTCCAGGCAAATGTCGGGATGCTTCCTTCAAAAGGCCATGGCCGAATTCCTTCCCATTCCTTGCCCCCCATCCTTTCCCGTCTCTAAAGACCTCGCTGTTAGAGAGACGTAAAGCAGATTAAAAAAAAAAAAGTAATGCCAAGATATTTACATTTCAAGTCTTCAGCAAGCAATTCTCTGAGCTTAATGTCGAAGTTGAAGCAGACACGGGACCATCAGCTAGTCAAGCATTTGCGGCCTTGAAACTGCGTTTTTAAAAAATAATAATAATAAAAAAATGCACCTTCTCACTGTCAAGCGAAAGCGTGATTTGGCTGCCCGTAAACGGACGAATAGTCAAACAGCTTACTTTGATCGAGATGTTCAGCAAGCAATGACTTATTTACAGTACGGTTCATACACACTGTACTAATGTACAGCACTTGTAAGTGTGTTTGACATGTAAAAGTGTCGCCTTTTCATTTAATTAATTAAAAACTCTTTTTCTTTAAAAATAGTCTTTTCTCCCATTTTCAGCATTCATACAGTAATTAATTAAAATAGACTCTTTTTCGGAAAAAAATCCAATTATCCTAATTTTTGATTATCCGAATGGGATCAGGTCCCAATTGATTCGGATAATTGGAGTCCTACTGTTCTTCCTCGCGGCAGATTAAATTAAACAACTACACGAATCTTATTCGTTTAATCTTAACTCTGCAATACAACTCTGTCATACGCACTACGTTTCAAACTCGATGCATTTCTGTTAATTAGCATAGGGATTCTTAGAATAACTTCAGAAGAATAGAAACTACTAATCGGTTAACAAAATCCAAACATGACAGGATGTAGCCAATCAAACATATCATTGGGAAATTTCACAAAAACCAAAAAGGACACTTGATGGATTCATTGAGCATAATTCTTTTCGAAAATCTTTTGCAAACTTGCCATTATTTGAACATATTATTTTAACCGAGTGTGATAGGTGAGTGGTTAACACTCTGGCCTCGCATTCAGGTGAGTACAGTTTCGAATCCCCGTCCGCGCATCCAGATTTGGGTTTTCTATGGTTTCCCCAAATCACTCCGGGCAAGTGCCTGGATACTTCCTACAAAAAAGGCCATGACCGAATTCCTTCCAGTTTCTTGTCCCCCACCCTTTCCTGCCCCTAATGACCTCGACGTTGACGAGGCGTAAAGACATAATCAAAAAAATAGTTTTTAAAATACTAGTAAAACTGCAGCCTTGTCATGCGTCATACAATTTCTGCGATATAGCATCAAGAATTTATTTCTTCACCAGCAACATTGAATGTTTACCATGGGCACATCGTACCTGTGATGTTTCATTACTTGCGTAATACTCCTCGCCTGTGCTGACTCTTCGTCTTGGCCAGGAGAGGGCTGGCCGACTCATGAACAAACAAACATCGCTTAAGCTACAACTGGGCCAAAGAAAAATTAGTCGTCCATTATTTTTGGAACACCCTTAATTGATACAAAAAACGTTCTCACATATTATCTCTGTCTACGTATTCCTACGTTTATAACTCGAAAACTGTTAATCCAGTTTGCGGGTAATTTTTTTTTTTTTTGTAGGTTCATTATCCGGTCATATTACGAGCTTATTCGATTACGATAGATAAGATAGGTTTTATGGGAGTGGTAATATTTTCATTTACCTGCAGATATGTAGACAAGAACTAGAATAAATTAACCGAGTGAATTACTGAAGAATTTACCTAAAATGGTGAACGAAGCTAAGACAAAGATGACTAAAATTTAAAAGTAGGTGAGTAGAGAAATTTCCAACGGGGCATGGACTCCATCACAATTAAATTAGAAAAGCGAATTTTACTGAAGTAATTCAGTATTAACTGCATTTTTTCCTCAAACAATATAGATACACCAATCGAATGTAGTGTATCACAATATTAATTGAAAACTAGCCGACTAAAATACTTAAATGATCTTTTTTTCGGTGCCATATCGATTTTATCTGTAGTATGGCTACGTTTTTTGTCTGGGATCCCTATTTTCAGTTGCTTATGAATTCAATCAAGCTAACATCTTCTGGGTAATATATTAATTGAAACCCCTTTTGAACTCTTGTAATTATGGTTAGAGCCACTTTATCTACTTTTTTTCAGATTGTGATTTTGTGTTCACTGCTAAAAAGTATTATTTGCGCGAGCAAACAGATTACGAAATTCTAGTTCCCCTTTTTGGCTTAATTTGAAAATGATCGTTTCTTCTATATTTAAGATACTCCCTGTAGACCTCCACTGATCGCTTAAATTAATGATTTCTCTGGAATAATGATGAATCCACGCAATGTAGCGTCTGCTAGTTGACTACGTCAATAAAGTCATCGAGACCGGTTGTTTTCGGAAGGCGCGGATTCGGATCTCCATGTGGCCATCCATATTTCGGTTTATCGAAATCACTCCAGGTGAATGCCAGGATTGTTTTTTATCGAGTTTCTTCCCATTCATTGTTCAAAATCCTTATTAAACAGAAAGAGTATTATTTAATAACACACCTAACAGTAATTTGTTTTCAGAATAGTGTAAGGCTAGTAAATATACAATTTAAAAAATTAATTACCTCAAGTTTGTATAATTTATAGAAAGGGTACTATTATAATGTTTGTTGAACGTAATACATCATAAAAAATCGATACATAATACGTCTGTCTTTAGCAGATAAATCATATAAAAATAAATTTTACGGTACATCTATTAGTCAAAGATGAATTTAAAAGTTTTTTCGTCAAACTTAGTTCATGTTTATGAAAATTAATTTAACTAATAAGAAATCGGTTATAAAACTAATGGCGCAAACTAGAAACAATGTAGCCCACTCAGGGATTTTCATTGGCACTTAACTCAGCCTTCACCTCTAGCACAGCTTGCTGTGTAATGTGAAGTACGCTTGAACGCTTCCGTGATTCGGATTCCACGTTAAACTGTAGGTCCTCTGTACCCGGCAGGATTGCCGGGCTAGGTTAAGGCGTCTACGACAGGGGCGGAATGCGCAGCCAATAGAAACCCTGTCACCAGGTTATTACGACCACATGAAATAATTATTATTATCTGAAGACTAGTATCGTTGTTAGTCTTGCCACAGGCAGGTCTCCTTTTTTTTAACTTTGCGGTGTATCCAGTTGATTTTCAAATCATGTGAGAAATTCGGGGCTTTAGTGCATTCCATCTAATTGTATTGGAATGAATCAAAGAATGCTAAACAATCAGGTGAGATAAAAAGTCACTGTGGTAAAGGAGGGAAAAATAAAATAAACCGGTGATACGAAATAACGATATAGCTTGTTGAGAGAAGAGCTTTTCCAACGTTTATTCTGATCGGAAAATTTTCCGGTTCCAGGAATAACTTTAGTAAACGCGTTGTTAAAACTGGTACAAAAAAGAAAAGTTTATGAACTGAGGTCCTTAATCTATGGACGATTTTTTACAGTTCCAGCTCATTTATAGTGAGTAAGGCAAATACAATGGTCTGTTTAAAGAAGCGTCCAGGTTTTTTTTTTTGTTCTACGAAACCAGAGAAATACAAATCCAGGCCTGAAACTTCCAAAATTGTATGTGTACTGACAGAGGAAAAAATAAAGACAAACACCTACGTGTTCCTTTATTAAAAGATTTCAGATATCTTTCATTAGCTGGGACTTCTCGGAGCCTTCTTCTTAGTCGCATGACGACTTTGCCGTTGACACGGTGACTCCGAATTCGATGACGTCTTATTGATCGAGGCTGGACGGCGTGTCGAATGCGGTGCATTTTAAATTGTGACCCTCCGTGCATCACTAATAGCACTTTGCAAAATTAAAGAGTCCCGGTTACTAGTTGACGCTGCTGGAATTTTCTAGAGGTGCCGTTGCGTCAAAGTCGACCTCGCACCGTCTTCTAGGTCACGAGAAGATTCGATTGGCGCCTCTATCCACGCTGACAACCCCTTGTCGGCAAACACCACTGACAGAGTTCACGAGTTTGTGTGCTAGTCAGGTCGATAAGAAAGGCTGTATAACCTTTCGACAATCCGTCAAAAACAAACCAGTTCACTTATGTCGTCAGCCTTCGACTGGTTTTATGCTATGCTTCATCTCAATCTATCCTGATCTTTGGTAAGATCGTTGTTTAAAAATGCTAAGGTAATACCAGTTAATGGATATGGTACAAACGAGGTCAGCTAGACTTGTTTGTGAAAATAGAACACGACACGGTCAGTGACTGATATAGTAAACGAACAGAATTGGCAGTCACTCAGAGATCGGAGGCTGGTAAAGAGTGTCCTGCAATGAATTTGAATTTGCCCGCCAGCAGCAATGGTCTGGAATTTGCTAGCTGAAAAAACTCTGCAAAGGTCTCATTGATGTTTTTTACTTTTTGAGTGTAATTAAGCTGTGCTACTAATATCTTTCGTTCTATTTTAATATTTATCGTAACAATAGGCAGGTATTATGTGGCCCGCAGGCTAATTTAGAATCAAAATTGTGGCCCGTAGGCTAACTTAGAATCGAAATTGTGGCCCATCTTTAAAAATTGGTTGGGCAGCCTTGATATAAGGCGTATGTTGGTGATAGACTTTCGACAGATGCTGGGAGAAGAATTCGAAGTAGTACCTGAAAGGGGAGATGTAGGCAAGACCAAAAATTAACATTTAATTTGAAGAATAATTGGAAAATTTTCATTTGTATCTAAGGGAGGCTGAGATTGGAATAAAATTACCGAATGATAGGCTGAACATGTCTCATGCAATGAATTAATTGAAACAAAAAATTCAGGTAATTCAGTTAGGCGAGTACGGAAGTTACCACAAGGACGAATGCGTCATAAAATTAAATAAAAATTATAAATTAGTTATCCTCCTCCACTTAAACCTTCCTATAATAAAATTTCCCCACATGTCAAGATTGTTACACAAACTTCTTTCTAGCTTTACGACTCGTCAACGTTGAAGTCATGAGAGGCAGGAAATGACTGGGGGGAAGGAATGGGAAGGAATTCGACCATGGCCTTTTGAAGTAACCATCCCGGCATTCGCCTCGAGTGATTTTGGCAAACTATGGGAGGATGCTCCGTGGTTCGGATTCCACGTTAAACTGTAGGTCCCAGAGGAAAGGAACTGGCCATCCTACCTCTGACACAATGGCTTAGTATGCCTCCTTCGGGAGGATCCAATCAACCTTCGGGTTGTGGACTAAGTTAAGTTTTTTTAAGGGAAACCAAAATCTGGATGGGCGGACCGGGATTCGAACAAACATCCTGCGAATGCGAGGCCAGAGCTTTACAAACTTCTTTCATTGTACATCATTTTCGAAACGTGTTCATTTCATACCGCACATTTAGTACCAAAAGTTATGGGACACCTCCTAATATCGAGTGGAAGTTAATTGCACACCCAGAAGGTTACGTGTAGGGGCGGATCCAGGATTTTGGTTTGGGAGGCTCTTGAGCGGATTTTGGTTTGGGGGGGGGGCTTGGCTTGGGTGAATTTTGGTTCCGAGGGTTTGCCTTCAGTGGATTTTCGTTTTGTGGGGGCTTGAGTCAGCCATGGGGTAGCCTTTATAGCCTCTACGGGCCTCAAATCCGTAGAGCCAAAAAAAAAAAAAAAAAGTTCTAAAAAATTACAATGTCGGGGATGGACCTAGATACTTTGCGGGGGAGGGGGAGCTTGAGCCCCCTAGCCCCCCCCCCTTGATCCGCCCCTGGTTACGTGCAAACTGAAAATTATTTTCACAGCAAAAATAATACCACCAATATGGAACCATTTATGTCAGACAGGTAGCGCTCAACTGTATAGTCTAGCAAAAGTTCTAATAAAAGGGTTTCAAACAGTTCCTGAACTGTTACAAGGTTTTCTACACGGGAAATTGCTGTTAAAACATGTTCCATTATTCACCGCATTTTCCGTGCTGTGTTTTCTGACACGATAATGTACATATTAACGGAGGAGAAATGGGTATTTAGAATTGTAAATGAGATCTGTTTTCTGACGTCAATAATAAAAAGTTTGGCTGTGGAAGGATATCTTTAATTAAATTTTCTTGGTGTGGAAGCAATTGGTTTCATATGTTTGTATGACGCTTATGATATAAAATTTTGTGGATCCTACGAAGAAAAACAAATAATATTTTGGTGAAGATTTGTAAAAATGAATCTGTTATACAAATCGTAGTGAAAAGATGAATAAAGAGAAATAAAATTCTAACTCTGCCGAAGATCGAACCGACAACCTCCGGTACACTAACACGACCCCTTGAACCACGCGATTCTCTGGTTCAACGTCTTCTCTACAGCTGTACATGAACCATATTTCACTATTTTTAACTCTTGATTTGTGGTTAATGAAAGTCCACCAGGCAAACAGTAGTAGGGTGAGGTACTTGGGGTGCCATATAGGCCTAATATCATTCGCCCATTTCCGCTCTGAAGACCCTTCCTACTCGGACGATTCCGGAAAGAAATGTGAGGAAATTGCACATGGTCAATACTAAAGAATCGTCCTAGTATTTGCGGAGAATGATATTAGCTTAACGTGTAAAACAAAATTCAAGAAAGACAAAAGGTAGAGTGAAAAACAGCCTTTAGTCACTAGAATACAAATTTTATTGTATTACACAAGGCATTTCGGACCCTGTGGATCCATCTTCAGGTTTATATGGTATTTACATTGGTTTAAATTTTTTTAAAGCGCGATTCATGCCTAGTAAAGTTTGTTCCTGTGCTGAAAAATGATTTCAAGTAAGTGTCGTGAAAACATTATGGAAAACTTACCAGAATTAACGAGATGCTGAATAATCAATTTCATATACATATTTATTGCGAAGCACTGTACGGGAACAAACTTTACTAGGCACGAATCTCGCTTAAGAAAAATTTAAACCAATGTAATTACCGTAGACACCTGAAGATGGATCCACAGGGTCCGAAATGCATTGTGTAATACAATAAAATTTGTATTCTAGTGACTGAAGGCTGTTTTTCATTCTACCTTTTGTCTGATCAATACAGTCACGTCAGTACAGTGAATTATGGATAAAATTAAGTTAAAATTCAAGAAGATTCGACCATCATTTGAAACTACTTAACACAATTAAGCGAGCCTTGACATCACTGATGAATAAGAGACACCCACACAACCCCCCAAAGAAACGACAGTATATAAAGCATTCGCAATGACTCGGTGAATTTTAAGCTGTAGATTACAGTTTGATAAGAATATACAAGTCATGACTAGCTCAGGCAAAGGATTGCCGTTGTTAATTGTGCAGACATTCTGTAACTCGCCATTACGAAATTACAAAAGCTAAGTACGGATATCACTTCCGCTAATCACTTGACATGACTGACGTGTTGTTCTAACAGCCAGACTCCACATTTAGCAGATTGGTTTGGTGTTGCCGAAATCGATTTTCTTAAAGCTGGAAGTCAAATGCGAATATAAAAGGCAATAATATGACGTGAGCATCTTTTTGTCTGTAATAATACGAATTATTGTTACACGATTAGACGATCATCGTATTTTTCAGTTAAGACCAGGTTTTTGCTGTCTGACGGTATTAAATCGACAAATATTTTGAAAAGAGAGAACTCTGAAATCGCACCAGTTTTCTTAATGAAATATTTTTGTCACACTGCTGTCTTAATAAACTCAGACAAAGGCAATGGAATCCTCACTTTATGTTTGAATGACCTGCAAATGTTTTCTTATATTTATCACAAATTAAAAGACGAATTAGTGTGTGAAAGATATTCGCTGTAATTTATATCTCGCAATGTATGGAAACAAATTAGATCAAACAGGTGCTTTATACATTCAGGCTTTATCAACTTGCAAATGATACCGCCAGGCTATTGAAAAATTTTTTTTTTATGGAATACAAACTAAGAAATTTTTAGTTGATAGGTAAGAGGTCAGTGTTCGAAACTTCAGGGGAAAAAGGATTCGTTCCCCGTTTTTTAATTTTTCATGGTAACCTGGAATCACTCCATACAAATTTCTGAATTGTTCCTTCCTGTTTATTACTTCAAATCGTCTCTTAGCACTAATAAGCTAACAAAAATATTATTCCCATTAAATAAATAATTAGTAACAGATTTTAAACCATTTTGAATCCATACAACATCGTCATTAGTGATGTGCCGGATATCCGTATCCGTATCCGTATCCGCGGATATCCGAGGGGGAAAAAAGATCTGTATCCGTATCCGTATCCGTTACTTTTTTAGCGGATCTTTAACGGATCTTTTGTAAAGAATTTCACTAAGCAGGTATATAAAATTTTAAAGATATCTAGCAATGAAATACTATTAACTTCAATTCCAATTACTTCATATTTCTTAAAATCTAATATCTGGCACATTTAAATGGCAAAACTTGATTATTTAAACAAATATTTTACAAAATGAAGTCTTCAGGGGTGTACCGCCGGATTGTGTTGTGAAAACACGATATTTAGACGACTAGCTCCGCCGTCTTCTTCAGGGGTGGAGACTGACTATCTGTGAAGATGGCGGAGCTAGTCGTCGAAATATCGTGTTTTCACACCACCATCCGGCGGTACACCCGTGAAGACTACATTGCAGTCGTACGCCGGAAAAGTCTCTTTTTTTTTTTAACTGCTTAATGTCTCTTAACAGCGAGGTCTTTAGAGACGGGAAAGGATGGGGTCAAGGAATGAAAGGAATTCGGCCATGGCCTTCTGAAGGAAGCATCCCGGCATTTGCCTGGAGTGATTTGGGAAACCATGGAAAACCCAAATCTGGATGCCAGGACAGGGATTCGAACTGCCGTCCTCCCGAATGCGAGGCCAGAACGCGGAAAAGTCTTCGTTCTTACATTTATTTTACTAGTTTACCAAAGGTAACTCGTAACTTACCACTGCAGTAAGATTAACGTATTATTTTAACTATCTTTATAGTGAGATCAGGCCTCTAATCATTGTGATTTGCTTGCTGAAATTATTTTTAAGGTACTGCTAAAGTGTTTACATTAGATAAAATAATCACTTAAAAAAATAAACGTTATATTTAACATTAAGTTTGGTAAATTGTACTTCAAAAAGCGTAAATTGGCAGTTTTTTCACCCAAAAGCCTATTACGATGAGCATCATAAATTATTCCTGCTACACTTAAAAACTGCTCACTTGGAACGCTTGTTAGAGGTGATGATAAATATGTGCGACCCATGTGTAATAGAGCTCCATATTTTTTACTATTATTGTTAACAGTTTTTTTAACAATCAGGTGCAGCTGATGTGCTGCACAATCAATATTATCTACGTCAGATAAAGTGCAAGAACTCTTCTTGTTGGATCCTTCATCTGTTACCATGCAGTGCACATTCTGTTTGGGATTTCCCACCCTTCAAACATATTTCGAAATATTTCCGAAATGTAATCTCCCGTTTGGCGTTCCTCAAGTATCTCCGCTTTTAAAACGATATTTTCCTTTATAAAATCTTTTGTAATGTCCTGGATACCAATGAAACACGTTACCAACAAGCCTACCAGATATAGGATGTGATGGAAATTCTCTAAAAATCCTTCAATACGACTTTATTTTCGATCCTTAAGTTCGCTGCAGATAAATTCCGTAAAATATTTCCTGCCTTTTAGAACATAATTTGCAATAACATTATCCATCAATCGTCGGGAGCCAAAATTTTCTACGTGTTGAAAAGTTAATCCAGCTAAAGCTATCATTTCTGCAATTAAATAGTTTTAAATAATTTTTATTTTATCCCACATTTTGACTTTTTCTGTGTTTCGTAAAAAAATGTTTATCTAAATTCTCTTTTTACCGTTTTTAAAGACGTTCCCTGCCGAATGTGTTCGCCGGCAATCTTCTTAGCGGAGTCTTCTTTTAAGAATAACTCATATTTTTGTGGGTGTTTCGTCTGAAGATTAATTTTTAAGGTAGTTGTAAATTCATGGGAATACATTCCTTCACAGAGTTTGTATTTAGCAGATTCGTCATTTACTATCGTAAAAAATTTCCATATTTCAATACTATTCTTTTTTGTATAAATTGTTTTTATTTTAATTTAACTTACAACTTCCCAAAAAACAGAAACGCATATAATCTACGCAATCCTATGTCATCCTAAAATATAAACATAAACACGCACAGTTCAAGGTCAAAACACGTCGCGTAAGCTGGACGTTCGTCAATAATAGATCGTATTTGACGACATTTCCACTGTCGGTACAAATTGAAAAAGTTGAGATCCGTATCCGTATCCGTATTCGCGGATCTAGACAATAATGATCCGTATCCGCGGATATACATTTTTAACGATCCGGCACATCACTAATCGTCATTATAATTTGGTGTATTTTATACAAAATGTGGTCTATAAGACTCTCGGTCTTTTCCCTTCTTCCATAATCGTCTGCCTGCCATATTAATCCGCCCACACATTCGCATAAATTGACTGAAGGCGTTTCATTAGAGATTCTCGTATTTTTGTATCTCCTCTGACAGTTTCATTCCTTGTTCTACTATTATCTTTGGTTTCTTAATTTCAGCATTCTGCAATCTACTAATCTCTCGTTCCGATATGATGAACGTCACTTGCACATACGAGATTACGGGTACGATATAATTATTATACGGGAAATATTTAGTTATAAGACATTTTACAATGACAGCGGAGATTCCTTGCCTTGTGGTAAAACTGTGATTTCTTCTTTATTCTGTGAATTATTTTCCTCCTAATGTTCTTAGCGAGTGTGTTTCAAAGCTATTTAATGTGCCCCATTTCCTCCAGAACTATGATACTGATTGGAGTCTAACAACTCATGACCAACAGAACAATTGTTAGAAATCGGCTAGTTCAAAGGCAAACTCTTGTCTAATACAAACACTTATTCTTATACCTTTGGGTTGTGTTACGTTTGTGATGTAGCTATCTGGTACCATAAAGATTATTTCTTTATAAAAATATGACTGTAAAGCTTTATTATGTTAGATATATGCTGTACTTTTGGCCCAAGTTCTCAAATTGCATTATTAGATGCTGGTAACAAGTGCATATACTGTTCCACATAATAAGTATTAATTAACTCGGGATTGTATTTGTAGATAACAGGAGATATTGGTTATACTAATGGGTTGTAGCTAACTTGTTGTCAATATATAATAACATTATCAATTATATAGTAATATTGACATTACAAATAAGTGTATGTACTGTTCCACATCCCCGAGATTATTCTCACATGGGATCAAAGTGAACATATCTATCTATCTATCTAATATGATTGAAAATAAAAACCATATACTTCAGGAAGTAGTTGTTGCTGTTTAGTCTATTTTGAATGACTGGATAGCAACGTTATTTTTTTCTTTATTTTAGTGTCTAAGTTGTTACTTTCCAAGAAATGTGTCAGGAATAGAATTGAATTTTCACAGATACTATTTTCAGTTACTATCGCATTATTCCCTGGATGCTTTAAAGATTTTTGTTTACGGTTTTGCGCCTCGTCGAGGTCGACGTCGTTAGAGACGGGAAAGACTGGGGCAAGGAACGGGAAGGAATTCTGCCATTACCTTTTGACGGAGGCATCCCGGCATTCACCTGGACTGATTTGGGAAAACCAAAATCAGGATGCCCGGGACGGGGATTCGAACCCGCGTCCTCCCGAATGCGAGTCCAGAACGTTAACCGTTCACCCACCACACCAGGTGTGCTTTAGAAATAATACAACTCACACTTACATATTTTATGTCTACAAGATATTTTCCAGTTTATGCATTTGCAAAATTAGCTGTTCACGTTGAACAAGTATAATATTATTTTTCGTTCTGTTTTACATTCTCTAGCGTAGCCTTGTCCGTAGCTCGAATGCGGCTGGTTTATTCGCTTGCTTACTCTGCAGGCAGCCTTTCGCAGTGTGACTGATCAGCAGTCAGTCTCTGTTGTGCTGAGCATACATTCCGATGACGCCACCAGACACAATTGTCTGACCACTGCGTGTCACACGAGCTCTCGAGTTCGCCTCCTCAGGGGTCAGTACTGGTGCCTGTCGCAGAAGTCCAGATGGCAGATACTCGGCCCTCCGTCGCCGAATTCTTCTCGGGTCGGTCTGTGTTGGTGACGGGAGGTACTGGTTTCTTGGGGAAGGTGCTGATCGAGAAGTTGCTGAGAAGCTGTCCAGATCTGAAGGCTATCTACTTGCTGCTCAGGCCCAAGAATGGACGCACAGTAGAAGACCGCCTGGCAGAACTAAGAGAATGTCAGGTAAAAAAAATCAATCATCTCTTAGCATGTTTGTTTACCTATGCTAAAGTGATTCCAGCTTTCCATCTGAAAAACTACTCGTTTCACCAACAGAATAACAAGAAATTAATTTGCAGCAAGAAATAGCGTAGAATTTTTATCCTCCCCCGTCTACTTATGGATTAGATCGTACCCAAACTGGTGGATGAGTGGCAAAGGTAGGATGAGGGTTCGATCCCCGATCGCGCAATCCAATTTTCGGTTTTCCAATCCTTTTCCGAGATTATTCCAAGCGAATACTAAGATCAAAAGGACTCGACCGATCGACCGATTTCCTTCCTGTTCTTTGAGCACATCTCTCCCACGACTCTACGAACGATGACGTTTTGATAGAAGACACTTTCTTTTGCTTCGGATTCTTCCAAGTCGATGACATTAGAGGCGGAGCACATTAAGGACAAAGAACGGTAAAGATTTTGACCATGGCCTTTTTCTTTTTTATTAAGTTATCATCCGGCATTCACCTGGAGTGATTTTTTAAAACCATTGATAGCCGATTCGAACCACGGCCTTTAGAATGTCAGGAGACGATTCGTAACCCCTTCGAAAAAATAAAAAAATATATCTTTTAGATTCTAATCCTGTTCTAGAAAAGCTGTTACTATTCACTGTAAATGTAGATCTGGTGCAGCTCTGTAGAATCATCTGAAGCAGGGTTATCAATAGAGGTAAAGGCTGGAACCCACAGAGGTAGGAATAAGGGAGTATGCAGACTTGGCCGATTTGTCCAGAACCTCGCTACCTGCATTTCTGATCCCCTAGAATTTTTCCACATCTTCCCGGTACTTGACTGATAGTAGGCTACCGAGAGTGGTGAGTGAGCGGTACCGTTCAGGCTTCGCATTCGGGAGGACGCGGGATCGAATGTTCATCCGGCCATACAAATTTGAGTTTTCCATGATTTCACCAAATCACTTCAGGAAAATGCCGAGATGATTCCTTTAAAAATGACACTCCAAAATTCATTCCCGTTCCTTATCCCCAGTCCTTTCCAACCTCTAGTTATCTCTAATTATTATGTTCGGCAAAAATTATTCTATTTTTTTGTTAAATTTGTATGGCCGGATGAACATTCGATCCCGCGTCCTCCTGAATGCGAAGCCTGAACGTTACTGCTCACTCACCACTCTCGGTAGCCTACTATCAGTCAAGTACCGGGAAGATGTGGAAAAATTCTAGGAGTCAGAAATACAATCGACTTATGCAGTTCTGTAACATTATTCTTTTGATTTTTACTTGCCGACGATTTCCATTCAGTCCATATGGAATTACAAAATTATCAGAAATTTTGAATGAATATCCAGTATGAATCTTTATAGATAAATCTAGTTTCTTATTTACTCATTATTTTCTCGTTTCAGAAATTTTGATTTTCAGTTTCTTTAAAAACATAATACTAATGTTCATAAATCACTTCACAAAGTTATGACCATTAAGTACATATGTGGTAGCTTTATAATATTATACATTTTCAATTTGGAAGCTTTATTTGGTACGAATGCCAATACCATGCAGCTGTAATAAGTATTATAGTAATTACCGGCTTAACTCATGCACACTATTTCAAAGATATTGCAACAATTAACACTTCCGAATTTAAAGCCAACGCCTCGAGAAATATGTCAAAAATACAAATCACTGTTGCTGTCTACTAGTTTAATGACTGTTTCATGCCAGCTCTTATCTTACTTATTTTTCGAGACTTGGCGCTCAACACAGCAACATATTTAAAAAACGTTTAAAACAGTTGCAATATACGTGCATGGAAACAACGCAGCAGGATCTGCAACCAGTTGTTGATACATTGCTAAGCGAAATAGTCTACAAACGGTTACTTTAATATTTGATCTAGTTACTGAATGTTGGAATATCATTGCAATTTTTGACAAAACTTCATAGCAAACAAAACTTTTGCTGGAACACAATAATCTTTGATTGGAAATGATAATATAAAAAATGGATTAAGAATGATTAATTGATATGTCACTTCTAGACACCAAAAATTCATTCGAAATGGTACTACATCAAGTTACACAGTAAGAGGGTTTGTGGTCTGAATAAGATTTTGTTAATTTTATTTATTCAATATTTAATTGCGATGGAACTTAGGCTTCGGTGACAATTTCCCTAATCAGCTATTTAAACACTTCTTGTGTTATTTTTTTATCTTAACTTTCGAAATTTTCGAATTTTAAATTCTTTCAATGTTTTTGGTAATTTGTTTATTACTTCTCTTATTCCATCCCTGATATCCTTACGTACAAAAGAAAATTTTCTCATTCCATTGCACCTGAAATCGGGTGTCTTTTTTTCTTGTCAGAATGAAAAAACTATCCAATATTAATTGGGAAAACGTCACCAAAATGAAATCACATTTTTGGAGGATGTCTAGAGCCAACATTCATTTAAAAATTCATACAGCATTTCGACGAAACTCTGTCTAACCAACTTGTAGCAAATGATTCGGTAGTTACCACTAAGAGAAGAACTCTGACAAATGCAGTGGTCCTAAAATTGCGGTCTCATAATGTAATGTTCGTCAAAAATTCAGTTTAAACAACTAAAAAAAAAAAACCTAAAATGACATGAATTAGTAAGACAGTTAGCGTAATATAGTATGGTTTTGCTGTGAATGTAGGCAAACATTGTTAATTGCAACAGTATAAACTAGCGCAGCAGTATGAAATAAGACGGGAATACCATTTAAGTTAAAAACGTAAAACTATTAAATTTCTGTGTACATATTGGTGGTGGCAGTGTTTTAAATTACCGTACCTATCTCTTCTGTTGTGAATGGATCTATGATTTTACGTGCAATACGAACCATGGACTGTGCGTAAGGTTGAGGTTCTGAAAAAATTCCATCCAGTGGCGGATTTTTAATCCAGGAGCCTCAATGATAAGCCACAAGATCGAGACAAATACATTTGTGTAAACGCCATTACAGTGAAGGGAAACAAACGTCTTTCCAATATTAAAATTTTTTCACTACAACGGGATTTCAACATGGTACTTCGAACTTTGAGAGCAAGCGGGCCTCGCATTCGGGAGGGCGCGGGTTCGAATCCCCGTCCGGGCATTCAGATTTGGGTTTTCCATGGTTTCCCCAAATCACTCCAGGTGAATGCCGGTATGCTTCCTTCAAAAGGCCATGGCCGAATTCTTTCCCATTCCTCGTCCCATCCCGCCTTTAAAGACCCGACGAGGCGTAAAGCCATAAGTAAAAAAAAAAAAAAATCAAGTGCCTTTACCACTGAGTTGCCAGGCTGCTCAATACCGTTGTTGAAAATTTAACATTGATTCGGTATTTAGTACTAATGCATGGTTTATGAAAGGGAATGACAGTGATGAATTTCGAAACAGTAGGTAAAGTGCTCATTCACGATTTGTATTCTTCAGTAACCTAACGTTGACTTCCTTTGCTACATTAACTCGCATAAAATATCATAACATCACTTTTCAACTTAGACTTTGTCTTGTCTAGAAATTAGTTAAATAATCTTGCATTGCGTCCAATTTACTAATTTATCTGTTAATTGTATTAATACCTCATAACCGATTGTCTAATATAGTGTTCCTCTGTGTTAAGTTTTACTTCCATGCAAGTCCGAAAAAGTGCTGTAGTTAGCAATAGCATGTCAGAAATTTTTACCTGAGTTAGTACGCAGTGATTGCTGAATTACGCATTTACTAATGTAAATAGGAGTTATGCAAAATAAAATTTCAGAAGTAAGTTCTGTGTTTATATCAACTGATATTTTAGGCGCAAAGTGATTATAACCTCCATCGCATCCACTTTAGCTGACTTATCTGTTTTTAGTTCCTTGTTAGTTTAGTCCCACAAACGCATTAGAAAGCAATGAAAATTCGTGCTAGCGTGGAAGCAATCTGATGATTATTTAAACGCTTATTTTTATGCAATTTTTTTAAATTAAGATAACGGTTATTCCATCGAAAATTAAATAATAGCAGAATGAAATTAGAAAGTTACCTATATCGTGCCCTTCCTTCACTTCCGCAGAACTACAGTTTTTTATTGCTTTGGCTTACATTTCGTTCAAATATTTATCCCGGTGATAAGTTCGTGCCATTCATTAATTTCCTAGAATCCTCACTCTAATTTACTGAAAGGTAATATTAGAAACAAACTGTAGCATACTCATTGTTTCTCCTGGAACATTTACACCGCATTAAACTCTTTCTTTTCTTCCTTGATTGGTTTCTTTACATCATGTGGATATTAGTGATTCTCTGCTTTTATTCCAGCCCCCCTCCCGAGTCTTACATACCGTAAACCGGGGTTACTTTGATACACTTTATGGACTTTTTTGAGATTTCAGAAAAAACTGAACCAACTTAAGGAAATAAACTGGGCTATTTCGTTAGATCTGTCCTTCCTCTATCGAATAATGGTATTAAAAACTAAATTAAGAATATTTTTCACCCAGAAATTTTCCTCCATTTATGTACCAAAGTTGCCCCGTGAAGTTGAGAAACTTTGGGACAAGTCATTTTTCTGGTTAAAATCAATAGGAAAATTGGTTGGTGCCAAAGTTAGAGTAAAATCATTTTATTTTGTCTCAAATTATACACATTTTCAGCTATTGTTTTTGTGTTTCTTTCTGCAAAGGCTTCGGCAGAAGTATTTTGACCCGCTCTTCTGCCAATCACTTTGACAAACTTGGGTGACTTCAGAAGTCTTTTGGATGATGTACCCCATTAAGGATTTATCAATGAATATTTCAAATGTGTGTATTTAACTTGATATACAGTGTATGTATTTCGCATTCTCAAACTTAAAGAATTTTTTTCATTAAGATTTTTTTTTTTTTTACCATTGTTAGAAAAATTAGCTATTTAATGCCACAACCTTAGAGACCTATCAGATATAATAAGAAGTCAGTTGAAATCAAATTTAGAGCTATTTCCAATTTAATTCTTCATTGATTTTCCAATTTCATCAAATTAAAAATTTGTAGGGGCTGAAAGGAAGCAATGCCATTAACATACCTAAATTAATTTTTTTTGGCACTGAAAACTGTATTTTACGCCTTGATTATGAATTGCCATACAGAGAAAATATAATATGCCTCATAACTTATTGGTAAACTATCAGTTCAATTGCTTTGATACTGTCCCAAAGTTGCCCTGCGGAAGTCGTGACATTACAAAACATTACCAAAATTTGTAGATAATATTGTTTATATTTTTTACTATTGTCTAAAAAAATAGCTAAGACAAGAATTACTTGTTGTAGCTATCTGTGTTTTCACGTCTGCTTCTAGTTTTTCATTGCAATATGAAAGTTTGCGGGACAACAGAGCACTTTGAAAATAGTCTCAAAATTAAAAAGTGCTACCTCTCATAAAATTTTGTGAACAAAGTTCTGAAAAACTGCTGGTATAAAGCAGCTAAATTAACACTTCGAATGACCATAACAAAAATATTATATTTCGCAACTGGCAGCTGCAGGAGATTTAAAACACCTGAAAAACGTGGTGTCTTAAAGTTGCCCCTGCTGTCCCAAAGTATTCCCGGTTTAAGGTATATCCTAAATTATGCCTCGGCAAAGTATTTTTAGACCAGACCTCTTCAAATATTTAACATTTTTCTTCAAGTTCACAGTTCCAGTCTTGTTTCTCTTGAACCTTCCTTTCAGTGTTAACGCCAGTGTTGCAACCTTAACGTAGCAGTTAGAGTTGAATACAGGGTAGAAATAAAACCCATTCAACTGAAATGACAATAGAGGCGAATCTGCTTAGTCTGACAGTCGCTGTCCTCCTCTGACACGTGCCTGTCAAGTCAGCACACGGAGGAAGTCGGCCAATGGTCTTATTACCAGCCAAGTGTTAACAAATTAAAAACAAGGACACAATAAATAATAACGGGTGTAGTTAAAATC
The DNA here is from genome assembly GCA_031002005.1 of Vandiemenella viatica. Taxonomy (NCBI): domain Eukaryota; kingdom Metazoa; phylum Arthropoda; class Insecta; order Orthoptera; family Morabidae; genus Vandiemenella; species Vandiemenella viatica. Next base: position 57,918,359 of record CM061914.1, on the reverse strand, counting down.
ATCAGCGGGGTGTTTAAAACTTGATTCACTCAAAATAGTCGAGGTCTTTATTGTGAGTTTATTGTACAGTATTTTGCCTGAAGTAACATATGTGTTAATAGTCAAAGGTCGCAAAAAAAAAAATATAAAATAGTTACTCTTTTGGATGCGGTATTAGGAAAATATTGACAACTGTGACCTTAAATCTACGAATCCAAGACTATTTATATATATATTATTTTATTTCTTTGCTGAGGGTTTTACACCTTGTCGAGATCAAGGTTTTTTAATCTGGAGAAGATTTGGGGTTAGGAACGAAAAGGAATTTGGGAAGGATGTTTCAAAAGAACACTACTGAAATCTACCAAGCGTGGTGGGTGAACGGTTAACGTTCTGGCCTCGCGTTAGGGAGGACGCGGGTTCGAATCGCCGTCCGGGCATCGAGATTTGGGTTTTCCATGGTTTCCCCAAATCACTCCAGGCGAATGCCGCGAAGCTTCCTTCAAAAAAGGCCATGACCGAATTCCTTCCCGTTCCCTGTACCTAGTCCCAACCCACCTCTAATCGAATCCGTTTTATCACGAATGCCAGGACCCTGATTATACAAATGGATCACACTGCCCAGCTGCTTTCTTAATCAGTTCTAATACCCTAATCGTAGCGTTCTGTTTAGTTTCATCTCTTCCCTCTTGTGGAATATAGGTTAAGTGATTTATTTTTTGTTTTGAGATAACTATCTTTACCAAAACCGTTGTTATCTTTTTATTCTAACTAAATGTTTACTTGACTGATGCCTTCCTTGGCCATATTGTATATAAATCTAACATCTTCCTTGACCACTGCTAACTACACATATATTCCTTTTTATCACTGACAGGTACAACCTGAATAAAATATGTTGCGGCCCCAAGAAATTTTTTTACTCATTCTGCGATATTTATCACGATCTAAAATGATATTGGTAACCCTCGTTTGTCGCCTATGTTATAGCAAAGCAAAGCTAAGCTAACCACAAATTATGTTACGCCATTTTATTGATTTTTTTACCCTCCCACCTCCCACTTGTCCTTCTTGTTGCTCCTTCTTATACCTCATCCCTCTCCCTTTTCTAACATGTGATGACATTTATGGATGGCTCCTTAATTCTATGCATACGAGTAATGTTAAGCATGGGAGACGATTAATTACACCTGAATTAAATATTTGAAACTGACCAACTAGACGTATTCCAATTTCCTCTGAATTGTACAGCCAGCACCTCTGATGGGCTTCTTGATGTATGAAACATGGCTGGGCTTTCATGTTCCACAGAATGTGTGCTCTTCAATCAGATTTTCCGGCACCTTCGTTGCACTGTGTTGTACTGTTCAGCAATGATAGTGATGTTAAAGAAGTTAGGGTTAATGGCTGCTTCATAGTTAACCGACCGTTCACGAATATTGCTAACCCTGAACGTGTGTTCAAATCTTCAAATAATCTGCAGAACGAGTACCTACCAATAGAGTGTCTGCAGGAACATGGTACGATTGGTCGAACTCACTCCTTGACCAATGATCTTTTAATGGACATCATCGCTATGCACGCACGAGATATTAGACATATTTCCCCTTTGTTTTGAATTGTAATTATTTCCTTTTAAGTATTCTTCTGCTGCTTTACTTCATTCAATTAACTAGATTCAGATTTGTCGGGAGGGAATATGTACTTCTTTTGCCAGGTTTATAAGCTGAGACTGTTCTTTTTCGTTCAAGTTTGGTTTTACCTAAAGCTTCATTTACAATTCTATTTAATTCTTCGCTACGTTTTCCAAATGATAATTAATAGTATTATGTATACATACGTCTCCAATTTGTTTATCGGAAGGGGTCTATGATTTCACCTTTTATTTTTTAAGTGACGTAAATACCTGCATCAGCTCTCATTTCGTGTATTGCGGGCAGCTTTTACTGAAAAACCAAAGAAAAGAACTAATTTATTTCGCAATCTACTGATTCGAAAATTCTTTCAAAACTGACACTTAGTTTACAGGAAAACTATAGCGATCATTCTGGAGTTTATGGTTTTCGAACAACAACTAAATGAGTGATCTGGAAAAATTTGATTCTTCACCACATAATTTCTTTTTCTAAAAAAACAGTAGACAACAAAATACAGAAAAATTTAAAATTTCCTTATTTTTTCCAATGACCAATATAATATTTTTTAGCCATTCAAAAACTAATCTTGTTAAACGTAGGACGTACTCTGTTTAAAACAACTAGTTACTTATTTTTCAAAAGAAGTTTTTAACCTGAGTTTTTTTATTTTATTTAAAGACAAAAATATAATATCTAATCTGAGTATCTCGCATTTGATACTGCTAGTTTTAAAAACCTCTTCAGCCTATAGCAGTATGCAGATCCAGGGATTTTTTAGTTTTGGGTTTCTTCCCCATTCTTATCCTCCATTTGAATTGTACTCACTTCCTCGCCACTGTACTAGTGTCTTCCTTCAACATATCGATCACTTTGCTTAAAATATATCGAATTTCTATTCAGGAACCCGTGTTTTCTTTTGATATTTCTGTATCCATTCTTATTTTCCTCCAGTCGTTTACTGAACCCTCTTACTAGAATATATGCAACTCAGGTCGTCGTACTCGCTTATTCTGTCTGTGACCCGAGAACCTAAGTAGTTATCATCATGATTGTGGTTTGGACTACCAATTGTTAAAGTCCTTCCGCTCTTACAAAGATGTTTGAAAAATCTATGTTCCGTAATATCATTAATTCCACTTACTTTGCAATCGACACGTGGCGTATTTCTTGGTAACTGTTATGACCATCCTTCTCTGTCCTCTAAACTCTAAACATGCATTAAATTTCACTCCAATTAAATCATGTCGCTTATTCAATCTTCAACTTCATTTCGATTCTTACCTCACTAAATCGAGTTATCACCTGCAAATATAATGGAACTGTAACATTCACTGTTAACCACTACATATTCTTGCTGTAGCCTAATTACTTTTTATCTTTTTTTTTTATTAATCCTCAGATGTCGTTGCAGAACGCCCATCCCAGCATTTTAACGACTTCCATGTTCACTCTTTCCACTGATAGCTATATTGCTGTAATTTTTTTCATCATTTTTTTCCCTTTTCGTTTCAGCCGTCTTATGGAACATGACTACTCAACTTCATTTCCTCTTTTGAATTTCCTTCTTCCGTCGCCAGTAATCCTTCCTTTTCTAACTCACATTAGGTTTTTCTTCTTCTGACAATACCCTCCTTTTCCTGACTGGTTTTTGTGCGGACAGATTCTTCACGACCGCAGCTTTTCTTCTGGACATTTCCATGTCTTTGGTTCTTTGGTGTCTTCCGACTTGATTGCACACCTTTTCAGATCCTGATGAACTTCTTTCATCCGTGGAACTTGAGTCTTCATTTCTCTTGAAAGTTGAGGCTTTCCTTGGCATTCTTTCTGGTTACATTCTCTGGATGTGAGCATAGAAAGCTAAGCTCCTTTTCTTAATTATGTTTAAGACATTTTCAAACTTATTATATAATTCTTTGTTAGATCTCAATGAGAACCATTCTTTGTTGATCAATTTTCGTTTATTCGTTCGTTCCAATATTTGCTTCATTCATTTACCAGTCTTTATTTTTCCCCACATTTTTAAATTTCATAGAACAGTTATATCTTCATTCGGGAGGACGTCGATTCGAATCCCCGTCCGGGAATCCAGATTTGGGTTTTTCATGGTTTCCCCAAATCACTCCAGGCGAATGCCGAGATGCTTCCTTAAAAAGGCCATGGCGGAATTTCTTCCCGTTGCTTGTCCCCAATCCCATCACGCCTCTAATGTCCTCGACGTCGACGAGGCGTAAAGCCATAAGTAAAAAAAAATATATATATTTACCACCTGGGACACCTAGCTACTGAACAGCAGTATTTAATTTAATTTAATTGCAATGATGCCCAATCTCCGGTGACAATTTCCCTACACACCCATTATTCCCTACGCACCTACGTTTGCACTCTACAACGTTTTTGGTAAATTATTAATCATTTTTCTTAAAAACATATTAGAATCCCTAAACCCTTACCCACGAAAGAAAATCGTCCCACATCCTTGTGCCTGAAATTGAGTGCCAAAAAAGTACTGTAGATCCTGACGGCTTACACTGATGATAAAAACGGCAGCTTCTGCTTAACATTGTAAAAGCCTTAGCAAGCTTCGAACCATAACTTCCTAAAGATCGGAAAATAAAGTTATGTTTCTCTTGATGTCATAGAGTTCTTACGAGTAGATACACCTAATTCGCTTTTCTAATTTCATCTGCTTATGGATCGTACGCCAGCAATGGCCTTTGTTACTCTGTTGCAGGATACGCATGCCCAATCTGGTACTCATCTTTTCACACCAAATGGGTGGATACTCTGTAGTTTGGTGACAGGCTGCCTATAGCCTGTCCCAGTTGACACGCTTTATCAGTTTTCGGGGATTGCTCCACCCATTATCCAAAGAGAAGTGGCTGCGAACAAGGGGAAGACAGAAGTACAGTCTAGCTGTTGCGCTCATAGCGAGCACTTCCGTGTTCCGGAGCTTAGTCAGCCTCGTAAACAGTCAAGTGAACTTAGAGTACGTCAGTGCAGTGAAGGGTGTATAAAATTTGAATTGCCTGAAGATATACTAAACTAGGCTTCAATTCTTAGCATCTACTGAAGGCCTGGGCCGTGCCCTAACATGGAAGAGCCCCCAGACACGGGGCAAATAATCAACGCGGCACTGCAGCCGTGTTATTTTCCAGAAACAGCCTCTTCAGCCCCGCCGATGATGCACTTTCAACAAGGTATCGAACCACAGCCATCTCATTTTCATACGCTCAACTACCCAGGTAACGACGCTGCTTCTGCAAGCTGCCCCTCGATCGCAGTGTTGAACAATGTAAATTCGGAAGAAAGAACTGTTAAACGGTCTCGCATAGAGGGAAACCCTACTGAGCTACCGAACGAAGAAATGTCCACTGAAACGTTAAACAATCCAGTGAGTGTGCCCCAGGAGTTAGCTTCTATGTCTTCAACGGTGTTCTACCCAACTGCTTCAGTCGCAGAATTAGATCATCAATATGATAGCCGTGATCCAACCCAAAAAACATTAAACGAGGGTACGGGCATGGATATCACAAGCGTTCCCGCGGTTCGTGAAGGAGTTCAAAGTATATTATCGATCAATCGGAACCCTACTAACCAAAATAGTATATCCCAGGTGCCAAGCCCCAACTTAAATTCCAATAAAGACAGAAGTAAGAATAACCGATACAGCCGCACAGACACCCACTTTAGCCTCAACAAGTGCATTCCAAAACTGTCCTATAATCCCTATCCAACAAAAGAGTCACGTCACCAAAGTAAAGCGCTCTCTCCAAACCAACCGATATATACTACTACTACCGTAGACCGCAACAAGCAAAGGCCAGCAACACCAAAAGCACAAAAGTCCCATTACCTTCCTGTTTATCAAAGAATGTATGTACCCCATCAAATACCAATAACACCTATCACACAGAATCCCTACCCTCCTCAACCCAACGATAAGGAAAAGTCCCCCTCACCCGAACAAGTAGCACTCATAGAGAAGATATTGCAAATGATTCTGAAGATGATTCAAGAATGTCAAGCAGCTCCATCTGATACTTCCCAACTCGACCCACTTCGTCACTTTCTTACCAACCTAGTAGGAACCAATTAAAGAACCGAATACTCTCTCTAAAACTAGTTAATTGTAAGGATTCTACTCATTGTAATGTCGAAAAAAAAACAACTATAAGGAACTAACAATAATGTATATTTCTAATTATGTCTGAGCAATTGTATTTAAACATAATGTGTCAAACCCCTTTAGGGGATAAACAAAAATGTTCCTTTCTGATTAATCAGTTTACTTTGTTCTATCCTTAATATTTTACTCTCTTACCTATATGTAAAATGTTTATATATGTATGTACAATTGGATGATGGTTGTATAGTGCCTAGGCCCTTAAAGCCAAATAAAAATTAATTAAAAAAGACAAAAGTAAAGCGGAAAGTGCTCATCCACTGCACGGACAAGCACTTCCAGCCCAGAGAGTCAAGTCCAGGAAAATTGGACCCAATTGGGTCACCTGAAAAGGCAAGAGTAGAACTTGGGAAAACTAAGGTTCCAGCATCTCTGGACCACTGAAAGTTCAGGGGCGCGTACCACCTGAGCACAAATAGGATTGGAATGTCTGGAAGTCCTTAAATCGATTGTGGGCAGGAGTCGTCAGGTTTAAGGCAAATCTAGTGAAATTGGTTTAGATTGATGCTACCACCATTGAGTGCGAATATGGTAAGGAACATACCATGAAACAAATACTAGGCCAAATAGTTTAAAAGCGATTAATTTGTGCAGTGTTTAGCTGTGTTTCTGATGTTTGTGACTGGGAATAATAATAATAATTATATATTTATTTATTTCACACCTACAACACACGACATTACAAGTTAAGTCAAATAAAGTTAATTAATTAATTTCAAGCTTATAGGCCACAATACACAAATTAAATTGAATGTGCAGACCAGAATTCCGCAATCCTGATGGCCCTCTCATTTTCCTTAAAAAGGTCGTCAATAGTGCAGGTTTCAGGTAGGTTTCTGCATTCCAGGAGATGCGGTGGGTGCTGCAACTCACCACAATCACGTAATTCGTTTTCAGTAGTGTGACCCCATTTCTTGAATTTTTTTTTTGTTTTTTTTTTTTGCATCGGAGCACTTCAATTCTTAGTCTATTTAGTGCCTTCCATATGGCATATGGCTGATTACACCCCGCAGCCGGTTCCTCTTTGACCTTCAGGTAACGAATTTTGCCATAGTTCTACACGGTGAACTCCTGATTAAGATTTCATGGCTGCAGTTGTCTGTATGAATGTCTTTCTTGACTTTAGCCTCGGGGTTGAGGTTCGTGTCCAAACAAGGGGTGTCTAGGGCCAGTTTCCAGTTTCTTCGTCTCCATCTCTGCAGAATAATAATAATAATAATAATAATAATAATCTGATTATGTACTTAAACACGAATTTCAGACAGTTAATCTCTTCCGCTTTTGGCATCGGGGTCTATATTTGTTGATGTTACTTCGTATACTTGTGTATATTGCCGCCACTATGCACAGTCGTGAATATCACGGAGTCGCTGCTTAACTTAAGCTCGCGTCTCCAGACGTGAAAGTCGCTCTCGACTGCGGCTAAAAGTCTCGCAGTCTATGGCTACGCTTCCTGCCGACGTTAAGGTCAGAGGTTACGTTGACACTTGTTTGGTTGCTACGTCTGGGTCTGACCTTTCCTAAACAGCAGTACCGGACAATAACGCACTCCGATCACCCTGCCGCTCTTTACCTCCGCGTTTAATTTTAGTTGCGCCTACTTCCTGCTGTGGTCTGAGCTTAATTAATTTAATTGCGATGCACCGCACGCTTTGGTGGTAACACGCGATTTACACCTTTATTGTAACCGCCAACAGGTTCCTCAAAAGGTCACGGACGAATTCCTTCATATTCCTTGCCCCCTGTCCTTTGTCGCTTATATTAACTTCGACATCGACGAAGCATAAAAAACCAACTGGCAGTGACTGAGGACTGCCGAAAAAATTGAAAACTTAAAACTATGAATATCATACGCACAACACGTCATGCTTATAACGGTAACTGCAGGTATACTATCCGCGCCTGACTTAGCCGCCTTAACCAACCCGGAAGTGCTATCAGGTACAGGAGACCTACAGTTTAACGTGGAATCCGGACCACAGAAGCGTTCTGGCGTACCTGACATTATACAGCAAACTATGCAGAGGGGAAGATCGGGTTGAGAGTATATGAAAATCCCGTCCGAGACAGGGATTCGAACCGGGGACCTTTCATTCCGCAGCCAGACACATCTTAACCACCGAGCCACCAGACAGCTACAACTATATTGTTAACATGAGCATGTTGCTAATGCGAAATCATAAGATTTTTACACATCCAAAAATCGACCAAAGCGTCTAAAGAAGTTATCACTTCAAAAACTAGAAATCTAACTTAGTCCCCAACCCAAAGGTTGGTGGAATCTTCCCGAAGGAGGTGTACCTGGCTGTTGTATCAGAGGCAGGAAAAAATTTTCTTTCCTCAGGGACCTACAGTTTAACGTGGAATCAGAACCACGGAACGTCCCGGCGCAGCTCATATAATCAAATACAGCTCCTAAAAATTCCTGCTCACCACGGGATTTGAATCCGCTATTGGAGAGAGAAGCTTTCGGAAGCAAGCGCCTTAATCGCTGAGCTATCACAAACTGCCTTATTATGGAGTATACGTGGAGTTTGTATGAGCAATGTTGACAGAAATTATGGTGGGGGAGGGAAAGTAGGAGAGGGTTTAGGTTTTTGTAAATCAAACGTAAACAGTGTTTTTCAATTTGTTTTAAAGTATACGTATGTAAAGTTCCATCAAAATCGGATAAAACTGTGTGTTTGTATGAAGAACGTTGGAAAAAACATTCATCTTTATATATTAGATACAAGTATAATGTATACTTTCACTGCTGTCCAAGCGCAATACGTCATACTTATAGCTGCAGATATACTGCTATTACAGCATGTTGGTGACGTGAACTCAAAAGATTTTACCCATCCAAAAACATCCAACGCACGTATTATACGTGTAACACGTCACTTCATAAATAATGGCATTTCAATGTTGTTGAACAAAATGAGTGATTCTCAAATGGGACTATAGTGCGTTCAGTTAATAGAGGCGATTCAATGTCACTCTATCCCCATTCCGCTGCCCTTACCCTTGTATGTGAATAGGAAAGAGTTCTGCTGACAAATTTGCCAATTAGCTGCTCGGAGGGGTAGGCGAACTGGAGGGGGTATTGAAGTGAGGAGCGGGGCATGAGGAATATAACCTTGAGCCGCCAGTTGAGGGTGAACGCAGTGTTCGCCGAAAAACCGACCACAACTATTCCTTTAACTCGTGTGCTTCAGTGTCGGATACACAAGTTTTTAATATGAGAATAATGTTGCTTACTGGATAGTGAGAGCTGTACAGGAACGTTACAAACAAACTTAAGATCTAAGCTCGTATGCTCAATCCAGCCCGATTGATGAGCGGTAAGCCTCGGGTGTGGCATACATAAAGACGCGAGTTAAAATCCCCATCCAGCCAATCAGATTTCGGTTTTCATCTTCTTCTTCCCATTCAATGATTAGACCTGTTCCGGCTTCAGGCACTACTCCAATCTCTTCTTTGGTCTACCTATTCTTCTTCTACCTTAAGATCTGGTTCATATTTTTGGTAATCGTGCATTATCCATTCTAAACTGATGGTCTCTCCAGTTATTCCTATGTTCCTCTACCTTGTCATTCAAACTATATATTTTCATCTCCTCTCTTATAGTCTCATTTCTTATTATATCTTATCCCTTTAAAGATCTTAGAAACTTTATCTCCACTGCTTGTTTGCGATTTTTGTCTCTTCTCTTCATTACCCTAGACTCACTTCCGTGGAGAGTGCCTAGAAATTGCCATCACCTTATAGAATTTCATCTTTGTGTCTCTGTGCGTCCTATTTCCTAAAGTTCTAGCTATCGTTCCAAACATCATCATTTGATACTTGTTCACTTTGTTATCATTATCTTTTCTTACATTATATCTAATCTCATAACCAAGGTAATTATACTGCGAAACTTGTAACTATTTTTACTCTAATAGGGTCTCGATCACAGCAAGCCATTACTTTTGTTTTGTTCGTATATATGATCAAGTTGTAGTGATCTCAGCATACTTGTTATTTATTATTTTTTTATTTGTTTATTGGCATTAGGATTTTCTCCATACAGCCAGCAAACATCATGGGTATAACAACAGTATGTACGTATATCAGTAGCAAAATACATAACAATGTTTTGATTCAGTAGGTATACGAATTAACAACAACATGAAATGAAGCGGAAGTAAAAGGTATTTCATCATTGACATTGCCTTTAAAATTTAGCACGACTTTACAAAGTATTTGTGGAGGGTTTTTTGCAATCCATTTTCATTACCAGTAGGTCTTCAGTAAATAAAAGAACGTTTAGGAACATGCCTTGTCCTAAGTCTACACCTTCATTGAATATTCATTCTGTCACATATTATTGTCATCGTTCCGATATATGTTAAAAAGTGTCGAGGAAAGACTGCACCCTTGTTTCATGATTTGGTTAATTGTTAACATTTGCTGTTCAGTCCTTTTTTCGAAGAGCATCTTTCTATTAAAATATGAACTCTTTACTGATTCTATAATATGTTTTGGATATACATTTCTATGAATAATTTATCACAACAATTTTCTGTCTACTTTGTTAAAACCTTTCTCGAAGTCCGCAAATGCAATGAATGTTTGTTAGTTATATTCCCTCCTTTTCTTTATAATTCTAATTATAATCGGTTTTCCATGGTTCCCTTAAATCAGTCTCACTTTGTCCATTTGTCCAGCGTCATAATCACTAAACCCCGTAGCTCAGAAATTCGTAACTACACAATCTTGTGATTAGGAATTGTGCACCATCCGTTCCTACCGTGTCGGCCAAATCATGATGATGTAGCACTAGATTAAGACAGGGTCACAGTAGAAATCAAGTCAGGTTAGAGGAAATGTCATAATCACTGTACACGTAAACCAATGACAGCATTCTCACTGCACGGGCCGGACAGATTAGGGCAAGGCAGGTCGACCAGAACAAAGCGCCAGCCGACCCCGGCAGCGTAGGGGTAGCGTGCTTGCTTCTCGTTGCAGGGGTCGCCGGTTCGAGTCCGGCTTAGGGCATGGGTGGTTTTAATTAAGTGTTGTGTTCGTCTTGTGTTGTCCCTACACATTAGAGAAAATAATAATACTTACAAGAAATCTGTACATTGTAATAGAAACAAACACACTGAGCTGGCTAAATGGCTAACAAGGCCGAATGCCATTAAAAAAAACAAAAAAACAAAAAAAAAAAAAAACAAAGCGCCGCGACCGATCAACCACTGCCAAGAACAGAGTGCTCCTAACCTGAGATGATCGGACGGCTTGTGTGTACGTGCAACAGTCAGCCAGTCGGGTCAGATCGGGTCAACATGGATGAGTTTGCTCGGGTTTTCAGTGAAATTGCGATTCGTTTTACAAAACTATGCTATTGATAGAGATCTCAGAGAAAAACCTCTTACAAAGAAAACAAATAAAAAATATAAAATTGCACAGTATTGCGCAAAAAATTAGAAGTTTATTCATTTATTTATTTGACCTTAGATCTTGAATCCACACAATCAGACTGGTGAAGTTAAAAGGTAATTATATTAATAGTATGTAAAAATATTCAGATATATAGATACATTAAATATGTAGGTCACTGTCCTTAATATAATCCTTGTTGAAAAATAAGTGATTAAGGTTGTGTAGTGCCTGTCAGTTGCAGGTGCAGTAAGGTATGTTTACCACCTTGATGCGAAAAAGATGACTACGAAAGGCACCGTGGTGGAATCTCATACGAATAACAGAAGTAATGTACCGTCGTATCTTTCGCTGTGTGTCTGTACAACATCACTGAAGTATCTGGCACATTGTCATTAGTATTCGCATGTGAACATGCAAAAAAAAAAATAAAAAAATGAAAATAAAAAATGAAAAAAACTTACGTTACTGTAGATAATTTAATAAAATTTGAAATGTGTAATCTAATGTTAATGATTCAACTTGTGAAGCGACTCTGACAGGTGACACGTACGTACGCATCCTGGCTGATCACCTGTATCCATTCATGTCCATTGTGCATTCCGACGGACTTGGGCAATTCCAGCAGGGCAATGCGACGCCCCACACGTCCAGAATTGCTACAGAGTGGCTCCAGGAATACTCTTCTGAGTTTAAACACCTCCGCTGGCCACCAAACTCCGCAGAAATGAGCATTATTGAGCATATCTGGAATTCTGTATAACGTGCCGTTCAGAAGAGATCTCCACCCCTCGTACTCTTACTGCTTTATGGACAGTCCTGCAGGATGTCTGGTGTCAATTCCCTCCAGCACTACTTCAGACATTAGACGAGTCCATGCCACGTAGTGTTGCGGCACTTCTGCGTGCCCTACACGATATTAGGTAAGTGTACCAGTTTCTTTGGCTCTTCAGTGTAGGTTTCCCAAAATTACTCGAGGGGAACGTTGAAATAGTATCTTAAGAACATGGTTCCTTGCCTATAGTCTTCCACCAACACAATGACTTTGATCTAGATGACGCCTTAACAAAAAAGAGATTAAAGTATTATGTGAATAACTATTTGCTTGTTTCGTTTATCTCAGTCGATAACGGAACTGACTGAAGACTGGGACCCTACTTCCAAGGAACCGCGAGTGAACTGAGCCTGCTCTGCATTAAGTCTATGGGGGTGGGTGAAAGGGGAGGAGGGTGGAGGGGGTGTGCGTGCTACTGATGATATCACCTCATCGCCGTGCTAGAGGCCAGGGAGATAATGCCAAGTTTCAGTTCCAAGATTCTCTCGCGTAGTCCTCAGAGCCACAGTGGCGACTGCAACAATTTCTTTTTTTCGTTCCACGAAGTATTCAACTTAAGACGAGCGCAAAACTATATGTAAAGCATTATTCCATAAGAACACAAGGAAAAAAATGAAAGCGTTCTAAGAGTTTCTTCATTACCTCGTATTTTCGAAGTTTCCAGAACATCTAATTTTATCATGACTCCAGATATTCATCTGACAATATTTTACAAATAATTCGTTACATAACGCCATGGTGAAATTACATTTACCTGATATATGTTTCTATTTTAAGACTTGTAAAATATCCAATACTTTGCTTACCACAACTGTTCTATACTACAAGTAGGTACAAGTCGTGTTATACTAAGACGATGTTTTGCCGGCCTCGGTAGCGTAGGGGCTAGAGTACTAGCTCCGCGTGCCGAAGGCCGCCGGTTCGAATCCGGCCGCGGGCATGGATGTTAAGTGTTGTGTGTCTGTGTGAATGTTCTGTCCGTCCTGTGGCGTCCATACATTGGAAAAATACAATATATACTGGATGACGACTTATAAACTAAAAGATACAATAATTACATTGAGCTGGCTGTATGGCCTTCATTGTCAAATGCCGTTAAAAAAAAAAAGACGATGTTTTGGATATGTTCAGATTTTCAGGGTCAAATATCACGACTTGTTTATCGGATCTAGCTAAAAAAATACGTTGTTGACCTGTGTTTCATCTTAAAGGTTTCTTCTGCTAAATTTGAATAAAATCTCTGAAGTCTTTTAAAACAATAAAAGAAGTATTAAACACAGAGAGAGACGGTCTCGCTAAATACCTAAACATGCAGAGTAAATATCGTAATTACCCAGCAACAGTGAACCCAATGTAAAAATCAAATGAAGGGCAATAAATAAAATCACCCATGTTTTTACATTTAATAGCCTTAACATCAAGTGTCATGTCCAACATAAATACATACATCCCTAAAGACAATCAAACAGCGTCTAAAAATGGCAACGATGGGAAGGACTTCATTGAATCTTACAACAATTTTATTCCAATTTTTTTTTCAGCAGTAGAGTTGTACCACTTGTTTTTAAATAATTCTTTTAAAATTAAATGTTACGAAAAGCAGACTTAATTAAAGTATTCTGTCAGTTCATTTTTTGCAGTTACTTAGCTATTAAATTGCTCTCATAACCTCAAATTTCTAGTAATATCTCTGATCGCTGTAAATCAACAATGACCTGGAGCCTGACATCAGCCAATAGCTATCAGGGTGAGTGCACAGTGAGGCTACGAAATTATATAGTAGTTCTGCATGCGAGCTGCATCTATCTCTTTTTCCAGGCATCACGCAAAAATTACCGAACCATTTTGGATAGGGTGTTAACAGTTTGAAAGCTTACGGTATAGATTAAATCGTGCGGTATATTTTATGACTCTACGCTTCGGGGAACGGAGAAAGAAATGATTATTATTTATTCGTACTGAGAAAAAATAGGCGCCACAGATCACACTGCATCCAGACGAACACAACGTTACCAGATACCCACCAAAGATCACGCTACAACACACATAGGCAATAAATACTTTGGATTCTGTTAATATTGTTTTTAAGTATGTAAATTTGGTGTTTTATTTATTTATTAGGGTACACTAGAACCACTTTACTTTGTTCATATTAAATGGACTTATGAAGGTCTGTAACTGTTTTCAATTGACATGTGAGCAAATAATTTTACCGCAACACAGTTACTTTTGGTGATGTTTTATTACGATTTGCTTGACGCGTTTCGAGACCTCAGTCTCATTTTCAAACGCAAAATTAATACATTTTTAATGTGCGACGTGCTTGTGCTTGTGTTTGTTTCTGTTGGGCATTAAAAAAACTTTTGTAGTTTTCATGGAAATAAATTTTTTTTGGAGTGCTTTACAAGATCAAGAATGCAATTAAGTAGATATGGAATAATTTTCTAATCGAACTTACGTTTTTGAAGGTTTCTTGAAACATGCCATCATAGAAACTTACACGTGCACATTCTCAATACATTAAATATAGGTATTATATGAAATACACTGTTTGAAAGTAAAATTTATCTACACAAAGATAATTCAGTACATCTAATATAGAAGAAACAAAGATAATATACGACATGATTAAGGATATATGTTATTATACATCAGAGATTACTTATGATTTTGCAGATGTGATAACTAATAAACAAAATTACGTTGGTATTTATTAGATGATGGTATCTACATAATTTATAATAAAGTGTCAAAACATTTGAAAAAGGTCACGGAATCACATTCTAATTTTTCATTTAGTATCAAATCTTTATATAATTTATGATGAAAATAAATTTCACATTCTTTCATCAAATCGATATGGCGGCTTTTATTTAGGCGGTGGAGTACCTTCAAATCTGTGTATGTCATTCAGAGGGTAGCCAGTGCTGTATATGTGGGTTGCAATAGCTGATTTCGTGTGTTGTCCGTTTCTGAAGGCATTAATGTGTTCTAGGAATCTAATTTGGAAATTCCTGCCAGTTTGTCCTATGAAGAATTTTGAGCATAGTCTACATGTTATTTTATAAATACCTGACTCTAGGAATGGGTCTGCATTAGTGTTAATATTGTGAATTAATTTCTGTTGTATCTTGTTTTTTTGGTTCTAAATCCTACGATTATTTTGTTTCGGTAAAATTATTTGCTCACATGTCAAATCAAACCACTACCTGTACATCTAAGATTAACACTAAAATAGGAGTAACGAAACTGTGGAATTTAATTTTTGTTGAATGTTACAATGACACTACATTAAAACCGATTACGCTTTACTTCTAGAAGAAAAACAAAAGACAAGTGCATTACTGTGCACAAGTAACAAGGAGGCTCGCACAGTAGCAGCGGGAAAATGTGTTTCATATAATAATACCTTTGTTGTAACCGAAAAGTTGTATATTGAAATTATGTTGTTAAGATAGATGTCGGTGTTAAAACATTGATGTAAATTATTTTACGACGTGCTATCGATAGCATAACAATCGTAAAATTACACTACGTTGATTGCTTTCGATTATAGATTTCACTGCCATACCACCGAGCGTGGTGTGTAAGAGGTAACGTTCTGACCTCGCATTCGCGATGACGCTGATTAGAATCCCCATTCAACCATCTAGATATGGTTTTTCCATGGTTTCTCCAGAACACTCCAGGTCAATGCCGAAATGGTTCCTTCAAAAGACCATGGCCGAATTAATTCCCGTTCCTCACCCCAAGTCATTTTCCGCCTCTAATTGCCTCGACGTCGACGAGGCGTAAAGCCATAAAAATACAGCTGTTCCGAAAGCTGTTCCAAAAAAATGTAATAGCGATAAATATAAATGTCAGAATAGTTCATTCAGGTGACATTGCCTGGATCGTTATCAGTGGCATTTCACTTTAGCTTAAACTAGGATATGGCTCCCAGTCGTTGAGACTTCAGGATTCACCGATTTTACAAGATCAGTCCAGGAATTTTTGCTTAGTTATAGACCATAGATATCTTTCTTGTCTTCCGTTAATAATACATCCTCCTTTTGAATATACCATAATCTCTACCTTGATAAAAAGAGGACTGATACGCCCTTCCAGAAGAGTTTAGCCCCAACACATTTCCTCGTATCCTGGTATTCGGTATCCTGTTACTTTATTGGCTCAAGATAATGACGGAAAGGTCCTCAAAAAAACATTTTTTTTTTTTTTGGTGCGGGGCTATATTCTTATCGATATCATAAAAGCAGGGAGAGAATGCAGCAGAATTCTGGAACATGTCATATGCTCGAACATAATGAAGTTTCTAGATGAGAACGAGTTACTTACACCATGTAAACACGGATTTTCACCGAGCGTGGTGGTGTAACGGATAGCGTTCTGGCCTCGCATTCGGGAGGACGGCGGTTCGAATCCCCGTCCGGGCATCCAGATTTGGCTTTTCCATGGTTTCCCCAAATCACTCCAGGCGAATGCCGGGATGCTTCCTTCAAAAAGGCCATGGCCGAATTCCTTCCCATTCCTTGCCCCCATCCTTTCCCGTCTCTAAAGACCACGTTGTTAAAAAGGGACGTTAAACTGTTACAAAAAAAAAAACAAAAAAAAAACAACACGGATTTCGGAAGAAGAGATCGTGTGAAACACAATTGGCCCTATTTTCCCACGACATAATGAAAGTTATCGATGCAGGTTCGCAAGTTGATGCGGTTTTTTTGGATTTTCAGAAAGCTTTTGATTCTGTGCCACACAACCGACTTTTAGCGAAGATTCGAGCTTACGGTATTTCGGCTCAGATTTGCGAGTGGATACGTGATTTTCTAACTGGTCGACCACAATATGTCGTTGTTGACGGGGAAGCCTCTTCTAAGATAAATGTTACTTCGGGCGTTCCTCAAGGAAGTGTAATAGGTCCACTTCTTTTCTTAATATTTATAAACGATCTAGGTAACAACATCAAATGCTGGTTGCGACTGTTTGCCGACGATGCTGTTATCTATAGGGAAATAAGGTGCTCCGACGATTGCTTAGAAATTCAGCGTGATTTGGATGCTATTTTCGATTGGTGCCGTAAATGGCAGCTTACACTTAATTACAAAAAGTGCAAGGCAATGCGGATAAGTAACAAGAAGAATCAGGTTGTTCACGAGTACAAAATAAACAATTCACCTGTTGACACGGTTGATTCCGTGAAGTATCTGGGGGTGATAGTACAAAGCAACATGAAATGGGACATGCACATAACTTCCGTCGTAGGCAAGGCAAATTCTAAATTACGATTCATAGATCGTATTTTGAGGAATTGTAATGCTCAAACAAAGGAGATAGCGTATAAAACACTAGTGCGTCCGCATCTGGATTACTGTTGTGGGGTTTGGGATCCGTATCGCAAGGTTCTGATTGACTCAGTTGAGAGGGTGCAGAGGAGAGCTGCTAGATTCGTGACTTGTTGCTACAGCCCTTATGAAAGCGTCACAGAATTGATACATAGATTGGGCTGGGATAGTTTGGAAGACAGACGACGTAGCTTGCGTTCGAATTTATTGGAGAATATGCGAAAAAATTTAAATTTCGAGTGCGATGAAATACTTCTTCCGCCAACCTATTTAGGTCGCAATGACCGGAGGGATAAGATGAGAGAAATAAGATGCCGTACTGATACTTATATGTATTCCTTCTTTCCTCGCACTATTCGGGATTGAAATGGGCGGGTTTAGGATTGGTGCTTAGCACCCTCTGCCACCCACAATGTTTGTGATTTGCAGAGTATGGATGTAGATGTAGATGTAGAAAGACAAGGAATTTGTTCACGGCCTTTAGAAAGAACCATCCCGGCATTAGTCTGGAGTGATATCGAAAATCTCTGGATGGTTGGACGGATTCGAATCGGCGTCCTCCCGAATGCGAGACTAGAACGTTACTGCTCACCCAACAAGCTCAGCGTAACATTTTCTGCCTGTACGCAACATAACTGCAAGGGTGCACATAGCGGGGGATAAACTTCTTGAATAATACACCGAATCTAAATAGCCAGTTACGAGTCTTTATTAATATTTTATAATTTTATTTCAAACCAGTTATTAATATCAATTCTTCTAGTATGTTGTTTATAATTTGTACTGAAATTCTACGACTCTTATTAGCTATAGTAAATAACTCATTTCTGATCACGTCAATAATAATCGTAAACATAAAACCAGACCGGAATAAATTCTGTGGTTTTGCATATCAGTAATCAGTGTTACAGTTTAATAAATTCCAGTCAGTGCCGATGAGCGCGGTGGTCTATCCGCTGTGTATCCATCATACGATCAGAATACAATGCATCAGTAAAAACGAGTTATGACATTGCATGTCAGGTGACCGAAAAGTCGTTTACTTTTTTGGCCTTTAATTTCTAATATATTATGACCAAGATTTGTATAGAACTCAAACGAGAAATTATGAAATGTTATGCTTGTTGCATTATTTAACACTGCATTACAAAATAAAGGTTTAGGTGAATTCCAATGTAGGCTTCTGGTCCTTACTGTTGGACTGATGGAGATAAAGCTTTGTATTTCGTCTCCTGAACTCAGTATTCTAATGTGAGTAACATATTTGTCGTAAATGTCCACCGAGGAGTTTACTTTCTGGTAGTCACTTTACAGCATGCTGATTGGGTCTCGGGATCAATTCCATATTTCGTAGATTTATACTCAATCTGCGATACGCAATAACCTTAAACACAATAGCTTTTAACTTCACGTGTAGTTTAATTTGATCTTATAAGCCACAACCAGGTGGGGAGGTGGGGGAAGAATTGCTTGCTGAAGACTTGAAATGTAAATATCTTGGCATTACATTTGATAACAAGCTTAACTGGGCAGGACACATTGGACAGGTGGTAGGAAAAGGTTTCAAAATCCTGCACTTGTTGGAGAGAGTGATGAGGGGATGCACGAGAGAAGTAAAGGAATTGGGTTACAAAACTTTGGTCAGACCATTGCTCGAATATGGTAGTGTAGTATGGGACCCACATTTTGAGTATCAAATACAGGAGTTGGAGAAGGTGCAAAGAAGGGCTGCTCGATTCGTTCTTGGAAATTATCACAGAATGCAATCAGTGACAGATATGATAAAGGAGCTGGAATGGGACTCATTGCTAGACATGAGGAGGGTATTGGGAGTGTACAGGGCGTATATGCCGATGAGGCATCGAAAGATGAGGTAGGTATGAAAAGTAGTTCATGGAAGGGAAAAGATGACCATGACCACAAGCTGGCACTCGATTTTAGGTACAAGGGTGTGGGGAAGAATTTCCTTTTTAGGTAAGGGTGTCAGGGAATGGAATGAGTTACCAAGCGGAATGATGAATAACCTACCAAAACGTTAAAATAATTTAAAGTTAAAATTTGTAGAGGGCAAATGTAGGTGAGTGAAGGATAGCGGGAAGTTGGGTGTGTAGGTAAATTGCCACCGGAGCGTGTGCTCCATTGCAATTAAATTAAATTAAACCATAGTCTAGAGAAATAGATTTGTAAATTGGCGACCAAAATTAAACTTCTTAGCAGTATGGTATTTTTATTCATTACTGTTACGGCTATATGACTCGTTTACAAGGAGGGCATTACAGACTAGGGAGTATTGTGGGCAAAGAACAGCAAGAAATTCGGCCATGGCCTTTATGAAGAAATCCTCCTGGACTTCACCTTTTGTCAGCTATCTGGTAGCAATGTAAAGTATCCCTGTTAAATGCAACTATTTCTTACCTTTTTTTTTGCTGCTCTTTATTTATTAGTTTTTCTCATAGACAGTCTTATAAGTCATACCACCTTTTTTAAATCATGTTTACGTCCTGTGAAGGGCATTTTCTGTATATTTTCTGTTTTCCATGGTTTCCCTAAATCACTCCAGGCGAATGCCGGGATGCTTCCTTCATTTTTTTTTAACTTACGCCTCGTCGACGTAGAGGTCATTAGAGGGAAGGGGAGGGGGGAGACAAGGACTGGGAAGCATCCCTGGAGTGATTTGGGGAAATCATGGAAAACTCAAATCTGTATGCTCGAACGGGAATTCGAACCCATGTCCTTCCGAATGCGAGGCCAGCGCGTTAACCGCTCACTCACCATGCTCGGTGCTTCCTTCAAAAGGCAATGGGCGTTTTCCTTCCCGTTACTTGTATCTAGAAATCTGCGAATTAATAAGCAGTAAAGCTTCAGCGCGGACTTGGCACCCGTACTTTTGGTTGCACTAAATCCGAGACTCACCTTTTTGAATACCGGCAAAGCCGGAATTTGGCCGTAACTACCTGGGAAGTTTCACCTGTACAGCTGAATTTAGTTGGGAGATCCTGTGGTTCGGCTTCCATATTACGCTGGGGGTTCCCTTTAATTGGTAGGTTTATGGGGAGTAGGCTAAGTTACGACAGAGGCAGAATGCGAGGCGACTAGGAGCTCTGGCACTAGATCACTATACGTTTAATAGTCATTGCTAAAATATTCAACTAATTTTTAACGTTGCGTACTTTCGAGATAAAAGGCGGACCCCTTACGGAATTGCAAATTTTTTGTGTTTGGATGTCCGTCTGTTATAGCTTCACAGTTTTTGAACCCTTCAATTTGAAATTTGTAATTGCGTACCACTTTGGTTTTTTCTGCACCAAACGCAATTGTAATGTAAAATTTGAAAAATCTTGGAGGTGAAATTAATAATCATAGGGAGTTAAAGAGGAGTTAAAGGAGTTTTGTCATTAATCTTCATGCTTTTCGCATGAACATTGGCAAATTCGATTATGTTTGAATTTTTTTAATTCCATAATTTGTACGAAGCTTTGGCGAAGTTTAATTGCCATGAAGCATACGCTCCGGCGACAATTTCCCTAAACATCTTTTTTCTAACGTTTTTTTATCTTAAATTCTTTGCGTCCAATTTAAGTACCCATTTACACTGTTTTTAAAAATTCTTTCTGTATTTTTAGTAAATTGTTCACACCACATGAACCTCCACTCCTTACCAATTCAGCCAAGATCTGCTTGAACGCTGAGAAAGAACTGTCGAAATACATATGACATAACCGAAACATTTTAAATTTTGCTATCTGACTGGTTTAATTATACTTAATCGCCATCCTTCCACGATTTGTCGCAGGCATAAGCTACATGTCGTCCTTAGCACAATGGAATCCTATGGCTAGTGCCTGTGTCTAATTTGAGATGCAGACACTTAAAAACATTTGAGAGAATGACTTAAATACATTTAAACAACTTGTATTTCTAAAACTAAACCTCGTTAATTATCAACTGGAAGATATTGTAAATAAGACGAGAAGCGAGCAAATTATCTTATTAATGAGTCAAAAAGTGGACGATGTAATGAAAATTCAATCACTGTTGAACGTTTACCACTGAGAGTGGTGGTGTAACGGATAGCGTTCTGGCCTCGGTTCGAATCCCCGTCCGGGCATCCAGATTTGGGTTTTCCATGGTTTCCCAAATCACTCCAGGCAAATGCCGGAATGCTTCCTTAAAAAGGCCATTGCCGAATTCCTTCCCATTCCTTGCCCCCCATCCTTTCCCGTCTCTGAAGACCTCGCTGTTGAGAGAAGTAAAGCAGTTAAAAAAAAAAATTAACTTTACGCACAGGGGAAAGTCTTACTCTACAAGGAACGGGGAACATTTGTACAAGCCTTTGACCAATGAAATAGCTCTGTTATCAACCGACTAATAGCTGCATTTATGCCAAAACACATTCTAGAATCGCATTACCTTATATGATCTTAGATTTGCGGAAGATTAAATTTTTAAATGTTTAAAGGCACTAGACTAACTGTAATTATTTGAAGAAGCCAAAAAGTGATATAATTAACATAATAATATAATTCCGTGTGGTCGTAAATGACCTGGTGACAGGGTTTCAATTGGCTGCGCATTCCGGCCCTGTCGTATCCGCCTTGAACTAGCCTGACAATCCTGCCGGGTACAGGGGACCTACAGTTTAACATGGAATCCGAACCACGGAAGCCTTCTGGCGTACTTCACATTACACAGCAAGCTGTGCCAGAGGTGAAGGCCGGGTTAAGTTTTTTTTTTTAACTGCTTTATGTCTCTTTTTAACATCGAGGTCTTTTAGAAACGGGAAAGGATGGGGGGCAAGGATGGGGGGCAAGGATGGGGGCAAGGAATGGGAAGGAATTCGGCCATGGCCTTTTGAAGGAAGCATCCCGGCATTTGCCTGGAGTGATTTGGGGAAACCATGGAAAAGTGCCCATGAAAATCTCCGCCATGACAGGGATTCGTACCGGGCACCCTTCGATCTCCAATCAGACGCCTTAACCACTGAGCCACCAGACCGATATATAATTAATCTATAATATGTAATAAAAAGCTCAAGAGTATTTTTATACAGTATAGGTATAATAATTTTGGTTTTCAGGAAGTATAGAAAATAAAAATTATTGTGGGAGCAAGATGCCCTTCTGTCTTCATATTGTACACAATTTTCAACATGAATTAATAAGATATACATCAGTGGTACAGATCTAAATCTGATACGAGTTCAAAAAAACACCGGAAAGAAGTTGATATAAAGACGCTGGTGCAAGTTGTGTCAATTTACAAAGCAAGAGTTTGCACAGCTTCTTTCATATTTTTTGTGCATGAGGAAATTTAAGACCTTTTATTCATGAAACATTCAGTCACAGTTGATTAACTGGGTCCTTTCTAGTTTACAGAAACAAAGTAAAGACCTGAAAATATCTGGTGGAAACAAAGCTGACGAAGTAGTTTTTGATCAGGCGATCGGAAGCGGACGGCTGTTTTTACAGCCGCATGATAAATTCATGGCAGACATTCGACCGGACGTCAGCTCGATATCCGACAGGCGGCGACGTTCACACGAACACGTCACGCCACGTTCAACTGGTCACGGTGACAACATGACGAGCTGCGTCTTCCAGAAAGAGAAGAAACTATTCAAATTAGACATGCCAAACTCGTTTCACTGCACCAAATGACTCACCAGGAAAAAAAATCTGGGAAACAAACATATCCTCAAAGGAAACAAAAATACCAGGGTGGCTCAAAACTATTTATTCAATGCTTAAGTCCCTGTTTCTTTCTGCACTTTTTACTTACAAAGACTTGTAGATACGTGTATATACAGGATTTTACAACATCTTAACAAGTAATTCATGTGGCGCAACATTAGTGCACATAAATCCGAAATTTTATGTAATAATTGTTTTACCAATAATTCCTCCCCTTATCCTCTGTCTCGCTTTGTCTCACACAAACGTCCAGACGTTAAACCCAGAACCGTCATAACCTCTGCACAAAGTGAATACAGAAAAATTGGTAGCACTAGATCTTTCAAAGGCGTTTGACAGAGTAAGCCACAAAATGGTAGTAAATAAGGTAAAAGCTATTGGAGTGGATGAGAAAGTGATTTGCTGGGTAGAAGAATTTTTAAAAGGTAGAAAACAGAAAGTTAGGGTAGGAAATGCGGTATCAAAGGAAGTGGAAGTAAAAATGGGAGTGCCGCAGGGTAGCATATTGGGACCATTGCTATTCATTATTCTAATAAATAATTGTGTTGATTGTTTACTATCTGAAATTAGATTGTTTGCAGATGACATAATGCTGTATAAAAGGATCAAAACGATAGAGGACTGTAAACAGTTGCAGGGTGATCTGGACAATATATCTAGTTGGGTTGGTAAACATGGGATGAAGATAAATGCAAAGAAGAGTCAGCTAATTAGATACACAAATAAAAAATAAAAGGTTAATTATGAATATAAGGTGGGGGGAGAATTGCTTGCTGAAGACTTGAAATGTAAATATCTTGGCATTACATTTGATAACAAGCTTAACTGGGCTGGACACATTGGACAGGTGGTAGGAAAAGGTTTCAAAATCCTGCACTTATGGAGAGAGTGATGAGGGGATACACGAGAGAAGTAAAGGAATAGGGTTACAAAACTTTGGTGAGACCATTGCTCGAATATGGTAGTGTAGTATGGGACCCACATTTTGAGTATCAAATACAGGAGTTGGAGAAGGTGCAAAGCAGGGCTGCTAGATTTGTTTCTGGAAATTATCGCAGAATGCAATCAGTGACAGATATGCTAAAGGAGCTGGAATGGGATTCGTTGGAAGACAGGAGGATGATGAGGAGGGTAATGGGAGTGTACAGGGCGTATACTGGCGATGAGGCATGGAAAGATATTGCAGTAGGTATGAAAAGTAGTTCATGGAAGGGAAAGGATGACCATGACCACAAGCTGGCACTCGATTTCAGGCACAAGGGTGTGGGAAGATTTTCTTTTTTAGGTAAGGGTGTCAGGGATTGGAATGAGTTACCAAGGTGAATGATGAATAACCTACCGAAAACGTTCAAAGAATTTGAAGATAAAATTTGTAGAGGGAAAATGTAGGTGAGTGAAGGATAGCGGGAAGTTGGGTGTGTAGGGAAATTGTCACCGGAGCGTGTGCTCCATTGCAATTAAATAAATAAATAAATAATTAAATTGGTTTAAAAACATCGAAGAAACGACTAGATATTCTCCCAAGACGTTTACATTAGTTACAAGAAGTTTTACATTAGTCCTTTCAGGTCAAGTACAGAACACTTTTTTCATCTTTTCTTTATCTGAAGTTGAATAAACCAAAATATACAAAAAAAAAGAGCTACAGTCTGAGCATATCAGAGAAGCAAATTCAAAAAGAGAAAGTAACAGTGTATGCAGAAGTAAGGCCATCCTATGCAGTAGGACTGAAATGGAAAAGGTAATTTGTAATTGAGCACAGAGCAATTTTTGATGATACTATGAAGGAATATCTTCCTGTAGAGATAATACAAACTTGGCGTCTAAAATACAGAAGCAGATGTATAAAATCTTCTAAGGCTTTCCACCGAGGTAGCGCGTCAGTGTAGGGCAACGTTTCGAAGCCTGCCTCCGGCTCCACCTTCCGGCGAAGTGTCGGATTCAGATGTTGCAAGACAGGACGGTAATTACTGACGGTATCATGCATTCCGGCTCTACCTGGAGTATCATGCACCTTTACAAAGTACCAGCACGGTGAATATCACTACTGCTCGCTCCATTCCAGAAAAGGAATCGAAATAGGAAGCAGAGACGTTACGATTCCCAGATCTGGATAAGAGTCGACTACGTTGTCAAAATGAATCGGAGCTTGATCTACGTATATGATACAGAAAACAGACGTGACCAAATTATAAAACACATTTGAAGGTGCTATCCTTAAAAACGGCTGCTCCACCTTCTAAGGAGATGCTGTCATTTTCTGGGTCAATGAGAGATTCAATGCTGGCAGGTAACGCCACAGCCCAATCTGCTAGTCATTCGATGACGAAAAGAAGTTCAGATGGGATTTAATACTTGCCCCACCTTGCAGAACAATTGATGACTTTGCAGAACAGTTGTCCTAGGCTCATACTGTTGTGTAAATATGAATGTGCTACGGAAAATGAAAGACGATTTGGAGACATAAGTTACCAAGCCAAGCATGTTGACTACAAATGTAGGAGCCTAGCTCTTACATGATGTGATAATTGTAAAAATCTTCACCTGAAAGTATTTTTTTAAATATTTCCTCGAATCTTATTTGAATCAAGACAGTTTTTCATGCAGTAGAACTTCATTTAGTTTATCGCCTTCAATATGAAAGAAAAACCACACAGCTTTGAAAATGTCTTTTTTTTTTTTTAAATGGTTTGTCCTCATAAAAATATAGGCTTCACTGCTCGATTTTAAGAATTCTGCTAACTTTCTACGAATCGCAACTTTTAACTTTTTTTTGGCTTTCGGCACCGGAAGTCATACTTAACCTATATATATAAAGATGAATGTATGTATTTATAAAAACTTCTCGGGTTTCAAGCAGCGTCAGAATTGAGCCGTCTGGTGACGTTTCGGAAGCTTGCACTGCTTCCATTGTCAAGCCCCCGCTTAACATTACGCCGCGAAAACGTACATAGTTATGAATGTATGTATGTTTGTTTCTTTGTTTGTTCTTCATACAAATCCACAGTTTTCATCCGATCTCGATGAAACTTTGCACACTTATCCTTTGAAACAAGAAGAAAAATACTGTCTACATTTGGTTGAAAAATTATCTGTATACAGTAAATAACACATGTTGCATAATAATTTCGAAAAATTACTGAACGGCGATAGACAGACACGTTGGATGTCTAGATCTCTGTACTGGCGTTCGATACAGCTGTCAGGTAGCTTAGTGGTTAAAGCGCTTGCTTACTGGTGTTTGGATCGTGGTCTCCGGTTCAGATCTCCGTGGAGGTAAAGATTTTTAAAAATTGTTTTTAATCGTAAGAGTCACGCCTGGACCATCGGTTATTCGGATATCACAAATTTAGGAATGCAATGCGTGGCAAATCGTACATAGTCTTGTAGTGCTGTAGGTGTACACTTTTTTACGTTATATTGATCCCTCAGGGGTGATTCGTAGTCAGTGTGTGTGTGTGATCTGCAGTAATAAATGCTGAAGTAAGTCTCCGTCTTTTTGTTACGTTTTGACGACTAAATGCCTATACCGATATTGACGGAATTTGACAAGAAAATCTGTAGAGAGGGCACAGCACATTTTTTTTTTTTTCGGTATGGTTAACAGTTGCAGTCACGAAATTTTAAGAACTTATCGAATGGTGACAGAGAGACGGATGTGTGTGTTAGTCTCTAATGTTACAGGTATGTCGGTTGCTCAAGGTGTGCTTCTCGCGCATTATGTTAATGTATAATTTGTTAATAAATTTCGTTTAGAGAAAAAACGTATTATTTAGTATAGATGTAGATTTTCTGTCCTATTACTTTGTGTCTGCTTAAATGTTTCTGGCACCAGTTTATTTTGCCCTTGCGGGTGTAAACTGGCCTAAGTTGTAGCTCTAGTAGAGCACGAGCAGCTAAAGTTATTAGAATCGGATGCGCATGCTGAAGAAAGAAGAAAATACCACTCTGAAATAAACCTGGCCTTAGTTAACCCCCCTCCCCCCTACATCCCCTAACCTTAGTTTGTTTTTCTGTTTTTAAATATATTGGGAATTGATTCTGTTCAAGAGACAGGTTCGACGGTATAATGAGATATTGGTGGTTTTCCTGTCATATTATGCCGACTCGGTGTTGTTTGGGACCATTCCTTCGATACCAACAACTTTCTATATTCAATTCTGGCAAAGATATTCTTAATCCTCGCATACGAAGTCGCGGGTATCAGCTAGTAATGAATATATGTGATCCAGTGCTGTCAATTTCTTCCAGTATAAATTTTTCGAACGAGTTATACACCCTCCCTTGACGGAAGTGACATTCACAGACAAGGCACTTAAACACCTATGCCCGCGACCGGACTCAAACTCTAAACCCTACGCTACCGATACTGTCATCATCGTACCATTACTTGGTTTGTCAAATGGGTTAGTTTTGACGTGGATATAAACGATCATCACATAATTCGCCTAAAAAATTGTTGAAAACTCCAGCTACAACGATTGTTCTAGAGATTCTGTTGAAGGATTTCTTACTTTACGTGTGTCAGAACTTCAGAAGTGAGAGCTTCTGTTTGGACTGAATTGCTGCAGACACTAATTTTAAGCGTTGTCATTGGTGTGAATTCCTCTGTTGTGGCAGGTGTTCGGCCGGCTGGAGAGTTCATCCCTGAGCCGCCTGCGCGCGATCCCTGGGGACGTGACGCTCCCCGGCCTGGGCCTGTCAGCAGAGGACGTCAGCGAGCTGACTGCCGCTGTCAGCGTCGTCTTCCACTGCGCGGCCACCGTGCGTTTCCGGCAGCCGCTGTCGCAGGCGCTGCTGTTGAACGTGAGGGGCACCAGGGAGACAGTAAGGCTGGCAGCCTCCATGACCAACCTGCAGGTCAGGCACCGGACAGCAGATCACTAAATTCTAATCTCCATGTTGCATTGTTAGAGGTAACACAACAGCGACATACGAGGGGGTACACGAAAACAGGATTTTTTTTAAAAAACTATATATTTTCAATTTTTTTTTTTACAAAACAACCTTATCCCCTTCAAAATACTCTCCATTGCAACTAATACATTTCCCACCGGTGCTTCCACTGTTCGAAACATTTTCTGATCTTTAGAAATGGCTGAGAGCTCCTCCCCATTTTTTTCTTGACCTCTTGAACATTATCAAATCGGTGTCCTTTCATGCCCCCTTTTCATGCGTGGAAATAAGAAAATGTCGCACGGGGCCAGGTCAGGAGAGTAAGGTGCGTGCGGCAGCGGAATCATACCAGTTTTAGCAAAAAACTGCCTAACAGGTGCATTTTCGTGGTGGAAGAACCAGTCTCCTGTCTGCCACAAATCGGGTCTTTTTTGACGAACACTATTGCGTAATCTTCTTAAAGCTTCCTAATAAAAGGTTTGATTGGCGGTCTGATTTGGGGGGGGGGACAAACTCTGAATGAACTACGCCCTTGGCATCAAAAAATCAAATGAGCATTTTTTGATGTTTGATTTGACTTAATGAAATTTTTTTTAGGACGGGGTGACAATGACGTCTTCCATTGGCTTGACTGATGCTTTGTTACTGGGCCGTAACCATAACACCATGACTCATCACCAGCAATGACCTTTGACAGGAAATCCATTCAATTTCAAGCTGTTGTTTCAAAGCACGACATGTTTCAACTCGGCGCTCATTTTGATTGTCCGCCAGAGCCCGAGGAAAAAACTTGGCAGCACCCTTTTCATTCCAAAATCTTCGGTTAAAATTTTATGAACCGAGCTCCAAGACAACCCACTAATCTCTATCAGTTGATCAAATGTCTGTCGACCGTCTGAGAGCATAAGCTCTCGAATTTTTTCAACATTTTCGTCGATTCGAGCAGTTGATGGATGTCCAGAACGAGGTTTGTCATCAATCGACGTGTCGCAATTTTTAAACCGAGTGAACTACTCGTACGCTTGAGTTTATCCCAAAGCGTCATCTATTTAAACTTTTTTCAACATTAAAACAGTTTCAGCAGCATTTTTACTGAATAGAAAACAAAATTTCACAGCTGCACGTTGTTCACTTAAACTTGCCATCATCAAAAACGAAACAATAACAAAACAGCGCTAGCAAAAACAGTAACTGCAGGTTAACAGAACAGGCCAGGCGGCACTAAACTGGCAATGAGTTGCGCCTAGCGGCAGAAGCGCTTACTACACAAGCTCCACCCACGGTAACGCTCTTCCGGTTATCTTTGGGTACCCCCTCGTACCTGTTAAGTTCCGATTAGCAGAAGGTCTTATCTCCGAAAGACGGAAAAGAAATCTAGTCTATGACAACAGGTCAAATATGAGTAAACATGAGGAGATTGATGGGAACTTCCTCCTAAGCAGATATCAACAATACAAAATTTATTTCGCGGTAAAGTAAAATGATTATAATAATTCTATTGAATAATAAAATAATCGAAATGAATATAAAGCCATTAAATCAGTAGAAATAAAGAATAAAATAAAAATTAAATAATTTATAAAGCATATGGTAGATAACTCAAGAATTAAATCTTTTGAATAAAATTCAGCCAAAAATGGCACTCCCCATAAACATAAACTATGGAACTCTTGTAATAGGTATCCAATAAAACGATCTCTTTGAAATCTTATTATCTTAAGCAACGAGTACAAATTGTAGGAGTGAAGGGGTGCTTCAGACAAGTAAATTACCTTGGAACTCCCAACGATACAAGTGCCATTACTAAATCACGGAATAATATGCGAGTTCAACCTTACTCGATCATGCCAGATACCTACATGCAGGGCGGTAGACTTGAAGATACTCGTTTAAGTGTTGGTTACTCTAGCCC
>CM061914.1:57843273-57887482 GCA_031002005.1 Vandiemenella viatica | reverse complement strand
TGAACTCCCTAATTAAACCGACACTCACAGAATGTGTTCATGTCATAATTATTTTTGTCAGGGCGTTACCGATCGTCGATGATGAGGTTATTAAAACCAAGAGAAAAATGGGAAAGAATTCGATCATTGCATTTATGGCGGCATTCGGTTAGAGTGGTTTCTATAAACAATAGAAAATTGAAGTCTCAAAGGCTGGAACCGAGGATCGAACCTCCATGCATCCGTATTCTAGGTCCGAACGTTACTACTCACCACATTTTATCGATAGATTTAATTTTCAACTTCTTCTCAAACTAAACACTTCAAATGCTTCCAGTGCCCGAAATTCACTTCTTCTTATATCGTAATTGCTAAAATTCTAATTCTTGGCTGAATGTTTGATGCTTAGTATTATTTTCTTTAAATTTTTGAGGAAGATGTCTTTCTCAACACTAATCTCTTTTCATTGCTTTATTACTCTTCTTATCAGTTGTACTTTTACTTCGTAAATAACATGATAGTCCTGCGTCTTATATAGAACATTTAGCAGTTTCCGCTGGCGTTATTTCTGTTACACTTCCTGAACCTTAAATGAACCTTAACTCACTTTTATTCATTTTAAACTAATTTTTATATTTTCAGCTGCTTGTGCGCAAAACAGCTCTGAGAAAGTCATACAACTTCTGCAGACAACATCATAATGCCATAAAAATTTTACGGTCTTTTTATTATAATGAATTAAAACCTGTACTTACAGTTAACTAATATGATCTATCGAAGAAAAGTTACTGATGTCAAAGTTCGTTCATAACCTTCATGTTCCATATCAAATTAACAGTAATTTCACACAATCAAATATAAATTCGCTCTTAGAAAGGAAACTCTCATTTTCAGCTTTAGGACAGTATACAGAAAAGAGTGTTCGTAAGAAAAAATAATAATTTTCTGCCAATACGGCGTCATTAACATATTTTCAAAGGGTCACAAAATGTAATTCTTCTTGAAGCAAAAAAAAGGGATATTCAGTTATCTGTAATAACTGGCAAGAATGCCAGGATCTTTAATAGTGTTCATGTAAGATAAGGATTAGCAGTAGTAATAGTTACGTGTATGACAAAAATGTGATTGAGCTGCGTGATTACTAACTGTTAATGTTATTATTTTTATTATTACCTATGAATCAATAACCCCTGCGACGGTGTCATATGGAAGTAAAGAGTACAAATGAATCCTACTTTGGCTTTGCGCATCAAGAAAGTCTTTAACGAGACCTCAACATGTAAGTCATATTCTTAAGACATCACAAACCAAAAATAAACGAAATGAGTTACAAAACTTCGCTCAGATCCTTGTTTTTATAGTGCGATAGTATATCATGCTTTAAAATTTATTTTAATTGCAATGGAGCAACCATACACACATACTTTCACATTTCATCATTTTTTTTTTATCAAAGGTAATTTCATCAACCACATTCGTTTGGTTCTTAGTAAAAAAAAATTTCAGTGTTTCTGGTAAATTTTTCATCATTTCTTTTAATAATTTTTTCAAGTAACTGAATTCTTAATCTAGACTTATATTATGGGCATTACAGGAATTGGGGAAGGGGGGCGGGGGATGTATTTGTCTCCGGAAATTACCATAGAACGCCAGCAATAATGAATTTTTTTTCCTTAATGTAGATGCAAACGCATGACATCTTCAAATTTGGAGACAGAACGAGACTCGATATAAACAACACCATATTCTTTCTAATCTCGACTAATCTAAAAATAAATACTAAAATAACAATATGATGGATCACAGGCGAGATAAACATTCGTCTTTCATTTTCACTTGCAGCATACAGTTTAAAAACAACGTCAGTAGTTATGAAAAAAGCTGTGGACAATCAACAGGAAGAAAATCAGCGAAGGCCTACATGGAGAAATCATCCCGGAGTTAAATGATTTTTTCACGCTTCTGCGGCTGTCTTTATTAATAACTAGCTGATACCCGCAACTTCGTACGCGTGGATTAAGAATTTCTTTGCCAGAATTGAATATAGAAAGTTGTTGGTAACGAAGGATTGGTCCCAAACAACACCGAGTCAGGGTAATATGACAGAAAAGCTATCACTATATCATTCTACCGTCGAACCTCTCTCTTGAAGAGAATCAATTTCCAATATATTTCTGTCACCATTCGACAAGTTCTCAAAAATTCGTGACTACAACTGTTAATCATAACGGAAAAAGTGTCCTGTACCCTTCCTACAGATTTTCTTGTCAAATTCCATCAACATCGGTATAACCATTTAGTCGTCAAACGTAAAAAAGACAGAGACTTATTTCCGCATTTATTGTATTATTACTGCAGAGAACACACACACCGACTGCGAACAAGCCCTGAGAGATCATTATGACGTAATAAAGTGTACACCTACAGCATTGCAAGACTACCTACGATTTGCCTCGCATTGAACCCCTAAATTTGTGACATCTTCAGTTTAAAATTCAATCCGTGTAACCGACGGTCCAGGCGTGACTCTTACAATAAAAAACAATTTTTAAAAATCTTTGCCTCCACGGAGATTTGAACCGGAGACCACGATCCAAACAGCAGTAAGCAAGCGCTTTAACCACTGAGCTACCAGACTGCTGTATGGAAATGCAGTACACAGACCTACACATCCTATGCGTCTGTCTATCATCGTTCAGTAATTTTTCGAAATTATAAGACAACATGTATGATTTATACAGAAAATTTTTCAACCAAATGTAGACAGTACATTTCTCCTTGTTTCAAAGGATAAGTGTGCAAATTTTCATCGAAATCGTATGAAAACTGTGGATTTGTATGAAGAACAAACAAACATTCATCTTTATATATATATAGATATGGTTATTTTGGAGCAATGCCGCAATTTTTATCTACTTACCTGAGCTCAGATAAGCAAATAAAAATCGAGGCATTGCCCGAAAATTAAGATATTATCAACCAAGAGTTGTTTTTTTAATCGGAAACCACGATTAAACGAAACAGGATGTTCGGGCAGGGAATCGAAGCAGAGTCATCCAGATCGTTACCCCTGTTCCACTAGGCTCGATGGAACGTTTCCATCTTGCAAGTCAGTTGCGAAATACATCGCCACAACATTGGCGAAGAATTGAAGTCAACGTCATTAACACAGGGAGAGATAAAACAGTTTGGCCGTCCGTTTAAAATTTCCTCTACATCAAACGAAAAGCACATTACAGATTCAGAAATGCTTCTTATACCTAATCGACGGCTACTAAATAAGTCATTACGAAATAACTTTGCCTTGGACGGTACGTCAGTCAAGGAAAAGTACCGAACTGCAATCACAAACGCTATGTAACGGGTGTTAAAATATTATGTATCCAATGAAATATTTAATACCAGCAGCTACGTAGATAAATATGTATTTGCTACTTTTGTGAATCAAGTCGATTATCCGGTAATCATTAACTGGAAAGAACGACACATAACCGAGACTGCTCTTAATTCGTGTAATGGACATAGTCGCAACTTCGTGTCGCAGAAACAGGAACCTTGAATACTGCGCAGGCTTACCGCTTGCGACGAAGAGCAGTGTAAACACGAACCACATCTCGCCTCGGCTCTTGTTGTGGTACTGCGCTGTCTGCTCACCGCGGACTAGGCAACACAAAAAATTTGCGAGACCGTCTCGTAACTAAGATGTTTTTCTCGCCTCGGAGTACTGGCGGTTGTTCTTCCCCGTGGATGACGTCACGTTCAGCTGGACACGACCACAGCCGGCGCTAGCTGCAGGCTCATACTTGACCTGGATACTAACCCAGAGGCCCAGCCCGCTCTTAAATCATACTTTCTCTAACGATCGCTGTACAGAGCGATTGATCTTGGCTTGGCCTACAGCGCGAACCTTGGATAGAACCTGCCGAAGCCAGTGTGTCACCATAGAGCGTCCCCAGTGCACTTCACGTACACAAAGAAACTAAGAACGTTTTATTTGCAGACTAGTAGGCCCGTGCGAAATTTTCGCAAATGATTTACGACTGACAGCGAAGTTGGGGATTTGTAGTAGGATAAAAGAATAATCGGCTCATTTGTAGTTACTGAATATTGTCAACTGAAATATGTAGCTACGTATCAAAACACTTACAACGTCTTAAGAAACTATAAGAAATAATGAAACGTTTTCCAAACAGAAACAAAAATATCCGAAAAGCTCCTTACTGTAAAAAATACACAGTTTATCAATATCTCTGCGATATGTCGTGCTGCTATCTAGCAGTACGTAATCACTTTTATCGAAGCCAGCGAAACCTAGCTGCTAGGCTCTGAACTATCACATACCCGTTACCTTGATTGGTCGTAATTTTTCCATTTACTGGTTGAATTTTGTAAAATTTATTTCTTAGTTTGTGATGTTACCAAACAGGGGAATTTAATCTTTAAAATGATTCCTCATCATCGATTTTGATTAAGTATGAAGAGAGAAAGATGGCACAATACATATGATGACACTAACCTGATTGTAAAAAATACTAAGCGGTAATCTGGAATTAAATGAAAATGAAGTACTCAAGCAATCAAGTAGCAAACTGGTTTAAGCCAAATTCATTCAATTTTGATGAAACACATTAGATTTAAAACTAAAAATTACGCGCAGGAAGACTTGCATATAAATTATGTAAATGATAAAATCTTGGAAACAAAGAGTATAAAATTCCCTGTTATTCAAATAAACTGTGAAAAGATCATACCATACTACTACTGAAGAACTTAAGTTGTGCCACCTTCCCATTAACACTTTCTGAAACAACAGATCTGTGACTAACGAAAAAGATATAACTTACTCTTCACAAAGTAGAAAAAGTTTTCATAGCGCAGAAAAGAGCTATTAAGATGTTGTGTACCGTAAAACCAAGAAATTTTTGCAGACAACCCTTTTTAAAAAATTAATTATCGTTCCATTTTTCAGTATAAATTTTATCTAATGGACATTGTCACAGTACTTTTAAATTTGTTTAAATAAATTTGCAATTACACACTTTCAGTACGAGAAACAATAATAACATGTACAAAACACACACGTGTCATTAGTACAAACAGGAATTATCCTGGGGCAAATAAATTCATAGATAATAAAGATTTATATAAAGAAAAACTAAGGTTTATCTTATAAGCAACTTCTTCTTCTCCATTCAAGAATTTGTACAAAAGAATAAAAGTAAACCCGTGTGATCGTAATGATCTTGTGGCAGGGTTTCTTTTCGGCTGCGCAATCTGTCCCTATCGCAGCCGTCTAGTTAGGACTACCGAGTATAAGTAACTTACAGTTAAACGTGGAATCCAAACAACGGAAAAATTATGCTGTACTTCGCACTACACAGCAAGGTGTGACAAACGTGAAGATCGGGACATGGGTCTATGAAATCTTTGCTCAGACTGGGATTCGAACCGCGGACCTTTCGATCTGCAGTCACCGTTACCAGTCAGCTACCAGATCGCTCTGTGCAATAACAACGAAGGGTATCAAATACAACGTTTGCAAAAATCAGCTGTAAATATTAATATTTATTTGTTTGTGGCATATGATACTTTTTCACTATCATTACTATTCATCTTTTATGTATATATTGTATATTGAACATGACATGTACCACCTTTCAGAAGTCCTTTCTCAGCAGGATTGTATGAAACAATAATAATAAACAAATAAATCTTTTATGAGAGGAAATATCTAGTTAACGTCCTATAAAATTTCTGGTATAATTTATTAACTGTAATGGAGAACATGTCCCTCCATACCTTCTTTAACTTTTCAATAATTTTTATTCTAATTTTTCCAGTGTTTTCTGTAACAGGAATCAAACCGACGACCTCCCCTTTACAAGTTCAATCTCCTACCAACATTTATGTATTGACATAAATGAATTCACCGCCAAACCAAGTATTGAGAGAATAAGACGAACGCAACACTTCATTAGAATCACCTGTGCCAAAGACCGGACCAGAACTGGGTATCACAGATAATCATGTTTTAGCCCACAACCGGAAGCATTGATTAATCCCATCCAACAAGGCATTCCCAGCTCTTTTTTCTTCGGGACCTACAGAGTAACGTGGAATAAAACTCTCAAACTGGCCGAAGCACATTTCGCGTATATAAAACAAGCTTTGCTACAGTTAGAGATAATATTAAGGGACAGATTCGAATCCTCGTCCGACCATACAGACTTTTATTTTCAGTGGGTTTCCGAAATCACTCCAGACGAATGACAGGATAGTTCCTTCAAAAGGCCATGGCCGAATACCATCTCGTTCCTTGCCCCTGTCCTAACCCACCTCTAAACACCTCTGTGTCGAAGAGGTATAAAGCCATAAAAAGAAAAATTATGGCCCTGTAAAAGATATACTCTGCACTCTGAATTAACGTGTTTACTTTTCAAGTCAGGATCCCCGCTACATTTTTCTTGCTTAATATGTTCAAGTTTTCAATTAATCCTTTTTACTTCATACATTCGTGTCCGCTATATAATCACTTACATCAGAGCTGTACAATAAACAATCCATTATTTTGCAACATTCCAGGATCAGGTTTCTATTGTATCAACTCAGTTCCATGCAGAAATCAGAAATATCTGCCTTTGTATTTCGAGTCACTAAATGATAAAACTTCAATTAGACGTAGATTCAAAATACTATGTTTCTGTGTGAAATGTATTTATACAGTCACTGATGAAAACACTTTAACAAATATCTCTGGTGAAAAGAAAGCTACATATTATGAAGTCATCACGGGTCGGGGTGTACCGCCGGATTGTGTTGTGAAAATACGATATTTAGACTAGCTCCGTCGCCTTCCTCGGGTGCGAAAACATCTGTATGGGTCATGTTTTCGCACCTGAGGAAGGCGACGGAGCTAGTCGTCAAAATATCGTGTTTTCACCATGGAGGAAGGAAATATATGGAGACGACGCAAGAGACCTTCACCACGCATTGAAGTGAAGCAGGGCGGAGGAGGAGTGGGGGGGGCATGGCCGGAGTGGAGGGGGCATGGCCGCTTCCATACAGACACGGGGAATATGTACAAAAACCTCAAGGGGACTCTAGGATAAAGGTGACGCCGATATCTGGTGATGGATTATTATGTAACTCGATATGACAAATAAAAAATGAAGAATAAAATTTTTTGATATTCTGCTTAGTTTTCGAGATATTCTGTCCCAAATGTGAAATGGTTTTGGTTGAAATTCAGAAGAAAAAATTGGTTAAAGTCAAATTTGATGATGGATTCTTATTTAAAAAGACGAGACAAATGAAAAATAAAGAATAAAAATGTTCGATATCTCACCTAGTTCTAGAGATCTGTATCAAAAGTGAGGTTTCTTGAGTTGAAATGGAGAAAAAAAATTTCGCAAAAGTCAAATTTAATGATCGATTCTTATGTAACACGACGAGACAAATCGAAAATAAGGAATAAAATTTTTCGATATCTTGCTTAGTTTTCGGGATATACTGGGAACATCGCAATGTTTC
The DNA here is from genome assembly GCA_031002005.1 of Vandiemenella viatica. Classification (NCBI taxonomy): domain Eukaryota; kingdom Metazoa; phylum Arthropoda; class Insecta; order Orthoptera; family Morabidae; genus Vandiemenella; species Vandiemenella viatica. Next base: position 57,879,973 of record CM061914.1, on the reverse strand, counting down.
GAAGCGCAATACCGCTGCTGCCGCCATGCGGGAGAGTTTAGAGCCTGCTTCACCGATTTAACGTCACTTCTCCTCCATATATTTCCTTCCTCCATGGTTTTCACAACACAATCCAGCGGTACACCCGTGAAGACTTCATAGCAATTACCTGAATATGCCAGTAAAGTCTCCGTTCTTTCAGAAACCTGCATATTCTACCCAGTGTTGCAGAATACTATTTTCTCGTATTATCATCATCATCCCAGTATTGTCGCTAGTCCCAGTTCCACAATACCCAATTGTTTCATCCGTAAAAAAAGTGTAAGTATTAGTAGTATTAGAACAACAAATTTAACGTCATGACAGTTTCCTGTCGTTGAAATTTATCAGTTCTATACTACTTCTGTACTATATGACGGCTGAAATCATCACGTGTATTTAATTATTTTTTGTGTTGTTATTCTTCGTGCTGTCGACGAGTCAGTATAGCCATGCACGGGAAGGAATTCAGTCATTGCATTCTGATGGAACCATCGCGGCATTCCTCTGAACTAATTACCGGAAATCATGAAGAACCGGAATCTGGATTGCCGGTCGAGGTCTTGGTCCAGCGTCCTTCCGAAAGCAAGGCCCGAGCGTTACCGTTCACCCTAAAGCATCATCCTCTCTAGCGTCGTTTACTCATTGGAAACTCCTTCCTGACGAGACTTTTATGAGGCAAGTGGTGAAGTAGTGTTCCACTGTCACGGACGGCTCTGATGCTGCAATCCAGTTAGCATCCATGGGCTCAAGTTTCATTGGCGTCTCTACAAAGTTTTGTCAACAAGCAAAAAAGGTCCATTCTGCGATGTTCGCACGATGCGTCTTCACCCGTGGGACCAAATGACACTTGGTCTAAGGTTTTGACATTTTGCGAACCAAGATCTACATTAAACAGTTTTTCTGACCAAAAATCTCTAGATGAACGGAAAGAAGATATATGGGAGTATTAGGCCCCTGGAAAGTGATTCACAGAGCTTGAACAATGTTTATTTGGAATAAAGTATCTTTTCAAATGTACAAGTCAATATAACAGTATAATAACATAAAACGTTCACTACAAACTCATTGCTGTCCAAACCCCGATACAATTATAATTTACTATCAGGATTCTATGAAGGAAAAGTAACTTTCCTGTAAGAAACAATGTTTTTGTTACAAAGCTCTTGACGATAAAGATATTATTTGGTGTTGCCATATATGCATTTAATAGCGCCAAGTTGGGCGACCATACTGTAATAATCACATTTTGGTTACAATTCTTACCTTGACAGACAGTGTCATCCTGCTCCAATAAAAAATATGGATGTGGAGTGACAGACAAATGTGAATCATCTCTTTGTTATTTTTAGTTTAGGATTCAAATGTGACAAGATCATTAAACAAAATCTACGTTGGTATTTCAGACCAGGTTTCCTCAAAATTCTGTTTTATTTATTTTAACGCTCTCATAACCATTTCAATATCAACCAACGTCATAAATGTTTCTTTGTAAAAAGAAAATAGCTTTTTTGTTTCTATTTGCTTCAGTAAAATCATCTTACTTCCTACTCCCAATTATTTTTCTTCTATTCTCTACACCTTCCTATGCAGAAAATTTGAAGCTAATGATGTCAAGCAGATAACAAGGTAGTCCTTTATTGTGTAATAATTTCTTCGATAGTGTAGCTTCTGTGATTTTGCCAAAATCTATTACCAATGAGTTTGAATGATCTTTTAGTTCTACAAAACTGAACGAACTGTCATTTCTGTCATTTCATCTGAATTAGATACACCCCGAATTGTTGAGCAGAAATTAATATCACGATACAACTGCGGTTCGTTCTTAGCACTATGGATTATTAGAAATTACTTGGTTGCACGAGTGATTCCGTTATAATAATTGCTACAAAAAAGTATATTTTATTTACTTGTTTCGCTGCCAATATTACTAGTTACAAAGTGTATTTCAAACATCAGCTAAAATGGGACTCTTTAATTTGTTTCTCAATTCTTCTACATTATAGTACTTTGGCATTTTCCTGTGTATAAAGTTTGATATTAGCGTGATTTAACCTTGTTACTGCTGAAGTATATGAATCGCTACTTTTTTTTCCTAATATTCGAGTTTTGACCCCGAGTTTGTGAATTGAATGAATTTGAAATTAGGGTTTTCTATTACTAAAGCAATGAGTAACTAGCTATTTTCTATCTAACCGTAATTATGTTTCCGATTCTTGCGTCAGGTGTGATATGCCACGATTCGTTATGATTTATGAAAATATTGTGGTAAGAATTTATTGGATGTATACTTCAGCATCAACCATAATTTTTATAATTTGGCATGTCCTCACATTGCAGCTCTTTCACTAAACTTTGATAAACTCCTATCATATCAAGTCTCGTAATCCACGGTCTAAACTAAATATGTTTACTTCTCTTCTTTATCTTCAATAAAATGCATATTGTGACAGTTGCACTAACTGGGTCTGCAATAGCTTACAAGTTAACTCCATTCATTTCAGAGAACTATGACGATAATTTTTATATAATGTACTACTGGGACTGAAAAAAATATCGTAAAATGTCTTTGATGAAATAAATATGATTAAATGTTTTATAAAAGATCTTGGACAAAAATCTTTTACAGTGTAATGCCGGCCTTAAGAGCTTTTTTCCAATAACATATAAACAAAAGCTGTGACTGTCTGATATATCCATGGAGGAAGGAAATATCCTTCCTCCATGGATATATCTGCGTACTCATTAGAGAAACAGAAAAACTTAATCGATTTAAAGGAGATGGCGGAACTATAATAATTGATAATATCGACTGAACAAAATAAAATATCTTCAATCTCTTGGACAAATGGTCATGACTCATTCAACAGCCGTCCGAAAAGATTTCGCCAGCGGAGTGAGCTACTTGGGGAAAATTTCCTTTGCTGTTAGCAGGTTTCTGGAATTTTTTATTATTATTATTATTTTTAGTAACCACACTGGTGACTCTTGAGGCTGGTTGCGTACATATTGATTGGTGAACAGCCGGTTAGCAGTGTCGCAATCAGCTCGAGGGAACGTCACATGGCAACCAACCAAGATTTAAAATAGTTCGCTATGTTTTCAAACGCCAACAAACCTGCTGATTCACAACTTTATATATTAAAGTGTGTTTCTTTTTAACAATGTGTTCTTACCCATCATCGTGTAAACAATTCGGCTATGAACCCACCCTACTATTGTCTCTGCTCAGAGGTGAATTTAACCGATACGTTTTCATTATTTCTTGTCTTATTGTTTATACATACCAGTATTGATTTTGAGAAATATGATACACAACATGAGAGGAAATAGAAAGGTTAAATTTCACATGGATTTGTATGATATTCAGGTGCTGAATAATAAATCCTTCAAAATTGTGGGCTTGAAGGTTACAGAAGTGATAATGAAGCAGTTTGAGCGATCTAAACGTGTCCCCAACATCAGAGCTGGTTAAAGCTACAATTATAAAAAAGGCAAATATTTCAAAATTGAAAAGATGTTATAGGGAAAGATTCAGCATATGGAAGGACGACAGCAGTGTAGTGGAGATAAAAACAACAAAGTACAGACTCTACATTCTATAACAGGTAGGTAAGAAGGCAAAAGAGTTTGGCAAAAAAGGAAGAGATTACTAAATACAGAATCAATTGCAAGGAGTTAATGTAAGGTGGATTTATGAAGAATATTACGAGTGAAGGGGACTCACTGAATGATTCATTTAGAAATTTCTATAGCAATCTAAGAAAACAGTGGAAGGTAAGGCGTATTCACACAATTGTGTTTAATGACAGAGAAGAAATTACGAAGGATTAAAAAAAAAAAAAAAAGCAGATATATGTAGTAACTGAGGCCATCAAGGACTAGGAATGGAATGAGGAAAATCAGAGGAGCTGCTTCTCCGAAAAAATTGTAATAAGCAGACTAAAAAGGTGGGTAATACATCTTGAGGTCATTATGACAAAATTAAGGAAGTGTAGAGGCCAGTATGGGTAATATCAGTACAGATGTATTAATGATAAGGTGATACCACCTTGAAATATTATTTAGATTGAGTCTGCAGACTTCCTAATAACCAGGGTATTTAAAAGTGCCATTATAGTATCGGTTCTTAAAGGAAAAACAAATAGAATTGAAAATTACAGTGATTATTTTGACGTCAGTTGATGAAGAGAATGATATGCAGCCACATCAGAAACATCTGTGAGGAAAGAAACTGGGTTTAAATTGGTAATATGGATTTAGGGAAAGATAATAATGTGAATCTTAGTAGGCTACATGCAATATATTTCAGATGTAATTCCGAAGGGGGACCAGATTGACAGTGTAGCACTAGCTCTCTCTAAGGCATCTGACAGAGTAGGAAATCATACAGTGGTGATAAATAAGCTAAAAACCGTTAGAATGGATAAAAAAGTGACTTGCTGGTTAGAGAAATTTTTACAAAGAAGAAAGCAAAGACATGGGGTAGGAAATGCAGTATCAAAAAGGAGGAAGCAAAATGAGTGTCACTGTTGTTCATTATTCTAACAAATAAGCGAGTTCGTTTGCAGACAGAAATTAGATTGCTCATGACAATGTTATACAATCATCATATATATTATTTCTATAAGGTATTTTTTTGTCACAAGCCTGTATCTTCCTTCATACTTAACCGAAATCAATGAATGAGGTGTCATTTTAAAGCATATGGTCTCCACTTTGGTTACATCATATTTTAAAAAATAAAGTTTTCGGAATTAGACCCTTTAAGGGCAAAAATGTCAATATTTCTAAAATGCTGTTTTCTGTGTTATGAATCATTTATCTTCCTTGATACCTATCTGAAATCGTTTAATGAAGTATCACCTTAAATATTAAGATCTCCGCTTTAGTGAAGTCATATACTAAGACAGAAATTTTTCGGAATTCGACCCTTAAAGGACAAAAGTATCAATATTTTTTAAATGCGTTTTTGTGTCACGAGCAATTTATCTCCCTTAACATCTAACAGATATAGATAAATTAGGTATCATATTAAAGACTGAAGTCTCCGCCGTGGTAACATTATATTTCAAGAAATGAATTTTTCGTAATTCGACCCTTAAAGGGCCAAAATGTCAATTTTTCTAAAATGCGTTTTTTTGTATCTCGAGCCATTTTTCTCCCTGGATATCTAACCAAAATCGATAAATGACATAGGATTAAGAGGAATATTGTCTCAGCTTTGGTGAAATCATATTTTAAGAAAGAATGTTTTTTGAATTCATCCCATAAAGGGAAAAAGTATAAATTTTTCTATAACGCATTTTTGTGTCACGAGCGATTTATCTCCGTTAATAAATAACAGATATAGATAAATATTAAAGAATAAGGTCACCGCCGTGGTAATATTATATTTTAAGGAAGGAATTTTTCGTAATTCGACACTTAAAGGGCAAAAATGTCAATTTTTCTAAAATAGGTTTTTTGTGTCTCGCGTCCCTTATCTCCCTGGATATCTATCCAAAATCGATAAATCAAGTAAGATTATGAAAAATATTGTCTCAGCCTTATGACATAATACTTTAAGAAAGAATGTTTTTTGAATTCATCCCATAAAGGGAAAAAGTATAAATTTTTCTATAACGCATTTTTGTGTCACGAGCGATTTATCTCCGTTAATAAATAACAGATATAGATAAATGAGGTATCATATTAAAGAATAAGGTCACCGCCGTGGTAATATTATATTTTAAGGAAGGAATTTTTCGTAATTCGACACTTAAAGGGCAAAAATGTCAATTTTTCTAAAATAGGTTTTTTGTGTCTCGAACCCCTTATCTCCCTGGATATCTATCCAAAATCGATAAATCAAGTAAGATTTAGAAAAATATTGTCTCAGCCTTATGACATAATATTTTAAGAAAGAATGTTTTTTGAATTCATCCCATAAAGGGAAAAAGTATAAATTTTTCTATAACACATTTTTGTGTCACGAGCGATTTATCTCCGTTAATAAATAACAGATATAGATAAATGAGGTATCATATTAAAGAATAAGGTCACCGCCGTGGTAATATTATATTTTAAGGAAGGAATTTTTCGTAATTCGACACTTAAAGGGCAAAAATGTCAATTTTTCTAAAATAGGTCTTTTGTGTCTCGCGCCCCTTATCTCCCTGGATATCTATCCAAAATCGATAAATCAAGTAAGATTTAGAAAAATATTGTCTCAGCCTTATGACATAATATTTTAAGAAAGAATGTTTTTTGAATTCATCCCATAAAGGGAAAAAGTATAAATTTTTCTATAACACATTTTTGTGTCACGAGCGATTTATCTCCGTTAATAAATAACAGATATAGATAAATGAGGTATCATATTAAAGAATAAGGTCACCGCCGTGGTAATATTATATTTTAAGGAAGGAATTTTTCGTAATTCGACACTTAAAGGGCAAAAATGTCAATTTTTCTAAAATAGGTCTTTTGTGTCTCGCGCCCCTTATCTCCCTGGATATCTATCCAAAATCGATAAATCAAGTAAGATTTAGAAAAATATTGTCTCAGCCTTATGACATAATATTTTAAGAAAGAATGTTTTTTGAATTCATCCCATAAAGGGAAAAAGTATAAATTTTTCTATAACACATTTTTGTGTCACGAGCGATTTATCTCCGTTAATAAATAACAGATATAGATAAATGAGGTATCATATTAAAGAATAAGGTCACCGCCGTGGTAATATTATATTTTAAGGAAGGAATTTTTCGTAATTCGACACTTAAAGGGCAAAAATGACAATTTTTCTAAAATAGGTCTTTTGTGTCTCGCGCCCCTTATCTCCCTGGATATCTATCCAAAATCGATAAATCAAGTAAGATTTAGAAAAATATTGTCTCAGCCTTATGACATAATATTTTAAGAAAGAATGTTTTTTGAATTCATCCCATAAAGGGAAAAAGTTTAAATTTTTCTATAACACATTTTTGTGTCACGAGCGATTTATCTCCGTTAATAAATAACAGATATAGATAAATGAGGTATCATATTAAAGAATAAGGTCACCGCCGTGGTAATATTATATTTTAAGGAAGGAATTTTTCGTAATTCGACACTTAAAGGGCAAAAATGTCAATTTTTCTAAAATAGGTTTTTTGTGTCTCGCGCCCCTTATCTCCCTGGATATCTATACAAAATCGATAAATCAAGTAAGATTATGAAAAATATTGTCTCAGTCTTATGACATAATATTTGAAGAAAGAATGTTTTTTGAATTCATCCCGTAAAGGGAAAAAGTATAAATTTTTCTATAACGCATTTTTGTGTCACGAGTGATTTATCTCCCTTAATATCTAACAGATATAGATAAATGAGGTATCATTTTATAGAATAAGGTATCCGCCGTGGTAACATTATATTTTAAGAAAGGAATGTTTCGTAATTCGACCCTTAAAGGGCAAAAATGTTAATTTTTCTAAAATGCGTTTTTTGTATCTCGAGCCATTTATCTCCCTGGATATCTAACCAAAATCGATAAATGAAGTAGCATTATAAGGAGTAATGTTTCAGCTTTGTGACATCATATTTTAAGAATGAATGTTTTTTTAAATTCATCCCATAAATGGAAAAAGTATACATTTTTCTATAACGCATTTTTGTGTCACGAGCGATTTATCTCCCTTAATATCTAACAGATATAGATAAATGAGGTATCATATAAAATAATAAGGTCACCGCCGTGGTAACATTATATTTTAAGAAAGGAATTTTTTGTAATTTGAACCTTAAAGGGTAAAAATGTCAATTTTTCTAAAATGCGTTTTTTGTATCTGGAGCCATTTATCTCCCTTAACAATTAAACAAAATTGATAAACGAGGTATCATTTTAAAGATTGAGGTTTCCGTAATGTCTTCGGTTCCGTTACCACATTTTAAGAAAGAAATTTTTCAAAATTCTGAACTTAAAGGGCAAAAGTATTAGTATTTTTACAACGCATTTTTCTGTCACCAGGTATTTATTTTCTGCGCACAGCAACAAATATTTCAGAGATATTGATACGTTGTGTGCATTTTGTTCAGATTTAATTTATTCTGCTAAGGACAGTGACAGTTTGTCATAAATACAGAGTGTTTTAAATTTTCCTGTTTCGTAATATGTTGCGAGTATTTTGATGTGTACCTATTACACACACATACACACACACACACACAAAAACAAAAATTGCTACAAAAGTATGGTTCTACTTGTCATTATATTACAAGCATTCAACCACACTATTCATCGCATTTTATTCGCGAAATTTTTGCACGGGTCGTCTAGTATATATTATTTCTATAAGGTATTTTTTTGCCACAAGCCTGTATCTTCCTTCATACTTAACAGAAATCAATGAATGAGGTGTCAATTTAAAGCTTATGGTCTCCACTTTGGTCACATCATATTTTAAGAAATGAAGTTTTCGGAATTCGAACCTTAAAGGGCAAAAATGTCAATATTTATAAAATGCTGTTTTCTGTGTTACGACTAATTTATCTCCCTGGATACCTATCTGAAATCGTTTAATGAAGTATCGTTTTAAAGATTAAGTTCTAAGCTTTAGTGACGTCATATATTAAGTCTGAAATTTATCGGAATTTGACCCTTAAAGGGCAAAAGTATCAATATTTTTGCAATGCGTTTTTTTGTCACGACCCATTTATCTTCCTTCATATCTAACCGAAATAGATAAATGAGGTATCATATTAAAGACTAAGGTCTCCACCGTGGTATATTTTAAGAAAGGAATTTCTTGAAATTTGACCCTTAAAGGACAAAAATGTAAGTTTTTCAAAATGCTTTTTTTTTGTGTCTGGAGCCTTCTATTTCCCGGGAAATCTAATCAAAATAGATAAATGAAGTAGGATTATGAGGAGTAATGTCTCAGCTTTGTGACATCGTATTTTAAGGAAGAATGTTTTTGGAATTCAAACCCTTAAAGGGAAAAAGTATAAATTTTTCTATAACGCATTTTTGTGTCACGAGCGATTTATCTCCCTTAATATATAACCGATATAGATAAATGAGGTATCATATTAAAGAATAAGGTCTCCGACGTGGTAACATTATATTTTAAGAAAGGTATTTTTCGTAATTCAACCCTTAAAGGGCAAAAATGCCAATTTTTCTAAAATGCGTTTTTTTGTCTCGAGCCACTTATCTCCCTGGATATCTATTAAAAAAATCGATAAATCAATTAAGATTATGAGGAATAATGTCTCAGCTTTGGTGACATCATATTTTAGGGAAGAAGTTTTTTGAAATTAACCCTTATTGTGAAAAAGTATAAATGGTTCTACAACGCATTTTTGTGTTACGAGCGATTTATCTCCATTAATATCTAACAGAAATAGATAAATGTGGTATCATTCTAAATATTAAGGTTTCAGCTGTGTTTACATCCTATTTTAAGAAATGAATTTTTCTGAATTGAAATCTTAAAGGGCATAAATATCAGTATTTCTAAAATGCGTTTTTTGTGTCTCGAGTCATTTATCTTCCTTGACAATTAAACAAATTGATAAACGAGGTATCATTTAAAAGATTGAAATCTGCGTAATGTCTTCGGTTCCATTACCACATTTTAAGAAAGAAATTTTAAAAAATTCCAACCTCAGAGGGCAAAAGTATGAATATTTTTACATCGCATTTCTCTGTCACGAGCTATTTCCCTTCATACCTAACCGAAATCAATAAATGAGGTATCGATTTAAATTATCCGCTATGGTCACATCATATTTTAAGAAAAAACTTTCTCCAAATTCAACCCTTAAGAAGCAAAAATATCATTTCTCAAACTTTTTATTTTTTACCTCCGTTGATAACTAACCGAAACTGATAAATGAGGTATTATTTTAAAGACCAAGGTGGCTGCTTTGGTCACACCATATTTTATGAAAGGAATTTTTTGGATTTCGGCCCTTAAAGGGCAAAAGTATCAGTTATTTACACAACGTGTTTTTTTTAATTACAGGTCATTTATCTTCTTCGATACCTAGCCGAAATCGATCTACAGCTAGGCAAAATCATAAATGAGGAAAGAATTTTTCGGAATTTGGTGCTTAAGGTGGTAGCGCTTATGAGACTATTCAGAGCCAAGTCCCTAGATTGCAGCAACGGATATCACAGAGATGTCAATAAACTTTTTTATTCAATAAGTAGCTTTTCGGATATATTTTTTTTTCTGTTACGGAAACACTGTCGTTTTGCTATGCAATTCCAATGTAAAAATTTTATTCGCACAGCAACAAATATTTCATAGCTGTTGATATGTTGTGTGCATTTTGTTCAAGTTGGTTTTTATTCTGTTAAGGTCAGTGACAATTTGTCATAAATACAGAGCGTTTTAAATTTTCCTAACTGTTTCGTAGTATGTTGTGAGTATTTTGATGCGTACCGATTACACTAAAAAAAAATATTTGCTACAAAAGTACCGTTCTACTTTTCATTATATTACAAGCATTCAACCTCACTATTCATCGCATTTTATTCGCGAAATTTTCGCACGGGTCGTCTAGTAGGATTTAAATGGGATAATAATGTGAACAGGAGCATCTGAATAGAATATTTAGGTGAAAAAATGTGGAGTAAGCTTATTACACACAAAGGTGAAATAAAGGTTTTTTTTTTTAAATGGTTATGAGGTGAGGGAGAAACTGAATGGTGGAGACCTTAAGTGTACATATCTCGGTGTAATTTATGATAAATTCAGTTGGACAGGAGGTAAAGAGAGGTTTCAAAATCCTTCATTTACTGGAGAGGACAGTGAGGAGCTGGACCGGAGAAGTGTTTTTTTTTTTTTTGTAACAGTTTAACGTCCCTTTTTAACAACGTGGTCTTTAGAGACGGGAAAGGATGGGGGGCAAGGAATGGGAAGGAATTCGGCCATGGCCTTTTGAAGGAAGCATCCCGGCATTCACCTGGAGTGATTTGGGGAAACCATGGAAAACCCAAATCTGGATGCCCGGACGGGGATTCGAACCGCCGTCCTCCCGAATGCGAGGCCAGAACCCAGAGAAGTGAGTGAATTGGGTTACAAAACTTCAGTAAGGCCAATGATTGATTGTTGTGATGTAGTATGGGACACCATTTTGGTGATCAAATACAGGAGCTGAAGAGAAAGCAAAGCAGATCAACCAGATATTTTGTGCAAATTATCACAAAACTGAAATGATAAATAAGTTATGTTGGGAGTTATTGGAAAATAGGAGATGGGTGAAGAGAGTGCTGTGAACACATATTGGTGGCAAGACTTGGATAGATACTGGTGAATGAATTAGGAGTAGTGAATGATGAGGGTGTCTGAAAAGTTTCCGACATCAACGTGAAGACGGCAGCACTCGTAAATAAAAGCTAGTGAATTTCGTTGTTTATCTGTTTAGTTATTCACCAAAGTTTCAGCCATTTTGGACGTACAGTTGTTATGTAACAGTCGTTCGAGTGAGTTGATGTGAGTGTTTCTGTGAAAATGGACAAAATCGAGTATTGAGCTGTCAATAAATATTTGTTTTTGAGAGACAATACGCTTACGCATATCAAAGATGAGTTGGATTCGGTGTATGGGGGCTCTGCACCATCACTTACCACAGTGAAATTTTGGGCAGCTGAATTTAAAACGTGGCCGTAAGAGCTTGGGAGACGATGAACGTTCGGAACGTCAAAAAAATGTAACTACCAGCGCCAAAGCTCACCAATTGGTGCTAGACGACCGCCGAATCAAAGTGAGAGAGATAGCAGAGGTTATGAACATTTCAAAAGAACGTGTTTGTTACATATTAAATCAACATTTAGGTATGAGAAAGCTGTCCGCACGTTGGGTGCCACGTTTGCTCACATTAGACCAAAAACGTGTTCGAATGAACATTTCCAACGCTCTGTTGGTGCAGTTTAGGCGCAATAAATCCGAATTTTGGTGCAGATTAATTACTGTAGATGAAACCTTGGATACACCATTATACGCCCGAAACAAAAATACAGTCCAAATAGAGTGTACTGCAAAGGAGGAACCGGCTCCAAAAAAAAAAAAAAAAAAAAAAAAAAAAAACTGTTTTTTCAGCTGGGAAAATGCTGGTGACTGTTTTTTGGGATAGTCATGGAGTTATTTTAATCGATTATCTTCAAAAAGGAAAAACCATTACAGGAGCATAATACGCATCATTACTTGACAAGCTGAAGGCAGAACTAGCGGAAAAATGGCCACATTTGCAGAAAAATAAATCCTGTTTCACCAAGACAACCTCAGCGGTTGCCATGGCGAAAATTACGGTTTGAACTGCTTGACCATCCACCTTACTCACCAGATCTAGCCCCAAGTGACTTCATTTTGTTCCCTCATCTAAAAATTGCACTCAGAGGACAGAGATTTTCGTCAAATGAAGAGGCAATCACCTCGTGAACAATTATTTTGCAGAGAAAAATGCCGAGTACTATTTGGACAGGTTACAGAGATGGGAGCATCGCTGGGAGAAGTGTGTAGAGTTACAAGGAGACTATGTTGAAAAATAAATAAAAAATTCAGAAAAAATGTCCTGTCTCTTTGTTAGGTCGGGAACTTTTCAGACCACCCTCATACAAAAGAGATGACAGATCAAAAACTGGAACTTGATTTCAAGTGGGAAAATTTTCTTTCATACGTAAGGGAATTAAGGATTGGAATAATTTAACAAGGCAAATGATGAACAATTTAACAGAAACATTAAAGTAATTTCAGATTAAAATTCATTAAGGGAAAAGTTGGTGGTTGCACTTAATTTAATCTTTGTTCTTTCTGTGGTGCACAACTCAAGAGTTATTACACATCACATAAACTGTTAATGATTCTCAGCAAATACTCTACTGATATGCACCTTCGTTGACTGTAATGAGTGGATTGTGTGTGGTGGGCATAAACAAGGATGAAGAAGGGAGGGGATAAAATACAGTACAGCATTTAAGATCAAGTCTTGTCTAAAGGAGATAAACTACAGGTTTAATGCCTCATTTTGATGGATGAATCACCATAAGCTGTGTCATATGCCCTCATTCCATTTCTATTGTTAAAATGTTTTATTTGTATCACAAACATAATACATCTGAAGAGTAAAAACTGTGTATTCCTAACTACTACGCACTGTTTTATACATAGAAGAATATGCCACGCAGCAGGCTTCTCCCTATAACATCAGAAATAAACCAACTGTGTTCTCTAAAGTTGTGTTTGTATCATACATGGTGAAATACATACCGAGCGGGGCGGTGTAACGGTTAGCGTTCTCGCCTCGCATTCGGGAGGACGGCGGTTCGAATCCCCGTCCGGGCATCCAGATTTGGGTTTTCCATGGTTTTCCCAAATCACTCCAGGCAAATGCCGGGATGTTTCCTTCAAAAAGGCCATGGCCGAATTCCTTCCCATTCCTTGCCCCCATCCTTTCCCGTCTCTAAAGACCTCGATGTTAAAAAGAGACGTAAAGCAGTTACAAAAAAAAAAAAAAAAAAAAAAAAAAAAAAAAAAAAAAAAAAAAAAAGTGAAATACATTCCTACAAAAACTTTAAAATTTGAAATAACCATCCTGGCATTCGCATGAAATGATTCTGAGAAACCCTTTAACCTAAATCTGGATTTCCAGAGCAGGCAACAAACACTGGTCTTCTTAAACACCAATCCCAAATGTTATTGCTCAACTATAAGGCTTTGTATTCATTTTACTATAATGGCCATCCATTCATTAATTTGTGCAAAGGAAAAAGAATTAATATTTCATTAATTTTACAAAAAATTGCACTATTGCAATAACAGCAAAATAGTTAACAAATGTAAATTATATGGAGCCAAATTTCATTAATTTGCAACTTTGAGACTTTCATTTTAATAAAAAATAATTTTTCAAGTATATAACAGTCGGGGGGAAAAAAATTGAGATGTCAGAGGATCATTTCAAGAAAAAAAGAGATATGAATTCATACAGCTGGCTTTACTGCAGGTGCCCACATAAAAGGATATTCTCATGTCAAATGCTCTCTCTCAGAAAGGTGAGGTATCTGAAATATTGTTTTTTTTGCTGTGTTCAGCTCATTTTTTTGGGATTGCAAACCTATTGTCTTCAACTTTGGTAACTGTATACTGTATCTAATGTTTAGCTTTTCCTTTTGCATCTTAGTTAAAGAAATGAAATAAATTTAAGTAATTTGATACTGTAAATTGTCTGCCACTTATTTATGCTACATTGTATTTGTGAAAATGGAGGAGGAGTTAACCAAACAGAGAAATTGCCAAAAAGCCACACTGGAATTATACATCTGTAAAAGGAAATAAACTAAACTCCACAAATTTCTCTCTTGTACGCAAAACTGATCTCAATACATTAGATATTCATGAAAATCAATAAAAAAAATATAAGTAATAAATAACTGGTTTTAATTACTTTAAAAAGAACTATAATATATTTTGTTAAATCATAATTCAGGAATGTAGATCTGGTATGGAACACTGCCATTGCATTTTCTAATACTAAACTAGATCTTTATCTCCAAACTCTGAGCAAAAATGATAAAATAATAATCCACTGCAGTACTTAGGAAGGTGCTTGCTGATTAGATCTAAATTAACACACAAGTGTTACAAGATTCATTGTTAAACATATAAACATGTAACTCAAATCCATAAGGGTCTCTACAAGTATCACTTCTTTGGATGCAACAAATACAATTTCTCCCCATAAACTTCACCATCTTCATGGTACTTTCCTTGTAGCTGCAGCTCCCAGCCATTTTGGAAATACTTCGGGAATAACAATCCAATGTAAATGAAATCATGTTCCTGAAAATCTGATGTGTAACCTACTTTCATTAATTCAGACACTGAAATGGGTTTCGTTTATACATGGGCACAAAAACATCCCAAAATTTTTTTACAGCAATCACCATTATGCCAGATAAGTCAAAAAACAATGTTGTGTAATAACCTCATCAATAATAGGACAGGAAGAAATTACATGCAATGTTAATACAAAAAGATAAAGTAGACAGCTGTGCTGAGCATGGTTGCCAGTGCAAGCTCAGCCACATGTTAAGATGTATCTTTGTTGTCCGGGTGGAACCGCATCAATTTATTTAAAACCAACATTTCAGTCATCATTCTGTGCCTAAAAGTTTCGGTCATCATTCTATGTCTCCAAAGAAAGCCAAAGAATGATGACTGATATGCCAGGTTTCAATAAATTGACACGGTACCACCCGAACAACCAAGACAACATCGAGAACGACCAAGGTAGTCTGCGCAATCACATGTTAACTTTTGTTTCTGAAGTGTTTTTTGTTATCATTGCTGGCCTCAATTCGAACATGGCAGGTGTTATCTGATAATTGTGTTAGGAACAAATCCCACGTCACATTTCTGATTAAATGATGTTTGTCTCAGATTCACTTAAAAAATTTAGACTTGCTGCACCAGCCGATGATGCTTCTTGAAACTTAAGAGAATGTGAATATAACATGAACAACATTTTATGCTCACAAGTTCACAATTATATCAGATTACATAGGGGGAACAATCACAATACACAAATACAGATAAATATGATACGATTCAGACAGAAATGTATGTCATTAACAGTAAACAGACATATCCATTTATTTCTTTACAAAAAATAATGTATCTATTAACATTATTTCAACATTAAAATGTATCTTAATAATAAATCAACTTTTATTGACAAATTGTAGAGAAATAATTTGTGCTTCTTCTCTTGGTGTTAGGAATGGAAGTGTTGAGTCTTCTGTAACAAAATAAATAATTTAGGAAACAAAGGTAATGAAAAGTAATTTAAAACTTAAACAGGAAGAGAAACTAAAACTCATCACATTTCACAGCATAATCACACAGAACCACTAACGAACACACAAACAAACCTGACAAGTAGATTTTTAAGTAACAGCTCAATTTTGCCAAAGAGAGAGAATACAACCTAACCTGGGTGGTACAAAACAGGCATGAGACAATGATGGTTACTTTGCCATTTCTTGATGGATGAAGGAATACATGATGCAGAGAATTATTGGACATACAACATGAAATAATTAAAAAAGATGGGAAAAGAGAGAACAGCAATACACCAGCAACCACTGTCAATGATAATTTCTGTCATAACATTGGAAAAGCTACCAAAAAAACTTTGCTGAGAAATTAAAGCAGTCAGAGGAGGAAAATCATCTAATACTGAAGCCTGATGGGTTTGTAACATTACGTACAAGTTTATAATGTTGCTCAAAGTCTCCATTGTTTGAGACCAAGATCAAAACCTTTCCTCATTTATGGAGGTACAGGAAATTAATTCAGTTTTAAGGAATAATGTTGGCACTGGCCTTTTTTTCTTTTGCCTATACACCTCATCGTCACTGAAGTCAATAGAGGCAAGAAAGCCCTGGGGGCAAGGAATGGAAAAGGATTCGGCCATGGCCTTTTAAAGGAACCATCCCACCAGTCACCTGAAGTGATTTCAGAAAATCCGGAAGACTGGACAGGGATTTAAACTAATATTCTCCCAAGTGCAAGATCTATGCATTACCACTCACCCACTGGGCTCAGTGGCACTGATCTCACTAATATTGGTAAACTTAAAAATCAATGGAAAAACAAATATTTGAACTCTGATTTATTTTGATGCCAGTTTGGTCATACATTTCCAAATTCAATATTTTAGAAATGCATATTCTCTTGTAGGATTTGCGAATAATTAAGTGGTGACATTTGCTGCAGACAAGACATGAGTGGTGGCATGGACAGAAATCTATTTAAATACTTTCTATATAACTGTTACCCTTCATAACATTTTTTTTATTGATACAAATTGTATTCCTCCAACTTACACATCTTTTGATTGATTGATAGTATTATATTTTCATGTATATATATTGAATGAGCTTACAAGAGGTGAAGGTGGAAACGGCATTGAAAAACACACACATACACACCTCATGAACAGCTCCCATTATAGACCTCTCATATATTATAACTTTTTTTTGGTTTTGTTACCATTTAATTGATTTTTTAAAGAAATGTGGAATCTTAATAGCCCAAAACAAGCTTGTGCTTTTTAATGTCATTAGCACACTGGACTTAAATGAGATCATTAGGTAGCACTAATAGGTGGGCACTTTGCTAATCTTTAATCTGCTATTTAAAAAGTTAACTTCAATAATCGTTGAAGCGTTACATTTTAACAAAATTTAAAGTTGTATGTTAAAAGTTAACCACCCAAAAGTTTTACTGATGTTTAAATATTATAACAGGTACAATTGCACGGTATACCAAGGAGTTATTTACCATGATGTGTGATGCAAGTATAGATTTCTTTCTGAAAAGTAACAAATTGGGCTTCCTCCATTGTAACGACAAAGTGGTATTCCCGTCTTTCTTGTCCTTACTGAAGCCAAGTGTTCTTCAGCATAACCCTTGTAGATTGTCCTATGCCATGTCTATCATAACAGTTACCGGCATAAATGCATCACACTCGCATTTTGCATTATCTAATTTGTTAGTCATTCGACACATCGCACGTTTACCTTAGCGTGTTGTGCAATTCAAACAAATGAAATGACATTAACAACCAATGGACTAAAGTTAACAAAAGTTAAGAAGACAGTTAATGATTATTAGGTTAAATTAAAAGTTTTTGCAATTTTGCTAACTTTGTTAATTAACGATTAAAAAGTAACGATTTTCTGTCCAGCTTTGTTAGCACTAACATTCCTTCCTTCTCACGTTTCTGCAACTTGGAGAACTTAGAAAATAATTACATAATATTGTTCAAATACTACAGAGAGCTGTTATTTTAGTATACAGATATGAGTGTAACTCAAATAAAAATCAACAACATTTTTAAGTATTTTGAACAAGTGGTACAAAGTGGTAACACTTTTCAACAATCACCATTGATTCAATGCAAGTCCACCTGCATTCACAAAGTGAAGTATTTCCTTTAAGGGGAAGTGGGAGACAGAATCTTTTCACAGTCAATGCAACCACTTATGAACTGCAAGGCAGAACAGTAAGTTTTTCCTACCTATGCTTATTTGAAAAGTTCAAACATATGTAAATCACTTGGAGCAAGATCTGGTGAGTATGCCAGATCAGAAAGACACTCAAAATGCAGGTCTGTGAATGTTGTATAGGCAGTATGGCTCCTAGAAATATCATGTTACAAAAGGACACCAATATACAGCACACTGCATCACTTAGGTCAAACTCAATTTTTTTTTTTTTTTTGGGTGGGGGGGAGGGGGGTGACCTAAGCACAATGAACTGGTGACAGAGTTTCCTCTGGCATGTAGTGCTCCAAGATGACATCTTCATTATCAAAAAAAGCTCTGTTGATTGTTGTGTTGTTACCGATTATTGTATTGTAGCTGACTGTTATGATATTGTTCGGTTTTGGAGAAGGGGAATGACAACATTCCTTGTTCACTCTCTTCATTTCCAACTGGTGGATGTGAACTCAACTTTCATTCGCAGTAATGGTTCTTACAAGGAAGTCATCAGATTCTCAAATAAAGTGCCACAGCATCAACACATCACTCTTTCAATTCAGGAATCAGCTGCCATGGCACTGATTGTAGAAACTGGAGCACAATGTCTTCAATGTGGTGTGCAGAACTATGACTAATGTTTAAACTTGTTGCAATTTCATTCAGAGTCACTCTGTGGTTTTTCTTTACTATGGATTCAACTGCTCTCTTGAGTCATCTCAATGTGCCTGACCCAGAAGAGGAAAATCTTTCACTAAAGTCACACCATTTGCAAACCCCATACTCAATTTATAAGTTTTTTGCAGGAAAAATATGCATCACCAAAATCCATTCTAAGATAAATTTACAAAAGGTTTCATACCCTCCTTATGCAAAAACTGAACAACAGAATACTGTCATTCACTGGTACAAGTCTCAAGTGGGTCAGTCATCTTTATACTGGTGATCTGATAATGTTAAAACATCTACACTATGCGGCCACTGACAGGTTATTCTGCATGCTATTTTCAGAATAAAAACATGAATTTTTTAGGTTTTATTATAAAACTTTGAACCAACAGTGTTTTTGAGCATGACAAAAGATACAAAATGATCTGCGAAGTTTGGTCTGTTTTACACATCAGTAATGGAAGCACTGCCATCAGGAAGCCCTAGGAGGATAACAGATTTATGATGTCAGTATCCTCTGCACCTTCCTACCAACTTATTTATAGATCAGTGGTGGGCAAACTTTAGGAGCTAAAGAACCAATTCAAATATTTAGGGTTTCGATTATCAGTTTTTAATATAATTTATCGAATAATTGATTTTTTTCTGCAAACTTTTCTAAAGTTCTTCCACTGCTTTCTTCCACATATCAGCAACAGAATATATTGTGGCAAATAAGCCTTGCTTTATTTGTGTCTTTCTCCATTGGACTTCTTAGTATTTGCAAGTAGTTATGCAGAAGTCTCAAGCCATTCACTTTTGAATTCGCAATGCTCATCTGTTATTTTTTCTTAGCAGTAATTTCACAATATCTTTAAAGAAATGTTAAAATATATTTTTTTGGAATTGAATAAAGAAAAACAACAAATCATCACATAAATTTAAAGATGATACAATACCTAAGATACAAATATTTTAAAATTAGGAGCAATTACTAAATCAGACCCAACACTTTAATAAATCAAGACAAACAAAATAAATGGCGTGAATACACAACAAATGGCTTAGAAGCAACTGTGGTATTTTATTTAATAGGTTGTATGGTTGGTAAAGGTTGGCAAAAGAACTATGAGGTCTGGTAGCCTGCAAGTCTTTAGATCTCTCCGACGTTATTACAACTGCTACTGCTACTATTGCCGTAAAGATGTAAGAAAAAAATATTAAAGAGCCACACTAATGTCCTGAAAGTCGCTTGCAGCTCGGGAGCCGTGGTTTGCCAATCCCTGTTATAGATGAATGGAGTTTGCTCAATGCAAAAACTGTAGGGCATCTATTATCAGACAACTGTAGCTGTAAACAATCAATGGACTCTTTTAATAGTGCTAATTTAAGTCTTTCAACTCTAAAGAATGGGAAACTAGATAGTGACGATTTAAGTTTTCTCACTCAATAAAGAATAAAGAATGAATTACACAAAGCAGGTAAGTTCTAATACTGACAAAAAAGAAATACAAATATAAAAAGAGTATATGAAACAAATGATTAAAATTATGAAATAAAATCTTCCTGTCTCTTAATATAAAATGAATATAAAAGAAAATTAATCATTAAAAAAATTAAAACCAACAAAGTTTGAAAAGCTATGTAATCAAAACAGCACGACTTGACGGGATGGCAAGGAAAATCTATAAAAACCTTAATCATTTGAACAATTGTAGTGCATTGCTACCACAAAAGGATATCAAAAACATAATAATCATTTACACTTGGAAGGGCGAGCATAAAATTAACAATGATGGTTGGCCAAGTAACTGGTCTCCATACTCCTGTACAGCATTACATCACTTTCATAAGTGTCTGGGTGGAATTTACTTTACAGAAATTAGTATAGGAACCAAAACATCCAGTAGAAAATGACAGTACTGTAGTGGAATATGGTAAAAAGGCATGTAATGATTCCATAGCTAGAGAGAGGATAACCACATTTCTCATATCAAGCCTGGAAGAGAAAAGGAGCAGAGATTGGTGAAATGGTAGACCAGAAGAAGCAAGAAGTATCTTAAAGCAATCTTGTAAAGAAGACTCGCAGTGAAGACTTGGTGAAAACTTAGCAACACTGGTTAATATGTGCTACAGGCTTGTTATCACAAATTTGAGGTTTATCTAGCACATCTGACACCAAGTTAATTAAACTTCACTCATTTAACCCAATTCATTCAGTAATTTTAACTTCTGGTAGTTAAGACCAAGATAATTAACTCAATTAGAGCTCATGTGGTGATGATATTTCAAACTTGATACATAGCATACGATGTAGAAGAGATTCTTGTATTACATATAATCACTGCAATGCAAGGTGCTCGTTAAATGATTGTTAATTGCTGTTTTGAATTAATTTTCTTCGAAGTTCCTCATGATATTCAGACCTTGTCACTGACTAAATCTTCATTTGTTTTGCAGACTAATTACACTTGAGTAATCAGCATCCACCATTATCTGACCACTAGTCAGCCCCCAAAAAGTAAGGCTATCAAACTCAAACCTATCTCTAAAGTGCAAAGGAACAATTCTAATAATTTGTTAATGACTGATGAAATGGAAATCATAATGACAACCAGGGCTACTGTTGTTGGCTGCAGTACTAAAGAAGTTTTAGAAGGTGTTGAATAAATAGGCAGAAAAAAGTCTTGAAAATTCCAGAAAAGTCTCATGGAGAAACTTTGTAACATAAGGAGCACCTGTTGCTTAAATAGCTATGTACTAGAGGTGTGGAATGAAGCTATAATCTACCCTTTTATACGATGGGAGATAGAAATATATGTTCCAATGATAGAGGCATAAGTTTGTTAAAACCTTCTCATTATTTATATGCAAAAATTGTGACCCTTTTAACAGAGTTAGAAGAAACACACTATGGGATATACTAACAAGACAAGGAGTGCCAGTCCACTATTAATAACAAAAAAAATTACAAAGATAAAAAACTGCAAGAAAATCAATATAAACCAAGATGTCAGACAAGGCCATTTTCTACCAACAATATTGTTTAAAGTACTTTCATTTGTTGATGACCAGCTCATTACATGAACACTGGATGGTGAAACATAAAAGGTAGCAAATAACAAACATGTTGCCAAGAAGTTTAATTTGAAAAAGCTGATATAAACTTATAATTGCGGTATTTAGAGAAAGCAAAAACTGAAAGAAGTGGCACTGTAAAAAGCATTTTGGACCATGAGGATGACCATACAACACGCTACAATAATTACACAACTGCACCACTGTCTTTACAAATGCAGGATCCCAATAATATGTTTGATCCTTTGTAGACAGAGAAACCCTGTAATATGTACGATATTTTTGGACTGAATGCAAGGGAAAAGAGAAAATGGAGAAAAACCAAATATTTTGTAACAACGCTATAACATAATGAGCATTTGAAACTGAATGGATCCTTTTCTCTGAGCATTACTGTACAGGGAGTTAGTCCACAAGAATGTATGGGGAGATTTGGATTCAACTATCCAAAGAAAGCTAATTTCTACATTTTATCCTCAGATTTCTTGGTCAGAAGAAATCATCCTGTCATTGAGGTGCAGTGAAATGAAAGAAATTAGTATTTTCCTTCAAACTGGTTCCTCATGCTGCTTTTGTAATAGAACTGTTTTTTATTATTACTCACCACACTTTTTATGAAAATATACCATATAACTTATATTAGAAATTACCTGTATATTATCACACAACACTGGATATAACACTGATACTGTTTGAGAGATTTACTTCTCCTTTCAGCACTCTTTTCTGCAGCTTCTGAAAGGGACAAGAACAAGAAAGAAATGATTAATATTTATTCCATATTTAACATAAACTACTGCCAAACGTCTATAGCATAAAACAGTAACACTAGACTTAAAATTCAAAACAAACACTTACTCTCACCAACTATTGCAACCACGTGTAACTTGGAAAAGAAAGGAAGGTTTGATAAGACATTCGTTTGTTTTGCAAGAAGCATTTTTATAAATGAAAATGAACATGCTCACTTCATTTGTTATAACAGAATCACAATTCAACATCCACAAGGCA
The DNA here is from genome assembly GCA_031002005.1 of Vandiemenella viatica. Taxonomy (NCBI): domain Eukaryota; kingdom Metazoa; phylum Arthropoda; class Insecta; order Orthoptera; family Morabidae; genus Vandiemenella; species Vandiemenella viatica. The sequence continues at coordinate 57,857,199 of CM061914.1, read as the reverse complement.
CTTTTATGTTAAGTATATGAGCACTGCATTCTGAAATTAATCATTAGCTTTAGCCTGTGTTTAAGCATAGTGGTAAAATAGATGATACGTAGCAGGAGAAACTATCACTGTACTTTGTCACAAGCTTATTTTGAAAAATTATAATCATATTGATTTCTTATACTATCTTGACTCAGTATATAACTGGAAGAGTTGCTTTCAGTTCTGCTTGTGTAATTTATTTTCAATTACTCCAGTTTATATCTAGCAAACTCCACAGTGAAAATAATTCTTGCATTAATCGTTCATGAACATAGATTCGTGTGTTGGTTCATAAGATGGAAACTGTCCCTCATTACTACTAAATAGCTACTGTAAAATGTTTGCAGGTTTATATATTTTATTTTGTGATGATACGGATCAAAAGATCAATAAGCAATTTCAAAATAAATAAGGATGGGCTAGTAACTCTGTTACTTTTTAACTAACAATTTTTAATGTTTATTTCTCGCCAGTCTGAATGCGCTTGGTACAACATTTCTCTAATTTCTTCATGCCCTGCAAAAACTATGATTTTTCAAAACCTGCATTACATGTGTTTGTTTCTGCCATGATGTCCTCACTGGACATGAATTTCTTCTAAGAGAGCCAATCCCTCAAGTTTCTGAACAGAAACAAGTTGCCTGTGACCAAATCTGGAGAATAGGATGGATGAGGTAGCAGTTTATAATGTAATTATACAAATTTAGGCACTTCAATAGCCGACTTAAGTGTGGGCATACAGTCATGGTTAAAGAGAATATTTTTCTTCGACAATTCCTTGTGAAATCGATCCAGTAATACAGTAAAATATGAATCTGTGAACATTTTACTCTTTTCTATGTAATTGATGAAAATCACATCTCACAAATAGCAAAAACTAGTTGCATAAATTTTCACTCTGATGGAACTTTTTTTGAGTACTTTTGTCACAGAAACTCCAGTTGTGGTTAGGTCTCAGATTAAAAGTAGTGGAGCCATATTTCATCAACTGTGAAATGACACAAAAACTAATTTGGATTGCATTCGAACATGTTCAAATACACTTGTGAAATGGTCAGTTCAAATACACTTGTGAAATGGTCACCTGATTTCACTTGTTATCAACTGTCAGCAGTCATTGCACCCAATGTGCTGAGAGCTTTTCCATACCCAAATGTTGGTGCAAAATATAATTTACCCTTTCAGTTCAGATATTTACTATCTCAGCTAACTCACTTATATTCACTTGCCAATCTTCCATCACAGTATAGTGAATTATGCTCACCAGTTCTGAGCTGTTACCGCAACTGACCATACTGAGCACTTGGTATCACCCATGCTCAAAGAACCACAATGAACCTCTGTAAACCATTTTTGTACTATACTATGTGGAGGAGCAGAGTCTCCACAATACTTTCTCAGCTTTTCTTCCATTTCCTTAATCATTTTCCATTCATAAAGTAGTGTTTCATCAGAATTTGAAATCAACTTTTCATCATTTTCACACTCGTTAACGTTGTAATAAACGGAAGACAAAGAATTTCAGTGAGAATGCACAGAACATAATTTCGGAACAACTATGGTGAAAGTCTCAGATTTATCAACCTACCTTCATACCACCTCAGGTTCAAGCTTTCTGTACCCAGCTTTTGAGTGTATGACCCCGATTAAGACTAGGTGCCTCAAATTGGAAAATACAGAGCTCAAGACATCTATTTATTCACATTTTTCTTTTCAACTCAGAAAAATCAAGACTGTGATATTCTTACCACTGCATCCCCAAAAAACGAAAAATCAATGTGTGTTATAGTCAACAACAAGAAAAATCATAATCTTTTATTGTTGATAAGAAAACCAGATTACTCAATATAATGGTTTTACATGCTATTTTATTAAAAAGAGTAAAATAGCACAATCAAGATAAATGAAAATAATAAAACATTAGTAACCATTCCCTACATAAAGATTCATGAATCTAGCTGTTTAATTTTCAATTTTTTGCGAGGAAGGGCAAAGCTAGAAAAGTGTGTTTTTGGTTAACACAACTCTCCTTCCTTCACCTCTGGTAAGTGATGTGTCTACTTTATCTTTGTATGAAACATTCTTGGGCCTCCTACCGCACAAGTGCATCAATCAGATGCGACATTTCAGGACCATTCTCCAACTCCATCTTCGCCCGAAACATCACATCTGATTGATACCTGAGAACTTTTCATTCAGTTGATACACTAGGAAAGCCTTCAATCTTTCCTTTCCGTACTAAAATTAGATTTAATTTTTACTGATCTTTAGTCATGTGATAGGAAAAACTTTATTGGAAATCAGTCAATGATGCCACATGTCAGTAAACCTTGTGGCTAAGGATATTGTTTTCCCCACTTAAAACTATTTTATTTCTATTGTTAGCTGCTGCTTAGTTCCCATTATTCATTAGGCTCTTCTTGTACTGAATGGAGAAACAATATTGTAGAAGACAGTGTAAACCTACCAAAAATTAGTGCTAACAGTTGGGCTTTAAAAAAAAAGTTAATAAAAAAAATTCATCAGAATGCCAGAAATTATAAATTAAATTAGTTTTTTCAGGTTATGTCAATGAGAAGAATCGAAGCTGTAATGTATGTATAAGGTAGGGATACCAATTTAATAACTGAATATTATGGGCAATTTTCCTCAATTGCAAATAAATGATGCAAATAAATTTTTCCTTTGTTTGTTTATTTACCAAGCACTTTTCACTTCATTCTCTCTCTCTCTCTCTCCGTTTTTGAATGAGTGTGCATGTAATTACTTTGTTTTAACATTACACTAGACGACCCGTGTGAAAATTTCGCAAATAAAATGCAATGAATAGTGAGGTTGAATGCTTGTAATATAATGAAAAGTAGAACTGTACTTTTGTAGCAAATATATATATTTATAGGATTAAGGAAGGATAGGGAAATATGACCCAACACTTACCACAGATGAAGGTGGCATATATATTTATATATATAAAATTAAGGAAGGGTAGGGAAATATGACCCAACACTTACCACAGATGAAGGCGGCTGGGACGACGAACAAAAAACAAACACAAGAGAAGCGCAATATTTCGGCCTACAACAGCTTTAAACGTGCAGAAGGTGAAGCATCAGGCACCGTCACATGTGTGTACACATGTGACGGCGCCTGGTACTTCATCTTCTGCACGTTTAAGGCTGTTGTAGGCCGAAATATTGCGCTTCTCTTGTGTTTGTTTTTTGTTCGTCGTCCCAGCCGCCTTCATCTGTGGTAAGTGTTGGGTCATATTTCCCTACCCTTCCTTAATTTTATTGCCTTAAAGCTTTTTCCTGCTCATTGTTATTATTTATATATACACATATATATTACCGTAATAAGTACACATCAAAATACTTACAACATATTATGATACAGTTAGAAAAATTTAAAACACACTTTATTTACTACAAACTGTCACTGACTTTAACAGAATACAACCACCTTAACAAAATGCACGCAACATATCAACATCTCTGTGATATTTGTTGCTGTGCAAATAAAATGTTTACATTGGAATTGTGTGGCTAATGAAAGTGTTTCCGCAACAGGAAAACAAAAATATCTGAAAAACTACTTATTGAATAAAAAAAAAAGTTTATTGATATCTCTGTGATATCTGCAGCTACAATCTAGGGACTTGGCTCTGAACTGTCTTATATGCGCTACCACTTTAAGCACCGAAAAATTCTTTCTTAATTTATGATTTTACCTAACCGAAACCTTAATCATTAAAACAACATGATATTTATCGATTTTGGATAGGTATAGAGAAGACAAATCACTTATAATTTTAAAAAAAAAAACTTGCTGCAGAAATAATATTGATATTTTTGCCCCTTAATTTGAATTTGGAGAAAGTATTTTCTTTAAATATGAGATGACCAAAGAGGAAAATTTAAAATGATGCCTCATTTATTAATTTTGGTTAGGTATCAAGGGAAATAAATAGCTCGTGATAGAAAAATGCGTTGTAGAAATATTAATACTTTTGCTCTCTAAGGGTAGAATTTTGCAAAATTTCTTTCTTAAAATGTGGTTTAAAGGAAGCGAAGACAACAATCTGTACAATGATACCTCGTTTATCAATTTTGTTAAATTATCAAGGGAGATAAATGACTCCAGACACAATAAAAGTATTTAAGATACTGATATTTATGCCCTTTTAGGGCCGAATTCCGAAAAATTCCTTTCTTAAAATATAATGTTACCACGGCGGAGACATTAATCTTTAATATGATACCTCATTTATCTATATCGGTTAGATATCAAAGGAGATAAATAGCTCGTGACACAAAAATTCATTGTAGAAAAATGTATACTTTTTCCCGCTAAGAGTTGAATTCCAAAAACGCTCTGTCTTAAAATATGATGTCACAAAGCTGAGACATTACTCCTCATAATCCTACTTCATTTATCGATTTTGGTTAGATTTCCAGGGAAATAAATGGCTCCAGACACAAAAAAAGCATTTTAGAAAAACTGACATTTTTGTCCTTTAAGGGTCAAATTTGGAAAAATTCCTTTCTTAAAATATAATGTTACCACGGCGGAGACCTTAGTCTTTAATATGATACCTCATTTATCTATTTCGGTTAGATATGAAGGAAGATAAATGGGTCGTGACACAAAAACGCATTGCAAAAATATTGATACTTTTGCCCTTTAAGGGTCGAATTCCGAAAACTTCTTTTCTTAAAATATGATGTGACAAAAGTGGAGACTTTTTTTCGTTTTTTTTTTTTTTTTTTTTTTTTGTTCTGCTTAACGTCTCTCTAACAGCGAGGTCTTTAGAGACAGGAAAGGATGGGGGGCAAGGATTGGGAAGGAATTCGGCCATGGCCTTTTGAAGGAAGCATCCTGGCATTTGCCTGGAGTGATTTGGGAAACCATGGAAAACCCAAATCTGGATGCTCAGACGGGGATTCGAACTGCCGTCCTCCCGAATGCGAGGCCAGAACGCTAGCCATTACACCACCATGCTCGGTTAAAAGTGGAGCTTTCAAATGACACCTCATTCATTGATTTCGGTTAAGTATGACGGAAGATACAGGCTTGTGACAAAAAAAAAAAAAAAAAAAACCCTTATATAAATAATATATATGATTTTATACAGTGAAATGACATTACAAATAACCATTACAATAAAAAATATTTGAATTTGTTGCAATATCATTTCTGGGAGTTTTTCTTTTTGTCCAATGGGTTACTACACAAAATTTGTAAATCATATTCTTATTGTGTTTATTTACTTAAATGTTACATCAAAATGCCCTACTATGGCATAAGGTCACATTTTGGTACGTGTGTGTGGTTGGGTGGGTTTTTTTTTTGCTTTAAATTTCAACATTTAATTTTACTTAAAACAATTTCCCAACAGTAGATAAATAGGCTATTGCTTAAGTTACAACCTTCCTCATTTCCTTTAAGTGCACTTGGTCAGTGGCATGCTTGGGCACTGAGGAACTAACACTTACGTATTTGTAAATAAAAACTTAACACTTCCTTCTAAAAAATTGTCTCTGATAAACAAGCATTCACCAAAAACCATTCTCTTTGTTTCAAATACCCAAGGACAATGGCACCACAACCCATACTTAAAAAGCTCAAATCGATAATTACATTAAACATTCCTTTCCCTAGAGCCAATATGTATCTGATGCAGACATATATACTCAAACCAACAAAGCCGCATCAAATATGCCTTAAACATGTAAGCAATCTTAATAATAACAAATATTGATTTCATCCACAAATGAAATGATTCTGTCCTACATCCCTCACTAAAAACCCCAGATACTTTCTCCAGGTCTGCCTAATACTGAAGATCCATGTTCCTTGGCCAAGATATAAGATTCACCAAATTGATTACAGTCCTACCTTGAAATGAAATGTGTCCAAATAAAAATTCTCACTTCTGGTAATTAAACTTTAAAAAAATCAATTCAATATACCTATCCCTACAAGAGCCTGCAATATTCACAAGGCTACAATCAAACTTCAGTGACAATGCAGCAAGCAAACAGATAAGAGAGAACCTGTGTTTCACCACAGTATCATTAAACTGAGTTAATACAAAACTTAGTGTTGGTTATGAATGTTTGTTTTTAATAATAATAATAATAATAAAAAGGTCACATAAATCCTACAACCAACTAATTTGTTCCTACAGAATATCCAAAGAAATATAACAAAGAATGAAGATTTCTATTGAAATTAAATACATTTTAGTTTCCATACTAACCTTGGCAAATATTTCCGCCATGAGTTTATTTGTCCGGAAATCCTGCTTGCGTTTACGCTCTGTCTGTATGTTACGACGTTCAGTGAATTGGCGACAATGACGCTTTGTTAGATCCTTCATCTGCTTCTGGTTGAAAATTCTGCGAGAAGGAACTGTAGGGCAAAATTGATATCATCAATTACCACACATTTTCATTCCATTCCTGACAGTTCTCCAAATACCCAATTGTAAGATTTTATTTTTTATACAGAGCTGTAAGCAAACAGCTCATTTTGCATTAAATGCTTAGTTGAAACAGTTCTAATTTCAGAAATATTTCAGTTTTTAAAGCAAATGTTTGATTATCAAATGACACCAAAGGGAATTTCAATGTCATATTCATTATAAGACCACAAAAACACACTTGCTACTTCTGAAGCAACTAGTCCTATAGTATGAACACAGCAACTATTCAAATTAATAAAAGGAACTAAATCTATATTTATTGTAATGTCTTTAACCCCATCATCATATAATTCTGCATATCTTTCTTAAACTACCTTAAAAATGAATGAAACTTTCACAAATAAATTATAAGCAAATTTGACAAGTATGTGCCAGACATGAACGCAATTAGAAATTGATGATGAAACAGATTTGGTTCCTGTATAATAGATATTACAAATTCTTCCTAAAAGTCTAAACCTATGCACTAGAGAAAGTAGTTTGTAGTGGAATGCTAAAATCTGGAAATCAATCAAAACCTAAAACTCAGAAAAAGTAATATATTTTGGAGAAACAAAAATCTTGTTGAACTAGCATTTAAATCGAAACATATTTGAATGATAACCTAATAATCCACTTAATTTGACAGATTGTGAGATTACAACTAAAACTTTGAGAATTTCCTGATACAGAAATGAGTTGTTTATGCCAGCCAAGGCTTAAAAGTGTGGCCATATTGTTTCCCTTTGAATTAACGCAGGTGTAAATTCATAAACAAGCCTAGGGAGATCATTCGCATCTTTGAGGAGTGTATTTGCAACATTTATGATTAAATCACCAAATTATTGACCATTGGATTGTACCAATAGCCAGTAATGGCAATTAGTTTGCTGCAAATACCACTACTGTAGGGAACTTCTACGAACGATCACTGAACTAAGGTGTGCAACCATTACAGGAATTGCAAGAACTGGTGTCATCTGCTACCAAGACTGAGTCAACAAATGAAACAAATGAAGTTGTCGTCCATCATGAGAAGAAAATAGTGCCAGATAATTAACCAAAAATTGAAAATCTGATCAAAACATTTATAAATTCAATTTTTAATTTTTCCTCTCCTTTGAAAATAGCTGCTCTTGTTCACTGGTCAAGAACAGTCGAATTTCCTAAAGTGCAATTCTTTGGTTTTGTGTATTGGTGCAGCTATATCAAAACTAATATTTCTTAAAATAGAATCAGTGAAATTGGGACCAATTTAATGCATGGTCTAGTGAAAGTAAATTCATTTGGGAGAGCATTAATTAAATTCATTAAATTTTCTTAAGTTACACAAGTTAATTTGATTGTTAATTTTTTTGTCCGTTTGAGTGTTCTGTTGATTTTACAGCAATTTAGAAACAGTGTTGCTTTGTCTAGATGGTAATTGTGTTTGTCTGTTCTTATGTGGTTTTCTATGGAATTTTGTTTTTGATATTATTAGAGCCAAAAACAATAATCACAAAACTGATGGACGAGTTTAGAGAACTTAAGAAATCAAATGATCAGTTTAGGGCCGATTTCAACAATTCATTTAATAAATGGGCAGAATTAATCAATTAAACTGAAGAAGAACGGGGAGATTCTAAAAACTCAATTTTTGGTGCCAGGGTTGACACTCAATCTCTAGAATTCCAAGGAGGTCAGAATTAACTGAAATCACAATTACCGGACTTAACAGTAGAAGTGTGCGAATTCCAATCCAAACTGAGTGATGGAATTGCATAATTGGGGATATAACCTTGAAGCTTAATGATTTTCCTACAGGAAAAAAAGGGTCACCACTCTGGAGGTTGGTGATGACAAGTTTGTACAAGAGGTAAACTAAGATAACAAGAGGGTGTAGAAACAAATAAACAGGCTGTCTCGAGATTAGAAAAATTTGGGAATGCAACTGGAAATGTTAAGGAGACCTTACACAATCAATATTATTGTCAATATCAGTATTGACAACATACAATACTCACGCCAACCAGTCTCAATACTGCACTATCTTACTCAATCAATATTATTGACAATACTGCTTTCAATAAATTGCTCATTGTCTCTCTTTCTGCCTAACAAAAAGGGAGAGTCTCTGTGGTTTTGTTTGCTTAGTTGTAGGTTTTTCCCTTCCTAAACATATATAATCGTACAAAAGATTGCATACCTTTTATTTTGAATTTTGGAACTACTTGGTAGCTCATGCAGGTCCTAAGTCGCCATGACCGGTCACAATTGAACTATGCTGTGAGGCGGGTTAATGTGGAAACGGAAGTGCTACTTGGGAAAGGCAATAGTTCTGTGTTGGGGGTTGTTCCTGTGAACACCATTAGTAGGAGGGGTTTCACTAGGCATGGCCTATACCTAAATAGAAGGGGGAAGGGAGTACTTTCTGAGTTGTTAGCTAAAGCAGTGAGGGAGCCCATTTCCAGTGATGATGGGGTCAGGACTGTGCCTTTTTTAGGTTAGGAGCTGCTGGTGAAGGGACAAAAATAGATTAGCAAAGTGATACTGACTGCAGATTCACGATGGGGAAAGTCACAGATGTTAAGGAAATAGATGAAGTGGCTGAAACAATAACGGACTGTGATAAAAGTGGGAAAAACGAGATAAATTCTGAAAATGAAAAGCCAGTAGTAAGGGTGTTAATGGTAAACTATAGAAGTATAATGAACAAAGTAATCGAATTTGCAAACTTAATAGAGATACACGAACCACAAGTAATAATTGAGGTAGAGAGTTCGTTAAAAGAAGACGTACTAGACAGTGAGGTTTTTCCTGATGGTTACAGAGTGTACTGCAGAGATAGAGGAGCAATTGGTGGAGGAGTTTTCATACTAGTTAAAAAAAAACTACCACAGTTCACTGGTGTTCATAGATCAAGACCACGAGTTACTTGGGGTAGATTTCTGGGGTAATAAAAAAGAAAAAAAAAGAGTGGTGGCTGTTTACCGCAGTGGAAGAATGACAAAGGAGGATGAGGCTCTTGGGGAGAAATTAAATTCATACTCAGATTTCAGAGGTGAGAATAGAATGATCATCATCGGTGGGGATTTAAATTTACCAGATGTAAACTGGGAAGGAAATAAGATAAATAACACAATGGAACAAAGATTTGCAAATATCTTAATAAGGGAAGGAGGACTTACACAAGTGGTTGAGCAAAACACTAGGGGACAAAATATTTTTGATATATTTCTAATTAAGCCCGATGAAAAACCTTTTGAGGTATCAAGTAACCGAAGGAATGAGTGATCATGAAGCAGTTCTGATGGATATTAGAGGATTCAGTAAACCAGCAGCCAAAATTGAAGGGGGAAATAGGTACAATTATAAAAAGGCACATGTTTAGAATTTGACGAGATATTTCAGAGAACAATTCAGCAAATGGAAGGAAGGCTCAAGTACAGTAGATTCGAGGTGGGAAGAGTTCAAGGAGATAATAAGAAAGGGGGAAGAAAAATTTATTCCAAGGCAGAAAATAAAGAGAAGTAGAGAACCTATGTACTATAATAGGGAAGTGAGGAGGTTAAAGAGGTTGGTTAGAAAAGAACATAACAGAGTTAAGAGACAGCAGGGTAGTAGGGAATATTTAAAACAACTAAACAAGGACTTAATAACAGCAAAGAAAATGCCTGGAGATGGGTTTATGAAGAGTATTGTCAGTGCAGGAGGACCATTGATTGATGCATCTAGAAATTTCTATGGCTATATCAGGAAACTGAGGGGAAGGGAGGGTGTAGAGACACTTATAGATAAGGATGGAGAAGAAGTCACTGATGATTTGAAAAAGGCAGAGATTTTAAGTAACTGGTTCAGTGAAAGCATTAGGGACAATGAATCAGAAACAGGAGGGTCTAATTCGGAGAACCAGCTTAACAACACAATTAGAAATGACGATGGTAAAAAATTTGATATTCATCCTGAGGAAATCATGAAGGAAATAAGAAAGCTGAAAAAATATAAAGGGGCTGGTGAAGATAATATTACTACAGATATCTTAAAGATAGCCGGATGTGACATTGCACCTTATCTTGAAATATTATATAAATTGAGTCTGGATACTTGCTGCTTACCACAGGATTGGAAAAGTGCGATACTAGTACCGGTACATAAAGGAGGGGTGAGAAGTAGAGTTGAGAATTACAGGCCAATCAGTTTGACATCAGTGGTAGGTAAATTAATGGAAAGATTGATATGCAACCATATCAGAAATATATGTGAGGAGCGTAAGTGGTTTTCAAGCAGGCAACATGGGTTCAGGCAAGGATATTCATGCGAATCTCAGTTGGTGGGATATATGCAAGATATTTCAGATGAAATGGACAAGGGAGGCCAAATTAATAGTGTAGCACTGGATCTGTTAAGGGCGTTTGACAGAGAAAGACATAGAATGGAAGTAAACAAGGTAAATACCATTGGAGTGGATGAGAAAGTGATTAGCTGGGTAGAAGAATTTTTGAAAGGTAGAAAACAGAAAGTTAGGGTAGGAAATGTAGTAACAAAAGAAGTGGAAGTAAAAATGGGTGTACCACAGGGTAGCATATTGGGACCATTGCTATTCATTATTCTAATGAATAATTGTGTTGATTGTTTACTATCTGAAATTAGATTGTTTGCAGATGACATAATGCTGTATAAAAGAATCAGAACGATAGAGGATTGTAAACAGTTGCAGGGTGATCTGGACAGGATATCTAGTTGGGTTGGTAAACATGGAATGAAGATAAATGCAAAGAAGAGTCAGCTTATTAGATACACAAATAAAAAATAAAAGGTTAATTATGAATATAAGTTGGGGAAAGAATTGCTTGCTGAAGACTTGAAATGTAAGTATCTTGGCATTACTTTTGATAACAAGCTTAACTGGGCAGTACACATTGGACAGGTGGTAGGAAAAGGTTTCAAAGTTCTGCACTTGTTGGAGAGAGTGATGAGGGGATGTACGAGAGAAGTAAAGGAATTGGGTTACATAACTTTGGTCAGACCATTGCTCGAATATGGTAGTGTAGTTTGGGACCCTCATTTTACGTATCAAATACAGGAGTTGGAGAGGGTGCAAAAAAGGGCTGCTAGATTTGTTTCTGGAAATTATCACAGAATGCAACCAGTGATGGATATGATAAAGGAGCTGGAATGGGATTCATTGCAAGACAGGAGGAGGATGAGGAAGGTCATGGGAGTGTACAGGGCATATACTGGCGATGAGGCATGGAAAGATATTGCAATAGGTATGAAAAGTAGTGCATGGAAGGGAAAAGATGACCTTGACCATAGCTGGCACTCGATTTCAGGCACAAGGGTGTGGGAAGATTCTCTTTTTTAGGTAAGGGTGTCAGGGATTGGACTGAGTTACCAAGAGAAATGATGAATAATTTACCGAAAACTTTGAAAGAATTTAAAGATAAAATTTGTAGAGGGCAAATGTAGGTGGGTGCAGGATAGGGGGAAGATGGGTGTGTAGGGAAATTGCCACTGGAGCCTGTGCTCCATTGCAATTAAATTAAATTAGAACCGTGACATACGCTTGTATATGTTCTGTAAGACTCAATGAAGGCAAGTTTTAATATTTTTGATTCATTTCATACTTTTATATATATATATAGGTATTTCGGATTCTTAACTCCCCTGCTGACTTTTTACTACAACATTCAAGAATGCCAATGTATTATAAGTAAGTAAGTAAAGTTAGTAAAGTGAATGAAATAGAGAGACGCATTAGCTACTTGAACAGAAGTATGTATATTGACTATAACAAATACTACAGAATCAAAATTTTCCTTAAAAATTTAAGTTAATTAAAATACCTGATCAAACATAATAAAACTGTTAACATTCATGGGTGGTTGCATAGCTCACTAATTCGGAATGTGACATATTTTGGAATATGGTGAACTTGTTTGAAGGAAAACATTTAACTGTAACAAAACCAGATAACTCAGGTTCCTTCTATTATAATCACAAGAGGTTTTTCAGTATTGTGTTTTTGACTCCACTTCATTCTAAAAGGGAGTTAATAATTGTGAAGCTGGAATGAATGGTTGAATTTCGGATAGACGGATGATGTTCTATTACAAACTCGTAGAATCTTCCTGGAGTGAAAATTGAATTTACCCTCACCTGGGAGTTTTGCCGAATATGACTAATCTTTTTCCACATGGGTTTGTTGATGACATGGCATTTGAATTACATAATAATTTACTGAAACCATACTTCCAAGATTAATTAATAAACCTCAACAAATATACGCCGAAATGTTGTCACGAGATGTAGAGAATGCATTCAAGATGTTGAATTCACAGTTTGGTTGTTTCAAAAACCTATCAACCTACAGCCGCCAAAAATGACAGCAGTTTAATTTGCATAATTTCCTTGTAAATGAGTATTAACTCACCGTCTACCATTTCAAAAGCTCAAGGTGAAAAAAATTTGAAAGCCTTGCTGACTACAGAAACAGTTCCACAGTTGCCAGTGCAGCCTGTGACAAATTCTATTATTATTATAAGAATTAACACTAACAGTGGAGAACTCGATTCAGATAATTTTTTTTTAAAAGAGCGTTACTTTATACTACATTTTTATTTACTTCAAATGCACTATAATACTAATTGCTTTTGAGTTTTATTAAAAAACCTGACAATGATAATGTAGTGAGGAAATAGCATAAAACATAGTGGGTATGTTTTAAATATTTAAGAATAAATTACAAGGAAAGGGAAAATGACTCATTACTCTCCACAGTTGAAGGCAGCGATGGGTGAAGAACATATATGACGAACACAAGAATGTTTTTAAGAAAATATTATGTAGGTCGCAAACTGAATATTCTTGGAATACTAAAAAATAAGCATACCGTCCAGCCAACGAATAGAGCTGTACCAAACTGTATGTATTCCTTACTGAGTAACGGGTAAGTCGCCTGACTCAAAGTACCGAATCATTATTCAGAAATTTATTTCATTACTAAAATGTTTCATTACTCGCATTTGTAGTATAGATGTCAGATTAATACGATAAACAAACAAACATGACGTATCATGCATCATGTGGGACTACTTACATACTGCACATTCTAAGATATTTGATTCCATTATTTCATTAAAGAATCGTATACATTGTTTCATAATTTTATAATTTTAATTTTTAAAGCTAATAAATAATACCCCATATTATATTGTTTTATATTGGTTGTAATAAACTGCTCAGGGAGGAGTCATCAGAATGGATAGAAACATTCTACGAGTCGGAGCGTGGAATGTTAGAAGTCTGAATAGGGCAGGTAGGTTAGAAAACTTAAAAAGGGAGATGGAACAACTTAAGTTAGATGTTGTTGGGATTAGTGAGATTAAATGGAAGGATGCACAGGATTTCTGGTCTGGGGAACACAGGATAATTAGCACACAAGCTGTCAATGGAGTCACTGG
>CM061914.1:57795000-57842273 GCA_031002005.1 Vandiemenella viatica | reverse complement strand
GACATGACTGGAAATAAGAGGTTAATTTGGTAAACTCATCTACCGGCCCACAGTCAGGGCCGGCTTAAGGAATTTCGGCGCCCCCTGCAAAGTTTGATTTCGGGGCCCCCTACTTCTTTTCTAGATGTACTTTTGCCTACACTTTTAATAATTTTCGTGACTTTATACACACATACATAGACACACCCAAACACACACACACACAGGGTCGTGACAAACGGCCCATCTGAACGGGAAAACTTCGCCAAGTCTTTGGTGTTTTATCAACGCATTTCATATGGATCTCCCAACTACCGTCACTTTCATTTCTACCTAAGCCCTGCTGCCATTGTTTTTGTATTCAATTTTATAGCTATTATATTTATAATACACTTTTATATACGACATTTCTTTTCTTGCCTTTCTTTGCTGGTACATATAGGTTTTGGGGCTGGAGACACGTGAGCAGGCATACACATTTTAATTCAATAACTTTTTATATGAAATGTCAAAAGATGAATGAATTTATTCGAACGAAATTATATAAATTGCTGAATCCGGTTCAGAGTAATACACGCCTTTAAATATATAGGCCTATTGGAATTACATCAGATACGACTTTCTCAAAACTGAATCTGATGAAGGACTTCACGTGGAACTCCACGCCTCGGAAACGTCTGTTGTGAACGCAGCTTATTAACATTCTAAATTTGAAGATTATTTATTTTAGTATGAATATTGTTCGTTAAGTAAGGACAAATTTTGAAGGGATCGTGGTGGGGCCCCCTCAAGCTTGGGACCCCCCGCGACTGCGGTTCCTTCGGTAGCCTTAAACCGGCCCTGCCCACAATCTGTCCACTTCAACATACCTGTAAAAGAGAGTGGCAGATATTCTTCCTAAGGTAATTCCCCAAGAGTAATTTTGAATATGAATGGTGGGAAGGAATGATGGAGTAATAAAAATCGTAAGATTTATATAATTTATTTAATCTAATTGCGAGGGAACGCAAGCTCCAATAGCAAGTTCGCTACATTCCCCTTTCTTAAACCTGCCTAATTTTCTTAAACTTTAAATATTTTGAGCATTTTTGGTAATTTATTCATTACTTCCTTTCTTAATTTATTCCAATCCCTGATTCGCTTACCCACTAAAGAAAAATTTCTCATCCTCTTATGTCTGAAATCGCTTGCAATCATGTGATCATGGTCAGTTACTGACTGTTTTGTGGGAAGATTCTCTGTTTTAGGTAAGGGTGTCAGGGATTGGAATGAGTTACCAAGGGAAATGATGAATAACTTACCGAAGAGGTTAAAAGAATTTGAAGTTAAAATTGTTAGAGGACAAATGTAGGTGGGTGCAGGATAGGGGGAAGATGGGTGTATAGATAATTGCGTGTGCTCCATTGCAATTAAATTAAATTAATTAATTTCCATATGCAAATTTAGCTGCCCTCCTTTGAACCTCTCCAACTCTTGTGGGTCTCACACTAAAACCACATTATTTAAGCAATAGTCTGACCGAAATTTTATAACCTAGTTCCCGAGTGGAAATGTTTAGAGTGCGGCAAATGTTGTTTGAAGGAGCGGCCATCTCAAGCTTTTGCCCCGGCAAGGAAAATGCGCAGATCCATCACTGCTCTACACATCCAACTGTATATCCTTATCGGTTCACTCGTGTAGGAGCCTTTTTAAAAAATACCTTGTAGTCTTGACAGCACAGACAAGCAGATGTCTGTCAGCACTACACTCGAAATTGTGACACATCCAGAACCTGAGTACAGGAGTGATACTATACAGTTTACTTCCTGAAATGGAAAAGGAAATGTGTAGTTAAAAACTAACAAAGACGTCAAAATCTTTTTAACTGAAAATACTGCATATACAGTTAAGAACTCTTTTGACAACTGTAAAACGATACATCTGATTTTGTAGCAAGTCTGATAAAAAATAAAATAACTAAAACTTGAAAGAAAGAGAAAAATCTTTGTAATAAGCCAGACGTTAAAATTTTTTAAGGGTTTTAATCGAAGTTGGTGATTGTTGTCTTCACTATTTACTAGAGACTGAAAAAAAATCTAACATTTAATTCTGGAGGTGGGGAATATCATGTACCATACGGCATACATTTGACAGTTGTTTATTGACACCCAAGAGCTTAGAAAAATGGGATATGGAAAATAAAATTATCAGTGTGATAGTTGCAGACATGTCAATAATATCACACAGAATTATGAATAAGATCTTAAAAATCTTTAATTTTCAGTCTTAACGTAAAGTAATGGTCTATTTAGGTCATGTTATTATCGCTTTAGGTCTCTAAACGGTGTGCCATCTCTTTGAGCCAAAAGTGTGATTGAACTTCAGACTTGGTTGTCGTAAACAGCTGGTGCTGTAATTAAGAACAGTTTGTCAAGCATTTTATTCATGTTGCCAGACTTCGTTTAGCTGAATCAGTCGCTTAAATTGTTCAATACTTTTTTTCAGATTGAAAACCATGTCGGTAGTAGCAAGAAACAGGATTATTAAATTATGTACGAAGTTTTAGTATGAAGTTCTTACGTTATATTCTCTCAAGACCGAATTAGTCCGGAGACTGCTTTAATTTGAATGCATTATTTTTTGCACAGTTTGCAGGAGAAATGGGCAGTACCGGTTATTACCTAGCAGATCGGCGTACACGCACTCACAACTTCCAGAAACGCACCAAATGCTGTACAAAACTGTTAGAGATTTTTCGGAAGGTGAATTAAAACCATTGGCAGCAAAGTTTGATCGAGAACACTTGTACCCGAAAGATCAGGTACGACATGTAAGAGGTTGTCAATGTGTAGTCCGATCCACTTGTTTGTGAACAATTTTCTGTGTTGGGTTCTGATGAGTAAAGTTGTAAATTTTCTCTGATAACTTTGTATGATATTTATAAGAGTAAAAATTTTCATTATAGAATCGCCGTTTTCGGTTAAAGTTACTGAAAATGACCATGCTTCCATAACCTAAAAGGCACTTGAACAAAAATGTTTTAGTTATTTAATATAATTGTGATCACGCGCATATTCCTGTGACAATTTCCTTACCTGTCCATTTGTCACCGTTCTTTTACCCGCGTATTTTTGCTCTCTTCAAATTTTAAATACTTTCATATTTTTAATAATTTCTTCATGACTTCCTTCATAAGTTTTTCCAGTCCCTAACTACTCTTCCTTCCAAAGAAACTTTTCTGACCCCCTTAAGCCTGTATTGTTAGATAGGTTTTGGTCATCTTTTCCTTTTCATCCATTATTAATTCTTCCACGAATATCTTTCCAAGCCTCATCACCAATATATGCCTTATAACATATACACCCTTTTTCCTGTTCTTCTAGTCATCCAATGGATTCCAATCAAGTTCCTTTATCGTATGGGTTACTGATTGTGTTTTCAGCAATGTCTACAGACAAATGTAGTTGTCCTCCTTTGTATCTATCCATTTCATGTAGTTGATACCCAAAATATGGGTCCCACACTACACCACCAAATTCAAGCAATATAATCAGAGTAAAGTTTGATAACCCAATTCCCTGATTTCTGTGGTATGTCACCTCCAGAAATGAACTGTGCTGGGGCAAAACCATGGGATTCATGTCATGCTCCCACCATCACAGAGTAATAGTAATAGTCCTATATACAGCCAGTTGGAAATCCTTAGTCCAGTCCTGTATATAGTAGCCTATTTAGAAGAAGTACCTTGTAGTCTGGACAGCAGACATATATCCACAAAACCCAAAATTGCGATAATATTACTTTTGCTGCACTTCGGACTAGAAAAACAAATTCACAAACTGAACGTACAGAAGTGAAACTCAACAGTTTACTTTTGAAATAAAGGAAATGTCTAGTAATAAAGAAACAAAAGAAATCAAAATCTTTTATTGAAAATCGTGTGTTATACAGTTATGAATTAGTCGCCATTCACGCAATATAAATGATTATCTCAAGAATTTTGCCAATTATTTGTATTTATTTTTCTGCAAATTTATTAAAGCTTTGTAATTCTTTCATTTACAAATTCATTCAAAATAACAAAAGACACAAGATGAGGGTAATAACGTGGCATAGACTGATTTCTGTAGGTACTCTTTTATCATTTAATTTAATTTTAATTGCAATGGAGCACACGCTCCGGTGGCAATGGTACTGGGGATAGGAATGCATGGAGGAGAGATTAGTTTAGATGCAAACTACTCTTTGCAAGTTCTGTGAATTGCAGGGTGTCATGTTTGTAGCATTTTTTTTTTTTTTTTTCAATTTCTCTTTTTTGTTTTGCAAATCTTTCAGAATAATTTCCCCCTCATCTACTTTCATATTTTATTACTTTTCATTTTAAATTCTTTCATTGTTGGAGTTGAACTGTTTACTGTTTCCCTTGATCATTTATTCCAGCTCCTAAATCTTTTTTTAAAGAGTAATTTTTCCAAGCGCTACCTTATCCTGAAATCAAGTGAATTATGTCAGTGTAATAAAGACTAAATCATCAATGACGATGTTAATTTTATCATGCCTGCAGGATGAGACGCATAAAACAGGGTAACAAGTGTTCAAGATGTGGTTGTTACCTGCTTTCTTTTGCAGTAATAGTGTATTACTGTATCTATATACCAGCCTCTAAACACTTAAAAAAAGCTAGCCAGCTCTCTCATAATACCCTACGAATCCAGTTATACTTTCCGAGTCTGCTCAGTTCTTAATCAAAGGAAAAGCTCCTGCTCTTGTTTTTCGCTGCCTCTGAATGAAAATTTTTAAAGCTTTCATAAAACCCATCACTTAAATATCTCCTTTTTACTCCTTTTATGCATAACTGTCCGATTTTCTCTCTCACACACTATTTCCTAAGCTCATCATAGAAATTTGTTTAATTATTTGGTTTTTCTCCTCTAAGCTCAGTAACCATGATGAAAACAACCTTTGCTTTACCCATGCCTGCCATTAATTCATGTTCAATTCTTTCAAATGTTCACTATTGCTACCCTTCTCTTTGGAACTTTCTTCTTATTAATCTCTTGAGACTCTTTGCCCTGTTGTGTATGTGAAATGCTTTCTTCTCTTAATCCTTAAAAAAAAGAATAACCATTTCTTCCCCAGTTCTTAAACTGAAGATATAGTGCAGTTGGAAATATTAATTATGTGGTTTAGTAAGCCCCCCAGAGCCATCATACATGGGATTTGATGTGGAGAGGAATGAGAAATTAAACTCGCCAACTTCAAAAGTTAAAGACTGGTGGTCTAGAGCAAATGGTCCTCTCCATTACTCACATAAATAAAACTTGATGCACATAACTAGCACAGATGCTCATAGTAAACCAAATTTCATGAATTGTATATTGCCAATTGCTTGGTACTAAGCAGTGGTTGTAAGAGGAGACAAGAATAATAACAAGGGTGGTAATAGAGTAGGCAAAAAATAAAGAGTTAATTATAAATAAGCAAAATAAGAATACAAAAATATAAAAGTTAAAAAAAAAAATGTACAAGTGATGGGTTCACTAAGGTGCTTGCAAGACAGTGTGTAGTTATCAGCGACTGGAACCTATTGGCATCTGGTGTCCAAATGTGTTGGTAAGCCAATTCCCACGTATGCAGTTCAGATGTGAGTGTAATTTCAAGGAGAACTGTGGTAGTATGCCTGTGAAACAGTTATTGAGATCTTAAATATCGAGGGATGGACAGCAGCCAGGTGGTATAAATATTTGGAGTATCCTGTTCGAGGTAAGGCCAATGTAAGAACTTTGGAAATGGAGGAATGTGAGGTGGAGAGTGGTTCAGGTGGTGTGACCTTGATGGCTATGATAAGGTTGCTATCAAAGCTAGCGATTGGATACGTATGACATATTTTGCAATGAGATATGCTACAGGGGAAGTAGCTGTGAGGTGGTTTGGATGAGTTAGGTGTGGGTAGCTACTGTGGAAAACTATGGTTTGATGCAGAGTGTTGTGTGGAGGATAGTAGGTAAAATGTCATGCATTTCTGGGTTATATCTTAGAAATTTTTATCCACACAAAGGACTTGGTTCCAGGTCAGGATTGAACTGGGTGGAAACATCTGTGATTTTTGAATATTCATTCAGGTTCTCCCTAGGTCTTCAGTTTGCACATTCATCCTCCCATAACATTTGTGGTGACAGTAAAAATAAGGAAGGCTGGGGAAAATAACCAGTCACTTCAGATGACGGCAGGAGGGCCAGACAAACACAAAAACATCAACATAATTTACAGTATTTTGATTTAAAATCTTATTCATGTATTTAGGATTTAGCAAATTTATCCTTATTTTCTCCCACAACATTAAGTAATTAAGACACTTATTTTGTATTACCCAAACATTTTATTATTAATAACTGATATCATATATGAATGCTAGTGAACTCAGTTAGTTCTCCTTTCTTTAATCAAAAGTCAGAACTTAACATTGGATTGTGCATTAGAGTGAACTTACCAAATGCTATGGCTCTATTCACCTCTCGCTCTTGCCTGCAACTTCATCCACATGGACCAGAGAAGCTCTGTTCTCTTCCCCTCCTTTTGTCTTGTAATCATTTATTGGAAAACTCCCCAAATGCACATGCAGATTTGTGGTATATAAAATTTCACCATCCCTAGGTTGAGATTAATTTCCTATAAATACCCTCTGACATTTTTGTTTCTTTTTAGGCCAGTTCACTCTAGAGATCAAATAAGGTCAAGGCATTCTCACTGCATTGTTTGGTCATGTGATGGAAAGATCAAGACACAGCCAATGAATAACGGTCAAGACCAGAGCACTATTGACTAAGCTGATCGAACCCCTAGTGTGAACATACTGCAGTCAAGTCAAATCAGCATGGATGATGATGAATGTCTCATAGAGCTTGAAGTTTTTAGTAATTTGTATGATTTTACTCATAGAAATATTGTAATTTATTTCACAAAACTATGCTAACTCCCCGCAGGGGCCTGGTACGCAAGTGCCAGGTACGGGTTTGGCGAACCCGCGGTGCCCGAGCTGGAAACTTGTGAGCGCCGCAAGTTTCCCACACCGTAAACTCCTACCATGCTTCAACGACCACCGTAGGGCGTGGCGGTGGAACGTTGTGTGCCTAGGAGAACGGGGATCTTGGCTTCATCGCCCGGATCGCGAGGACGGTAAAAACCTCTATAAAAAACCCCTTAACCTCAAGGTCGGACACGTGCCGAGGAGGTGCATGGGTGAGAGGCAGATCACTCGATAACGTGCAACCTCAGGGGCACCTGCGCACCCCTGTTGTATTAGCGCTTTTTTTAAAAATGGTTTTACTCGTGGGACCAAAATTAAGTCTTTCACAAAAACCACCAAACCCTGCGGTACGGGTGTGCCGCAGGCTAAAATAAATACACCCAATTCTAAGAAGCGGGTGAGGGTAGATAGCCCCCCCGCTTCAGAAAACAACAGTAACGGAAAAGTTTGTTCACTCTCGAACGCTTTTATTGTAATGCAACGGATGGAAGGGACCTTCGAAAAAGTTTCACCCTTTTACATTTCGAAGGGGTTGGAGGGTCTGGTAGGGACCCTGAATTCGGTGAAAAAACTGAGGAACGGGACGCTGCTGCTGGAAACTACAACCAGTAGGCAAGCTACCCAACTCCTTAACTGTGAGAAGCTCGGGGAGTTCGCAGTCAATTGTGAACTCCACAAATCCCTGAATAGTTCCAAAGGCGTTGTCACCTGCCGTGACTTGATTGACATAGGGACCGAGGAACTTGTTAAGGAGTGGAAGGAGCAGAAAGTGGTCGAGGTACGTCAGATCACACGAAGGGTTAATGGCAGCATTGAAAAGACTGCCACCTTCGTCCTGACGTTTGACACTCCAGTACTACCCAAGAACATAAAAGCAGGCTACATCAACATGAACGTCCGTCCGTATGTTCCGGACCCGATGCGCTGTTTCCAGTGTCAGCGGTTCGGACATACGACGGCGTCATGTAAGGGCAACCCAACCTGTGGTAAGTGTGGCAAGGGGGCACATGAGCCGGGCGTTAGTTGCACGCTACCACAGGTGTGCGTCAACTGCTCCGGATCGCACCCAGCCTGGAGTAGAGAGTGTCAAGTGTATCTTGAAGAGCGCAAGATACAGGAGCTGAAGACCAAAGAGCGGATTCCCTATGGGGAAGCAAAAAAGAGGGCCAAGTCGCTCGCCGCTCCAATTTTTGGGACTACTTTTGCAAAGATGGCTTCAGCTCCCGTCAGGAAGCAGAGTGCTGCTACCCAGACGTCCTTTGCTGACATGGGCACGAGTACTTCTTGCTCATGTCAATGCAAATGCGGTGCCAAACCCGCTGTGGTCCTAACACCTAAGACCACCAACGTCGGTAGCAGCACATCTGACACCTCGACCACACCAGCAGCAGCAACTACTATTCCACCAGCACCAACTGTAGCAGTCAAGGTAACACCACCTCCTATACCTCCACGTGCTGTTACAGCTGTGGCTATACCATCTGCTACCAGCACCAGTGGAGGTGACCAGAAAATCCGGGGTCGGAAGTTCAGAGAGACAGACCCGACCCAGTTTATTAAGTCCCCCTCTTCGTCTCCTCCCAGATTGCCTAGCAATAGGGAGGGGAAGAAGCAGAGGAAGAAAAAGAAAAAGAACTTGGAGGAATTTGAGGAATCCTCTGGGTCGGAGATGTCTGTCTCCGCTTCCGTGCAGGAAGAAATTGAGATGCTGGTGGACGAGTCTGGTCCCGTTCCTCAGCAGACAGCGACCCGAAGACCCACCCGAACCGGGGCGGGTGAAACTAAATCGGTAGGATGGCTCCCATACTACAGTGGAACATCAACGGTTTTATGGCTCACAAAGAGGAGTTACAACTCTTGGCACGGTCTGATGTTTTGTGTTTCTGTCTTCAAGAGACACATTTCAGACCAACACATCATCCTGTGCTAAGAGGTTTTGACCTTTACCGAAAGGACGATACCGAGGGTGATCGAGCGAAGGGGGGAGTGGCGGTGTTTGTACGGAACACTGTCCACTCCGAACCTGTAGCTCTCACCTCTCCCTTACAAGCAGTAGCAGTTAAATTGCATGGACCGGTGCAACTGACTGTATGCTCAATATATCTGCCGCCGGGATCACCAGTTGATTGCGGTCAGCTGGCTGACATCACTCGGCAACTCTCTCGGCCTTTTCTCCTATTGGGAGACTTCAACGCGCACAATGCGTTGTGGGGTTCGACCACCAATTGCCCCAGAGGTCGAGAGGTTTGTAGATTATTGGAGCAGGAGGATTTGTGCATACTAAATAGCGGTCAGATGACGCCCTTCACTACTGCTTCCGGTTCGTCCTCTGCCATTGATCTCTCTCTTTGCTCTCCTTCAATTGCGGACTCCGTGCATTGGGAAGTGGATCGTGACCCTACATGGAACCGACCACTTCCCAATATGGATACACGCAGAATTCGATCGTGTGGTAGAACATCCATACGGAAATGGAATATCAGCAGAGCTGACTGGCAGCTCTATAGTCGTTCAGTCCACCTTGAACAGCGCCATAGCATCAATGAGAAGGTGAAACATCTCACAGATGTAATTCACCGGGCGGCTGATATATCCATCCCTGGCAACTCTGGAGCGTTGCGCAGAACGCCCGTCCCCTGGTGGAACGAGGAATGTCGTTCCGCTATCCAGGGTCGCAGACGGGCCTTGCGTCGGTTTAAGTTGCAGCCGACACCCGACAACCTCGCAGCGTTCCGGGTTGCTAGAGCTAAGGCACGTCGTGTGATTAAGGAGAGCAAGAGGAGGTCTTGGCAGACCTTTGTGAGCACCATTAATCGTTCCACATCGTCAACAAAAGTATGGGAGTCAATCCGCCGTATATCTGGGAGGTACTCTCGACCGCCAGTATCTGGATTACTGGATCAAGGGCGTGTAGTCACAGACGATCGAAGCATAGCGCAGCTGATGGCAGAACACTTCGCTGCCATCACTTCGTCTGCTGGATTGGACCATCAGTCCCAGCAACGTAGAATATCTGCTGAAAGGCAAGCCATTTGCTTCGACTCGTTGATGTGCAGCAATACAACAGCCCATTTTCATCTTGGGAGCTGGAGTCTGCTTTAAACAGCGCCAAGGACACTGCACCAGGGCCTGACCAGATCCAGTACCAGATGCTGAGGCATCTTAGCAAAGATGCTAAAGAGTACCTCCTGGGTATTTTTAATGATGTTTGGACCGGAGGACACTTCCCCGACTCGTGGAAAGAAGCAACGTTAATTCCGATTTTAAAGCCAGGAAAAGACAAGTGTTTGCCAGGCAGCTATCGCAGCATCGCCTTAACGAGCTGCGTTGGGAAGACACTAGAGCGGATGGTGAATCGCCGCCTCGTCTGGTGTCTCGAGTCCCGTAAGCTGCTGACCCGTTTTCAGTGTGGATTCAGGAAGTTCCATTCCACCACGGATAACCTGATCCTACTGGAAGCGGCAATTCAAGACGCTTTCATCCGCAGCCAACACCTAGTTGGTATATTTTTTGACATCGAAAAGGCATACGATACTACCTGGCGACATGTTATTTTAAAACAGTTATATGAATGGGGATTTAGGGGAAATCTACCCCGTTTTTTTAAAATCATTTTTATCGCGACGTTGCTTCTGGTACCGAGTCGGTAGGGAAGTGTCCGACATTTTTATTCAGGAAAACGGTGTTCCTCAAGGATCAGTTTTAAGTGTGACTCTTTTTGCCATAGCAATTAATAGCATCTCAACTGTTATAAGGAGGCCCATCCGGTTCTCCTTATACGTTGACGACTTTTTAATTTTTATTGCATCGTCTAGCTTGATAAGCGCTGAGCGGCAGCTGCAGCTCACGCTGAACAGGCTGGATGAATGGTCAGCACACACCGGATTTCGTTTCTCTGCTGAGAAACCCGGTGTGTGCTTTTTAGCCGCAGTAGAAGTCTTTTAGCAGAACCTCATCTCACCTTGAGGAACACCGTTTTAAGTTTTAGCGAAACTGTTCGGTTCCTGGGCCTCATTTTTGACACTCGGCTTACTTGGCTGCCACATCTTAAAGATGTTAAAGCCAAGCCTTGAAAGCGCTTAATGTTTTAAAGTGTCTGTGTGGCAGGTCGTGGGGCGCTGACCGCTCCTGCCTGCTACAGTTTTATAGAGCCTTTGTACGGTCGCGGTTGGAGTATGGTTGCATTGTCTACGGTTCGGCACGGGACAGCTACCTCCGTATTCTGGATAGTGTCCACCATGCAGGAATTCGTCTCGCCACAGGTGCATACCGCACCAGTCCGATACCCAGCATTTGCGCTGAGTCTGGCGAGCCGCCGCTTTCCATCCGCCGGCGTCTCCTCATGGTGCGACACTATATACATATTGCCACAACTCCTGGCAGTCCCGTGTACGACGTAGTTATTCATCCCAACTTTGAGCGGCTATATACCAACCGTCAAAGAGCAACTAGACCGTTCAGCTACCGTACAAAGGCTATATTGGAGGAATATGGTTTTCAGATGCCCTCTTTTTATCACCAGGGTTGGAGTAAATCTCCTCCCTGGCTTTTGAAGAGGCCCAAAACAGTTTTAGAATTGTCGCGGTACAACAAGCTGTGTACCGCCGACAATGTTTTTACCCGTACTTTTAGCCATGTTTTAAATCAGTTTCGCGATTTTACCCCGGTATACACGGATGGGTCTAAGCAGGCTAACGGAGTTGGCTGCTCTGTAGTGTTCCCTCGATGCGACTTATAATTACAAACTAAATAGCTGTTGCAGCGTGTACACTGCAGAGTGTTACGCTTTGCTAAAGTCGCTCCAGCATATAAAAGTAAGTCGCAGCATGAAGTACATCATATGCTGTGATTCCCTCAGCTGCATCCAGGCCATGGGAAGCATGTACCCAGCAGATCGTCTTGTCCAGGACATACAGGACACCCTCCGATCCCTCCAATCTTCTGGAAAGGAGGTCATATTCTGCTGGGTACCTGGTCATGTGGGAATCAGGGGGAACGAGGCAGCTGATGAAGCTGCCAAGTTAGCCTGCAACAAGGTCCGAATTGACTTTGATCCGGTCCCAAAGTCTGACCTTGCCTCGGCGGTGAAAAGATTTGTTTCCGACGTTTGGCAGAGGCAGTGGCTGGAGGTAGAGCATAATAAGCTCCGGCTGGTCAAACCGACCGTTCAGCCGTGGAGCAGCTCCTTCCAGCGGGCGAGGAGGGATGAGGTTCTCCTGACTCGCCTCCGTATAGGGCACTGTCCTCTGACACATAGTTTTTCTCCTCCGCCGGGAGGACCCTCCGGAATGTGATGCTTGTGGCGTACCTCTGACGGTGCGCCACATTTAGTTGATTGTGCTTTGTTTTTAGACTTAAGGGCAGACGTTGGCCTGGCGAACGATCTGGCCCTTATTTTAAACAATGAGACTAGCAGTGTGGCGAGTGTTTTAAAATTTTGCGTATTGGCCGGTCTAGTGCCTAAAATTTTAGGCAGATCGGCCTAGTTTTAAGATGGATGGGTGGCCCCTTTACAGCTACTCATCCATGCGCATTGTTTTTAATTTTTATATTTTTAAACTCCTTTTCGCTGGCCACTATACAGCCGGCGAGAGATGTAGTGTTTTTTAATTATTTTGGGACCCTGTATGGCCACTTTACAGCCATTCAGGTGATGCACGGTCTTGTGTTCTGGTGGCCCCTTTGCTAAGCCACGTTTTATATTTCAGAATTATTTTATTTGCTGTCTGAATGGTCGACCCCTTTACAGTCGACCATGCAGTCAGTATTTTAGTACTTTGAGCCACAGTTTAGGCTGGTAATTGTTAGGGCGCTAATGACCCCGCTGTCGACGCGCCCTAAAACAACAACAACAACAACTATGCTAACTAAGAAAATAAAAATTATAACAAAAAGTGGATTATTTTATATTATTCATGTTAAAAAATATTGAGAATTGGAGTCTTTTGTTTGTAAAAAACTAGAATCATCTGTTTTGCTAAACTGAACATAAAACTCTTAGGTTTAAACAACAATTAAACAATTACAAATGGTGAAGTGCTTTGTTTATTTCTTGAAAGCTATATTTCACTTGACCTAACAGCAAGTGTGAATGCTAGTAGTGAAATCCTGAACTGACCTGACCATACCTTGATCTTTAGTGCCAATGGGCCTTAAGAGATGATTTAGGATTTAAAGTTTGGTGTATGGTTCTGTCAGAGTTTAGGCTTATATTAACAGTTTTCAGTTGAATAGTTTTTCCTACACATACAAGGTATTCAAAAAAGTCTCGGATATTTTATGCATCAAAATAAGAGAAAAATGTTTAATAAACATGGGACCACAACCACTTACTTTTGGCGTTAATGGCAGGTACACAGTGTGACATACGTCCATTGTAATCCATGCCTCTGCCCTTCGGTGTAAAGATCACATACTGTTCAAAACTGTCCTGGTTGGTCCTTTACATGATGACATGCATTGAGATGCGATCTGAAATGTCTGCACTTCAGTAGTTGGCTTGGCCTAAACCATTATGCTACGTTACTGTAGCAGAGTGCAAGCAGTTGTGTACTGTATGTTGTGACAGTAATGTTAGTGTCTCTTAATGATGTGCAGACACTTCAGGACTTAACGATCTGGCCTCGTATTTTGGAGGACGACAGTTCAAATCCCCATCCGGGCATCCAGATTTAGGTTTTACATTGTTTCCCAAAATCACTCCACACAAACGCCGGGATGCTTCCAGGGCCAAATTCCTTCCCATTCCTTGTCCCCAGTCCCATCCTGCCTCTAATGACCTCAATGTCGACAAGGAATAAAGCAAATCTTTTTTAAAAAAATGCATTATCATGAACTGACATCATTCTGAACACCTGCCATTAACTCTGAAAGTATGTGTTTGCAGTCCTACGTTTATCAGACATTTATGTCTTATTTTGATGTATACTATCATCTCTTAAATTATTTACGCATCAAGAACCAATGGTTTTTTTTGTCAGCTATGGTCCACATAATATTTTACCAATTTCTGCTTTTCTCTTTTGAGTATTTAAAATCTGGGTACGGTTTTGTGTATAAAAGTATTATATTTTTAATTGTTACCTCTGTATATTAAAATCGTATTTTTATTTTTTTGGTTTGTCTGGTAAGTTTGTTTTCTTGTATTGCCATGTCTAGATTCAGAAGATGGGTGAATTAGGACTCATGGCTGTGGAAGTTCCAGAGGAGTTTGGAGGTACAGGATTAGATTACTTGGCATATGCTGTTGCTACAGAGGAAATATCAAGGGGTTGTGCATCTGCAGGGGTCATAATGAGTGTTAACAACTCACTTTATCTTGGACCAATACTTAAATTTGGTACTCAGAAACAAAAAGAAGAATTTATTTCCCCCTTTACAAATGGAAAGAAGGTTGGCTGTTTTGCATTAAGTGAACCAGGTTTGTACAAATATTTTCATAAAAACATATTGCAAAAAGTTCAAAACAGTTATATTTATTGATTAATTTTTTTTATCCAAATAATTTACAGTTTGCAGGACTATAAATAACATATTTGTTTTGCAACTGGCTTTGATATAAAATAGATATTCATTTGTTTATTTATCCTATCAGAATCCTAGCTAACATCATAAAGGAATAACCTTGCAGCATTATGTCAGACCCAGCAGTTTTTACCGATTTATTAAAATGCCACTATTCTGGAAAATGGGAAACATGGAGTCTGTAACCCTTCAATATCATTATGTTTTTAGGCTGTTTTCCATAATCATGATGGTGAATGGTGGGTAATATCAAGATCGCGATACCACTGACCACTGCTTTCCTCCTCGTGGACAACAACGATGAAAACACAAATTGCTGCTGTTATTTATGACATCACTGTTTCTGGGTATGACGTATTCATTACTCCAGCAGCTACGAATGATGTTTCTTGCATGTATGGATTTTCTTGGGTGGGAACTAACCAGATGTAAGATATCCACAATTTAAGGTTAATAATAATAATTTTGAATATTAGTAGTATCATTATCTAAAAAGCGGCCTGGTAGCTCAGTGGTTAAGTCACTTGATTTCAAAAAGTTTGCTGCTCCGGTCCCAGGTTCGAATCCTGGCAGGTACAGTAATTTTCAAGAGTTGTGTTTGATAATATGAGCTATGCCAGGTTGCTCCGTGGTTTGTATTCCACGTTAAACTGTAGGTCTCAGAGAAAAGGAACTGGCCGTCCTACTTCTGACACGATGGCATAGTATGCCTCCTTCGGGAGGATCCAACCAACCTTCAGGTTGTGGACTACGTTAATCATTATCTAGAATAACACAAAAGATTTTCTGCCACATAGGTCGCGATAGCAAAACAACAGTGTCGGTACAGGGATTATAACAACATAAACTGTTTTGTTTTCTTTCTGGCGGTTATGGTTAGGTTGAAATATGGCCTGGACCAGTAGAAAAATTACGTAAAATCCATTGAAATGTGGTATTTGTATACAGTGTAAGCATCTGATCTCTATCAATTCAAGATGGTGATACTTATTTATCATTAGGTCGAGGAAAATATTTTCTTAGCGTTAATACATCATATTCAGCAACATAGTGTGGTCATCCTCTCTCCATCCGGAAGTGTTTACATCGCGAGTAAGTAAGTGATTGTAGTGGTACCGTGATCGAGATATTACCTGAATGCTGTTGATGCCTATACTATTTTTGGGCCTTAGAAACTATCTATTACCATGAACAGAATAACAAAGCTCACATAATTCACTGGTGGATGGTTACACTTGGTACCCTTCATTAACTTAGATTATCCATGATGATCAAAGGAAATAATAGACATAAGCCCTAATTTCTTTTAAAAAAATTAGTATATCATGTGTTTTATCTTACTATGTATAAAAATTTAGGTAACACGTTAATACATCGGAACCTACAAAAATTGTTCTATCAGTCTAATTTGGTACACTCATTCCTTAGATGATAATATTTGAGCAAAAGTGTATAATGTAAGCTTTGAATATGTGGAAATAAAGTAAAATCACTCGAAATGTGGGTAGATGCATACATGTTATTACACAAGAAAATCACATTATTACAAGTTGATATTTAGTCTGCGTGTTTCTCTAACTTTTAATTCTTGGTCCAGGCTGCATTTCAACCTAACCACAACTGCTATTAGCAAAAAATTAAACTAACTTAAATGCTCTGTATCAAACAGCAGTTACGGTAGACAACGTGTTTTACCGTGTAAAGTAGGCTGCCATGCAATATATCTTAGCATTGAAATCCAATGTCAGAAATGCACAGAGAAATTGTAAATGTTACTGATTTTCTACTTGTTAAGTATCTGCAATTTTTCATGTGGAAAGCAGTTTTAAGCCAACAACGAAGACTTAAAACATGTGGAATAAATATCAACAGCTATTAACATGCATTTTTTCATAGTAACATGTATTTATCTACCCACATTTTGAGTGATTTTACTTCATTTCCACATATTCGAAGCTTATGAAGCTATACTGCCTACTCCTGCATTTCAGTTATATTAATGATTGCTCCATTGCATAGGTTCAAACAGTTGAATCATATTTTTAAATCAAGGGTTTTTTTTAGCAACAAATAATTAATGAAATATTTGCTTACCTAGAATAACAAAAGTAATACTATCATTGCAGGTAATGGAAGTGATGCTGGTGCTGCATCTACCACAGCTACTAAGAAGGACAATGTTTATTTGCTAAGTGGTACCAAAGCTTGGATTACAAATGGATATGAATCAGAATCAAGTGTTGTGTTTGCTACAACAGATAAGAGTAAAAAACACCGTGGCATTAGTGCGTTTATAGTTAAGAAACCTACAAAAGGTTAGTACTTTTCTTCTTTAAAAAAAATAAAAGTTTACCTTTAGTAGAAACAACATTAATATAGCTGTGAAATTACAAAAATCCAGGTCTTGAACTGGGGAAAAAAGAAGATAAATTAGGCATTCGAGGATCTTCAACATGTAATCTTATATTTGACGACTGCTCTGTACCTGAAGAAAATTTATTAGGAGAGCCTGGGATGGGGTTCAAAATAGCTATGATGACACTAGGTGAGTTGTCTGTTCTTTATGTGTTCACATACTTTGGTTTTAGTATTGCTTTGGCAGTGTTATCATTTGCTACAGTTTCTTATTCTAAACTCAGTTGTTTGAGTTTCAGATGCTGGCCGAATAGGTATAGCAGCGCAAGCTCTTGGAATTGCTCAGGCTTCACTGGACTGTGCTGTAGACTATGCCTCCAAACGCACTGCCTTTGGTTCTCCAATTATAAAACTGCAAGCTATACAGGTGTACATAATCCCATTGATCTGTATTTTTAATATCTGATGATCTTGAAAACAATTTCTGTCCTCAACATGCGATTTTTCTTAACTAATACAAATTGTACCTCTAATGACAACAACATTGTCGTGGTGTAAAGTTAAGCCACAAATCGTACACTAATGAATAAGTTTTTAATGGATAGGATCTTTTACCGACTTCTGACATGACCTGATCAGATTTTAGTAAAACTTATAATTTGTTCAAAATTAAGGAAAGACATCTGAGGTCCATTTTACCTCACCACAGCAGTTGTATGGGTGAGATGCAGCTCATGGCATCTTCAGAGGTTAGTAGGAGTTCCTTCTGAAAGTTACCTTTGCAGTGACTACAAAAAAGTCTCTGGGAAAATGCATCAAAGATTTGGATTATAATTGCCAAATGGACAAGTCTATGTAGCCTTTCCAAACAATATTTTTGTATCAATTATTAAAAATTACAAAACAAAATAAATTCATGGTAGTTGTATTCTGACATTAAATATTATATACAATGAGGTATTATAAGTTGTAATTGCGTTCACATTAATAAACTTTCTTTGATATTTTATGTATTTACTTCAAGTACTTAATTTCAGCTGCTCAACAGAAGACTGAGTCTTTTTTTTTTCAAGAAGATGGGAGAGGGGAATGTTGAATGTGCAAAAATTTCATGCATGCTAACTGTTTTTTTTTTTTTTTTATTGTTAATAACACAGTAATGTTTTACAGACAAAAATAGCTGATATGGCCCTGAAGTTGGAATCTGCAAGACTTTTGACCTGGAGAGCAGCACATTTGAAAGACACTAAAAAACCTTTTACTAAAGTGAGTACAAGTGTCAGTTTTCTCTTAAATTTAATGTAAAATTATAGGTCAAATTAATCATCACAACAGCCAAACATCCTATTGAACAAAGGTATCGAAGAAAATAATTTCGTATCAAAAAAGTGGATAATAGTGACAATGAAACAGAAGTTACACACTGAAAGTAAGACAGGATAGGGAAAGTAACCCATCACGTAGCAGAGATGAAGGCAGGAGGACCAGACAAACACTGTGACAGGTATGTATGTGCACACATCTTTCCCCTGCCATATGTCTGACCTAATGTTCATCTGACCCTCCTGCCTTCGTCTGTGGTATGTGATAGTTTATTTTCCCTAACATATCTCATTTTCAGTATCGAATAATGGACAGATCAGCAGGTGCATAAGTATAATCACTAAATGCCTAATAGTAATAATATCAAGGAAAAAGGAAACAGCTTTTAGGCAATATAAATATAAAGGATAGGTAAAATGACTCATCACTCACCAAAGTTGGAGGCTGCAACAAGTGAAAAAAATATGAAATGAACAAAAAACATACACAATATTTTGGTTTTACACCTTATTCGTGTGATAGAAACTGAGTCATATAATTTGGGAGGTTTGAACATGCCAAAGTTTATCACATGATCGAATGGGCAGCGGGAGACAGGGTGGGGGAAGAGGTAGAGTGCGGGGTGAACTGTTAGGAAGTGGACTATCGATATTTTAGGAAATAAGATGATATATATATCGCCGGTGATGATAAAATTAATATACCTAACGAAAAAGGGTACAGAGTGTTAGAGCGAATGATAAATAAATAAATTTGGAAGAAATTTGTCACTAGTTAAAAGATAAATCAAAATCTATACTTATAAAATGCAAATTTTGGTCATCTGTGGCTTCATCTGTCACGCCATGTCACTCTAAGACGTCACACTTTACACCTCTGTTCTAGGTTATGCACGTTATTTAATAACATTTCCAAGCATCCGTGAATAAATTGACAGAAAATAAAAGTATGTATTGCATTTAAATTGACATAACTATCATTAGATGCTTATATTTATCTATTATTGTTTTGATATATAGAAGTATTCCTTAAATTCTTTGTCCATTGATATGTAAGACAAAAGCTTTAATTTTCGAGGATCAATGTTAGCGAAAGTATTGATTAGATTGTTACTTAGCATGGGTCAGAATCACAACTGGCATTTGAAGTTACAGCAAAGGGCATGAATAATTTAGTTTTTTTTTCCAAAATACTTTAAACTGTAGCCTATCATTGAAATTATTAAATCGTTAGAACGGAAAAAGTTGCACACTGATTGCAATCTGTGCAGCCTACACCACAATTGAAACAAATATTACATGGCATAGTCTATGTTTATAAGATTTTTTTAAATTTTCTTTGCTTTCACTGAGCAATATTACTAAGCCTATTATTTCAGCAACATGTAATTGATCAAATTTATATTACAATGCATTATTGCCACTAAAATGCGATACAGTACATGTATTAATATGCATGAGATTGAAGTATTGTTTTTCTGGTGGCATGTATAGTGTAGTATGTGATTAGGTTGAAATCCAACCTGGACCTGGATGGAAATGGAAACCTTTTGCTACAGTGTAGGGCATGAGGAATTACATTGAATTTTATTCTATAACAATTCTATTTATATAAGCAAGAGCTAAGAAATTAATTGTCAGAAAGAAAAGTATATATTTGATTTAAATTGGCATATTAAATAGTCCAGATACAGAAAGTAAGTAAGTAAGTAATTGGCATATTAATTATCAGTTGTTTTTTTTCTGAAATCATTACAAGGTTTGAATGAAATAAGTTCCAAATTGATTGTGATACATGTAGCCTAAACAACAATTATATATTATGTGGTATAGTGTAAGTTGTTAAGATTTATTTCTAGCACCTTTCATTTTCACTCGAGTCATTATTTCAGACGATGTAAGCTGTTAATAAGTCACAGGTAATAAGAAAGAAAGATGTAAGAACCTGTGAAGATTTGGGATCAAGTTTATATTGTGATGCATGATAAAACTAATATGTGATACAGGGAATGTATTAATTCACGTGTGATTGAAGCTTTACTTTTCTAGTGGCAATATTAGTGGAGATTGTGATTAGGCTGAAATGCAACCTGGACCAAGTTGGCAACTGAAGCTTTTTGCTACAGCACAAAGGACGATAAATTACAATGAACTTTATTTTATAACAATTCTATTTAGTTAAGCAACTGCAGAGAAATAAATTACCATAACACTCCATTAAACCTGCCATTTTTGACAGGTTTTAGGGCTAGCACTTATAATAATGAGTGATGAGTCAAAAGGTAGAATTTTATTGGTAGTTTAGGCCAGGTGGGTGTTATTTATTTCACTTCCAAACAGTTCACCTCCTCCCCACCTTGTCTCCCACTGCCCAGCCAGTCATGTGGTATACTTCAGCATGTACACACCTCTCGAACAAAATGACTCTGTCCTTATTGGATGAATAAGATGAAAAACCAAAACATTGTATGTTTTTGTTCATCTCATATGTTTTTCTCTTGTTGCAGCCTTGGAGAGTGATGAGTCATTTTTCTTATCCTTTCTTATTTACATACGTCATAGATGTGTCCATTCCATGAATCAACATATATATATATATCAATGAGCATGAAAATACTTGAAGGCAATAAAACTAAGGAAGCATAGGGAAATATGACCCAACACTTATCACAGAAAGGCAGCTGGCAACAACGAACACAAAAAGTACCATCTTTGCCGGTCATACCATTCACCAGATGGCCGCTGTCGTGTATGTGTCTGGCTCTGTCTGGGGCCTCACTTCTGCAAGAATAAGGCTATATGCCAAAATATTGCACATTTCTTGTGTTTGTCCTTTTTGTGTTCCTCGTTCCCAGCCACTTTCATCTGTGGTAAGTGTTGGGTCATATTTCCCTATCCTTCCTTATACATTCATGTGGCAGGTATGGTAGTGCTCTTGTCTCTTCCCCTTCCATATGTCTCACCTCCTACAAGACTACCCGAAGTCTTCTGAATTATATTTTTAACATTTGTCTAGCCCTTCGAGCTTCCTCTGCACTAAGTGACAAATTATTTTCCCTATCTTATCTTATTTTCAGTGCTTAATGGCAGTTTCATTGTTTCCATTATCCACATTCTATAATATAGTCAAGACATATATTTTCACTTTCACCTATATTTGATTCAAATAAAGATTTTAATCCACCAGGGCCAAAAATTTGTGCAATGTGCACACTATAAAAAAGGCAACTTTTATTTCTTGTGTGAATGGAATAAACATTTAGTAAATTTTCTGAGTATGGTGTAAATTACATCTACATCTATACTTTGCAATTTACAAAGTTGTAGGTTGCAGAAGGTGCTTTACACTAAAACTAATTATTGGTATAAAATTCCCAATTAGTACAAGAAAAGAAATAATTAGTGTGTGCATCAGTATGCCATCTATTTTCTCTCTGCTCTTATCTCATCTGTCATTGTGACCCAAATAGTGGATGAAGATTTTCAACACACTCATAAATGAAAGGAGTTGTTTGCATGTTTGCCAATAAATCAAATGAATTCCACATTGTCTGTCTTACAAACAATCCCATTCCAGTTTACATAACAATTCTGTGGTGCTTTCATAAGGACTTTGGCAAGCATTCATGAATTGAGTGGCTGTTCTCTGTACTTTCTCTATATTTTCAACCAGTCCCTTGTGGTACAGATCCCAAACAGCACAACAGGAGTACAAATGTGGATGCACAAGAGTTTTAAATACTATCTCCTTTGTATGTATGTTACAATTCTTCAAAATTTGACCTATTAATCCATGCCAAGAATTAGTTCTACCTATGACCAGAGTTATGTGCTGGTCCAATTTTGCATATTACTTTATATTTTTAAATCCAAATGCATCAAGCAGTCAACCTTGTCAATAACTGAATCTTTACTTTGTGCTTCTCAAGAAACAGATTCTTTTTTGAATTTTTAAAATCAGTGTTAAATACTTTAGCCTTGTCATGGGTTTCATTATCCTTACATCCATCACTTATTAGAGCTGACAATTATATGTATTGTTTGATACATTACTGGATTACTATTTAATTGAAGTTGCCTATACTAGTGCTCATAAAATTACTATAGGAAATAATGACAAATAACTAAGTCATTTTTTATTTGAATGCGGTTTAAACAGAAATTTTGCTAAATAAGAAACTTACACTGATGCATATGTGACACTTGGTTCTTGTTTGAGAAAAATATTCATAACAAATTTTACTCAAAACTGTATCATGTAAAGATCTTACTATTAAATAAGAATATTCCAAATGCTTTACATTAGCTGTATGGCAGTTAAAATCCTTGAAAATAATAAAATACAATATCACCTTTCATTGCAGTTATTCTGTCTGCCTTGTAAATGTGGCAAAGCAGTTTGTTTCATACCATTTTGTATTGTGATGCGATTTTTAGGAAGCAAGATTTTTAATGACACTTGGCCTTGTGAAACTGTCATGGTGTGCCTTTTATTTTTAATGTTTAGTAGTGATTTCACTATAAGTTAATTTTTACTAGGGTTGTTCCCAAGGGTACTTATTTTTTTCTGTTGCTCATAACACATGACCAAAATAAAATTAAGTTCATAGCAATTTAAAAAAAAAAAAAAAAAAAAAAATAGTCCACGTTAATGTACGATTTACTTCTAGAAACGCACAGAATGCACAGTGAAACTTAATAACTTATCAGTTTGATAGTAAAGTAGGAGATCATTCTGGTAATCTATTTTCTCTATCACACACACACACACACACACACACACACACTCATACTCATTTGTCATAGAAATAAAAGTTGATTAATATCTAAATGTTAGAGAAATAAATAAAATTAAGAGACTCAATGTTTAAGTTCTCCCCAGGATTCACT
This sequence comes from Vandiemenella viatica, assembly GCA_031002005.1. Classification (NCBI taxonomy): domain Eukaryota; kingdom Metazoa; phylum Arthropoda; class Insecta; order Orthoptera; family Morabidae; genus Vandiemenella; species Vandiemenella viatica. Next base: position 57,819,197 of record CM061914.1, on the reverse strand, counting down.
GTAAGAATGGAAATTTATGGAGTAATTTGTGAAGTCAAAGGGGGCTACAGAGAGAAAAATATACACACCCACAGATAAAAATAATTAATTATTTTGGATGACCACTAAAATATAGACAGATGTGCCTTCAATAAACCATACTTCGTAAATTCATTTAATGTTCGGTTGACTATTTGGATCAAAGTGGTAGGGAAAAGAATAAGAAGTGAGAAAATATTAATGTTACAATGCTTCAATGCAGCCCAGCAAATATTCAATTGACATGGTCTACAGTCCTCCCAGATTGGCCAGAGCACTTATCAACACCTTCATTTTTTTTAAAAAGTATACACAACTAAGAGACTTCTCTGTTGTGTGCAAGCCAGAGGCTTACAAAATCCCCCATCTTTACAGGTCAGTAGTGTTATAAGAAGAAGATATTGTGTAGTTTAAATATCTTTATGTATTAAATCCTATCTCCCATGACAGCAAAATTATTAATCTTTTATAAATAATGACATTTATTTACATAATTATTTCTCATTTCACGGTCTCCCTTTCTACATCTGGCCATGATCACTGCTCATTCTTTGAACTAAATGGTCAGTAGTAATTCCAGTCATATGTCTAGGTGAAAAATGTGCTCGTGTCTATGTTTATTATCCTATGCAGTCCTTCAACTTTAGTATGAGAGATTTTACTTTCTTCATACCCTTCATATTAATGTTACCTTATAGCATTGTTTTATGAGATTTTAATGATGAAGTTTATTTGTTTGTAGGAAGCAGCAATGGCAAAGCTGGCAGCATCAGAGGCAGCCACATTTTGTTCTCACCAAGCAATCCAAATACTTGGAGGAATGGGTTACGTGTCTGATATGCCTGCAGAGAGGCATTACCGTGATGCGAGAATTACGGAGATCTATGAAGGAACATCTGAAATACAGCGATTGGTCATTGCATCAAATGTTATCAAAGAGTATGATCTTTAACTGAATATTTCATTCAGGAAACTTGAATACCCATTTTGAAACAGCGAAGACAGGGTCTCTGATATTCTGGCTCATTGTAAAGCAAAGAAATGTTACTCAGATGAATTGTCTCTAATACATTGGCTGACTTGAATAACATGGCTACCAGAGCAATAACAAATTGAAACAACCAAAAAAAAAAAAAAAAGATGGTGTTTGTATGTCTGCCATTTCACAGTCAGTTCAGAAGTTTATGATGCAAATGTCGGACTAGGATGCATTCATAAGTACATAATTGCATGATGAGTCAATGAAATTGAATTATCATGAGCATGAAAAGGTTTTAGTTCATTTTTATACAATACAGATATAGCTCTTTCTTGCCTGATTCTGATGAAGACAAATGCAACACAATCAGGCTTTATAAAATGAGTGGCCTATTACATGGCTTTCTAATTTTATTTTGCAGAACATCAGCTAACCATAAAGTTCTAAGTTTGCAGGTTAAGTCGCGGAGAAAAAATGTTTCATTACTGTGATTGAACAAAGATATATCCATTAATGTTAATTGTCCTCCCGTTGGTTTACTCTCCTGTAAATAAGAGGTTTGCATCAAATTTCATGCAGGTCACATGAGCTATTCCGTTTCGTAAGATTTATGCAATACATAATTATAGGTCATAAAGAACTGCTTAATTTCAGTTCACTATGCCTCAGAGGGAGGTTGTAACAGTGTTGCCCGCCCCCCTTAACCCCCTGCTTTAAGCAGGTATATAAATCTATCCTCGACTCAAAAACATTGTAAAGATATACAAATAATTAAGAAACAATTTGTTTATTTTACGGTTGGTAAATTTAACATTAGAGTGATTTCATGGCTCAGTTGTTAAGGCGTCTGGCTGGAGATCGAAAGGTCCTCAGTTTAAATCCCTGTCTCAACGGGAATTTTCAAAGGCCCTCAATTCAGCCTTCACCTCTGTCACAGCTTGCTGTGTAATGTGAAGTACACCAGAACACTTCCATAGTTCGAATTCCATGTTAAACTGTGGTTCCCCTTTATGTAATAGGATTATTGGGTTAGATTAAGTAAGGAGGAAAGGGACTAGCCATCCTACCTGTGATACCAGCCTTAGTATGTCTCTTTCAGAAGGGTTCAAACATCCTTCAGGTTAAGGACCACAGTTCTCTTGATGTTTAACATTTCATACTTCTCATGATCACCTTAGTTGGATATTAACTTAAGAGTAAAATGCTACACATGTGACAAAAACACTTATGTGCAGTTCGGCATTCCTGTTTTTATGACCATTTTTTATATTAGTTTTGCAGGACGTTCTTTAATTGAGATTTATCACTATCGAATATATTATTTCTAGAAGGTGATTTTACATGATAAACCATTTTTCCCCTTCAACTATAAGCAAAATCAATACATGAGGTACCATTTTAAAAATTAATTTATCCACTACTGATGAATTGTTAATTTTGAAATACACATTGTATTGTTTGTTTATAATTTTTAGTTTTGGCCTTAGAGTACAGCACGAGTGACATGTCTTTTCAACATCTACTTGATTCGATATTTCGACAACTACGCTGCATATTTAAATTACTACATTAAACATGTTCAGTAAATTTAAAAATATTCAACAGTTTCTGCAGTAACATGTTTTTGCAAACAAATGTGTCTCATGGTGCATCTAACATGCAATTACAATTGGTTACTAAATTTTAATGCTTCATTGTATTTTATTCATAAGACTAGTGCAGAATCAAAAATAATTTCCATTTATGTACATCCTTTCTCTGAAATGTGGAATTCTGCATGGTTAGAATACTCACCAATTGTGGACTCAGTCCCTTTGAAGGCAGTGATTTCTTCCTTGAAATTGTACATCCAGACCAATCTCTGAGTACTGGGGATTAAATTATTTTGTGATAAAACTGGCGGATGCTTCATATTTAGTGCCAAGGTTTTGTGAGGGATAATGGTACTTTACATTGACAGATTATCCAGTCCTCCTCCCCTCTCCCCTCCACAGGACCACGAGGCCCCAGAGGAACACTAAATTTTATTTTTAAATAAATTTTAAGAACTCAGATATTCGTTTGTATGAAGTATATTTATTTGACTTCCAAGAGAATAATGTTTATTTTAAATCAAATTCCTTATATGTATTGCTTTTGCTAAATAAAATTGTTAATACAGTTAATACAGTGTAGCCATGATTAGGAAAGTTCTGATTTGGAGGATATTTTGCTAAAGTAGTCCACTTGGGATAACAATGCTCCTTTTTTTTGGGGTGAATTTCAACTTACAAGACTGATCTCTTTTGTAAATTGGCATAGCTGTTACCATTTCACTAGTATTTTTGCACTTTAATTCAATAGTATTTTATATTACAGTTTTACATTGTTTGTTTTCATTATTCTCACATGATGGTACGCTGTAACAATTGATATTTTATACTTGCCGTTGTAACTGAGATGTACCAAATTGAATTTTTGTACTTTATTTTATTATAAGATTTTACATTTTATACCTAAAAGTATTTTTGAATAAATTCATATATTGAATATCTTACATGCAGCACTATCGTTTTAATTAATTATTTTTGCATTTCTTACTTAAAGCACTCTCATGTTACTAACATTTTGAGTGCAGTGTTAAATTACAAAATTGCATATAAAGACCTAATAGTAGTCCTTATGATATAGATAATAACTTAAGTCTTCTGTCAATTTCTTTTCAGTTGTGGTTTAATATTGTTTTTCAATACGAAATATTGTATTTTGAATGCAGATTGTTACAATCTATTTCTTTGCTAATTTTGAAACACCGCTAAATTGATTAATGCTCCCATTATTACGTTTTTCCCCTTGAGACAAGTTAATGTAAACAAAAGATTTGTGTTGTACCTACAATTTCATGAATTTACCATACATATTGTAGTTTGCAGGTAATACTTGAGGTAAGTAAAGATACAAACATTACTCGATTTGAAACATTACTTAAAGTGGTGTTTTAACAATTTATTGGTACTTTCTGACAGCAGCTGTCGATATTATCTTATTGGCTTTTAATTTCGAAAGCTGACATTGCCATTACATAAAAAACTCGATAAATGACAGGATTTTTGGATTAATCTTAAACAAATCACAGTACCTTCACTTCATCTTGGCTTATTCATGAAAGCAAAATTGACAATAGATGGTAATGTTACATTATCCTATGTTGTAGTGGAAACAGATTTACACAATTTTTTTAGAAACTTAGGATTGTTGTTAGTAAACAAAATTTCATTTTCTGTTGTATTTATACCATCACGGTTGAAAACTTAAGAATCTCCTCATACATTGTCATTGTTGGATGCCACTCTACAGACTTTTTTTTTTAAGAATGGAAGATTGAAGATGATTAAAGCCAAGGGTTCTGATTCTGAGAACCCATTTCATCATAACTATATTGCCCTCTGATAACTAGCTGAGTGAACATTGTATTTATTTGATATTTTGGCCCTGGTGACGTGGTTCTGGTCTGCCAGCCTGTCTGGCAATTTACCAGTAGGTGGCACCAGATACTTTGTTAGCTACAATGTTGTGAGTGAACACCATGTTCACTCCACTAGTTAACCATGATGATATATTAATTTTCAATGGCAACAGACTTCATTCTTACATACTGTTTCATCATGTTCACAGTTATATTGACAACCTCACCACATATGATGCTGGTAACTTGTCCACGAGTTCCAACAGGGCAATCATATCTTGTTTACTGATACTTATTCTAGAATGAATGTAACAATTAGCTAGATATTTTATTGAACAACAATTTGTAAGTAGAGGTACAGTGGTGCAAAATCTGTTTGTTCGATGAGAAGTAAAATACCAAGAGTTGTGCAGCTTTACTATAGAAATTATGATTTTTGACTTTGTAATTAATTTAAATCAAGTTGAAACATAGACTGAGGTGCAGGCTATCATGCAGTGGTATCACTGATGATATGTTACTGTATAACAATTGTAACAAGCTATTGCTTGTCAAGGAGTCACTATAATAATTACACAAAAGTATAAAATGAATACATTACTATCCAGATAAGCAGAGATGTGAGAAATATCTTGGTTACAACATCAAGTATGTACAACCTGAAACAAGAATACAATGAAGGATAATACCAGAGCATCAATTGTTAAAATATTATTCTAGTAATATGATTCATGACAGAGTTTCATAAGGAGAAAAAGAAATTGGAATTTTTATGATAATGTTACAGTAGAAAAATATTATGGTAGTTCTTTGAACTAGAGTTTTTGGGTTGAAAAAGGTGAATTTAATATAAATGATAAATGTTGTTTTGGAAGGAGAACTTAAGGAATGGCAAACAATTTTCATGTTGCAGCATGAAAACATACCAGATAAAACTATGTTCATGGTTACTAGTTGAAAGAACACGCCAATGCAACTGTTTAGTTTATTTATTGCTGTGTCGTACGCGTTTCACCTCTCATCGAGGCATCATCAGCGACGAATCTGTGTTACAGTTTGTATATACAGTTTTATCCTATTATTACATAATTATGGGCATGAGATATTCTATAGCTAAAAGTTACTTACTATTTACATTTGTTACACTGGTATGCAGCTGCACATCTCCGTTTTCATATACAACGCATGTTTTGCCTGTATCATATTTACAATATTGTTTGTTATCATCGTTCAGTCGTCTGTTAGCGTCAGCTGGTTTGTTTATGTCTTGTCGCATCCTTCAGTTGTCTGCTGTGGCCATTTTGTTTGTATATGTCATGTCTCAGGCCGATTGCACGAGTTTTGAAAAGTGTGAGTATGTGTGATGGTCTTGTTAGAATGTTTTATATTATGTGTGATATATATATGTGTGATGTATATATGTGTGGGGTTTTATTATAAAGTTTGTGTTTATTTTGTTTTATTTGTGAGGTTTACTTGGTCGTTTAGTACCTGTTTGCCTTCATTTTTTGCTTTTTGTATATATAAGTTTTCCTGTATAGTGATTGTGTTGTCTCTGTGGTTGTTGATAGTGAGAATTTGCATATCTGTGTTTATATTTGTTGGTGAATGGTAATTTTCTATGAGGTGTTCGGCAAATGTGGAATGGTTACTGTATTTTAATGCTCTCATGTGTTCTTTGTATCTGATTTGGAATTGTCTTCGAGTTTGCCCTATGTATACTGCTTCACATTTTTGACAGGTGAGTTGGTAAATGCCTGAATTGTGGTATTTGTTTGTGTCTGAATGGGGTCTAATATGTCTTTGCAGTGAGTTGTCAGTTCGCAGTGCAATTTTAATGCCTTGTTTTTTTTTTAAAATGTTTGCGATTCGGTGTGTGTATTTGTTAGAATATGTCATTGCATACCATTTCCTTTTGTTTTCATTGTACTGTGTGGTACACACACCGAATCGCAAACATTTTCAAAAAAAACAAGGCATTAAAATTGCACTGCGAATTGACAACTCACTGCAAAGACATATTAGACCCCATTCAGACACAAACAAATACCACAATTCAGGCATTTACCAACTCACCTGTCAAAAATGTGAAGCAGTATACATAGGGCAAACTCGAAGACAATTCCAAATCAGATACAAAGAACACATGAGAGCATTAAAATACAGTAACCATTCCACATTTGCCGAACACCTCATAGAAAATTACCATTCACCAACAAATATAAACACAGATATGCAAATTCTCACTATCAACAACCACAGAGACAACACAATCACTATACAGGAAAACTTATATATACAAAAAGCAAAAAATGAAGGCAAACAGGTACTAAACGACCAAGTAAACCTCACAAATAAAACAAAATAAACACAAACTTTATAATAAAACCCCACACATAAATATAAAACATTCTAACAAGACCATCACACATACTCACACACTTTTCAAAACTCGTGCAATCGGCCTGAGACATGACATATACAAACAAAATGGCCACAGCAGACAACTGAAGGATGCGACAAGACATAAACAAACCAGCTGACGCTAACAGACGACTGAACGATGATAACAAACAATATTGTAAATATGATACAGGCAAAACATGCGTTGTATATGAAAACGGAGATGTGCAGCTGCATACCAGTGTAACAAATGTAAATAGTAAGTAACTTTTAGCTATAGAATATCTCATGCCCATAATTATGTAATAATAGGATAAAACTGTATATACAAACTGTAACACAGATTCGTCGCTGATGATGCCTCGATGAGAGGTGAAACGCGTACGACACAGCAATAAATAAACTAAACAGTTGCATTGGCGTGTTCTTTCAACTAATAATTAATTAAGCAACTGTGGAAACATGGCCTGGTATGGTATTTTGAAATGAATTTTTTTTTTTAATTTGTTGAATAGTTTAAAAATATTGCAGTATATTGTTTATTACAGAATTTTTATATATATAAAAAAATCATAAAATTCTGAAATTATGAAGTTATTACAAAAAAATGAAAATCAGTTGCTAGAATGGTTTACTGTTGATGATAAAAATTAGGATTTGAAGAAACAGAACTTATTTTATTACAGGTGTAAAAATGAAATATTGTGAATGAGGCATTTCTTCGAAAGATGTATGGGGAAAATAGTGATTGTATAATAATTTTCAAAAGGCAACAGTAATAAATCATAGGAGGAGGACCAGTATCACAAATGTGAAATTACAATTTAGCTAATGGTGATTGTGATTATAATGTGTAAAAGTTTGATGTTATTTCCAATGAAAAGATCATGTGGGGTCAGACCTTGCTGCAACGTTGCTCTCACCCCTTCCAAACGATCCAACATCATATTTAACAAAACTGGTGTTGCTTACAAGGATGCTGTAAGATGTGGAGGTTATTTTCTAAAATATGTAGGTATTATGTAGAATATTGCTGTCAGCTGTTTTTGAAATATGACATTGTTTCATTTTTCAAATTTTTGCTATTAGTTTAGTTGCATAATGTTGTTTACTATGAACATTTGAATATATTTGGGACTGAAAAAAGGAAATTACCTCTTCAGTTTCAGCTTAGCGTCTGGAATACTGGCATCATCCAGTTTCATTCCGAATCTTCTATATCCAAGAACCCATGTTTCCACATAATCATTTAAATTAATGCTACTTGCATCAAAATTGAATTCCTTCTTGTCATCTGGAGATAGCTTTTCATGAAGCTCCTTCAAATTTTTATTGCAGAATTTCCATTCATTAAGAAGAAAGTATTTCACATCTTCTCCTGCTTTGTAAATTTTCTTCTGCAATCTCACCAGCCTGCATGAAAATATTTAGACACTTATTAAAATCATTGATGTGTGTTTCACATTGAATCTTTGTCATTACATTTATTCATCAGCATTATATATAAAAAATGTGGCAAGAGGTATGTATATTCATAGTGTTTTGAATGGTTATTTTCTGAGATAACTTTTTTTGTTTTTGTTTAAACTAATCTTTTTAGGTGTCTTTATCAGTAAGAACATATAATTAAAAATACTATGACATGTTTTTTGTTCTTTTTAATAAATGGAAGTGCTGGGGCTGTGTAAAATTGATTATATAAAATTCATGCACTTAGGAGAAGGCAGATGTCAGATTTTTTGGGTTAGGCTTTTATGACTTGTTAACATTGAGGTCATTAGTGTCAATAGAGCGCTTGGGGGCAAGGGATGAAAGGAAATTCAACATTGCCCATGAAGTAACCATGCAAAAAAATCTTTTATCACTAGAACAGAGAGCAAACCTACATGATCCAGAATGTCAGACTAAGTGTTAACTGCTCACCCATTGTGCCTAGTACAGTGGGGAAAGAATTGATTGTTGAAGGCTTGAAATGTGAATATTTTGGTGTAACATTTGACAATAAACTCAACTGTGGTGGGCACATTGGGCAGGAGATAGGAAAAAGTTACAAAATCCTCCATGTACTGGAGGGTGGATGCGAGGATGTACAAGAGAAGTGAGGAAATTGGGTTACAAAACATTTGTCAGACCATTGGTGCTGCAGTTTTGGTCCCACATTTTGGTTATCGAATACAGCAGTTGGAGGGAATGCAATTGAGAGCAGCCAGATTTATTTGTGGAAATTACCACAGGGTACAGTCAGTAACAGATATGATAAAACAGCTGGATTGTTAGGCATTGGAACAGTGGCGTAGCTAGGTCAACAAGGGCCCCGGTGCAAAAAATTTATTTTGGGCCCTCAGGCCAGATGGGTGACCCTTTCTTTGCTTTGTGTTGCTGGTAGGGGTCCCCTGAGCTGAGGCTGGGGCCCCCTGAACAGTGGTTGGGGACCCTCCTGAGCAGTGAGGGCTCTTAGTGTGGGGAGGGGGCTCCCTGTGTCTCAGAGGGCCCCTTAGACGACGGTTGAGCTATATATAAAAAAAGGTCACCAGTTTGCCGCCATGAAGGCCTGTGGTGGGCCCTTTGAACTGCGGTTGGGGGTCCCCTGAGTGTAGGGGCCCCGGACCACTGCACCGCCTAGGCCCATAGTAGCTACGCCGCTGCATGGGAAGACTGGAGGAGGGTGAGGAGTCCTGGGAGTGTAGAAGGCATACATTGATGATAGAGGACTTGGAGGGATATTAGTCAGAAAATTAGAAGTAGTGCATGACATGGAAAAGACAACAATGGGGACAAGCTGGCTGTGGATTTTGTGCATAAGGCAGTGGGAATTTTTTCTTTTACTTTCCTGGGTAAGATTGTCCGAGATTGAATAACTGAAGTGATGAATAATTTACCCCCCCCCCAAAAAAAAATGCTCAATTAATCTAAGAATAAATTTCGTAATTGGCAAAAGTAGATGGATGGAGGAATTTTAGGTGATAATTTAAAAAAAAAAAAATAAGGAGATAATTAGATGACTTGGAAAATTGCCACCAGAGCACACACTCCATCACAATTAAAGTCAATTTAATTTGATGTAGAGTAGTGATTATATAGATTGTAATTCTTAGTGAGTTGTAGAAGTAACACGATTCTATGAACTAGGCAGCTATATGAATTGGAAAAACTGAAAGCAATTTAACAAAATTCGTAAGCAAATGAGATGTGTTGGGAAAATAATTTTAAAAAAGATAATCTATTAAACAAGTTTCAAATAAAGGCAGAGTAACTCATTAACATTGGCAGTAATAACAAATTGAAGTTGCAAAAGATAACCTCTTGGATTGCTGACGTAGCTGCTCTGCAAAAATTTGCCTTTGTTTTATATTGAGAAGCAGCAATTCTCAATGTTTGGTTCACGGGCTGTCAATTATTGTAACACATCTACTATTAACCCCCCCCCCAAAAAATAAAGGCATGTACCAGGCTGATATCTTTTATCTTTATCTCCTTAATCTTCTATGTATTATAAGTATACGAGAAATTTTAAATATATGCAAATAGCCATGAAAGGAAAGGACAGTGGACAAAGACAAATATTAGGTTGTATGAAGTAAATAACTGAGAATTCATAGTGTAATGGGCAAACAGAGATTATAAAGAAAGAATATTGCTTTTATGCAATGTAAATAACAAAGTATATGGGAAATAAACCCATCACTCAACAAAGTTGAAGGCAAGAGGGCTGAAACGAACACAAAAAGAAAGAAAGAAATGAACACAAAAAAACGTGATACAAACACAACTGTGCAGTGTTTCGGCTCAAATCTCTATATGAATAATATTTTAAAATTCTGTTCTCATGTTAAGTATGTTCATCACAGCCCTACTGCTTTGAAATTGAATAGATTTATTTTCCCTATATTTTGTTATTTAACTAAGAATAAAAACATTTGGATGATTCCATGAACAGTGGTCAATTTTAGTGATCACTTAGGTAGTGATGGATAGTCTAATCTTGTAAAACAAATATTCATTCGAGTCTAGTTTTAACAGATGCTATTGTGTTAAATCATACTGGTAAGTATTACTGATCATAAGGGTATTCATTTATTTCTAGACTTTTATGAACATCCACCAAGAAATGAATCAGATAAAATTCTTTCCATGTATTTTAGTTTGGGTTAAAAAAAAAAAATCTATTTGTAAGAAGAGATTTTGTGTTATCCTCAAGTGGTGTAGTGAAAAATGTTAATGTTAGATATTTTTTAGCATCAGGAATATTATTTCTTTTATTCCATTTTCAAAAATTTATTAAACAATTAGTTTTAAATTGAAATTCATGGATAGCAAACATTCAAAATTAGTTTAGCAATCTTTATCTTTGCAATGTCTTGCAGTTACAATTTGAGCAGTAAGAAATAGGAGATACTTATTCTAGCTGTATAATTTTGAATGTGGCAATGTTATATACCATACCAAGGCTTTTTCCCTGCAAGTAGAAAAGCCAAGTCAACAAATATGGCAGGTATAAGTTGCAGCAGCACAAAGCATGCTCCATGTACAATATAGCTTTTGCGCAAGGCTCCCCCAGGGTACCATAGTACCTGTGTACTTGGGTATTGAGCATATATGTCCCTGCCAACTTTCAGAAACTCATTCCATGTTACTGGAACTTCAGAACCTGTCGTGCAGTTATATACAGGAACGTCATAACGCCTGTAACGAAATAAAATTTCTCTTAACTTCTGTTTTAAAAGAAGATCATATCAAAAAATGTTTATCAGCCCCTTATATGAATGCTATAAAATTACTGGAAATGAAACCTTGAAAAATTGTTTCAAAGTTCTTACTATTAAGTAGTATACGCTTTTTATACTATATTTCAAATTTACATAAAATTTAATCCCATCATATTTCTTTCAGTGTAGAATTGATCTGAAGCAATTTGAACATTCAGACTTAGCTAATTAGAATGAATGCAAGAAATAAGTTATTAAAGAAAGGACATGATTTTAAACATTTCCCACAGTCATATGCACCTTAACAATATTTACAGCAGAAATTGAAGTTACTACTAAAAAAATCTTTGTACATTAAGGCCAAATTCTTTCAAATACATAATGGCATTAATTTAAATTATATGTATCTTTGTTTATTATAAATTTTTAAGTAATTAATGAGGAAATAGTTAAGCCGTGCAGTAAAATTATTGTGGGCACAGTAACATGAGTTTAGATGCTACCAAAGAAATTTATATGTTAATCACATGTTGGATAATACACGTATTCAACTCAATACTGTATCATTGAATTTATGCTAAGGACAAGAAAACAAACTATTTCTTACTAAAAATAGTAAGAGAATTAGGCAAATTCACAAAAATGTAGTACCATGTCTCTCAATCTGGTTGGACAGCACAAAAACAAGTGAGACAACACTGTTTCCCGACATCAGTAGAGAGACAACCAGCATACAGAGAACAAGATGTTTACTTGTGCTGATAATGTTGGAAGTTGAAATTGCTTTATGTACTATAACTGGTGTTCAAGGAAAAGGCTCCATAAATACCTCAAATTTTCACACATGAATACGCTATTGATTAAAAAAAATTTCTGAGGATGAAAAATCAACTACCCGAAATGTGTGAACCGTTATCTAATTTGTATAAAATATACACGTACATCAAAATCTTCATGAAAACGCTCAGCATCTACGTATTTTCAAACAATAAGATGAATAACTTTTTAATAACAGTTGGAAAACTTTTAAATATAGTCATGTTGAAAAATTTCTTATAGAAGATTCAAATATATAACTGGAATAAATTTTATGAAATAATATCAGGAAAAATCGTAAATAGATGTGCCGAAAATCGAAGAATTGAATGGTAAAAGGAGAAAACCATGTTTTTTAGTGCACCACAAAGGAATGACAAACTTTCCACTTAATTATATACGTACTATTTGTTTTAATATTATGAACATTTTTTTGAAATTTTAAATTTTGATTGACATTCGAACAGTAATACATATTATTTATTGAATTTTCAATACAAATATGTGACAATACCCATAAAACATTTTTTGACCTAGAATGAGTTCAGTTAACTGATGGTCGGGTAACTGATGATCCACTGTAAATATTAAACATAATTTGTAGTTCTCAATATTCTACTTAACTGAAAAACTATAAATTAAACTGGAGCCCAACTGAGGGTCATCATTATAGTATTCTCCATTTTGGTCTTCTTCAGTGTCGGAGGACGATATCCATAGTAATTGTGATTTCTGGTCCCGTAAAGAATTTAATTTATCAAAGAACCACAAGGTAGGTTCATATACATCTTCTGATCCATTATAATGTGGGTATGGTGGGTAGCAATACCCACCCGGGAAATTCCAGGTGGGTAAAATACCCACCCGGAATTTAAGAGTGCATAGAGGAAAGAATTGAGAGAAAGAGAGAGCAGACCAGCTAAGCATGTTAGTTTCGTCCTTCAAAATGCGTGTATAATAGCCTGTGTACCCACAACACCACCATTAACGACGCACTAAATCCCTTTGATGTTTCAATAGAGACCGCCACCCTAGCTGTCGCCAACTGAGCAAACAATCGTTGTGAGTGAAACCAAGAAGGGTACGGTAACATAGTGTACGTCCAAAACAGTCATGTCAGACAACTAGCGGTTTAATTTACTCCTACAGTTAGCTAGACTGATCGAAGCAGGTAATGCACCTGTTACTTGCTGCCTGAGACAAGAAACAAGGTTACTGCTAAGCAACTGTCCGTTCGCTAGTGCGGCTTAACTAGACAAGTTACTTACTGGAGGAAACGACTCACTATTGAGTGCTAATACTTTAATTCTTAACTAATGACAAGGTATTCTTGAAGGAAAACACACCTATCCAGTAAACTCTATAATTTATTCTACCACTTGATAAAAACATACGACATTACATAGATCATAATAAGACTGAAATCATGACGGCACAAAACATTTACTTATACTCCGTTGTAGGCACATATACTCTTTTACGATAATCTAACAGTTACACAAGACCTATCCCTTGAAATGAGTGACTTGAATGACTGACTATAAATCTTTAAGCAACAAGCGTAGGAATATCAGATAGTTCGGTGTTACCTTAATTCTTGTAGATCTTTCTTGAGTCGAAGATGATGGTAGACTCTCCGTTCAACTAGTCACAGAGCGTCGTGTGCTAGCATTAGCGATGGAGGGGGCATCTCGCCCTATAATTGGCTTGACCATTCACGTGGTTACTCTTAAGGTTCGTAAGTGGCTTCCAGCAGTTCAACAGGGTGGGGACGGTAAATCTCACGCACTCAGTGCTTACGAAAGGGAAACTTGCCACCCACGCATTTCCCAGGCTACGCGAGTGAAACTTTCAGCGCTCAACCTTGAAGCTCGTGTGGTATTACTCTGATAACAAGGTGCGCTTCCTATCCAGCCGACTGGGAACCTGACTCGCTCGCCGAGGCCCGCAGCTAGCAACTCAATAAAGACAAATGAAATCTAATAAATATCCCTTTCCTCTCTGATAGATATTCCAAAATTAGCGCCATCGCTACAGTGGATGGATGGATTTTAAATTGCTTTATAAAGCAATGGTGGTATCAGTATGTTCTTTCAGAGAATACGTAATGTACGTAAATTTTGCCACAGATTCAGTTTTTTGTACACAACTATCTAAATAGTTCTTAGTTTTGGTTTCATTTTGAGACACGCTACTATCATACAATAAAATACATACCTAAGGGGCCCACAGACGACCAACTTGATTGGCAACTTTGTTGTGAACTTTATTGGCAACCAAGTTGTACCGCTGTCCCAGTACTAACTTGTCATCAGGTTTTTTTGCCGGATGTTTTCTCCTGCTACTTTCTATTATTTTTTATTGCAGTTTTAAGCATTTTGGGTATAGTAGAGCGTAGTTTGTGAAAAATCAGTGACTGAGAATTGCAGTTTTTAGTTTTAAGAGAGTTGTGTGAAGATGAGATGCATCCTGCTGGTCTCAAAGGAATGGCATCAAAACTGCACAAATTTCTCCGTTCAATTTTTAGTTACGGAGATACGCGTCACTAAAGCTGACTATTTTCATAAATTTTTAAGACTGGAAAATAAAACCTAGTATGAATTGTAGGACAAATTGCGAAACTTTATTTAAAAGGACACCAGCATGAGGATTTTATTGCTGTGAACGAATGGTCGTTCGCAACCCCGATACTTTTAGTTAGTGGTCAGAGCGTAGAGGATTTAAAATTTTTCAACGCTATATCGCCACAAATTCTTGGAAGAAACTGACTTGTAGTGTTATGAACTAAAGTTTTTTTTATGAATTCTAACCTCCTGGTAATGTCAAAGTAACTTGCTATGTACTCTCTTTGGCTCCGGTTCCAAACCTTTAACTCAGTTCTATGTTTTTGAATTGCCTCCGGTAGCCAGTTCTAATATTTCTGAGTTTTTCCTTAAAACTGTGAATATTCATATTTAGCCCAATTTTTTGGAAAAGAACAATGAATTTTTTCACGCATTCTTCTTTTTGTTGCGATCCTTAAAAATTTCAGATTTCCACAACTAGGGTAGCGTCTCAAAAACTCACCCAGATTTGAATGTTTGGTATACTTGCCATATTCGAAAAGCAATTTTGATCTCAAACAGTAGTAAGTAGTCCAAATAACATCTGGTCTAACGAAAACGTACAGTAATCGAAAACAATAACATTGACAGAACAGTTGAAAGTTAACAACTGATACTGAAAACTGTGCTGTTAACTTCCACCCAGACGCCACAAAAAGTTCGCCCACCAAATATGAAAGTTTTTCATCTCAACTCTAATCGGATCTAAACATGTCAACCATGAACCTACTGTACCTGCAGACGTTCAACATGGACTTCAACACGGCACCAAAGTTGGCAGCCAAGTTGATCGTCAGGGGACTCTACACAATGCATGTAATAATTACAAAAAAAGGAACCCTCACCGATACGTTACCACTCCGCCCTATTGTCGGCGCTCACTCAACTGAAGTTATCTCAAACAGCACCGCAGTACCCAGTGTCATCAGTTCAATTTAATCTGATTTACTTTTTGGTTTCGCTACAAAAGATGCAGAAACGGAAACAGAAGCTGAAGTCCCAAATCTTATGGAACATCGGGACTTGCGGAAGAAAAACAGAACTCCGTTACATTCCCAGTAAGAAAGTACGTGGCATACACACACGTGCGAGCGCGCACACACACGCATGTATATATTATATTACACTACTTACAGTTGTTTGTGTATTTATGCGTAAGGGCCAATAGACCCATTATACGCAAAAGTTTCAGCCACACTTACAGCTGGTAACACTGGGTAGTATATCTATATATACGAGTTTGTATCACCAGAAGATGGCGACAATGAGTTTAGTCGCTGAAATATCGTGTGACAACGCATTCTTGACTCGGCTAGTCATCCGAGAGCATTTCATACACCTCAAGATTTTTTCCACAGATCTTATTTTGAAGTTTATGAAAAAGTACTAATGTCGTTAAAGAGTCGATTCGACAACGATTCCACCCAGTTCTTCAAATCATTAGAACGATTCGCTATGGGACAGCCCACAAATGTAGAAAAAATTATAAATTTCAATAATCATGATTTTGACCAAGAAACATTGCTCAGTGATAGAGACATGTTTTTGCAACTTTTGAAAAGGCAAGATGAGGAGGCAAAAAATTAAGAGGGGTGTAGATTTTTTACAGAAGTACCAATGGACTAGAGGACTCATACCAGAGTATACGCTTCTTCCGACTACTCATTACAATTCCTGGGTCGTCCTGTTCAAATGAACGAAGTATTTTGGTCTTACGCCGACTCAAGAGTTACGTAAGATCGACAATGTTGCAAGATCGATTAAATAACATTGCAATATTACATGTACATAGCAACCTTACTAACGAACTTGATTTGGAAAAATTATTGAATCGTTTCATTTCCAAACAAGCAAAGCGCAGTACAGTTTTTGCATTGCGCAGTTATAACTGATTAATAATAAATTTAAAAAATAATAATAAATCTTTTGTACACAGCTAAAATATATTTAAGAAATATTATGATGAATTTTTAAATTCGTTTTCTAGTTTTTACTCCTATGAATTTCCTTTAAGAATTTGATTCCATAGTTATCACTATCATTGTTTTAAGTAAGATATTTCAGGGACCTGCCCCCCCCCCCACCTTTTTCTTGCCTGACTACCCACCTGGACCTAACACGAAACGCCGGCCCTGCTTGTTTCTCATTCTTTTTACTAATTTTTTACAATCAGATTTTACTTTTCACATTTGTGGTAGACTTCAAAACTTTTCTATAATGATTTCCATGCATCGCTGTTTTGAATAATTGCCATCACGATGCACAGATTATTAATATTGCCTCAATGACAAACCAGAACAGGCTGATGTTGGCAGTCAGACTGGACAACTTTGCCATATACACTCCAAAAAGATGGCACAACATTATGCGCCACCCACAAATATCAAAAGGGTTTGAAAACTGCCAACTTGGTTGGCCACCTTGTGATTTGGTCTGCCAACCTACCCATACACACTCCAACTACAACACAACCAAGTTGTCCAACAAGTTGTTGTGTGTATGGGGGCCTTTAAGGGGTATGATGTAGTGGACACAAATAAGATTTCAACCTTCACATATATCACATTATGTTATTTGCTGTTTATAATAATTATCTTTGTTGTTCATGTCTTTTACTGTACAGATTGGCATATGATAATAATCATCACCATCCTCAACAGTTTCCAGACTCTGGCCGGGTCTGTTTTATGCACAAGCCTCTCCATTTGCTTCTTTCATCCCACCACCTCTCTGTCACCACATTGTTCCAGTCCTCTCCTCTCTTCCGTACACTCTCCTCCACTCCTTTCAGCCATCCATCTTTTGGTCTTCCTCTGGGTCGTTTACCATGCATCTTAATTTCGTGGATTTTTCTTGGGATTCTCTGAGCCTACATTCTCTTTACATGTCCATACCATCTCAGTCTGGTCCTCTCTGCCCTTTCCTGTAGGGGTTCCTCTTTTATGGTGTGTCTAATCACTTCATTCCTTATTCTGTCCATTTTAGTAACTCCCATTTTCCTCTTAAAAACTTCATTTCGCTTGCTCGTATTCTGCTGATGTCCTGCTTTTTCATTGTCCACGTTTCAGCAGCATAAGTCAAGATAGGCACATAGTACGTATGATGGATTACTCTCTTGCTTCTCTGTGACACCTCTTTATTCCAGGCTTCTAATGCTCGTTAGGAACAGTGGCCTAGCTAGGTCAACAAGGACCCCGGTGCAAAAAAGTTATTTTGGGCCCTCAGGCCAGATGGGCGACCTTTTTTTTTTGCTTTGTGTTGCTAGTAGGGGCCCCCTGAGCTGAGGTTGGGGCCAGTCACCAGTTTGCCATGAAGGCTCGTGGGGCTCTGAACTGTGCTTTGGGGCCCCCAGAGGTATGCTTGGGGTCCTCCTGAGCGTAGGGGCCCCGGTGCACTGCACCGCCTAGCCCCATAGTAGCTATGCCCCTGCTTAGGAATGCCTCTACTTGTCTTCCATTTTCACTTATCATCATTTCCTCCACATTCCTCTAATACACTCTCCAAGTACTTGAACCTGTTTACCTTCTTTAGTTGTTCCCCTGCCATCAGAATTCCCTGGGTTAACTTATTATTCTTTCTGGTTGTTACCATGTACTCACATTTCTTTACATTAAATTTCTGACCATACTCCTCCACACTGTCTGTACATACGTCCAACTGCCGCTGCACTTCCTCTTCTTCACCTCCCCAGATCCTCCGCCAAAGCCACCACCTTCATGTTCCCCCATCCTCGTTTCCACCTTCTGTATTATTTCATCCATGATTACAATGAAGAGTAGTGATGATAGGGCACTTCCTTGTTTTAGTCCATTCCTTTGTTCCAGCCAATCTGATCTTCCTTCCCCTACTTTCACATAGCTCACACTTCCTTGGTACAGTTCCATCACTTTCCTGATGGTTTCTTTGGGAACTCCTCTCTTCTCTAAGGCCTTCCATACCTTACTCCTGTGTACACAATCATATGCTTTCTCAACATCGAGAAATACCAACAGTAGATTCTTTCCATACTCATAATGTTTTACCTGGAGCTGTCTCATAGCAAATATCAGATCTACCGTCAATCTCCCTGATCTGAAGCCATACTGCTTTTCCCTTAGCCATTTTTCCACTCTGTCACGTATCCTTTTTTCAATGATCTTCCCATATACTTTGGTACAGTGGCACATTAGTGTACTTCTATAGTTTTTAAACTCCTTCCTGCTCTCTTTTTTGAATATAGATATAATTATTCCTTTTTTACAGTCTTCAGGAGTTGTGCCCTGATTCCATACTTTTCTCATCACATGGTATAGCCACTGCTTTCCTATTACTCCTGCTGCCCTTATCATTTCCACGCTCACTTCATCGATGCCTGGTGCCTTTTCCACCCTTCATCTTACCCAGAGCTGTTTCCACTTCTTCCCAAGTTCTCTTTCTTTCCTACATGGCTGTTATTTTCCATCATCTCCTGAACACCTGTATCATCCTGTGACCAATTTGGGTTCAGTAAGGCTTCAAAATACTCCTTCCACATCCTTTTTAGTTTTTCTGAGCTGTTTATTTTGTTTCCATCCTCATCCAGCATGTTGAGATTTTCTGTCCGCTCCTTCCTCTTCCTTTTTACCATTCCATATAATACTTTCTTATTTCCTTTGCTATCTTCTTCCATCATGTTGGTCCATTTCTCCAGCCACTTCCTCCTTTCTTCCGTTACTATTTTTTTGGCCTCCTTTTTCTTCACATAGTCATCTCTTTTCTGTGTCCTCTGCTTGAACGATTCCCTATAGGCTCTATTCTTGAGTTCCACTGTTTGTTTTACTCTATTATTCCACCAAGCTGTTTCTTTCCACCTTTTGGTGTTACCAGTCCTTCCACACACTGTTTCTCTGCTTGGACTAATGTTGTTTTAAAATATTCCCACTCCTCTTCCACTGTCTCCATTTCTGCTATTGGTATCTTACTCTTTATTATTCTCTGGTATTCCTCTTCAATGCTCTTCTCTTTCAACTTCCATACTCTTAATCCCCTATCCTGTCTTTCTGATTTTCTCGTCTCTGTCACAATCCTCAGCTCCATTACTAATAGCCAGTGATCACTATCCAGTGCCTCTGATGGTATTACCTTCACATCTGCCACACTCTGCTTTAATTCACCATTAAATATAAAGTAGTCCACAACTGACTTCCTCTGCCAATGTTACCTTGTAGCTCTCTTGCTTTTTGTACCAGGAATTTACTATTTTCAATCGATTTCTTTTGCAGAGATCCAGAAGCCTATCCCCTTCTTCATTTCTGCCACCCAGTCCTTCTATCCATATTACTTCCTCATACCCCTGCCTTTCTGTGCTTACATGGGCATTTAGGTCTCCCATAGTTATAGTATTTTGCCCATTTAACTGTCTTTGCAACTCCTGCTCAAATTCCTCCTTCTCTTGAATTGGACAGCCTACTTGTGGGGCGTATACTTGAAGTACATCTAGTTTTCTCCCTTTGACTGCTATCTTAACCTTCATCTTTCTGTCACTAATCTCTTCCACTTTCAGCCCCTCTCTCACAAGTACCCCTACTCCATTTCTTCTCCCTTCCTCATTTCCATTCCAATACAGCTGGAAACCATTTCTCAGTTCTCCTCTACCCTTTCCTTTCCACCTTGTCTCACTCAATCCCAAAATATCAAACTTCCTTCTCTCCATCATGTTGACAGTTCCCTCCACTTTCCCGGTTAATGTCCGTATATTCAAGGATCCAAATCTTAAACTGTTTCCATAGCCATGTCGTTTGTCCATTGCTCTGTCCTTTCCGAGGCTCGTTTATGTTTTGTGAGCAGGCTCTATCCACTACTGGGTTGCTAGGCCTATCGTAGCTTCACCAGAGCCCTGCTGGCCGCCATTTTCCTGTGGGGCCTTCACAGCTACCGTATTGGTCCCGGGGTACACTAGGTCCCCACTATACCTCACCCCCACAGGCGATCCCCTACTTTATGCCATTGCCCATCTCCCACCTCATGGAGGAGGGGTTGGACTTTGGGAGATCAGACGATAATAATAATAATTATAATAATTATCATTGATATTTCCCAGATACTGGACTGTTCTGTATAGAATGCAAGTCTCTCCATCCCTTCTATACCACTAATGTCCAATTGATTATTTTATTTTTTACATTTTCTTGTAATTTCTTTTACCACAATTTGAGGCCTCTTTCATTTCAATTTCCGATTATACATTTTCCATTGCTCTTGATTTGTTCAGCCTCATCATGTGACCCTTAACCGTTTCCATATTTATCACATTTGCTATGAGTTGTTTAAAAAGAAGTCGTCTATTGTTCTTACATCACCACGATTTTATGAGTTGTTCCATCATTTTTCACAAGTGTTGTTTCTTTCTATGTCCTTATGTAAATTTCATATCCACCATTCTTGTTTCACCTCAAACAATTATTAAATTGTTTACACTTTTTATGTAGTGCTCTCTACTACAGCCTTCAATTAATTAAAGTAATGATTCTTCCTCTTTGCCACTCAGTATTTTGAATCCTACCTGGATTGATAATCTGTGACCTATAATAAAGCACTGTATTATGGAGGAAATGGCCTGATAGAGCTTGATCTCAAATATGTTTTGACCAACAATTTTGAGAAAGTCTTCATAATAATATACTGAAACAAAATTTTCATTTTTTTTAATGCTAAAATGCTAAGTTCATGAAATCTTTCTTAACCTTAGTTTAAAACTTACCTATTGATAGCTATGTCCCATGCAATTGCAATGATAGCATTTACTGTAAAATCTACAGGTATGAGATCAGTGCTCATATCACCGTCACCTCGGACAGACCTCAGGATTCCCGTACTGGCTCCAGTAAGGACTCCCATTGGTCCATTGCTTGAGTCTGTCCACCCAGGATAAGGCTCACGCAGAGAAGGACAGACTGTTGTTATAAATGTTTTATACCACACACACACACAAAATATTCATTTAAAATGTAAATAAAACATTCATAAGGTTTTTTTTATGTATAAGTTATACAGTTATGGCTTCAAACATAAAAATGTTAATGAAGTTTGATAGATGTAAAATATGAAAATCACACAATATTTAAGTTGCTCATTTAAGAAAGGAAATAGTATTTAGTTGCACAATAATATTATAGATAACAAAATGAAGTGTAAAATGTTTTACTGAGTAGTTTATGATTAACTCTGTAAATTATATAGATTTTCATTCATGAATTAACTATGTACTACTTCATTCAGTAAACAATTTTTCACAGTAAACTGTTCCCTATCAGTTCTTTACTCTAAACTTGAGTATAGTACTTAACGTGAGCGAGTTCTTAATGATATGTTTTCTATTTGATAAAGTTAATGTCACTACTTAGTTAAAAATCAGTGAGCACCAAGGAATAGCAGTGTACATGGAGGTAGCTAGAGGCTGAAAAAATGAACGGGAAAATCCATTGGAATCTGGTAAATAAAAGAGAAGACATGAGTAAAAATATGTAATCACAGATCTCTTGCAACTAGCATTGCTACTTGATGAAAAAAGGGGAAAGAAAAAATGGTAAATATACTGATAATATGAATGAATTCACACAATTACTTTATGCAAACAAATAACAAAAGACTGTTTTTTTAGAGGAAAAAGGAGGGAAAACAGTATTAGATAAAAATCTGTTGATGTCGTATAAAGCTCTGATGTATTGCATGAGAACTGCTACTTAGAGTGAATGAATCACTAATAAATGTAGAGGAATTTTGAATGCAAAGGGCAACATATACTGGGTTATTGCAAATGATTGTCAGCATTTTGTGCGAAGTATTGAACATATGACTATGATTGTTACTTGAATGCAAAGATAAATATTCAAAATTTTGTTCTCCGTCATTATTTTCTGCAAGGTGTCAATGTTTCAATGGTAACTTAGGGGGCATCCATTAATTACGTGTGGTGTTTTTTCAGAAATCTGGGCCATCACCCCCCCCCCACCCCACCTCCTCCTGCAGTGATGATTGGTATGACCCTCCTTCCATGGTGAGATGAGACTTTGAGGGGAATGACCTCGTGAGTTTTGGAGACCTATTCTTTGCTACTCTGTTTTCAAGGGTGGTTATAGCCTCCCCTCCTTGGAAACTACACTTTTTTTAACTCTATTGTTCCTTGAGGATACCCTGTCCAGAAGAGACAATAGTAGACTTCAAGTCTCTGAAATGAAGATTTTGTGTACCATACTTCAAAGACAAAGGACAAAGTGAGAAATGAAATCAACGGTGCAGAGGCCGGTATAAACATCAGTGTGGCAAAATCCTTCCAGCATTCTCGCCTGAGGTGGTATGGACATGTCCAAAGGATGGAGGAAGAAAGAAATGCAAAGGCATACTCTAATTTGAACATCCAAGGTAAAAGATGTGTGGAAAGGCCAAATCAAGAAGGATACTGATGACTTAGGACTTGATTGGAAGACTGTTCATGGACAGGTAGAAGTGGAGAGAACTCATGACCAGTGCCCGGGAGACTGGATTTGAAGAATGATGATGTTCCTCAAGGAGTTAAAGAGGTGACATGAGATTTCTGTTTAACTGGGTAGGACACATAGGACAGGTGGTGGGAAAAGGTTACAAAACTCTGCTTTTTTTGGAGAGAGTGATGAGGGGACGTACGAGAGAAGTAAAGGAATTGGGTTACAAAACTTTGGTCAGACCATTACTCGAATATGGTAGTGTAGTGTGGGACCCTCATTTTGTGTATCAAATACAGGAATTGGAAAGGGTGCAAAAAAGAATACTAGATTTGTTTCTGAAAATTATCACAGAATGCAATCAGTCACAGATATGATAAAGGTGCTGGAATGGGATTCATTGAAAGACAGGAGGATTATGAGGAGGGTCATGGGAGTGTGCAGGGTGTATACTGGTGATGCAGCATGGAAAGATATTGAAGTAGGTATGAAAATTATAGCATGGAAGGTAATAAATGACCATGACCACAAGCTGATACTCCATTTCAGGCACAAGGGTGTGGGAAGGTTCACTTTTTTAGGTAAGGGTGTCAGGGATTGGAATGAGTTACCAAGAGAAATGATGAATAATTTACCAAAAACGTTGAAAGAATTTAAAGATAAAATTTGTAGAGGGCAAATGTAGGTGGGTGCAGGATAGGGGGAAGATGGGTGTGTAGGGAAATTGCCACCGGAGCCTTTGCTCCATTACAATTAAATTAAATTTAAAAAAAAAAAGATATCGCCATT
>CM061914.1:57639696-57794000 GCA_031002005.1 Vandiemenella viatica | reverse complement strand
TTAGTTTTGACGTGGATATAAACGATCATCACATAATTCGCCTAAAAAATTGTTGAAAACTCCAGCTACAACGATTGTTCTAGAGATTCTGTTGAAGGATTTCTTAATTTACGTGTGTCAGAACTTCAGAAGTGAGAGCTTCTGTTTGGACTGAATTGCTGCAGACACTAATTTTAAGCGTTTTCATTGGTGTGAATTCCTCTGTTGTGGCAGGTGTTCGGCCGGCTGGAGAGTTCATCGCTGAGCCGCCTGCGCGCGATCCCTGGGGACGTGACGCTCCCGGCCTGGGCCTGTCAGCAGAGGACGTCAGCGAGCTGACTGCCGCTGTCAGCGTCGTCTTCCACTGCGCGGCCACCGTGCGTTTCCGGCAGCCGCTGTCGCAGGCGCTGCTGTTGAACGTGAGGGGCACCAGGGAGACAGTAAGGCTGGCAGCCTCCATGACCAACCTACAGGTCAGGCACCAGACAGCAGATCACGAAATTCTAATCTCCATGTCGTGTTGTTAGAGGTCACACAACAGCGATATACCTGTAGGCCTCTATTAGCTAAAGGTCTTAACTCGGAAAGACGGAAAAAAAATCTAGTCTATGACTGCAGGAAACATGAGGAGATTGAAAGGAACTTCGGCCTAATCAGATATTATGAACACAAAATTTATTTCGTACAAACATGGCGAGAAAAAAAATTATGGAACTCTTGTAATAAGTTCTTAGTACAACGATCTCTTTGAAATCTTATTATCTTAGGCAACGAGCACACATTGTAGGAGTGAAGGGGTGCCTCCAGCGATACAATTGACATTACTAAATCAAGATATAATAACCGAGTTCAACTTTATTCTATCATGGCCAGTTACCTGTATGCAGTTCTGTACTCTTGAAGGCACAAGTTTACATATTGGTTACTCTATCCTACATTTTTCCTTTTGAAAAAAAGTATATTCCATCATCATAAGATTAGGACGTTTTAATGCCACTTGCAGTTAATAAGGAAGAGTATCGTTTAATATGCCGCAACATTTAAAATTCCTTTCTACCTTCCAATAAAATCAAATATGTTCAAAATTTATATGTTGCTGACCTTGGTAATGTAGGGGCCAGATTGCTGCTTTCACGTATCGAGGGTCATCGGTCTGAGTCCGGCCTGGGAATGGATGATTTTAATTAAGTGTTTGTTGGTCGTATGTTGTCCTTATTATGCGGAGAAGTTATATATATATAATATAATAATTGACAAAAAACCAATTTAAGTTAGCTGCATGGCGGAAAAAAACCAATTGTATTTAAAAAAAGGCATTATTTCAATCATAAATTTTAATTTTATAACATTTGTCTTAGCGTAAAGTAATGACTAATTAAGGTTCATCCGTTTCACACATTATTTACACTAAAAGAAACGACCTTCAATAGCATTTTACTTGTCCAAATCCTGCTGGCAATGTTACATATCTCACTGTTTCTAACCAAGAAATTTCTGATACCTCATACAACCCAAATTTACTATCTGACTTTAAACAGTTTCTCGGTTATTTCAGATGGCTTTAAGCACAAACTGTTGAGAGTGGTACCATTCTTTTGCTAGCTCGGTGCTAAGTTCAAACACTTTAAACATTCTACTGAAATAAGAACTTATATAAAAAATAGCAAAATGGAACGGCAAAATATTATCAAGAAACGAATTACAATAACTTGCTTGAAAGAATTACAAATCTATTGGAAAAAATGTAACACTTTTCCTTGCAGAATAAAAATGCATCATTCAAGAGAAGATCAGTTTAAATTCAGAAACCAATATATTTTAACAATCAGAAGATCATTAATGAATTATCCTAATTAAATTATATAAGCTGTAAATAATCCTCCAGAAAATTCAAAATTCCACAATAGTAGGCAGTTGTTCAAATACAACCCACAACAATACTTGATTCTAGTGACTAATAGCGCTATGAATAAATAGTCCTAATTTTAAATTACCTGATTTCTAATTTGTTAAGCATCAAAACAGTTCTGTGTATGTTCAATCCCACAAAAGTCAGGTACTGTTTAACGCATAGTGATTTCCTTCGTCAACGGTTATTTTTTCGCGTTGTTTTATGAAGTTAGAAAAAGTATTGTTTTTAGTGATGTTATATTGGGGTAGAATCATTTAGTTTAATTGACTGAATATGTTTATAATTATTTCACGCAAGCCATTTACCCGCATTTCATTTAATCAT
Organism: Vandiemenella viatica; assembly: GCA_031002005.1. NCBI lineage: Eukaryota > Metazoa > Arthropoda > Insecta > Orthoptera > Morabidae > Vandiemenella > Vandiemenella viatica. Next base: position 57,791,785 of record CM061914.1, on the reverse strand, counting down.
CACTAACTTTTTCTGTTTCGTCGATTTGTCCGCCCGAGAAAACTCCTGCTTTCCTTGCGTGTGCCGCTCGTTACGTTTATAGCTGCGCGCGAGTGCAGGTGGCATGTTGTGACGTCACTAGCTGTAAGTAGTTCCCGCCGTTTCGTACGGTCGTATTTAACCGAAACATCTTAAAACAGTTTTCAGATAATTTCCGCTAAAACTGTTGGTCTCATCATCAAACTTGCAGAAAATTCTAATTCGTGCAACAGTAATGCATGAAGAAGTGCTTTAAAAATATTAGAACTTATACACGAGAGACACTTTATATGAGAGTAAATACATATCCAGTAGAATAATATGTGGAAACATTGTTCACAAAGCTGTTGTTATCCTTGTATGGTCTACCTATATTTATGGTCACATCAGATGCAAGCATACATAAAAATCACAATTTATGGTTATATAATGAAAAATACGTAATGATGTATTAGTAAAATTTAAGAAATTAGAAGTATTAAGATGGACTGAAATAAAGAATAAGTCCTTATACGCCCTTTTCTGAAAAGTCGTCTAGAATAAAACTATTCTGATAATCACTTAGTATGATTTACAACCATTTCATTCCCTACAGTATGTGGAGATGAATTCGATATCACCTGCGAACTCACAAGCGTATTACCTAGCAGAAAGATTACTGTAATAATGTTTTTTTTTTTTTTTTTTTTTCTTTTGTTACACAACAGTTTTTAATAAGATAATTTCTACTTCTTGAAGATAACATACGTACTGGTAAATTTAGATATTGGATACCATAGTGCTCTTCCTTCAATGTTTTACTTTCAACTAATACGAAAGTACATATGTACAATATGCCAAGAAATAAATGAAAACTATAGGTGTTGATGTAAGTGCCTGTCTTAATGGCTTACCTTCATAGAAATGACTAGTGAGTGACAGAGTAATGTTTTCTTTCAGGCATTTGTTCATGTATCAACAGCGTACAGCAACTGTGATCGCAAAACTGTGGAGGAAGTGGTTTACCAAAATATTACTGACCCCAACAAGCTTATTGATTACGCAGAAACTGTGGATCCAGACTCCTTCGACAAACTTGCACCCACGTAAGCGTTACTTAGTTTATTGTTTTTTTTTTCAGAAGCTGTTTACATTGAAGTTATTACTTCATTTACCAGTCACAAAAGTGTAAGAAGCAGATTTATGTAATTACTTTAAATCATGTGTGAATATAAGGCTGTAAAAACTTTAGAATGCCACTTCTTCCATGGTGATTTAATTCTTCCCTAATGATGTAGAAGATGGAAAAAGCATAAAGTAGTAGACACTTCGAGGTCTCTCTTTTTCTGAAGAAAAAATAAACTTATCTATTAATTGACATCGCAGAATATAGCGTAATAATATAAAAGATTTTTTTTATAATTGAAAAACTAAAGAACGTTTAATTTTATATATTTTATGAAATTGATTGAGTTAGTTACCGTTTTTATTCAAACATTTATTTATTTAGTTGTGAATGGCACAGATTGAAATCATAATACAATATACAGTACAACTAAAAATAATGTTACAGGTAAATATCTAGTCCAAAAACATAATCAACTGGATTGTTCCATTCAGCAAATCACTTAAATGGCCGCAAATGAATGTTTGTTGGATTATTTGTCTTTGTGCTCCGCAGTCACATTTCGGGGATGAAGCCACATTCCAGTTGTATAGCGTACCGGCACATTTGTTGGTGCTAATCTCATTTAGATTAATTCATGTTCTTCTTGAAAAATCAAAAGTAGGATGGATTTCAAAGATACTCTGGAGATTTCTTGGATATGCCGGTAACGATACCTTCCACAATCTTCTTGAGTGATATCAAACTAATTTTGAACTACATTTTTTGGCTATCACGTTGGAAGGTGTTCAGAAAACGAAGTCTATTGGTGTTAAGATAATCAGAGGATGAGTACATTGGGAATTGTTTGTTATTTTAAATTTTATAATATTCTGCAATGTGTACATGTCTGCACAAGTACGAAGGAAGAATGTGGCTGGCAATCGATAGCCAAAAGAAATTTGTGAATTTTATTATCAGTACCAATCTTCGTTACATTAATGCCATTCCGTAAAATGACCACGGTTGTGTGTTACGTTGCTGTCTTCGCTGACTGCACTTTGTGCGGAATTGATTGAGTTTTTACTGATTTAAATAAGGTGTGTAGATACAACAGCGTGTGACATATGCTGTATGAGTGATTTTATCAACTGTGAAGAGACATGTTCGTGCTCACGACTCCGCAGTCGTTATCCCTCAACCACGAGTGTGCGCCAGCACTTTAATGTTATCGGAGCTGGTATCGTCAGCAATCTGGAGCCCAGCTGAGCGTTCGCCTGACTAAGAATCTTGCTCACAGTATTAATCTGATGGGAGGTAATAGTAATAGTAACTCATAGCAGTGTCTAAATTCCGAATCCGATCGTACGAAAAACTCGTTACTTATGACAACATTTCACTGAGGTAGGTACAGGACCAACTTGCTTCCTTTGCAGTGTACCTACTTAGAGGGAAGAAATGAAAGAAATTATGACATTCAGATAAGAGAATAATGAAATGAACGTGCGAAAAAAACCGATATCAGCACCCAGCTGTGCAACTACGACTTTTGTGACGGCAGCCACAATCAAGGTGAATACAAGAAAAAAAGCAGCTTCTAGTGCAGCAGTTTTCATAACATCTAAAATAGAAAACTCCAAAACAAGTGGTTAATAATCTAACGAAATTAGGGAAAGATAAACCAAACATTAACAAAACGCATAGCACAAATAATTGTGTAATTATTGAGATAGAACAAATGAAAATTCAAGACACGTCGCTATTGCTCCAAACCATTTTTTCGAAAAGTTTGTAAAAACAACATTTAGTTCTCCAGATTATAGCAGATACAAAATCTCACTTAAGCTTTATGCCGTCTAATGAGAAAAGGAAATAAAAATTGTCAGAACATCACGTTTCCTCCATCAAAGGCAATAGAACGCATGACTTGGAAGGTGCCCGGATTGAATCCAGGTCTTGGCTATAATTTTTACGGACCTTATAACTGACCTTCACCTATACAGTATATGGAAAACTAGTGAATTTGTTATCAAAGTTAAATACTTTCACCCAATATGTTTAGTTAATGTTCTACAGTAAATACAAGAAAAAATACTCTGCAAAACCTAAACAAACAATAAATAAAAAATGTAATAAACAAAGTAATTTCTGGAAATTGTGCAAAATCCTTCAGAAAAGTAAGTGATGGGTAGGTATCCCACATCACCGGCATATTCGACTACCTCTGGTGATTTGCGTTTTCTAAAGCTGGGGATAAATCAACTGTTCATAAAACATTTACTACAGATTCAGTGATTGATATAGAAATCGATATGCAAAACAGCTTTTCATATCGATCCAGTAAAGGATTTGAGATTTTTCCCTTTCAGCATTTGAGGTACTTAATACAAATAAGCAAGGGAAAAAATCCACAGATAGGTAGGTAGGTTTAGAAGTACTGATGAGTTTTGCTGCACCCTGGATGCAAGGCTAAATGATTAAAAAACATACAGACCACACTAATTTCCAAACTCCTGAAGATGCCACCTGGGACAGGTGCCCTGCCCCACCATAGATTTGGGATTGCCGAAACTGTTGTACCCTAACATGCTCATAAAGTAAAGACTGAAGAAGGGTTGCCCGCAGGTACCAGTGAGTGTACCTATCTTTTGGGACATTGGCTTCGAACCAATCATAAATGCAGCACAACAAACATCAGAACTGCTGGTTCTGCTGGCATTCGCCATTGGCCTTGCACGTCTGGTAGACGGAAAATACAGACAGTAACTTGAAACAAACCACAAAAAGATATTGGTCAGTCTCAGTCAGTGATATGCAGAAGTTAAACAAAACCTGACACCACACAAGATGACTTGCATTATCTTATACGAAAAAGTACAACGAAATCCTGTAGTAAAGACCCAGGAGAGTATAATAAAAAGAAAACCAGTTTTCTGTAAGTTGGTTGGATATCTGGATGAACGATTGAATTTCACATCTTATATGGAGGGGGTATGAGTCAGAGTGATACTAATAACGAACAAACTAATAAACACTGGCAAGCAGCGATTTAAAATGTCACCGTTCTTCATAAAGCAATATCATGACACAATATTTTCCCCCATTGCTGGATACACCCCAAGCACATGGGCCAAGCAATCAATGGAGATTAAATTGAAGGATCTACTTCCGCGTATGCAGCGAGGAACTGAGACTTACTTGAGCTTACACAAATGCACTGACCACTGAATTTGGAAATAAAGAAGTAAGGAGCGTTGTACTGGATAAAAAGATGAAGATGTGATGTGGCTTTAGAAATAATTGGAATGCTCAGTGAAACCAAAAAAAAGTCACTTGGCATGCATTGATTGACTGACTAATGGTAGTAAATGTGGACCAACGACAATGCGGGAAGAAGGAGCTTTGAATGGTTTCTTTCATGAAAGACAGAATTTATATGATGCATCTAAACCATCTACAGGACTTATAGATTATACATCCATTCTTAGTCTTTATAATGTTTCTTAGAATGAAGAAGTTTCAAATAAACAAACAGATGCAACTGAGGTTAATTAAGTACTCACAAGCATGTGGTTTGGGACAGTGAACAAACCGAGGGATCAAGAGTGCACCTTCAAATTCAAGTTCAGTATCTACTATGTGATACAGAGCTCTCAGCACTTGCTATATAAAGCTGTTAAGCTAGAAACAACACACAAGAAGACTGAATACATGTACCTTTTAAAGGAACCATTCTGGCATTTGCCTGGAGTAATTTTGGAAAACCATGGAGGAAACTGATTGAGCATGAAATGTGTGACAAGTAGGTAGTATCAGGAATGGGAGTTGGGGGTAGGTAGGAGATGAAAAAATTGAAGGGGCATAAAAGTACTCAAATTAGAACTAGCAAATACTAAGTATGTTAGGACTGCACTTGTTTCCCATTTTATTTTTTACAGCATGATTGAATTACATTTTTATTAAATACCGGTACTTTCAGGTCTATACACACTTTGTCTACAAGAAACTTTATTCTGAATTAGTGTTCTGTAGGAAGTAAACATAATTTCCATACTTTAAATATTGTTTCTGATATATATATATATATATATATATATATATATAAAACAGTAAGGGATGTTTGACTGCAAATGAAAATATCTTGACACAAACATATATTCAATTTTAAAGATAAATTTCAAAAACTGTTTAATGATGATAAAATGTTTCTATCATTTTTAAGGTTGCTGGGATCTCTACCAAACACATACATTTTCACCAAATCATTAGCTGAATCTGTGATAAATGACTTTAAAGGAAGTTTGCCAGTTTCAATAATTAGACCTTCTATAAGTAAGTCAATTGAATGATCAAACATTATAACCGTACTGTTAAGAAATTAAAGTTAAACCTCAGAGAAATAAATTGCAATTGAAAACCCACAATGTGTAAGTAAAATATTTTTAATTTGTAAAAACAAAAGGTTAAATTTATAGGTTGGTTCTGAATGACTTCCAAAATAATTACTGCTCTTTCCTGCCTGAAAATAAAATTTGTACATTCACACTTTCAAAATAAACACCTTGATGCCATAAATAATACAGGGTTATTTCAAATGATGGTTGAAATAAGAATCTTTACTGATTATGTAAAAAAAAAAAAAACCCTCAGTTTTCTTCTGTCTGTTATGAATGCTTGGTATATCATCCTGAAATGGAATTGCAGATGGTGGAACAATCTCAAATCTTATCCAAAAGTGACACTGTAAATGGTACCAGACCAAGCCTGATGAGATTTGGGAGTGCAATATGCTTTCTCCTGACTAATGAGGCATTCATTAATTACATGAGGTGAAATGGGGGAGGGGGGGGGAGGAAATGGTAATATCTTTCTTTTTTTTTAAATTTAATTTAATTGCAATGGAGCACAGGCTCCGGTGGCAATTTCCCTACACCCCCATCTTCCCCCTATCCTGCACCCACCTACATTTGCCCTCTACAAATTTTATCTTTAAATTCTTTCAACGTTTTTGGTGAATTATTCATCATTTCTCTTGGTAACTCATTCCAATCCCTGACACCCTTACCTAAAAAAGTGAACCTTCCCACACTCTTGTGCCTGAAATCGAGTAACAGCTTGTGGTCATGGTCATCTTTTACCTTCCATGCTATACTTTTCATACCTACTCCAATATCTTTACATACATCATCACCAGTATACGCCCTGTACACTCCCATGACCCTCCTTATAATCCTCCTGTCTTGCAATGAATCCCATTCCAGCTCCTTTATCATATCCGTCACTGATTGCATTCTGCGATAATTTTCAGAAACAAATCTAGCATTCTTTTTTCACCCTTTCCAATTCCTGTATTTGATACACAAAATGAGGGTCCCACACTACACTACCATATTCGAGTAATGGTCTGACCAAAGTTTTGTAACCCAATTCCTTTACTTCTCTCGTACATCCCTTCATCACTCTCTCAAAAAAAAAGCAGAGTTTTGTAACCTTTTCCCACCACCTGTCCAATGTGTACTACCCAGTTAGACAGAAATCTCATGTCATCTTTTTAACTCCTTGAGGAACATCATCATCATTCTTCAAATCCAGTCTCCCGGGCGCAGGTCATGAGTTCTCTCCACTTCTACCTGTCCATGAACAGTCTTCCAATCAAGTCCTAAGTCATCTATATCCTTCTTGATTTGGTCTATCCATTTTTTTTTTGGGGGGGGGGGCCTTTCCACACATCTTTTACCTTGGATGTTCATATTAAAATATGCCTTTGCTTTTCTTTCTTCCTCCATCCTTTGGACATGTCCATACCACCTCAGGCGAGAATGCTGGATGGATTTTGCCACACTGATGTTTATACCGGCCTCTGCACCATTGATTTCATTTCTCACTTTGTCCTTGCATGTTCTTTGAAGCATGGTACGCAAAAACTTAATTTCAGAGACTATTGTCTCTTCTGGACAGGGTATCCTCGAGGAACAATAGAGTTAAAAAAAGTGTAGATTCCAAGGAGGGCAGGTTATAGCCGCCCTTGAAAACAGAATAGCTAAAGAAAATGTCTCCAAAACTCATGAAGTCGTTAGCAAGGGAGGAGAATTCCCCTCAATACCTCATCTCACCATGGAAAGAGGGACATACCAATCCTCACCACAGGTGGGGGGGGGGGGGGGGGGAGGGTGATGGCACAGATTTCTGAAAAAACACCTCACAGAATTAATGGATGCCCCCTAAGTTACCATTGAAACATTGACACCTTGCAGAAAATAGTGACGGAGAACAAAATTTTGAATATTTATCTTTGCGTTCGTGAAACAATTATAGTCATATGTTTAATACTTTACACAAAATGCTGACAATCATTTGCAATAACCCAGTATATGTTGCCCTTTGCATTCAAAATTCCTCTACATTTACAAGTGCTTCATTCGCTCTAAGTAGCAGTTCTCATGCAATACATCAGAGCTTCATACGACATCAACAGATTTTTATCTAATACTGTTTTCCCTCCTTTTTCCTCTAAAAAAACAGTCTTTTGTTATTTTTTTGCATAAAGTAATTGTGTGAATTTATTCATATTATCAGTATATTTACCATTTTTTCTTTCCCCTTTTTTCATCAAGTTTCAATGCTAGTTGCAAGAGATCTGTGATCACATATTTCTACTCATGTCTTCTCATTTATTTACCAGATTCCAATGGATTTTCCTGTTCATTTTTTCAACCTCTAGCTACCTCCATGTACACTGCTCTTCCTTGGTGCTCACTGATTTTTAACTAAGTAGTGACATTAACTTTATCAAATAGAAAACATATCATTAAGAACTCCCTCACGTTAAGAACTATACTCAAGTTTAGAGTAAAGAACTGATAGGGAACAGTTTGCTGTGAAAAATTGTTTACTGAATGAAGTAGTACATTGTTAATTCATGAATGAAAATCTATATAATTTATGGAGTTAATCATAAACTACTCAGTAAAACATTTTACACTTCATTTTGTTATCTATAACATTATTGTGCAACTAAATACTATTTCCTTTCTTAAAAGAGCAACATAAATATTGTGTGATTTTCATATTTTACATCTATCAAACTTCATTAACATTTTTATGTTTGAAGCCATAACTATATAACTTATACATAAAAAAACCTTATGAATGTTTTATTTACATTTTAAATGAATATATTTTATGTGTGTGGTATAAAACATTTATAACAACAGTCTGTCCTTCTCTGTGTGAGCCTTATCCTGGGTGGACGGACTCAAGCAATGGACCAATGGGAGTCCTTACTGGAGCCAGCACGGGAATCCTGAGGTCTGTCCGAGGTGACGGTGATATGAGCACTGATCTCATACCAGTAGACTTTACAGTAAATGCTATCATTGCAATTGCATGGGACATAGCTATCAGTAGGTAAGTGTTAAACTAAGGTTAGGAAAGATTTAATGAACTTGGCATTTTAGCATTATTAAAAAAAAAAAAAATGAAAATTTTGTTTCAGTATATTACTATGAAGACTTTCTCAAAATTGTTGGTCAAAACATATTTGAGATCAAGCTCTATCAGACCGTTTCCTCCGTAATACAGTTCTTTATTATAGGTCACAGATTATCAGTCCAGGTAGGATGCAAAAATACTGAGTGACATAGAGGAAGAATCAGGGCCGGCGCTAGGATTTTTGGGCCCGGGGTAAGCAGTTGGGAGCCCTTGGCCAATTCATCGGTTAGGGCCCTCCCTCAGACCAAATGGGCGACTTTTTTTAGTTCTACGACTTGTCGAGGGCCCCTACAGCTATGATCGGGCCCCCCATCAGCTTTGCGGGCCCGGGTACATTTGACCCGCTTACCCCTCCCTAACGCCGGCCCTGGGAAGAATCATTACTTTAATTAATTGAAGGCGGTAGTAGAGAACACTACATAAAAAGTGTAAACAATTTAATAATTGTTTGAGGTGAAATAACAATGGTGGATATGAAATTTACATAAGGACATAGAAAGAAACAACGCTTGTGAAAAATGATGGAACAAACTCATAAAATCGTGGTGATGTAAGAACAATAGATGACTTCTTTTTAAACAACTCATAGCAAATGTGATAAATGTGGAAATGGTTAAGGGTCACATGATCAGGCTGAACAAGTCAAGAGCAATGGAAAATGTATAATCTGAAGTTGAAATGAAAGAGGCCTCAACTGGTAGTAAAAGAAATTACAAGAAAATGTACAAAATAAAACAATCAATTGGACATTAGTGGTAGAGAAGTAATGGAGAGACTTGCATTCTATACAGAACAGGCCAGTATCTGGGAAATATCAATGATAATTATTATCATTATTATTACTATTATCATCTGATCTCCCAAAGTCCAACCCCTCCTCCACGTGGTGGGAGATGGGCAACGGCATAAAGTAGGGGATTGCCTGTGGGGGTGAGGTACAGTTGGGACCTAGTGTGCCCCGGGACCGATACGGTAGCTGTGGAGTCCCCACAGGAACCCTGAAAAATGACGACCAACGGGGCTCTGGTGAAGCTACGACAGGCCTTGCAACCCAGTAGTGGATAGAGCCTGCTCACAAAACATAAACAAACCTCGGAAAGGACGGTGCAATGGACAAACGACATGGCTATGGAAACAGTTTAAGATTTGGATCCTTGAACATACGGACATTAACCAGGAAAGTGGAGAGAACTGTAGACATAATGGAGAGAAGGAAGTTGGATATTTTGGGATTGAGTGAGACAAAGTTGAAAGGAAAGGGTAGAAGAGAACTGAGAAATGGTTTCCAACTGTTTTGGAATGGAAATGAGGAAAGGAGAAGAAATAGAGTAGGGGTAGTTGTGAGAGAGGGTATGAAAGTGGAAGAGATTAGTGACAGAATTATGAAGGTTAAGACAGCAGTCAAAGGGAGAAAACTAGGCGTACTTCAAGTATATTCCCCACAAGTAGGCTGTCCAATTCAATAGAAGGAGGAATTTGAACAGGAGTTGCAAAGACAGTTAAATGGGCAAAATATTATAATTATGGGAGACCTAAATGCCCATTTAGGCACAGAAAGGCAGGGGTATGAGGAAGTAATAGGGACAGAAGGATGGGGTGGCAGAAATGAAGAAGGGGAAAGGCTTCTGGATCTCTGCAAAAGAAACGGATTGAAAATAGGAAATTCCTGGTAAAAAAAGCAAGAGAGCCACAAGGTAACATGGCATAGTAGCGATTGGCAGAGGAAGTCAGGTGTGGACTACTTTATATTTAATGATCAATTAAAGCAGAGTGTGGCAGATGTGAAAGTAATACCATCAGAGGTACTGGATAGTAATCACCGGCTATTAGTAATGGAGCTGAGGATTGCGACAGAGATGAGAAAATCAGAAAGAAGGATAGGAGATTAAGAGTATGGAAGTTGAAAGAGAAGAGCAATGAAGAGGAATACCAGAGAATAATGAGTAAGATATCAATAGCAGAAATGGGGACAGTGGAAGAGGAGTGGGAATATTTTAAAACAACGTTAGTCCAAGCAGAGAAACAGTGTGTGGAAGGACTGGTAACACCAAAAGGTGGAAAGAAACAGCATGGTGGAATAATAGAGTAAAACAAACAGTGGAACTCAAGAATAGGGCCTTTAGGGAATGGTTCAAGCAGAGGACACAGGAGAAAGGGATGACTATGTAAGGAAAACGAAGGAGGCCAAAAAAATTGTAACGGAGGAAAGGAGGAAGTGGCTGGAGAAATGGACCAACATGATGGAAGAAGATAGCAAAGGAAATAAGAAAGTATTATATGAAATGGTAAAAAGGAAGAGGGAAGAGAGGATAGAAAATGTCAACATGCTGGATGAGGATGGAAACAAAATAAACAGCTCAGAAAAACTAGAAAGGATCTGGAAGGAGTATTTTGAAGCCTTACTGAACCCAAATTGGTCACAGGTTGATACAGTTGTTCAGGAGAAGAAGGAAAATAACAGCCATATAGGAGAGAAAGAGGAGGATCTAACTTGGGAAGAAACGGAAACAGCTCTGGGTAAGATGAAGGGTGGAAAGGCACCAGGCATCGATGAAGTGAGCGTGGAAATGATAAGGGCAACAGGAGTAATAGGAAAGCAGTGGCTATACCATGTGATGAGAAAGGCACAACTCCTGAAGAGTGGAAAAAGGAATAATTATAGCTATATTAAAAAAAGGGAGCAGGAAGGAGTTTAAAAATTGTAAAGGTATTACACTGATGTGCCACTGTGCCAAAGTGTATGAGAAGATTATTGAAAAAAGGATATGTGACAAGGTGGAAAAAGGGCTAAGGGAAAAGCAGTATGGCTTCAGATCAGGGCGATCGACGGTAGATCTGATATTTGCTATGAGACAGCTCCAGGAAAAACATTGTGAGTATGGACAGGATCTACTGTTGGTATTTCTCCATATTGAGAAAGCATACGATTGTGTACACAGGAGTAATGTACGAAAGGGCTTGGAGAAGAGAGGAGTTCCCAAAGAAACCATCAGGAGAGTGACGGAACTGTACCAAGGAAGTGTGGGCTATGTGAAAATAGGGAAAGGAAGATCAGATTGGCTGGAACAAAGGAATGGACTAAAACAAGGAAGTGCCCTATCCCCACTACTCTTCATTGTAATCATGGATGAAATAATGCAGAAGGTGGCAGCGAGGATGGGAGAGGAAAACATGAAGGTGATGGCTTTGGCAGATGATCTGGGGAGGTGAAGAAGAGGAAGTGCAGCAGCAGTTGGATGTATGGACAGACAGTGTGGAGGAGTATGGTCAGAAATTTAATGTAAAGAAATGTGAGTACATGGTAACAACCAGAAAGAAGAATAGGTTAACTCAGGGAATTCTGATGGCAGGGGAACAACTAAAGAAGGTAAACAGGTTCAAGTACTTGGGGAGTATATTAGAGGAATGTGGAGGAAATGATGGCGAGATAAGTGAAAGAGGAAGACAAGAAGAGGCGTTCCTAAGGAGCATTAGAAGCCTGGAATAAAGAGGTACCACAGAGAAGCAAAAGAGTAATCTATCATACGTACTATGTGCCTATCTTGACTTATGCTGTGGAAATGTGGACAATGAAAAAGCTGGACATCAGCAGAGTACAAGCAAGCGAAATGAAGTTTTTAAGAGGTAGAATGGGAGTTACTAAAATGGACAGAATAAGGAATGAAGTGATTAGACACACCATAAAAGAGAACCCCTACAGGAAAGGGTATAGAGGACCAGACTGAGATGGTATGGACATGTAAAGAGAATGAAGGCTCAGAGAATCCCAAGAAAAATCCACAAAATTAAGATGCATGGTAAACAATCCACAGGAAGACCAAAACATGGGTGGCTGAAAGGAGTGGAGGAGTGTGTACGGAAGAGAGGAGAGGACTGGAACAAAGTGGTGACAGAGAGTTGGTGAGATGAAAGAAGCAAATGGAGAGGCTTGTGCATAAAACAGACCCGGCCAGAGGCTGGAAACTGTTGAGGATGATGATTATGATTATTATCATAAGCCAATCTGTACAGTAAAAGACATGAACAACAAAGATAATTATTACAAACAGCAAATAACATAATGTGATATATGTGAAGGTTGAAATCTTATTCATATCCACTACATCATATTCTTTAAAGGCCCCCATACACACAACAACTTGTTGTGTTGTAGTTGAAGTTGGAGTGTGTATGGGTAGGTTGGCAGACCAAATCACAAGGTGGCCAACCAAGTTGGCAGTTTTCAAACTCTTTTGATATTTGTGGGTGGTGCATAATGTTGTGCCATCTTGTTGCAGTGTATATGGCCAAGTTGTCCAGTCTGACTGCCAACATCAGCCTGTTCTGGTTTGTCATTGAGGCAATATTAATAATCTGTGCATCGTGATGGCAATTATTCAAAACAGTGATGCATGGAAAATCATTATAGAAAAGTTTTGAAGTCTACCACAAATGTGAAAAGTAAAATCTGATTATAAAAATTTAGAAAAAAGAATGAGAAACAAGGGCTGGGAAGAGTCGATAATGGAGCAGAAGATGTATATGAACCTACCTTGTGGTTCATTGATAAATTAAATTCTTTACGGGACCAGAAAGCATAATTACCATGGATATCGTCCTCCGACACTGAAGAAGACCAAAATGAAGTATACGATAATGATGACCCTGAGTTGGGCTCCAGTTTAATTTACAGTTTTGCAGTTAAGTAGAATACTGAGAATTACAAATTATGTTTAATATTTACAGTAGATCTTCGGTTACCCGAGCATCAGTTAATCGAACTTATTCTAGGTCAAAAAATGTTTTACGAGTATTGTCAAAATTTTGTATTGAAAATTCGATAAATAATATGTATTACTGTTTGAATGTCAATCAAAATTTAAAATTTACAAAATAGTTTATAATATTAAAACAAATAGTTCATATATAATTGAGTGGAAAGTTTGTCATTCCTTTGTGGTGCACTAAAAAAAACATGGTTTTCTCCTTTTACCATTCAATTCTTCGATTTTTGGAACATCTAATTATGATTTTTCCTGATATTATTTCATAAAATGTATTCCAATTTTATATTTGAATCTTCTATAAGAAATTTTTCAACATGACTATATCTTAAAGTTTTCCAACTGTTATTAAAAAGTTATTCATCTTATTGTTTGAAAATACGTAGATGCTGAGCATTTTCATGAAGATTTTGATGTACATGTGCATTTCTATACAAATTGTATAATCGTTCACACATTTCGGGTAGTCGATTTTTCATCCTCAGAAATTTTTTCTAATCGTTCAGTACATTTACTTAACCTCCAATAGCGAATTCGCGTGTGAAAATTTGAGGTATTTATGGAGCCTTTTTTTTTTTAACCAAATTTTTACTATCCTCCTTTTCCTTGAACACAGCAGTTATAGTACATAAAGCAATTTCTTCAACTTCCAACATTATCAGTTATTCTCTGTATGCTGGTTGTCTCTCTACTGATGTCGGGCAACAGTGTTGTCTATCTTGTTTTTGTGCTGTCCAACCAGATTGAGAGACATGGTTCTACATTTTTGTGAATTTGCCTAATTCTCTTACTATCTTTAGTAAGCAATAGTTTGTTTTCTTGTCCTTAGCATAAATTCAATGATACAGTATTAAGTTGAATACGTGTATTATCCAACATGTGATTAACATATAAATTTCTTTGGTAGCATCTAAACTCATGTTACTGTGCCCACAATAATTTTACTGCACGGCTTAACTATTTCCTCATTAATTACTTAGAAATTTATAATAAACAAAGATACATATAATTTAAATTAATGCCATTATGTATTTGAAAGAATTTGGCCTTAATGTACAAAGATTTTATTTTAGTAGTAACTTCAATTTCTGCTATAAATGTTGTTAAGGTGTATATGACTGTGGGAAATGTTTAAAATCATGTTCTTTCTTTAATAACTTATTTCTTGCATTCATTCTAATTAGCTAAGTCTGAATGTTTAAATTGCTTCAGATCAATTATACACTGAAAGAAATATGATGGGATTAAATTTTATGTAAATTTGAAATATAGTATAAAAAGAGTATACTACTTAATAGTAAGAACTTTGAAACAATTTTTCAAGGTTTCATTTCCAGTAATTTTATAGCATTCATATAAGGGGCTGATAAACATTTTTTGATATGATCTTCTTTTAAAACAGAAGTTAAGAGAAATTTTATTTCGTTACAGGCGTTATGACGTTCCTGTATATAACTGCACGACAGGTTCTGAAGTTCCAGTAACATGGAATGAGTTTCTGAAAGTTGGCAGGGACATATATGCTCAATACCCAAGTACACAGGTACTATGGTACCCTGGGGGAGCCTTGCGCAAAAGCTATATTGTACATGGAGCATGCTTTGTGTTGCTTCAACTTATACCTGCCATATTTGTTGACTTGGCTTTTCTACTTGCAGGGAAAAAGCCTTGGTATGGTATATAACATTGCCACATTCAAAATTATACAGCTAGAATAAGTATCTCCTATTTCTTACTGCTCAAATTGTAACTGCAAGACATTGCAAAGATAAAGATTGCTAAACTAATTTTGAATGTTTGTTATCCATGAATTTCAATTTAAAACTAATTGTTTAATAAATTTTTTGAAAATGGAATAAAAGAGATAATATTCCTGATGCTAAAAAATATCTAACATTAACATTTTTCACTACACCACTTGAGGGTAACACAAAATCTCTTCTTACAAACAGATTTTTTTTTTTTTAATACATGGAAAGAATTTTATCTGATTCATCTCTTGGTAGATGTTCATAAAAGTCTAGAAATAAATGAATACCCTTATGATCAGTAATACTCACCAGTATGATTTAACACAATAGCATCTGTTAAAACAAGACTCGAATGAATATTTGTTTTACAAGATTAGAGTAAGTGATCACTAAAATTGACCACTGTTCATGGAATCATCAAAATGTTTTAATTCTTAGTTAAATAACAAAATATAGGGAAAATAAATCTATTAAATTTTAAAGCAGTAGGGCTGTGATGAACATACTTAACATGAGAACAGTATTTTAAAATATTTGAGCCGAAATACTGCACAGTTGTGTTTGTCTCACGTTTTTTGTATTCATTTCTTTCTTTCTTTTTGTGTTCGTTTCAGCCCTCTTGCCTTCAACTTTGTTAAGTGATGGGTTTATTTCCCATATATTTTGTTATTTACATTTTATAAAAGCAATATTCTTTTCTTTATAATTAGTCAATTTCTTTATAATCTCTGTTTGCCCATTACACTATGAATTCTCAGTTATTTACTTCATACAATCTAATATTTGTCTTTGTCCACTGTCCTTTCCTTTCATGGCTATTTGCTTATATTTAAAATTTCTCGTATACTTATAATACATAGAAGATTAAGGAGATAAAGATAATAGTTATCAGCCTGGTACATGCCTTTATTTTTTGGGGGGGGGGTTAATAGTAGATGTGTTACAATAATTGACAGCCCGTGAACCAAACGTTGAGAACTGCTGCTTCTCAATATAAAACAAACGCAAATTTTTGCAGAGCAGCTACGTCAGCAATCCAAGAGGTTATCTTTTGCAACTTCAATTTGTTATTACTGCCAATGTTAGTGAGTTACTCTGCCTTTATTTGAAACTTTGTTTTATAGATTATCTTTTTTTAAATTATTTTTCCAACACATCTCATTTCCATTTGCTTACGAATTTTGTTAAATTGCTTTCAGTTTTTCCAATTCACATGGCTGCCTAGTTCATAGAATCGTGTTACTTCTACAACTCACTAAGAATTACAATCTATATAATCACTACTCTTACATCAAATTAAATTGACTTTAATTGTGATGGAGTGTGTGCTCTGGTGGCAATTTTCCTAGTCATCTAATTATCTCCTTATTTTTTTTTAATTATCACCTACAATTCCTCCATCCATCAACTTTTGCCATTTATGAAATTTATCCTTACATTAATTCAGCATTTTTGTTATGGGTAAATTATTCATCACTTCAGTTATTCAATCTCGGACACTCTTACCCAGGAAAGAAAAAATTCTCACTGTCTTTTGCACAAAATCCACAGCCAGCTTGTCCCCATTGTCGTCTTTTCCATGTCATGCACTACTACTAATTTTCTGACTAATATCCCTCCAAGCCCTCTATCATCAATGTATGCCTTCTAGACTCCCAGGAGTCTTCACCCTCCTCCAGTCTTCCAAAGCAGGGGCGCAGCTACTATGGGGCTAGGCGGTGCAGTGCACCGGGGCCCCTACGCTCAGGGGACCTCCATTTGCACCTCTGGGGACCACCAACCGCAGTTCAGAGGGCCCATCACAGGCCTTCATGGCGGCAAACTGGCGACCTTTTTTTTTATACATATATATATAGCTCTACCGTCGTCTAAGGGGCCCTCTGAGACACAGGGAGCCCCCTCCCCTCACTGCTCAGGAGGGTCTCCAACCACTGTTCAGGGGGCCCTAGCCTCAGCTCAGGGGGCCTCTAACAGCAACACAAAGCAAAGAAATGGTCACCCATCTGTCCCGAGGGCTCAAAATAAATTTTTTGCACCGGGGCCCTTGTTGACCTAGCTACGCCACTGTTCCAATGACTAACAATACAGCTGTTTTATCATATCTGTTACTGACTGTACCCTCTGTTAATTTCCACAAACTAATCTGGCTGCTCTCAATTGCATGCCCTCCAACTGCTGTATTTGATAACCAAAATGTGGGACCAAAACTGCAGCACCAATGGTCTGACAAATGTTTTGTAACCCAATTTCCTCACTTCTCTTGTACATCCTCGTATCCACCCTCCAGTACATGGAGGATTTTGTAACTTTTTCCTATCTCCTGCCCAATGTGCCCACCACAGTTGAGTTTATTGTCAAATGTTACACCAAAATATTCACATTTCAAGCCTTCAACAATCAATTCTTTCCCCACTGTACTAGGCACAATGGGTGAGCAGTTAACACTTAGTCTAACATTCTGGATCATGTAGGTTTGATCTCTGTTCTAGTGATAAAAGATTTTTTTGCATGGTTACTTCATGGGTAATGCTGAATTTCCTTTCATCCCTTGCCCCCAAGTGCTCTATTGACACTAATGACCTCAATGTTAACAAGCCATAAAAGCCTAACCCAAAAAATCTGACATCTGCCTTCTCCTAAGTGCATGAATTTTATATAATCAATTTTACTCAGCCCCAGCACTTCCATTTATTAAAAAGAACAAAAAACATGTCATGGTATTTTTAATTATATGTTCTTACTGATAAAGACACCTAAAAAGATTAGTTTACACAAAAACAATAAAAGTAATCTCAGAAAATAACCATTCAAAACACTATGAATATACATACCTCTTGCCACATTTTTTTCTATATAATGTAGAATGCTGATGAACAAATGTAATGACAAAGATTCAGTGTGAAACACACATCAATTATTTTAATAAGTGTCTAAATATTTTCATGCAGGCTGGTGAGATTGCAGAAGAAAATTTACAAAGCAGGAGAAGATGTGAAGTACTTTCTTCTTAATGAATGGAAATTCTGCAATAAAAATTTGAAGGAACTTCATGAAAAGCTATCTCCAGATGACAAGAAGGAATTCAATTTTGATGCAAGTAGCATTAATTTAAATGATTATGTGGAAACATGGGTTCTTGGATATAGAAGATTCGGAATGAAACTGGATGATGCCAGTATTCCAGACGCTAAGCTGAAACTGAAGAGGTAATTTCCTTTTTTCAGTCCCAAATATATTCAAATGTTCATAGTAAACAATATTATGCAACTAAACTAATAGCAAAAATTTTAAAAATGAAACAATGTCATATTTCAAAAACAGCTGATAGCAATATTCTACATAATACCTACATATTTTAGAAAATAACCTCCACATCTTACAGCATCCTTATAAGCAAAACCAGTTTTGTTAAATATGATGTTGGATCGTTTGGAAGGGGTGAGAGCAGTGTTGCAGCAAGGTCTGACCCCACATGATCTTTTCATTGGAAATAACATCAAACTTTTACACATTATAATCACAATCACCATTAGCTAATTTGTAATTTCACATTTGTGATACTGGTCCTCCTCCTATGATTTATTACTGTTGCCTTTTGAAAATTATTATACAATCACTATTTTCCCCATACGTCTTTCGAAGAAATGCCTCATTTACAATATTTCATTTTTACACCTGTAACAAAATAAGTTCTGTTTCTTAAAATCCTAATTTTTATCATCAACAGTAAACCATTCTATCAACTGATTTTCATTTTTTTCTAATAACTTTATAATTTCATTATTTTCAGAATTTTATGATTTTTTTTAATAAAAAGTTTGTAGTAAATGATATACTGCAATATTTTTAAAGTATTCAACAAATTAAAAAAAAAAATCATTTCAAAATACCGTGAACATAGTTTTATCTGGTATGTTTTCATGCTGCAACATGAATATTGTTTGCAATTCCATAAGTTCTCCTTCCAAAACAGCATTTATCATTTAAATTAAATTCACCTTTTTCAACCCAAAAACTCTAGTTCAAAGAACTACCATAATGTTTTTCTATTTTAACATCATCATAAAAATTCCAATTTTTTTTCTCCTTATGAAACTCTGTCATGAATCATATTACTAGAATAATATTTTAACAATTGATGCTCTGGTATTATTATCCTTAATTGTATTCTTGTTTCAGGTTGTACATACTTGATGTTGTAACCAAGATATTTCTCACATCTCTGCTTATCTGGATAGTAATGTATTCATTTTATACTTTTGTGTAATGATTATAGTGACTCCTTGACAAGCAATAGCTTGTTACAATTGTTATACAGTAACATATCATCAGTGATTCCACTGCATGATAGCCTGCACCTCAGTCTCTGTTTCAACTTGATTTAAATTAATTACAAAGTCAAAAATCATAATTTCTAGAGTAAAGCTGCACAACTCTCGGTATTTTACTTCTTCATCGAACAAAAAGATTTTTGCACCGCTGTACCTCTACTTACAAAGGGTAGTTCAATAAAATATCTAGCTAATTGTTACATTCATTCTGGAATAAGTATCAGTAAACAAGATATGATTGCCCTGTTGGAACTTGTGGACAAGTTACCAGCATCGTATGTGTCTATGTGGTGAGGTATGTCATATAACTGTGAACATGATGAAACAGTATGTAAGAATGAAGTCTGTTGCCATTGAGAATTAATATATCATCATGGTTAACTAGTGGAGTGAACATGGTGTTCACTCACAACATTGTAGCTAACGAAGTATCTGGTGCCACCTTCTGGTAAGTGCCAGACAGGCTGGCAGACCAGAACCACGTCACCAGGGCCAAAATATCAAATAAATACAATGTTCACTCTGCTAGTTATCAGAGGGCAATATAGTTATGATGAAATGGGTTCTCAGAATCAGAACCCTTGGCTTTAATCATCTTCAATCTTCCATTCCTATAAACAACAAAAAAAAAAAAAAAGTCTGTAGAGTGGCATCCAACAATGACAATGTATGAGGAGATTCTTAAGTTTTCAACCGTGATGGTATAAATACAACAGAAAATGAAATTTTGTTTACTAACAACAATCCTAAGTTTCTAAAAAAATTATGTAAATCTGTTTCCACTACAACATAGGATAATGTAACATTACCCTCTACTGTCAATTTTGCTTTCATGAATAAGCCAAGATGAAGTGAAGGTACTGTGATTTGTTTAAGATTAATCCAAAAATCCTGTCATTTATCGAGTTTTTTATGTAATGGCAATGTCAGCTTTGAAATTAATAAGCCAATAGAGATAATATTGGCAGCTGCTGTCAGAAAGTACCAATAAATTGTTAAAACACCACTTTAAGTAATGTTTCAAATCGAGTAATGTTTCAAATGGAGTAATGTTTCAAATCGAGTAATGTTTGTATCTTTACTTACCTCAAGTATTACCTGCAAACTACAATATGTATGGTAAATTCGTGAAATTGTAGGTACAACACAAATCTTTTGTTTACATTAACTAGTCTCAAGGAAAAAAAGTAATAATGGGAGCATTAATCAATTTAGTGGTGTTTCAAAATTAGCAAAGAAATAGATTGTAACAATCTGCATTCAAATTACAATATTTCGCATTGAAAAACAATATTAAACCACAACTGAAAAGAAATTGACAGAAGGCTTAAGTTATTATCTATATCATAAGGACTACTATTAGGTCTTTACATGCAATTTTGTAATTTAACACTGCACCCAAAATGTTAGTAACATGAGAGTGCTTTAAGTAAGAAATGCAAAAATAATTAATTAAAACGATAGTGCTGCATGTAAGATATTCAATATATGAATTTATTCAAAAATACTTTTAGGTATAAAATGTAAAATCTTATAATAAAATAAAGTACAAAAATTTAATTTGGTACATCTCAATTACAACGGCAAGTACAAAATATCAATTGTTACAGCGTACCATCATGTGAGAATAATGAAAACAAACAATGTAAAACTGTAATATAAAATACTCTTGAATTAAAGTGCAAAAATACTAGTGAAATGGTAACATCTATGCCAATTTACAGAAGAGATCAGTCTTGTAAGTTGAAATTCACCCCAAAAAAAGGAGCATTGTTATCCCAAGTGGACTACTTTAGCAAAATATCCTCCAAATCAGAACTTTCCTAATCATGGCTACAACAAACACTGTATTAACAATTTTATTTAGCAAAAGCAATACATATAAGGAATTTGATTTAAAATAAACATTATTCTCTTGGAAGTCTAATAAATATACTCCATACAAACGAATATCTGAGTTCTTAAAATTTATTTAAAAATAAAATTTGGTGTTCTTCTGGGGCCTTGTGGTTCTGTAGAGGGGAGAGGGGAGGAGGACTGGATAATCTGTCAAGGTAAAGTACCATTATCCCTCTCAAAACCTTGGCACCAAATATGAAGCATTCACCAGTTTTATCACAAAATAATTTAATCCCCGGTACTCAGAGAATGGTCTGGATGTACAATTTCAAGGAAGAAATCACTTCCTTCAAAGGGACTGAGTCCACAATTGGTGAGTATTCTAACCATGCAGAATTCCACATTTCAGAGAAAGGATGTACATAAATGGAAATGATTTTTGATTCTGCACTAATCTTGTGAATAAAATACAATGAAGCATTTAAATTTAGTAACCAATTGTAATTGCACTTTAGATGCACCATGAGACACATTTGTTTGCAAAAACATGTTACTGCAGAAACTGTTGAATATTTTTAAATTTAATGAACATGTTTTATGTAGTAATTTAAATATGCAGGGTAGTTGTCGAAATATCGAATCAAGTAGATGTGGAAACGACATGTCACTCATGCTGTACTCTAAGGCCAAAACTAAAAATGGTATTTCAAACTTAACAATTCATCAGTAGTGGATAAATCAATTTTAAGACAAGTCATTCGTGCTGTCTAAGGCCAAAACTAAAAATTATAAACAAACAATACAACGCGTATTTCAAAATTAACAATTCATCAGTAGTGGATAAATTAATTTTTTAAATGGTACCTCATGTATTGATTTTGCTTATAGTTGAAGGGAAAAAAATGATTTATCATGTAAAATCACCTTCTAGAAATAATATATTCCATAGTGATAAATCTCAATTAAAGAACGTCCTGCAAAACTAATATAAAAAATGGTCATAAAAAAAGGAATGCCGAACTGCACATAAGTGTTTTTGTCACATATGTAGCATTTTCCTCTTAAGTTAATATCCAACTAAGGTGATCATGAGAAGTACGAAATGTTAAACATCAAGAGAACTGTGGTCCTTACCCTGAAGGATGTTCTGAAAGAGACATACTAAGGCTGGTATCAGAGGTAGGATGGCTAGTCCCTTTCCTCCTTACTGAATCTAATCCAATAATCCTATTACATAAACGGGAACCACAGTTTAACATGGAATTCGAACTACGGAAGTGTTCTGGTGTACTTCACATTACACAGCAAGCTGTGACAGAGGTGGAGGCTGAATTGAGGGCCTTTGAAAATTCCCATTGAGACAGGGATTTAAACTGAGGACCTTTCGATCTCGAGCCAGACGCCTTAACAACTGAGCCAGGAGACCACTCTAACGTTAAATTTACCAACCGTAAAATAAACAAATCGTTTCTTAATTATTTGTATTTCTTTACAATGTTTTTGAGTTGAGGATAGATTTATATATCTGCTTAAAGCAGGGGGTTGAGGGGGGCGGGCAATACTGTTACAACCTCTCTCTGAGGCATAGTGAACTGAAATTAAGCAGTTCTTTATGACCTATAATTATGTATTGCATAAATCTTACAAAATGGGATAACTCATGTGACCTGCATGAAATTTGATGCAAACCTCTTATTTACAGGAGAGTAAACCAACTGGAGGACAATTAACATTAATTGATATATCTTTGTTCGATCACAGTAATGAAACATTTTTTCTCCGCGACTTAACCTGCAAACTTAGAACTTTATGGTTAGCTGATGTTCTGCAAAATAAAATTAGAAAGCCATGTAATAGGCCACTCATTTTATAAAGCCTGATTGTGTTGCATTTGTCTTCATCAGAATCAGGCAAGAAAGAGCTATATCTGTATTGTATAAAAATGTACTAAAACCTTTTCATGCTCATGATAATTCAATGTCATTGACTCATCATGCAATTATGTACTTATGAATGCATCCTAGTCCGACATTTGCATCATAAACTTCTGAACTGACTGTGAAATGGCAGACATACAAACACCATCTAATTTTTTTTTGGTTGTTTCAAATTGTTATTGCTCTGGTAGCCATGTTATTCAAGTCAGCCAATGTATTAGAGACAATTCATCTGAGGACCATTTCTTTGCTTTACAATGAGCCAGAATATCAGAGACCCCGTCTTCGCTGTTTCAAAATGAGTATTCAAGTTTCCTGAACAAAATATTCAGTTAAAGATCATACTCTTTGATAACATTGGATGCAATGACCAATCGCTGTATTTCAGATGTTCCTTCATAGATCTCCGTAATTCTTGCATCACGGTAATGCCTCTCTGCAGGCATATCAGACACGTAACCCATTCCTCCAAGTATTTGGATTGCTTGGTGAGAACAAAATGTGGCTGCCTCTGATGCTGCCAGCTTTGCCATTGCTGCTTCCTACAAACAAATAAACTTCATCATTAAAATCTCATAAAACAATGCTATACGGTAACATTAATATGAAGGGTATGAAGAAAGTAAAATCTCTCATACTAAAGTTGAAGGACTGCATAGGATAAAAACCATAGACGTGAGCACATTTTTCACCTAGACATATGAATGGAATTACTACTGACCATTTAGTTCAAATAATGAGCAGTGATCATGGCCAGATGTAGAGAGGGAGACCATGAAATGAGAAATAATTATGTAAATAAATGTCATTATTTATAAAAGATTAATAATTTTGCTGTCATGGAAGAAAGGAATTAATAAATAAATATATTTAAACTACAGAATATCTTCTTCTTATAACACTACTGACCTGTAAAGATGGGGGATTTTGTAAGCCTCTGGCTTGCCCACAACAGAGAAGTCTCTTAGTTGTGTATTCTTTTTAAAAATGAAAGTGTTGATAAGTGCTCTGGCTAATCTGGGAGGACTGTAGACCATGGCAATTGAATAGTTGCACGGGCAGCATGGAAGCATTGTAACATTAATATTTTCTCACTTCTTATTTTTTTCCCTACCACTTCCATACAGTCAACAGAACATTACATCAATTTATGTGGTATGGTTTATTGAAGGCACATCTGTCTATATTTTAGTGGTCACCCAAAATAATGTTTTTTTTTTTTTTTTTTTTTTTTTTTTTTTTTTTTTTGTGGGTGTGCATATTTTTCTCTCCATAGCCCCCTTTGACTTCGCATATTAGTCCATAAATTTCCGTTCTTACAGTGAATCCTGGGGAGAATTTAAACATTGAGTCAATTAATTTTATTTCTTTCTCTAACCAACATTAACCAACTTTTATTTCTGTGACATATGAGTGTGCGATAGAAAAAATAGATTCCCAGAATGATCTAACTTACTATCAAACTGATAAAGTTATTAAGTTTAACCGAGCATTCTGTGTGTTTCTACAAGTAAATCATACATTAATGTGGAAGTTTTTTTTTTTTTAAATTGCTATGAACTTAATTAAATTTGATCATGTCTCATGAAAACAGAAAAAAATAAGTACCCTTCAGAGAACAGCCCTAGTAAAAATTAACATTTACTTATAGTGAAATCACTAATAAACATTAAAAATAAAAGGAACACTATGACAGTTTCACAAGGCCACGCATCAAGTCTTTTAAAATCTTGCTTCCAAAAAAATCACATCACAATACAAAATGGTATGAAACAGACAGACTGCTTTGCCACAATTACAACGCAGGCAAAATAACTGCTATGCAAGAAGGTCATATAGTATTTAATCATTTTCAAGGATGATAACTGGCATCCAACTAGTGTAAAGAATTCGGAATACTCTTATTTAATAGCAAGTTCTCTCTTTCGCTCTCATCTTTTTATAACACAAATAGTTTTAAGAAAAAATTGTCAAGAATATTTTTCTCATCCAAGTACCAAGTGTCACATATGCATCGGTTTAAAATTTACAACAGTGTAGCTTTTTTTTTAAAATCTAGTTTAAGTTTCTTATTTAATTTCTGTTTAGTCGTTTAAACTGCATTAAAATAAGAAACGACTGTCATTATTTGTCATTATTTCCTAGAGTAATTTTATGAGCACTTGTATAGATAACTTCAATTAAATAGTAATCCAGTAATGTATTGAACAATACATATAATTGTCAGCTCTAATACATGATGGACGAAAGGATAATGAAAGCCGTGACAAGGCTAAAGTACTTAACACTGATTTTAAAAATTCATTCCCTGATGGAAATATTGATAACATACCCATTTTTCCGTGATGTGTGGAGCTAGATATAGGTTCATTAGAAATGGATGCTGGAGATATTGTAAAGCAATAATAGCACCAAATGGAGTGGAACTCTTCAGGTGCCAATGGTATCTTTGTAAGAGTATGTAATGATAATGGAACCATTTCTGTCTGAAACGTTGTAAATCCACAGAAGTGAAAAAAGTACCTACCAACTGGAAAACTGCATAAATATTCCCAATTTTAAAAAAAAGAAGATCGAAGAGATCCTTTGAACTACTGACCAATATATCTATCATCTGTTCTGGATCATGTTATTTGCTTGAACATTATGAAGTTTTAGATGCTAAGGACCAAGACAGATTTCAGAATAATGGGTCATATGAAACACATCTGGCCTAATTTTCATGAGACTTAATAAGAGCTATTGATGCAGAATTGCAACTTGATACAATTTTTTTTCTCAATTTCTAGAAAACTTTTGACTCTGTACAACATAACTGCCTTAGCAAAGATTCAAGCATACAGTATATTGGAATAGATTTGTGAATGAATACGAGATTTTATAATTCATTAGTCACTGCATGTTGTCGTCGGAGAAGCCTCTACTAATTTAGATGTTATATCAGTTGCCCCTCAGAAATGTGTATTAGGCCCACTTCTATCACAAATTCTCATAAAATGACTTTGGAGATAATGTTAATAGTAGTTTGAGATTGTTCACTGATGAAGCAGTCATCTATGGGGAAGTAAGAAATTTAGCTGATCGCCTAAAAATTCAACAAGATCTGACCATTATTTCAGCATGGTGTGATCAATGTCAACTTGCACTAAATTGCAAAATGTGTAATGCAATATGTATAACTAACAAAAAGAATCTGTTTTTTGAGAAGTACAAAGTAAATAGTTCAGTTATTGACAAGGTTGATTGCTTGATGTATTTTGATTTAACAGTATAAAGGAATACACAAAATTTGACCAGCACATAACTCTGGTCATAGGTAGAACTAACTCTTAGCAGTGATTAATAGGTCAAATTTTGAAGAATTGTAACATACATACAAAGGAGATAGTATTTAAAACTCTTGTGCATCCACATTTGGACTACTGTTGTGCTGTTTGGGATCTGTATCAAAAGGGATTGGTTGAAAATACAGAGAAAGTACAGCGAATAGCCACTCAATTCATGAATGATTGCCACAATCCTTGTGAAAGCATAACAGAATTGTTATGTAAACTGGATTGGGATTGTTTGTGAGACAGACAATGTGTGTTTCATTTGATTTATTGGCAAACATGCGAACAACATCTTTCATTTAAGTGTGTGTTGAAATTCTTCATCCACTATTAGGGTCACAATGACAGAAGAGATAAGAGTAGAGAAAGTGGATGCCATACTGATGCATACACTAATTGTTTCTTTTCTTGTACTAATTGGGAATTGTATGCCAATAATTAGTTTTTGTGTAAAGCACCTTCTGGAACCTACAACTTCGTAAATTGCAAAGTATAGATGTAGATGTAATTTACACCACACTCCAGAAAATTTAATAAATGTTTATTCCATTCGCACTAGAAATAGAAGTAAAATGAAAGTTGCCTTTTTTTATGGTGTGCACATTGCAAATTTTTTTTGCCCTGGTGGAATAAAATCTTCATTTGAATCAAATATAGGAGAAAGTGAAAATATATGTCTTGACTACATTATGGAATGTGGATAATGGAGACAATGAAACTGCCATTAAGCACTGAAAATAAGATAAGTTAGGGAAAATAATCTGTCACTTACTGTAGAGGAAGGCCGAAGGAGAAGACAAACGTTAAAAATGTAATTCAGAACACTTCGAGTAATAACCTTAGTCTTGTAGGAGGTGAGACATATGGCAGGGGAAAAGACAAGAGCACAACAAGACCTGCCACATGAATATGAAGGATAGGGAAATATGACTTGTAAGACTTAATTGTGCACGGGGGTTGGTGCACAAACGTGAATCTTAACTGTGATCGTGCAAACGTAAGGTGATAAAGTTCTGACTTAGCTTTTAACACAGTCGCCACCATAGTTTTAACCAGAAACTAAGGAAAGGTGAAAGTTCAATGAAGATTGTTCAATTCTGGTAGAATGGATATATTCTTTGAAAATTCTACAAAGTCAGAAAACTGCACAGGCTATCAGACAACCTTTCCAAAACTATTTTACAGATTCGACTGACCATTCGAGCACGACCAAACCCCACGTTATCGCTATTTCTTTGCTACATGAGTTCTTCACAATAAAACTCCACCCATACTGACAAAAATTCAACCGATATTAAACAAACTAGCAGTTTGCTGCGCCACGAGCCCTGAGCTGGCCACCTTACTACATAATGCGTCTACACCGACTAACTGCTGCTTCTTGAATGGGGCGAGCTTAGGTTCTGGAGGGGGGGGTATATATAGGATTGGACCGTGTGAACTTCCTTATCTCGATTTTTCCAGGGATTTTATACGATAGCTGATCAGTTTCAGACAAATGTTACGAATCTAATTTGATCATGACAGTAAAAATCGTCCTAGCTCTCTGAAATTTTGGTAGTAGCAAGATATTGTTACAAACGTCAAATTAAGTTATTATAAAGAATTTTGTAATAGTTTAGCCAGAAAAGAGTCGTAAAGATGTGATTGCATAACTTCCGAAATATTGCTATTGAGCTGAAACAAATTTAATTCTACTCTCCTACTGCTCATCTATTCACCGATGTTAAATAAAGAATTTTACCTATTTTTGAAAGTGGTCTAAAATTCGAAAACAAAATTTAATGTCTTAAAATATTCCGAATATCGACTTGAAAATAACTCTAA
Source organism: Vandiemenella viatica (assembly GCA_031002005.1). Taxonomy (NCBI): domain Eukaryota; kingdom Metazoa; phylum Arthropoda; class Insecta; order Orthoptera; family Morabidae; genus Vandiemenella; species Vandiemenella viatica. The sequence goes on along the minus strand of CM061914.1, from coordinate 57,763,412 downwards.
ACAAATTTCCCTAATGAAGAACTATTACTGTAAAAATTTGGGATCTCTTAGTCTATTCCCTGATTTATTACGAATTTTCTAAATATTATTCCTCCCGAATGCTGAGCGATTGCATCATTTCGTCCAAGCGCTTTCTCGCGCCAAAACCCATTTTATTTTATTACAATCAAATGCTTTAATATTTTGAAACAGAACTTTTCCAGAAATCTTTATATTTAAATAAACTTTGCTCTGAATAGAATTTCTTTTCATAAATCCCGGAAAAAGACTGAAATTTCGAACTTTTACCTGAATCACATGTTTGGCTATATCAAATTATATTCAAAAACGATCTTTAGAATGCATGAATCTTTCTAAAATTTTAATATGTTATTTCAACCGAAATTACGATGCTTTCTATCTATCACTTGACTTCTTAAGTGTTTTCTGATAGCTAAATACTTCAAGTTTAGAGTGAAAATTTATGTGATAAAATTCTTAACTGGCAAATCCCTTTTAAACATGTTCAGACTAAGATCTTTTGACAACAAAATTAATCATCTTCTGGCTATCTATTTGCCTAAACATCTTTTGAACTAACGAAATATCCTGATTTATTGAAATTAAACGAAAGTCAAATACTACATATTCAAATATAAGGTTAAGTTTCTTAGCAGCTGTTTAAATGAATTTAACTATTGAATTTACTGTTAATACTTGAATAAATGCTTATATAGGACATATTACTGGGAAATATTATCAAAATTGACTATAAAAATGAATTTAAAAGGGTGGTATCATATACTTCAACTGAACTCGCTATCTTAGCAACTAATTTCGCTATTCGAAATTCCAAGATGTGTTACAGACCCAACACTTACCACAGATGAAGGTGGTTGGGAACGAGGAACACAAAAAGGACAAACAAAAGAAACATGCAATATTTAGGCGTATAGCCTTATTCTTGCAGAAGTGAGGCACCAGGTGGAGCCAGACGCATACACGACAGCGGCCGTCTGGTTAATGGCATGGCCGGCGAAGATGGTCCATTTTGTGTTCGTCGTTCCCAGCTGCCTTCATCTGTGGTAAGTGTTGGGTCATATTTCCCTATACTTCCTTAGTTTTATTGCCTTCAAGCATTTTCCTGCTTATTGATGTTGTTTTATATATGTTAATTCACTGAATGGACACATCTATTACATATTTAAATATGAAAGGTAAGGAAAATGACTCATCACTCACCAAGACTGTGATAAGTGAAAAAACATACGAGATGAACAAAAAAATACAATATTTTGGTTTTACATCTTATTCATGCAATAAGTACAGTCATTTTGTTCGGGAGGTCTGCACATGCTGAAGTTTACCACATGACTGGCTGGGCAGCGGGAGACAGGGTGGGGGAGGAGGTGATGGGGGTGAACTGTTAGGAAATGAAATAAATAACACCCACCTGGCCTAAACCACCAATAAAATTCTACATTTGACTCATCTCTCATTATTATAAGTGCTAGCCCAAAAGCCCGTCAAAAATGATGGGTTTAATGGAGTGTTATGGTAATTTATTTATGAAGTTGCTTAACTAAATAGAATTGTTATAAAATAAAGCTCATTGTAATGTATCTATCGTCCCTTGTGCTGTAGCAAAAAGCGTCAACTTGGTCCAGGTTGCATTTCAGCCTAACCACAATCTCCACTAATATTGCCACTAGAAAAGCAAATCTTCAATCACAGGTGAATTAACTGTATTACATATAGTGTTATCATGCATTGCAATATAAACTTGATCTCAAATCTTCACAGGTTCTTACACATTTCTTTCTTAGCAACATTGTAACAGCTGACACAGCTTACATCATCTGAAATAATGACCCCAGTGAAAATGAAGGATGCTAAACATAAATCTTAACAACTTACATTATGCCACATAATATTTAATTGTTGTTTAGGCTACATGTATTGCGATCAATTTGGAACTTATTTCATTCAAACCTTGTAATGATGTCAAAAAAAAAACAACTGATAATTAATTTGCCAATTTAAATGAAATATATACTTTTCTTTCAGTGTTCTGACAATTATTTTTTAGCACTTGCTTATCTAAAAAAAAAACTGTTATAAAATAAAATTCAATGCAATTCCTCATGCCTTGCGCTGTAGCAATAGGTTTCCATCCAGGTACAGGTTGCATTTCAACCTAACCACATACTACGCTAAACTTGTCGCCAGAAAAACAATACTTCAATCTCATGCATATTAACAGAAGTACTGTATCACATTTTAGTGTCAGTAATGCATCGTAACATAAATTGACCAATTACATGTTGCTGAAATAATAGCCTTAGTAAAATTGCTCAGTGAAAGCAAAGGATTAAAAACTAAATCTTATAAACATGCATTATGCCATGTAATATTTGTTTTAATTATAGTGCAGGCTGCACAGATCACAATTAGTGAGCAATTATTTCCGTTCAAACAATTTAATAATTTCAATGATAGGATACAGTTTAAAGTATTTTGACAATAAAAAAAACTAAATTATTCATGCCCTCTGCTGTAACTTCAAATGCCAGTTGTAATTCTGACCCATGGTAAGTAACAATCTAATCAAAACTTTCGCTAACACTGATTCTCGAAAACTAAAGCTTTTATCTTACATATCTATGGACAAAGAATTTAAGCAATACTTCTATATATAAAAACAATAATACATAAATAAAAGCATCTAATGATTGATATGTCAATTTAAATGGAATACATACTTTTATTCCAGTGTTCTGTCAGATAATTTATTTGTGGATGCTTAGAAATGTTATTAAATAACGTGCATAACCTAGAACAAAGGCGTAAAGTGTGACATCATATAGTGACATCATGGCGTGACTGATTTAAGCCACAGATGACCAAAACTTGCATAGATTATTACTTATCATTTAACTAGCAACAAATTTCATCCAAATTTATTTATTTATCATTCGCTCTAACACTCCGCACCCTTTTGTTATATATATTAATTTTATCATCACGGGCGATATATATATATATATATATATCATCTTAGTCTTTCCTAAAATATCGATAGTCCACTTTCTAACAGTTCACCCCGCCCCACATTTCTTCCCCCACCGTCTCCTGCTGTCCAGCCAATCATGTGGTAAACTTTGGCATGTTCAAACCTCCCAAATTATATGACTCAGTTCCTATCACATGAATAAGGTGTAACACCAAAATATTGTGTATTTTTTTTTTTTTGTTGCCTAAAAGCTGTTTCCTTTTTCCTTGATATCATTAGTATTAGGTATTTAGTGATTATACTTATGAACCTGCTGATCTGTCCATTATTCAATATTGAAAATGGGATAAGATAAGGAAAATAAACTATCACATACCACAGATGAAGGCAGGAGGGTCAGATGAACATGAGGTGAGACATATGGCAGGGGAAAGATGTGTGCACATACAGACCTGTCACAGTGTTTGTCTAGTCCTCCTGCCTTTATCTCTGCTATGTAATGGGTTATTTTCCCTATCCTGTCTTATTTTCAGTGTGCAACCGCTCTTATCATCATTATTTGATACTGTAATACCAAATTATTTTCTTTGATACCTTTGTTCAATAGGATGTAAAGCTGTTGTGATGATTAATTTGACCTATAATTTTTACAATAAATTTAAGAGAAAACTGACACTTGTACTCACTTTAGTAAAAGGTTTTTTAGTGTCTTTCAAATGTGCTGCTCTCCAGGTCAAAAGTCTTGCAGATTCCAACTTCAGGGCCATATCAGCTATTTTTGTCTGTAAAACATTATTGTGTTATTAACAATACAAAAAACCAGTTAGCATGCATGAAATTTTTTGCACATTCAACATTCCCCTCTCCCACCTCCCTCAAAAAAATATTCAGTGTTATGCTGAGCTGCTGAAATTAAATACTTGAAGTAAATATATAAGATATCAAAGAAAGTTTATTAATGTGAACACAATTACAATTTATAATTTAATTTAATTGCAATGGAGCACAGGCTCCGGTGGCAATTTCCCTACACATCCATCTTCCCCCTATCCTGCACCCACCTACATTTGCCCTCTACAAATTTTATCTTTAAATTCCTTCAAAGTTTTCGGTAAATTATTCATCATTTCTCTTGGTAACTCATTCCAATCCCTGACACCCTTACCTAAAAAAGTGAACCTTCCCACACCCTTGTGCCTGAAATCGAGTGCCAGCTTGTGGTCATGGTCATCTTTTCCCTTCCATGCACTACTTTTCATACCTATTGCAATATCTTTCCATGCCTCATCACCAGTATATGCCCTGTACACTCCCATGACCCTCCTCATCCTCCTCCTGTCTTGCAATGAATCCCATTCCAGCTCCTTTATCATATCCGTCACTGATTGCATTATGCGATAATTTCCAGAAACAAATCTAGCAGCCCTTCTTTGCACCCTCTCCAACTCCTGTATTTGATACATAAAATGAGGGTCCCATACTACACTACCATATTCGAGCAATGGTCTGATCAAAGTTTTGTAACCCAATTCCTTGACTTCTCTCGTACATCCCCTCATAACTCTCTCCAACAAGTGCAGAACTTTGAAACCTTTTCCTACCACCTGTCCTATGTGTCCTGCCCAGTTAAGTTTGTTATCAAAAGTAATTCCAAGTTATTTGCATTTCAAGTCTTCAGCAAGCAATTCTTTCCCCACCTTATATTCATAATTAACCTTTTGTTTCTTATTTGTGTATCTAATAAGCTGACTCTTCTTTGCATTTATCTTCATTCCATGTTTACCAACCCAATTAGATATCCTGTCCAGATCACCCTGCAACTGTTTACAATCCTCTATCGTTTTGATTCTTTTATACAGCATTATGTCATCTGCAAACAATCTAATTTCAGATAGTAAACAGTCAACACAATTATTCATACCTCATTGTATACAATATTTAATGTCAGAATACAACTAACATGAATTTATTTTGTTTTCTCATTTTTAATAATTGATACAAAAATATTGTTTCGAAAGGCTACATAACATTGTTCATTTGGCAATTATAATCCAAATCTTTCATGCATTTTCCCAGAGACTTTTAGAGGGAACTCCTACTAACCTCTGAAGATGTCACTATGAAAGTGACTGTTTTTTGGAATGGGTTGCATCTCGCCCATACAACTGTTGTGGTGAGGTAAAATGTGCCTTAGATGTCTTTACCTCAAATTTGAGATACTATATGTTTTACTATAGTCTGATCAGGTCATGTCAGAAGTTGGTAAAAGATCCTATCCATTAAAAACTTATCTGTTAGTGTACGATTTGTGGTTTAACTTTACACCTCGTCAATGTTGTTGTCATTAGATGTACAATTTATATTAGTTAATAAAAAGGACATGTTGAGGACAGAAATTGTTTACAATATTATCAGATATTAAAAATACAGATCAATGGGATTATGTAACCTGTATAGCTTGCAGTTTTATAATTGGAGAACCAAAGGCAGTGCGTTTGGAGGCATAGTCTACAGCACAGTCCAGTGAAGCCTGAGCAATTCCAAGAGCTTGCGCTGCTATACCTATTCGGCCAGCATCTGAAACTCAAACAACTGAGTTTAGAATAAGAAACTGTAGCAAATGATAACACTGCCAAAGCAATACTAAAACCAAAGTATGTGAACACATGAAGAACAGACAACTCACCTAGTGTCATCATAGCTATTTTGAACCCCATCCCAGGCTCTCCTAATAAATTTTCTTCGGGTACAGAGCAGTCGTCAAATATAAGATTACACGTTGAAGATCCTCGAATGCCTAATTTATCTTCTTTTTTCCCCAGTTCAAGACCTGGATTTTTGTAATTTCACAGCTATATTAATGTTGTTTCTACTAAAGGTAAACTTGTATTTTTTTTTAAAGAAGAAAAGTACTAACCTTGTGTAGGTTTCTTAACTATAAACGCACTAATGCCACGGTGTTTTTTACTCTTATCTGTTGTAGCAAACACAACACTTGATTCTGATTCATATCCATTTGTAATCCAAGCTTTGGTACCACTTAGCAAGTAAACATTGTCCTTCTTAGTAGCTGTGGTAGATGCAGCACCAGCATCACTTCCATTACCTGCAATGATAGTATTACTTTTGTTATTCTAAGTAAGCAAATATTTCATTAATTATTTGTTGCTAAAAAAAACCCTCGATTTAAAAAATATGATTCAACTGTTTGAACCTATGCAATGGAGCAATCATTAATATAACTGAAATGCAAGAGCAGGCAGTATAGCTTCATAAGCTTCGATTATGTGGAAATGAAGTAAAATCAAACAAAATGTGGGTAGATAAATACATGTTACTATGAAAAAATGCACGTTAATAGCTGTTGTAATTTATTCCACATGTTTTAAGTCTTCATTGTTGGATTAAAACTGCTTTCCACATGAAAATTGAAGATACTTAATAATCAGATATATTGCATGGCAGCCTACTTTACACGGTAAAACACTGTGTCTACCATAACTGCTGTTTGATACAGAGCATTTAAGTTGGTTTAATTTTTTGCTAATAGCAGTTGTGGTTAGGTTGAAATGTAGCCTGGACCAAGAATTAAGAATTGGAGAAACACGCAGAATAAATATCAACATGTAATAAGTGATTTTCTTGTGTAATAACATGTATGCATCTGCCCACATTTCGAGTGATTTTACTTTATTTCCACGTATTCAAAGCTTACATTATACACTTTTGCTCAAATATTATCATCTAAGGAATGAGTGTACCAAATTAGACTGATAGAACAATTTTTGTAGGTTCCGACGTATTAACGTGTTACCTAAATTTTTATACATATTAAGATAAAACACATGATATACTAATTTAAAAAAAAATAAATTAGGGTTTTATGTTCTGTATTAATCTATTATTTCCTTTGATCATCATGGATAATCTAAGTTAATGTAGGGTACTAAGTGTAACCATCCACCAGTGAATTATGTGAGCTTTGTTATTCTGTTCATGGTAATAGATAGTTTCTAAGGCCCAAAAATAGTATAGGCATCAACAGCATTCAGGTAATATCTCGATCACGGTACCACTACAATCACTTACTGCCTCGCGATGTAAACACTTCCGGATGGAGAGAGGATGACCACACTATGTTGCTGAATATGATGTATTAACGCTAAGAAAATATTTTCCTCGACCTAATGATAAATAAGTATCACCATCTTGAATTGATAGAGATCAGATGCTTACACTGTATACAAATACCACATTTCAATGGATTTTACGTAATTTTTCTACTGGTCCAGGCCATATTTCAACCTAACCATAACCGCCAGAAAGAAAACAAAACAGTTTATGTTGTTATAATCCCTGTACCGACACTGTTGTTTTGCTATCGCGACCTATGTGGCAGAAAATCTTTTGTGTTATTCTAGATAATGATTAACGTAGTCCACAACCTGAAGGTTGGTTGGATCCTCCCGAAGGAGGCATACTATGCCATCGTGTCAGAAGTAGGACGGCCAGTTCCTTTTCTCTGAGACCTACAGTTTAACGTGGAATACAAACCACGGAGCAACCTGGCATAGCTCATATTATCAAACACAACTCTTGAAAATTACTGTACCTGCCAGGATTCGAACCTGGGACCGGAGCAGCAAACTTTTTGAAATCAAGTGACTTAACCACTGAGCTACCAGGCCGCTTTTTAGATAATGATACTACTAATATTCAAAATTATTATTATTAACCTTAAATTGTGGATATCTTACATCTGGTTAGTTCCCACCCAAGAAAATCCATACATGCAAGAAACATCATTCGTAGCTGCTGGAGTAATGAATACGTCATACCCAGAAACAGTGATGTCATAAATAACAGCAGCAATTTGTGTTTTCATCGTTGTTGTCCACGAGGAGGAAAGCAGTGGTCAGTGGTATCGCGATCTTGATATTACCCACCATTCACCATCATGATTATGGAAAACAGCCTAAAAACATAATGATATTGAAGGGTTACAGACTCCATGTTTCCCATTTTCCAGAATAGTGGCATTTTAATAAATCGGTAAAAACTGCTGGGTCTGACATAATGCTGCAAGGTTATTCCTTTATGATGTTAGCTAGGATTCTGATAGGATAAATAAACAAATGAATATCTATTTTATATCAAAGCCAGTTGCAAAACAAATATGTTATTTATAGTCCTGCAAACTGTAAATTATTTGGATAAAAAAAATTAATCAATAAATATAACTGTTTTGAACTTTTTGCAATATGTTTTTATGAAAATATTTGTACAAACCTGGTTCACTTAATGCAAAACAGCCAACCTTCTTTCCATTTGTAAAGGGGGAAATAAATTCTTCTTTTTGTTTCTGAGTACCAAATTTAAGTATTGGTCCAAGATAAAGTGAGTTGTTAACACTCATTATGACCCCTGCAGATGCACAACCCCTTGATATTTCCTCTGTAGCAACAGCATATGCCAAGTAATCTAATCCTGTACCTCCAAACTCCTCTGGAACTTCCACAGCCATGAGTCCTAATTCACCCATCTTCTGAATCTAGACATGGCAATACAAGAAAACAAACTTACCAGACAAACCAAAAAAATAAAAATACGATTTTAATATACAGAGGTAACAATTAAAAATATAATACTTTTATACACAAAACCGTACCCAGATTTTAAATACTCAAAAGAGAAAAGCAGAAATTGGTAAAATATTATGTGGACCATAGCTGACAAAAAAACCATTGGTTCTTGATGCGTATACAGTGTGTTAAAAAGTTAAATAATTTAAGAGATGATAGTATACATCAAAATAAGACATAAATGTCTGATAAACGTAGGACTGCAAACACATACTTTCAGAGTTAATGGCAGGTGTTCAGAATGATGTCAGTTCATGATAATGCATTTTTTTAAAAGATTTGCTTTATTCCTTGTCGACATTGAGGTCATTAGAGGCAGGATGGGACTGGGGACAAGGAATGGGAAGGAATTTGGCCCTGGAAGCATCCCGGCGTTTGTGTGGAGTGATTTTGGGAAACAATGTAAAACCTAAATCTGGATGCCCGGATGGGGATTTGAACTGTCGTCCTCCAAAATACGAGGCCAGATCGTTAAGTCCTGAAGTGTCTGCACATCATTAAGAGACACTAACATTACTGTCACAACATACAGTACACAACTGCTTGCACTCTGCTACAGTAACGTAGCATAATGGTTTAGGCCAAGCCAACTACTGAAGTGCAGACATTTCAGATCGCATCTCAATGCATGTCATCATGTAAAGGACCAACCAGGACAGTTTTGAACAGTATGTGATCTTTACACCGAAGGGCAGAGGCATGGATTACAATGGACGTATGTCACACTGTGTACCTGCCATTAACGCCAAAAGTAAGTGGTTGTGGTCCCATGTTTATTAAACATTTTTCTCTTATTTTGATGCATAAAATATCCGAGACTTTTTTGAATACCTTGTATGTGTAGGAAAAACTATTCAACTGAAAACTGTTAATATAAGCCTAAACTCTGACAGAACCATACACCAAACTTTAAATCCTAAATCCTAGATCAAGGTATGGTCAGGTCAGTTGAGGATTTCACTACTAGCATTCACACTTGCTGTTAGGTCAAGTGAAATATAGCTTTCAAGAAATAAACAAAGCACTTCACCATTTGTAATTGTTTAATTGTTGTTTAAACCTAAGAGTTTTATGTTCAGTTTAGCAAAACAGATGATTCTAGTTTTTTACAAACAAAAGACTCCAATTCTCAATATTTTTTAACATGAATAATATAAAATAATCCACTTTTTGTTATAATTTTTATTTTCTTAGTTAGCATAGTTTTGTGAAATAAATTACAATATTTCTATGAGTAAAATCATACAAATTACTAAAACTTCAAGCTCTATGAGACATTCATCATCATCCATGCTGATTTGACTTGACTGCAGTATGTTCACACTAGGGGTTCGATCAGCTTAGTCAATAGTGCTCTGGTCTTGACCGTTATTCATTGGCTGTGTCTTGATCTTTCCATCACATGACCAAACAATGCAGTGAGAATGCCTTGACCTTATTTGATCTCTAGAGTGAACTGGCCTAAAAAGAAACAAAAATGTCAGAGGGTATTTATAGGAAATTAATCTCAACCTAGGGATGGTGAAATTTTATATACCACAAATCTGCATGTGCATTTGGGGAGTTTTCCAATAAATGATTACAAGACAAAAGGAGGGGAAGAGAACAGAGCTTCTCTGGTCCATGTGGATGAAGTTGCAGGCAAGAGCGAGAGGTGAATAGAGCCATAGCATTTGGTAAGTTCACTCTAATGCACAATCCAATGTTAAGTTCTGACTTTTGATTAAAGAAAGGAGAACTAACTGAGTTCACTAGCATTCATATATGATATCAGTTATTAGTAATAAAATGTTTGGGTAATACAAAATAAGTGTCTTAATTACTTAATGTTGTGGGAGAAAATAAGGATAAATTTGCTAAATCCTAAATACATGAATAAGATTTTAAATCAAAATACTGTAAATTATGTTGATGTTTTTGTGTTTGTCTGGCCCTCCTGCCGTCATCTGAAGTGACTGGTTATTTTCCCCAGCCTTCCTTATTTTTACTGTCACCACTGTTATGGGAGGATGAATGTGCAAACTGAAGACCTAGGGAGAACCTGAATGAATATTCAAAAATCACAGATGTTTCCACCCAGTTCAATCCTGACCTGGAACCAAGTCCTTTGTGTGGATAAAAATTTCTAAGATATAACCCAGAAATGCATGACATTTTACCTACTATCCTCCACACAACACTCTGCATCAAACCATAGTTTTCCACAGTAGCTACCCACACCTAATTCATCCAAACCACCTCACAGCTACTTCCCCTGTAGCATATCTCATTGCAAAATATGTCATACGTATCCAATCGCTAGCATTGATAGCAACCTTATCATAGCCATCAAGGTCACACCACCTGAACCACTCTCCACCTCACATTCCTCCATTTCCAAAGTTCTTACATTGGCCTTACCTCGAACAGGATACTCCAAATATTTATACCACCTGGCTGCTGTCCATCCCTCGATATTTAAGATCTCAATAACTGTTTCACAGCATACTACCACAGTTTCTCCTTGAAATTACACTCACATCTGAACTGCATACGTGGGAATTGGCTTACCAACACATTTGGACACCAGATGCCAATAGGTTCCAGTCGCTGATAACTACACACTGTCTTGCAAGCACCTTAGTGAACCCATCACTTGTACTTTTTTTTTTTTTTACTTTTATATTTTTGTATTCTTATTTTTGCTTATTTATAATTAACTCTTTATTTTTGCCTACTCTATTACCACCCTTGTTATTATTCTTGTCTCCTCTTACAACCACTGCTTAGTACCAAGCAATTGGCAATATACAATTCATGAAATTTGGTTTTACTATGAGCATCTGTGCTAGTTATGTGCATCAAGTTTTATTATGTGAGTAATGGAGAGGACCATTTGCTCTAGACCACCAGTCTTTAACTTTTGAAGTTGGCGAGTTTAATTTCTCATTCCTCTCCACATCAAATCCCATGTATGATGGCTCTGGGGGGCTTACTAAACCAGATAATTAATATTTCCAACTGCACTATATCTTCAGTTTAAGAACTGGGGAAGAAATGGTTATTCTTTTTTTTAAGGATTAAGAGAAGAAAGCATTTCACATACACAACAGGGCAAAGAGTCTCAAGAGATTAATAAGAAGAAAGTTCCAAAGAGAAGGGTAGCAATAGTGAACATTTGAAAGAATTGAACATGAATTAATGGCAGGCATGGGTAAAGCAAAGGTTGTTTTCATCATGGTTACTGAGCTTAGAGGAGAAAAACCAAATAATTAAACAAATTTCTATGATGAGCTTAGGAAATAGTGTGTGAGAGAGAAAATCGGACAGTTATGCATAAAAGGAGTAAAAAGGAGATATTTAAGTGATGGGTTTATGAAAGCTTTAAAAATTTTCATTCAGAGGCAGCGAAAAACAAGAGCAGGAGCTTTTCCTTTGATTAAGAACTGAGCAGACTCGGAAAGTATAACTGGATTCGTAGGGTATTGTGAGAGAGCTGGCTAGCTTTTTTTAAGTGTTTAGAGGCTGGTATATAGATACAGTAATAGCATATTACTGCAAAAGAAAGCAGGTAACAACCACATCTTGAACACTTGTTACCCTGTTTTATGCGTCTCATCCTGCAGGCATGATAAAATTAACATCGTCATTGATGATTTAGTCTTTATTACACTGACATAATTCACTTGATTTCAGGATAAGGTAGCGCTTGGAAAAATTACTCTTTAAAAAAAGATTTAGGAGCTGGAATAAATGATCAAGGGAAACAGTAAACAGTTCAACTCCAACAATGAAAGAATTTAAAATGAAAAGTAATAAAATATGAAAGTAGATGAGGGGGAAATTATTCTGAAAGATTTGCAAAACCAGAAAGTGCAGGGAAATCTCCACCCAGCCATTTGGTCCATGACAATTTAAAAAGAGAAATTGAAAAAAAAAAAAAAAATGCTACAAACATGACACCCTGCAATTCACAGAACTTGCAAAGAGTAGTTTGCATCTAAACTAATCTCTCCTCCATGCATTCCTATCCCCAGTACCATTGCCACCGGAGCGTGTGCTCCATTGCAATTAAAATTAAATTAAATGATAAAAGAGTACCTACAGAAATCAGTCTATGCCACGTTATTACCCTCATCTTGTGTCTTTTGTTATTTTGAATGAATTTGTAAATGAAAGAATTACAAAGCTTTAATAAATTTGCAGAAAAATAAATACAAATAATTGGCAAAATTCTTGAGATAATCATTTATATTGCGTGAATGGCGACTAATTCATAACTGTATAACACACGATTTTCAATAAAAGATTTTGATTTCTTTTGTTTCTTTATTACTAGACATTTCCTTTATTTCAAAAGTAAACTGTTGAGTTTCACTTCTGTACGTTCAGTTTGTGAATTTGTTTTTCTAGTCCGAAGTGCAGCAAAAGTAATATTATCGCAATTTTGGGTTTTGTGGATATATGTCTGCTGTCCAGACTACAAGGTACTTCTTCTAAATAGGCTACTATATACAGGACTGGACTAAGGATTTCCAACTGGCTGTATATAGGACTATTACTATTACTCTGTGATGGTGGGAGCATGACATGAATCCCATGGTTTTGCCCCAGCACAGTTCATTTCTGGAGGTGACATACCACAGAAATCAGGGAATTGGGTTATCAAACTTTACTCTGATTATATTGCTTGAATTTGGTGGTGTAGTGTGGGACCCATATTTTGGGTATCAACTACATGAAATGGATAGATACAAAGGAGGACAACTACATTTGTCTGTAGACATTGCTGAAAACACAATCAGTAACCCATACGATAAAGGAACTTGATTGGAATCCATTGGATGACTAGAAGAACAGGAAAAAGGGTGTATATGTTATAAGGCATATATTGGTGATGAGGCTTGGAAAGATATTCGTGGAAGAATTAATAATGGATGAAAAGGAAAAGATGACCAAAACCTATCTAACAATACAGGCTTAAGGGGGTCAGAAAAGTTTCTTTGGAAGGAAGAGTAGTTAGGGACTGGAAAAACTTATGAAGGAAGTCATGAAGAAATTATTAAAAATATGAAAGTATTTAAAATTTGAAGAGAGCAAAAATACGCGGGTAAAAGAACGGTGACAAATGGACAGGTAAGGAAATTGTCACAGGAATATGCGCGTGATCACAATTATATTAAATAACTAAATACATTTTGTTCAAGTGCCTTTTAGGTTATGGAAGCATGGTCATTTTCAGTAACTTTAACCGAAAACGGCGATTCTATAATGAAAATTTTTACTCTTATAAATATCATACAAAGTTATCAGAGAAAATTTACAACTTTACTCATCAGAACCCAACACAGAAAATTGTTCACAAACAAGTGGATCGGACTACACATTGACAACCTCTTACATGTCGTACCTGATCTTTCGGGTACAAGTGTTCTCGATCAAACTTTGCTGCCAATGGTTTTTAATTCACCTTCCGAAAAATCTCTAACAGTTTTGTACAGCATTTGGTGCGTTTCTGGAAGTTGTGAGTGCGTGTACGCCGATCTGCTAGGTAATAACCGGTACTGCCCATTTCTCCTGCAAACTGTGCAAAAAATAATGCATTCAAATTAAAGCAGTCTCCGGACTAATTCGGTCTTGAGAGAATATAACGTAAGACTTCATACTAAAACTTCGTACATAATTTAATAATCCTGTTTCTTGCTACTACCGACATGGTTTTCAATCTGAAAAAAAGTATTGAACAATTTAAGCGACTGATTCAGCTAAACGAAGTCTGGCAACATGAATAAAATGCTTGACAAACTGTTCTTAATTAACTAACGCACCAGCTGTTTACGACAACCAAGTCTGAAGTTCAATCACACTTTTGGCTCAAAGAGATGGCACACCGTTTAGAGACCTAAAGCGATAATAACATGACCTAAATAGACCATTACTTTACGTTAAGACAAAATTAAAGATTTTTAAGATCTTATTCATAATTCTGTGTGATATTATTGACATGTCTGCAACTATCACACTGATAATTTTATTTTCCATATCCCATTTTTCTAAGCTCTTGGGTGTCAATAAACAACTGTCAAATGTATGCCGTATGGTACATGATATTCCCCACCTCCAGAATTAAATGTTAGATTTTTTTTCAGTCTCTAGTAAATAGTGAAGACAACAATCACCAACTTCGATTAAAACCCTTAAAAAATTTTAACGTCTGGCTTATTACAAAGATTTTTCTCTTTCTTTCAAGTTTTAGTTATTTTATTTTAATCAGACTTGCTACAAAATCAGATGTATCGTTTTACAGTTGTCAAAGAGTTCTTAACTGTATATGCAGTATTTTCAGTTAAAAAGATTTTGACGTTTTGTTAGTTTTTAACTACACATTTCCTTTTCCATTTCAGGAAGTAAACTGTATAGTATCACTCCTGTACTCAGGTTCTGGATGTGTCACAATTTCGAGTGTAGTGCTGACAGACATCTGCTTGTCTGTGCTGTCAAGACTACAAGGTATTTTTTAAAAAGGCTCCTACACGAGTGAACCGATAAGGATATACAGTTGGATGTGTAGAGCAGTGATGGATCTGCGCATTTTCCTTGCCGGGGCAAAAGCTTGAGATGGCCGCCCCTTCAAACAACATTTGCCGCACTCTAAACATTTCCACTCGGGAACTAGGTTATAAAATTTCGGTCAGACTATTGCTTAAATAATGTGGTTTTAGTGTGAGACCCACAAGAGTTGGAGAGGTTCAAAGGAGGGCAGCTAAATTTGCATATGGAAATTAATTAATTTAATTTAATTGCAATGGAGCACACGCAATTATCTATACACCCATCTTCCCCCTATCCTGCACCCACCTACATTTGTCCTCTAACAATTTTAACTTCAAATTCTTTTAACCTCTTCGGTAAGTTATTCATCATTTCCCTTGGTAACTCATTCCAATCCCTGACACCCTTACCTAAAACAGAGAATCTTCCCACAAAACAGTCAGTAACTGACCATGATCACATGATTGCAAGCGATTTCAGACATAAGAGTATGAGAAATTTTTCTTTAGTGGGTAAGCGAATCAGGGATTGGAATAAATTAAGAAAGGAAGTAATGAATAAATTACCAAAAATGC
Source organism: Vandiemenella viatica (assembly GCA_031002005.1). Classification (NCBI taxonomy): domain Eukaryota; kingdom Metazoa; phylum Arthropoda; class Insecta; order Orthoptera; family Morabidae; genus Vandiemenella; species Vandiemenella viatica. Next base: position 57,747,672 of record CM061914.1, on the reverse strand, counting down.
TCAAAATATTTAAAGTTTAAGAAAATTAGGCAGGTTTAAGAAAGGGGAATGTAGCGAACTTGCTATTGGAGCTTGCGTTCCCTCGCAATTAGATTAAATAAATTATATAAATCTTACGATTTTTATTACTCCATCATTCCTTCCCACCATTCATATTCAAAATTACTCTTGGGGAATTACCTTAGGAAGAATATCTGCCACTCTCTTTTACAGGTATGTTGAAGTGGACAGATTGTGGGCAGGGCCGGTTTAAGGCTACCGAAGGAACCGCAGTCGCGGGGGGTCCCAAGCTTGAGGGGGCCCCACCACGATCCCCTTCAAAATTTGTCCTTACTTAACGAACAATATTCATACTAAAATAAATAATCTTCAAATTTAGAATGTTAATAAGCTGCGTTCACAACAGACGTTTCCGAGGCGTGGAGTTCCACGTGAAGTCCTTCATCAGATTCAGTTTTGAGAAAGTCGTATCTGATGTAATTCCAATAGGCCTATATATTTAAAGGCGTGTATTACTCTGAACCGGATTCAGCAATTTATATAATTTCGTTCGAATAAATTCATTCATCTTTTGACATTTCATATAAAAAGTTATTGAATTAAAATGTGTATGCCTGCTCACGTGTCTCCAGCCCCAAAACCTATATGTACCAGCAAAGAAAGGCAAGAAAAGAAATGTCGTATATAAAAGTGTATTATAAATATAATAGCTATAAAATTGAATACAAAAACAATGGCAGCAGGGCTTAGGTAGAAATGAAAGTGACGGTAGTTGGGAGATCCATATGAAATGCGTTGATAAAACACCAAAGACTTGGCGAAGTTTTCCCGTTCAGCTAATCTCAATAAACTGCTGGGCCGTTTGTCACGAAAATTATCAAAAGTACATCTAGAAAAGTAGTAGGGGGCCCCGAAATCAAACATTTCAGGGGACCCTGTGTGTGTGTGTGTTTGGGTGTGTCTATGTATGTGTGTATAAAGTCACGAAAATTATTAAAAGTGTAGGCAAAAGTACATCTAGAAAAGAAGTAGGGGGCCCCGAAATCAAACTTCGCAGGGGGCGCCGAAATTCCTTAAGCCGGCCCTGACTGTGGGCCGGTAGATGAGTTTACCAAATTAACCTCTTATTTCCAGTCATGTCTAATGTTTTACTGCAGTTTCTCCTATATGATTCAATCAGAATACAATTATCCTAGTTTCCTCATAAATTAATTTACTATAAACCATTCCTTCAGTTCAACCAGATTCTGTCCTGAAGATGATCGGACTTTCTGCCTTGTGCTTTCTCAATAGATAAATATCCTGTCATTGCAGCACTTCAGAATTTCTTATTGTCTGAGAATTTTTTCATATCTGTGGCTTATATTACAAATAACAAGGGGACCGTAACTGATACTTATGGAACACCACTCAGGGTATGGAGTGGGTTAAATAATTTACCATTCTGTTTAACTATTTGTTAATGATTAACGATCTATAATTATTCTGAATTAGTTCCAGGTCTTTCCATCTGATTTCAAGGTGTTCTAACTTACCTGATGTAACTGAATGTATTATAACATCAAAAACTTTTGTAAGGTCTAGTAGATCAGCTGATACCACCTCTCAGTTGTCAATAACTTTAATTAATTTACCAGTTAACTTATTGAGTAATGAACCTATAAACTTTGTTGTTCAGTGTCCATATTGTTCTTCATCAAATTTGAAGCGTCGCTCCATAAATTTACTAATTTCTCTGTGAAGGCTTGTTCAAGTATCTTGGATACAACAATTACAAGTGGAATTGGAAGATAGGGAGAAGGGTTTTCTCTATTTTCTATTTCTCTATTCTTGTATACAGGCAAAATGTTAGACATCTTCCATTGTTCTAAAGATATTCTTCACACAAAGTTATCATAACTAATGAATAATTTACCAAAAACGCTAAAAGAATTTTAAGTTGAAATTACTAAGAAGCTAAAGTAGGTGGGAAAAGAAAAGGGGCAAAATGGACGTGTAGGAAAATTGACCAGCGGTGCAAGCGCTCCAATGCAATTAAATTAAATGAAATCATTAATAACCTACATCAAAACATTAACTTTATTCTTTAACAAACTAGTTGTCATTCCTTAGAAGTCAATGGTATATGTAAATTTCAACATATTTATTGTTTTTATCAAATCAACCTATTTGCTGGACAGAGGAATATTGATGTCAAAGTGAGAGGAAAACTTATTTAAATAGCTGTGAACTTTATAGCATGACTCCAGCTATAGAAGCCTGTGGAAAATAAATATTCATATGACTGGTTTCAACAGGACATTGTATTTCAGTGTCTTTTCATTATAGACCAATATGCTCTGGTTGTATTTCCATAGTACCTGATTTCGCTAGTAGTTCACTTAAGTTTCTGCTCTTAAAACAATTATCTGAAACGACGCTTCATTGCGTTTACCCGTTATATCATACAAGGATTGTAATTTTTATTTCACAGTTCGACGGTCAACTAAATTTGTTGCACAAGTGTGTCCAGTTTATAATGCCTCAAGAATATTTCAAATGCAAATTATTTGCGATTTTTGCATATGTATTATAATTTGTGGAAAGTCACAAATAAGATATGCTGGACAAATAATTTGTCAGTAGTTTGAGGGTGTGCAAAGAAGAGCAGCTAGATTTGTTTGTGGATATTATCGCAAGATCCTGTCTATGTCTGATATAATACTTACAGATAATATTTACAGATTTTATCTTTAAATTCCTTCGACGTTTTTGGTTAATTATTCGTCATTTTTCTTGGGAACTTATTCCAATCTCTGACACCCTTACCTAAAAAGGAGGATCTTTCTACACCCTTGTACCTGAAATCGAGTGCCAGCTTGTGGTCATGGTCACCTTCTCCCTTTAATGCATCACGCAGCTAGAGTCCCAAGAACTTTTCACTGTGAATTTTCAGTCATGTTTGTAATTGAGTCAATAAATCATCCAAGTAACATACAGGATAGTGTTAATGTTCTAGAAGGACTACCCACTTTTTTAAAAAATATCCAGAATGAAATGATATTTAATTCTTACATGGAGGTGATGTAATGCTTTCTAATCAGAGGCCCTTTACTGAACTGCAAGTAAATCTGCCATAAAGGTACCACAGTAAATAAAGACAAGGGTAGGAATGGTAAACCAATCACTTGCTAAATTTAGAGGCATTTGAGGCTGCAAGAATACAAACAACAAGATGAACACAAATATATGATATTTCAATTGACACCTTGACAAGGTGAAAAGGCTGATGAAAAGTGTGTCATACTACATGTTTTGTGCACGTCTTGAATTTCTGTTATAGCCCTCTAGCTTTTGTAAGTTATAGATTTATTTACACATCCTTATTTTAATTTGCAATGTTTTCAAACGTTTCTTCACTTAATTTTAGAGGGGAAATAATCAACTGTCTGCAAAAGGAGGGTTACATATTTTTAATGTATGTTTATATATACATATATTTTGAACCCTCCTGAAAACTAAATGGCTTGATGGATTTTGATGCAAGAGGTGTCATTGGATTCCTGTTGACGGCATGACTGTTTTAGGCTATACCATAATTCTGATATAAAACACAAAATATCAGGGTGAAATGCATATACGCTGTACAGGTTAGGATAGAGTGAAGTGCGTGCAGCCTTAAGGCAGGGCATCCACTGGAACCGAGTTTATCTGACCGACTGGTCAGCTGTATAAGGCCGAATTTGTTTTTGCTGTCATCAGTCTTTCGACTGGTTTGATGCAATCCTCCATCCCTTCATATCTTGCGCTAACCTCTTCATCTCAACATACCATTTACAACCCACGTACTCAATTATCTGCTTCATATATTCTAATCTCTGTCTTTCTCTAAAATTCTAACCTTCGATTATTCCTTCCGCTAAAAACTAAACCAATCCTGCATGTCTCCTTTCTGTAAGACTCTTCCACAAACTTCTTTCCACGCCCATCATTTCCAAAAGTAATTCATTTCGTACTCTATCTGCCCACTTAATGTTCAGCATCCTTCTATAGCACCACATTTCAAAAGCTTCAATTTTCATTCTTTCCGGTATTCCTAAAGTCAATACTTTTCTACCACGAAGGGCTGTACTCCACACATAGAGTTTTAATAAGTTCTTTCTAAATAGATCAATATTTGAAACCAAAAGATTTATCTTTTTCAAGAGGACTCTTTTTTTTAGTGCTATTCTGCTTTTTAACATTATTCCTTCTTCGACCATCAGTTGTAATTTTACTTCACAAGTAGCAGAATACATTTAATTTTTCTATCGCATCCGATTCTATTCTTTTGTTTAATTTAATATTATTGGTATCATTTGTGCTACATTTAATCACTTTTGTGTTTCTTTGATTTATATTTAGTCCAAAATCTTCCTTCAGTATTTTGTTCAAACCATTCAGTAACTTCTCAATATCCTCAGCCTGTACTGCTGACAAGATAATGTCATCACCAAATCGTGGCATACTGATTTTTTTCCCCCTTAAACTCTTATGACACATTCAATTTTTTCTTTCACTTCCTTTATTGCTTCCTCTACATATTAACTGGGATAGACTACATCCTTATCTCACACCCATTTTTACTGATGCATATCTACCATAATTCTCTACTTTTATAATAGCCATTTGATTCTTATATAGTTTATATTCTTCTATTTCGATATTTTAGACCCGATTTTTTTAAAATTTTGAACAATCTGCCCCATCTAACATTATCAAAAGCTTTTTCTAAATCAACAAATGTAATAAAAGTATCTTTGTTTTTCTTGATCCGCCGTTCAAGTATTATTGCTTCCCTTTTATCGCAGTTTTTCCAAAACCTAAACTGATCTTCACCTACTATATCTTCTAATACCCTTTCCATTTTTCAGTATATTATTCTGGTCAGTAATTTTGAAGCATATGGTGTTAGATTTATTGTGCGATAATTCTCACATTTTTCGGCTAGTGCTTTTTTTTTTAGGAAATGTGAAGATGATACTTTTATTAAAATCTATTGGGATCTTTCCTGTTTCATAAATTTTTGATGTCGGGTTGAATAATCTTTGGATACCTTCTTTTCCTAGGAATATCATCAATTCCAACCGCCTTATTTGATTTTAAGTCATTCAAATCTCTATCAAACTCTGTTCTCAAAACAGAATCTCCTAAGACTACCAGGCTACCAGCTAATCATGAGTAAGGTTGCAAAGATATATTGGTCAACCGATAATATCGGTCATAAAATATCAATATTTATGTCGATATTTATATCGATATTTTTAAACGGTCGATACGATAATATCGATATGATGCAGTGAATTGAAAACTACAAACGCTTTGCGCTAAAAAAAATTCCTGCAAATAAATGTATGGATGAAAGGGAGCAAATTTGACTAGGCTAAATTCTGATACAGCTCGATAACGTCGTTTGCTACTCTGTGGTTTCACTCTGTTTCGTTTACCGTTTTATCATTTAATATGTTGCCTTACGTTGGCATTCGTTAGTTCTTGTTTCTCTTTGGGACGTATTACAATATTCTACAGGGGATAAAAAATATGACCACCTGACTGATACAATTGCTTATTTTATCAGTGTTGATAATAGACCTTTAAATGATGTTGAAGGCAAAGGTTTAAAGCTTTAATGAAGCACTTAGCACTACTATACCAAGTCCCTTTTCTTGGACATATCAAATCAAAAATTGATGAAAAATATGAAAAAATTTCGAAAGTTGTGAAGGAGGAGTTGAGAAGTGTGAAGCATTTTGTATTGTTATGTATAAAATAACACCAACTATTTGGAGATTACGGGACATTTTTTGCTGTAAAATTAAATTGAAATCAATCATGATTGGTATAGTAGTTGTATTAAGATATGTTCAAAATTGCAGTTAATCATTTACTCAAAGTAGAATCGTTGGTAATTTCTGACTCCTATTTTCACAGGCAGGACCCACACTGTCACTCGGAATGAATTTCATTGTAAAAGAGTAGGCAAACAATGTTTTCGGGATCTTTTGATGCTTGATATTTGCAGACCTATGTTTTTCTTTAAACTACCTCAAATTTATTACTTGATTTTGATTTACATACTTATTTCTAATTTCTAAAATAATGTATAAAAGTATCTGAAAAGCCTATTTAGATTGTTTGCTGATGATGCGGTTATTTATAGGGAAGTAAGAAATTTGGCCGATTGCTTAGAAATTCAGCGCGATCTGAATGTTATTTTGGCTTGGTGCGCTGAGTGGCAACTTACTCTAAATTGTAAAAAGTGCAAGAGAATGAGCATAACTAACAAAAAAAATCCAATTGTTCAGAAATACGAGTTAAACAATACAGTTATTGATATGGTCGATTCTATGAAATATTTGGGAGTAACAGTACAAAGGAACATGAAATGGGACATACACATTAATTCGTTAGTAGGTAGAGCAAATTCTAGGCTGCGATTCATAGGTCAAATCTTGAAAAATTGTAATGAACAAACAAAGGAGATAGCGTACAAATCTCTTGTGCGTCCACATTTGGATTATTGTTGTGCCATTTGGGACCCGTTTCGTAAGGGGTTGATCGAAAGTATAGAGAAAGTACAGAGAAGAGCCGCTCGATTCGTTACCGCTTGCTACAGTCCTTATGAAAGCGTCAAAGATCTGATTAGTAGATTAGGTTGGGAGTCTCTGGTACATAGAGGACACACGTTTCATTTAAACTTATTGGTAAACATGTGTACTCCCACTTTCACTTTTGAGTGTAGTGAAATACTTCTTCCACCAACCTATTTGAGTCGGAAGGACAGGAAAGATAAAATTGGAGAAATAAGGTGCCGGACTGATTCTTATATGAATTCTTTTTTCCCTCGTACCATTAGGGATTGGAATGCACAGCAAAGAGATTAGCTTTGGTGCTGAGCACCCTCTGCCACCCACAATTTTGTGAATTGCAGTGTATATCTGTAGATGTAGATGAAAATTACGATATGTCATTGCCGACATTATCAGTTATCGATATGTGCCTGGTATCGATATAAATATCGATATATTTAACGATATTGATATTACCTTGCATCTTTAATCACGAGACAGGTGAAGGCATTGTTAGGCGTCCACTTGATGCGACCTACTGGGCCGCATACCGACGAATGATGGACGAATTCCATTTAAATGGGATAAGTCGGACATACTCGGCGAATGGATAATCTTTTTTTTATATTAAATTTGATCTTGACTAGTTCTTTTTTGAAAAACTATTGTAGAATACAATTACTGTAAATATTATTTACTATAAATATTTTAGTAAAAATATTTACAGAAAGAACAATTATCATAAATGCATTTGTGCCGTTATAATAACTATTTTAATAAAACTTAGTATAATAAAGACAATTATTCAATTTCAATCTGGAATATTCTCGAACGATTATGAGACATCATTCTCGTTAGAACCGCATTTACGCATAGACTGTTTATGCTGCAGCCGTACCATAAAAAGTGTGAAGAAACAAAATTTGTAACATACGTGAAAGAAGTAGCCTATTCCCGAATAGATTTAGCACCTGAAATGTGGGAGAACACCAAAAACCACGTTCGCGTATGAAAAATTCCATCCTTTCAAGCACAAGTGTAATGTGTAATAATAATTCCAGTACATGTGTACCTGAAAGTACCAACTTTATGGCACAATGTACTAAGAATATAGTCATTACTTATGGTCACAAACAGCACTGCAGGAAGGTTATTTTCAAGATTGAAGTATATCATATACAGGCTTCGCACCTATATGTTAGAAGACAGGCTCATCTTTTTGGCTTAGTTCAGCACTAAAGACAATTAAGTTATGAAGATATCAGTAGTAGTTTCAATTAGTTTGAAGCGTAGGTACAAATCAAGCCATTTCCAAGTTGTATTTAGTTTTAAATTTTAAACACAATTTTTTAAAATTGTAATTGATAGTTCAAATAACATGTAGGCCTGCAGTACTACATTTTAATTTCTATAAATTTTATATCGATTTATTTGATATTTTACTTTCATTTTTTTGATTGTTTGGAAAAATATTATATTCGAATTGATTATGATTAAGATTTTCTTGTTTGCTATAATCTTTCTTTTTGTATCTAGTATTTGTAACAAATATTCATTTAATATATCATTTTTAAAATTGAAACTCTGATTTTTGCATTTTTCGCAATATAGACATGAATTTTCTTCTGCTCAATGGTACTATATTGTTCAACTAATTGTTTAGAGAGATATTAATAAATTGCATTGAATACCTTAATATATATTTATATTTTTTTTTATCTCAACTATTCTAAATGCTCCTATACACGATACAGTAAAATTTTCTACAATTTAATAAAAAAACTTCCTCTTTAGGTTTTTTGTAAGAAAATTGCTGTAAAATGGGTGGTTAAATGTCAGAATATTAGTTTCAGAGGAGAGGTCTACAGATCCTAAATACGGCCCTGACTCTCGTAATATTTCGAGAGATCAAGGTAAAGTTGGTTTATACGAGATGTAAATCGCTATACATTTTCTAAAAACAACCCGTTCACTTGGTGTTGAAGAAACGACACTGACGATCCGGCAATATGGGTCAGATGATATTCGGCTGCAGTGGGCGAGGTTATTCGGACGACCTGATCAGCCGTAAATCGGGCGTTACTCGGATGAATACAATTCCGATGAAATTCGGTTCCAGTGAACAACCAGCCGTAATATTTAGGAAAAACAACCAAACTTTGCTAGGTAAATGTTGTGGATATCCATCGATGGAATACATCTTTGTGGATCCAAATATAATATAAATATGTCTACAATATCAATATGATATTCTCTTCTTCTTAGATCTAAGAAACATCTACAGTTATTTTGCCTTTAATATAATAAAAATAAAATATTTTATAAATTAAATGTCCACTTGCAAAATTTCTTTAGCAACTGAAATATTCAGTCCAATTTCTGTAGGTATTTCTGTTGTAACATAATGGAGAGAATATTAATTTATCACAATAACTTTCAGCCATTAAAGTCATTCTTGTTGAGGAGCTTATTTTTTAACTTTTCAGCCATGTCACATGTTTTAGTGAAGATGTAATTGGTGCAGTCTGTATGTTGAGAAAATTATGTTTAATGATGTGTATTTCATCTCAGATGCAGTACATCAGTGTGTGAGTGAAATGTTGATAGTTACATTTAAACTGGATACAAGAGAAAGTACTTATACAATAGTCTGTTAGTTTACTAATTGTGTTTTATTATTAATCCTCTCTCAAATTCAAAACTTTATAAAAACATCACAAGTATTCTACAAACATTATTTTTTTTAACTTCCACTATTGGAAATTCAATACTTTTTGATAGAATAGGACACACCAAAATTGAATGGCACATTTTCCTCCATATTCTAAACATTAAACTTCACTCATACATATTGTAGTGATATTATTAAATAACTTTTTTGTATTGATATGTTTAAATAATTTTCATTTACAGCATGGATGCATTGTTTTGATCACCAATAATAGTCTTAGCAGTCTTATATAAATTATAACAAAATTTATAATAGCATAGAGATTGAGTGACAAGTAGGTAAAGATGTACCACAAACAAAATTCTACTTTCTCCAAATAGTCAAGGAATTTGTTCTCTTCTATTATGCATTTTAAATTGGCTATAATGAAATTATTAATATTCCCAGGTTTCAGTTATAGTCTAATAATGCAGTTTTAAAGAGGTAGAATTGAAAAGGGAAGTGCCACAGTTTATTCCAACCTTGCATTTCATTATTGTAATGTTATTTACAGACAGAAGTAAGGTTGTTTGTAGATAATATACAGTTTACATAATGGGTTCAAAATTGGAGAAGACTGTGTACTGCTTCAGGAGTAAATTGACACAATATTTATCTGGATAGGTAAACATGTAATGGAAATAAATGCCAAGAAGAGTCAGCATATCAGGTACAAAAATAAGAAGGCAAAGGTTTTATATTATTATCTGGTGGAGGCAAATTGCTACTTGCAGGCTTTAAGAATAAATATCTCAGTATAATATTTGACTGTAAATTCAGTTGGGCATTTGGTACAGAGAAGAATTAATAGTAATATTTGGAAAGAAAGAGATGACCATAATCATAAGTTGGCATTTGATTTTGTGCTTAAGGAAGTGGGAAAACTTTCTTTTTTTTCTAAGGGAGTCAGAGACATGAATAAATTACTGAAGAAAATGTGGTAAATTTTACAAAAGTGCTGAAAGAATTAAAATTTATAAAAGGCAAGAGCAAGTAGGTGATGAAGTTGCACTGAAAGACATTAATATTAAAAGTAAATCATGAAATTGGGAAGTAGGTCTGCAGGGAAATGGCCATCAGGATGTATGATTGATTTTGATTAAATTATTATTAAATTAAAAATGGATAACTCAGAACTGTAAGGCATTGCACCTACAGATACAATACATATGAATTTCCTACAATAAAAGAATAACTTTTGGTATTTTATTGAACATGAAAAGAGGCAAGGAATTGTGGCAGGAACTGTAATCAGTTTGGGACTTTACACAGTACTGTAGTTTTTCTTTTTGCCTGCTTCTTTGGGATATGAAATTTTCTTGTAAACTTTAGAAGGCACTATTGACCTACCACATAGTCCAGTTACTTCACTAAATTAATAAAATCACTTAAAACAGCAACATGAAATCCATATTTTGTAAGTTCCTTATAACTGTTTCTATAATTTTTGGAATACATTTCTATAACCACCTATGATGATAGGATTGTGAAGAATTATGGAATTATTTTTAAGGAACATATCATACATGAAATATTTTTTCTTCTTTGTGACTCTCACTATACATTTATTGTAAAGCAGTTTGTTACCTTTGTCTCTGGGATTATTCAATATTGTATATAGGTATATTTATTCAAATTCTGATATACACTGCCTTTATATGGTGAGTTTATTTTTATGTTCTTGGAAGCAAAGGCTTTCACACAACTTTCCCAGTGAAAAAAAGCAGCAAGGAGGAAAAAAAAACTATCACATCTAATCACTTCCTGGTTTCACTTTCTCTGTGTGCAATTATTTGATTCATTTTTATTCATTTTAGATTGAATATTTCTTATATCAATTCCCTAAACTGTACCAAACATGTAACTTTCTCAAAGAATTCTCAAAATTATTTTTGTTACATTACCCATAAATCATAAGCAATTCTTTCAAAAATTATTGTCAGAATTTTAAAATCTGTTCGATTTCGCCTTTTATTTACAAAGAGCATAAAAAATATTTTCACTCTTTCATACGGTAAAAAACATCACTTCTCAAATTATGCTAAGATAATGATATTTTGGTTACTTGTCTAAATAAAACTTATTGATAGTTGACGTGTATTTTTTTTGAAATTATTATTGTGTAGGCACTTTCATTTTAGTCATGTTCTTAATAATTTTTCTGCTGCGTCTTCAGTTTTTAGTAATTTCCAATTATTGAAAAAGAAATGAGAGAGCTTTGCTTTATTTTAGCCTTTGACAGAATCATATTGTTTCCAAGTGATGATCACTTTTGAAATTCATGTTTGTTCTCAATATTATTTGGTATTGTTTGTTTGAGTTATTTTGCATTTATTGTTACAGAGAACAGCATGATAACTGATCCATCCAGGGTGTGGCTATATTCATGTGTTCCAGTATGAGGAAAACATTCAAAAATTTGTTGTTGACAGCAACTATGTAAATAAATGCAAATAAGAACACTGTTCATGTGTCACATACAAATTAATCACAGGATTAAATGTTAATTGGATCTGTCCCCTAATTTCCTTTATGCCATCAAAACTGAATGAAAAATTATTAAAATATATTTTTAGCAAGAAACTTCTAAGATAGAATGAAAATGTGTAAGATGCAAAGAGATGGGGAAAGTTGTATGGCAGCTGTTTTACAGCTCATATGTTATCATCAGCCCACTTATTAACATGATTTCTTCTCAATTACCAACATTTTAAACTTTTCTCTTCCCATCTTCGGCCAGTGTCAATTTGTTGGATTATTCTTTGGTACTTATATCTGTATCAAAATGGCTGCTTTTGAGGCAACAAGATCGGATGGATGGGCGTACATAACATAGTTTTTGAAATTGGCCTTTTCATTTCTGGATATCTATATCATGTCATAAATAATTTCTTTCTTAATAAATGCCTTTTCCCAATTCAGTTATATTCAGCACTTTCTGAGGTAAATTCTATATTAGTTTGAAAAAGTAGAAAATTGGTTTGTTGATTGATAATGATTTGCTGACTGGGAAAATTTACATGTTATTTCTTTAGTATAGGTGCTTATTGTAAAGAATGAGCTTGTTTCCACAGTAAAATATCAGGATTATCAATATAATTTTTTGAATCCTATAATCGATTTTTTTTCTGAACATGTGAAAATACTTCATGGCAGCATTATTAATTTCAGCAAGTACATATTTAAAATATCCTTGGTGGGTTTGTGGGAGTGAATCATAGAATAATGTTTCTAATAACACACCTTTATTGTTCAGATCGTAGTACCAGACTAGAGTCCACAGCACCAAAATTTTTGATTTGATCATATATATTAAAGCAGTCAAAGGATGGAATAATTTTAATGACATGGCATTTTAAACTATTGCCTTCTAGTCATACATCTGTTAATTTGGCATTGTAGAAAACATTTGTTACCTAATGTCATATAACTCATGAAATGCTCTACTACTAAAAACAAAATATATAAAAAGCTGCAACCTGAATTGTTTCGAAAACTATTGGATGCTCTCATGATTTGTGTGGTTAATATGTTAGTAACTAAAAATAGCACTTAAACTATTCATATAACTAACAAAGAATTAAGGTTTGGGGCATATTGGTGCCAGTCATTCGCATGACCGCCATATCGCCATGGATGCCATCTCAACTTCTTAGTGCTCTGGAGACTAGTAAGGTGACAATTATTATTATTTTCACTTATTCTATTCAAACAATATATAAAAAAGATTTGTATCTTGAAGTGTCATATTGTTAGAGCATGTCTGCTCCTATTGTTCTCTTGTTCAATGCCTGCCTACATTTATATGTGCACCAGAATCTAATAATAGGGCACTTTGACCTAGGTTAGATCCCGTCAGACTCTGCTCTGCTTGGGACATTCTGCCCCCACGATTATACATAAAAAGTGGAGGACAAAAGGACGGTCAGCTCATCCGAGTTCAGTCAGCACTGAATTCAGATCCTCCTGAAGAGACAAGGACATCTCCTTCTGCTTGAAGAGATCGTCCTTGAGGCGGTCGATGTTAGCCTTGAGGAGGTAATTGCCCTTCTTGAGGGCTCCCAGTGCAGACTCATGCTTGCGCGCCCTTTCCTGCAGGTTGACCTTGCGGCGCTCTGGAGGAGCGTCTGGAGGAAGATCACCTTCGCTCTTCTCGTCCTCTGACTGTTCGCTTTCTGACTCACTTTCGGATTCACTTTCCTCCTCCTCTTCCTCATCTTCTTCTTCTTCGTCATCATCATCGTCCTCCTGTAACAATACAAAAAGTCAACATCCAAGAAATATAATCCTTAGGACCCTCTACCCCAATAAAATTTAATTCTTCACAGAAAGGAAAATTTAAAGTGCTGATTAATTATCAGATCTGAGAGCTGGTTATTAACAATAAATTATTGTTAGCTACTATTAGATGAAAGACTGTTTCCGGCAACAGCTTCATTTAGAATGATTCAACGTGTCACAGCCCCTAAAGTGTCAAAGCAGGAGACAGTTAGGTAATTTGAACTCCCATATAGAAGGCTCTTAGAAGCTTGCAATAACTTGAAGCACCCAGGGATTAACCATGTGTTTATTTTCAATATTGGAACTGTCAATTATTTTTTGATGTTTGAAAGGCAGTTTGTGTGTTAGTAACAGAGTGTTAAATGTAAGACTGCGTTAGCGTATCCTCCAATGACTTGAGAAGGAAAAGTCTCTTTGGACCAGTCCCTTTAGAAGAGACAGTAAGAACATTGCAAACAGGCCGTTGTGTCATTTGAAATGGTAATGGTGTAACACTAGTTATTTAGTTCATTCCTACCTTCATTAACTTGGCCATCTTGTCGACTTCCTTTTGCAACAGTCGGTACTTCTGCTTTTCCTGTCTCAGCAGCTTCTGATCCCTCTTCAACTGGTCGCGCAGTGCTTTGCGCTCATTCCTAGCGGCTGTCTCCTTGTCCTTGTAGCTCTTCAGTTTCGTCGCAAGCAGCTTCAACTCTCGAGCCAGACGTTTCTCTCGAAGCACTGCGGCGTTTTCTTCGTTCTCCTCCTGCACATCAGAACACACAATAATTCTAAACATGTAGTAAGGATCTGTGTGCATATATATGATTTTATTTTTATGTTTGAAATCAGTTTGATATTGAACAATAAAGTGCGACACTAAAAATCCAAATTATGGGAAAAATTTACCAAATAAAAATGTTCGTAACATATAAAGCCGGCAATCCCTTACAATAATAATTGATCTGGATTGGCTTGTGATGGGCGTGGTGCGAATGAATAATGTAAGTGGTTGATTAATGGGGTTTGGATGGGTAATGTCTGTAGGTGCCAGAATCGTTGAGGTTAATATCCTTAAAACTTGCTTTCGAACAAAAACAGTTCTCGATTGCGTAGCAAATTGGAAGATCAGCATCAGCTTCCAGCATCAGCTTCCAGATTTGCTCGATGGTAAAGAGCAAGTGAATGAGAGTGACAAGGGTTATTAAGGAATGAGCGCGGATACAAGCGTACAACTGACTGCTCATTTTAATGCTGGCACCACAAATATCCCATCACAAATAGAATTTGGCAAAATATTTTACGATGAGAATGATTTCGGGAAACAATGGAATACTGCAATTTGGATGGCAGGAACTGAAGGCCAGAGCGTTACTGCTAACCAACCACGCTCGGAAGGAAGGTTTGAGGATGATCTGGGAAGCTAACATAAGGTTTAAAAAATTATGGGACGGAATGAGGAAGCAAAGGGCAAGGAACGTTGTCAAACTTAGAGTTTTGCTTGAGGGAAAAACGATATAATCTGTAGATGGAATAGAGGGAAAGAAACCAAAACCCTGCCTTATAGGCTATATTGTCAACGAATCTATTGCTCTGAAACCTGGGCCTGAACAAAGAGAGATCTAAGTAGATTATAAGCTGCAGAAAGGTTGTTTCTGAGAGGGTCGAGAACGTTGCAAGAAACTCCAGGATGAGATTAAAGTTTGAAACATTAGAACAGATTTTAACGAAGAAAATATTGCAATGGCTGGGGCATACAAATGGACTGAAGGAAGTTTGCGTTCCTGAACAATAATAAGGGAAGGAGACCTGTTGGAAAACCATGGATAAGATGGGTGGACCAGGTGAAGAATGACATGGAGGAGAAAGGAATTGATTGAAAACAAACAGTATAGGAAGAATCTTGGAATAACTACCAATAATGGAAGAGGCTTCACCGGCGACCCGGAAAATCAAACGTCAAAAGATGACGATGATGTGGAACAACGTACTGTGCAAGGGTACCTTCAAAAATTTACGAAGTGCTGCTGAACGACTATAGTCCCGCAGGATGTCCACGGATGGTTTGAATATACATGAGTAGGGAAGAAAAAACCTAGTTCAGAATTTAAGAGTGCTTCATTCACCAATCTGTCGTGTAAATGGACAATATGGATTGTAGGTAGATTGTTTTTAATGCCAATACTAGTTTTGTAACCAGTAATCTTGTAGTGAAGGTGCAGGTTTCCCTCCCTGAAACCCCCCACCGCAGCTGCGCCTCTCACCTCAGATGATTCCTCTTCTGACTCCGTCTCTGTGACCGTCTCCTCTGTGTATTCGGAGTCCTCGTCCTCTTCCTTCTGGTTGTTCGCCACAGGCGCCGACACTCGCTTCGCAGACGGCTGCTTCGTTAAGGCAGATCCTGGGTTATCCTGCACATCACACAGTATCGTCATTCTCCCGGCTCCCATAACATTCATAGAACATAAAGCAGTGGTTCATATTAGAAACGGTGTAACAGCCCTCAAACCTAAAATTAAATGGAATTGTATTTTGTGAATCATTTGTAGTAAGCTAGAGTTTGGTTGAATATGATCTGGTAGGTTTGTTTTGCAATTTCCTGTAAATCAATGTACATATATAAACTTTGTTTTATGAAAATAAATTATTTAAAGGCTATTTAATATGTTTATGAACAGAATTGTGCAAGAGAATTGCTTAAATGTTCGTATTTCCAAGTGTTAATGCAAGTTACGATGTCTAAAGGACAATTTACTACAGTTTAAAATAATTTCTGTTAATAATTTTGTTTTTAAGTATCTTTAATTTCATTTTTGACCATTTTTTATTGATTGTAAATGATTTGGTATTAACTCTGATTGTTTTTAATATGTTTCAATTGTTTAAGTATTGTTAATGTTCAAGAAATCTCTGTCGGAATCTTTTGAAGTATTGTAGAAATTTCGGTTGAGTTTATATAAAGCGATCATCAAAGACAGAGAAACAGTTAGTTAGTTTTTTCCCACAAGCAAAACAGACCCAGTTTGCCACGGCTGGGAACTGTATTGTCTGTGGAAGAAGTGTTGTATGCAATTTCTGGATGCATGTAATCAGTATCTTTGACAACGTGTTTAAGAAAATAAACAAGTTAATTTTAAATGTATCATGGACTACTTAATTATAGTATTAATTAAACCACGAATAATCTTATAATGGGATACATATTTTTTTATTCAAGTCCAATTTGATTAGTACTAACATTGTTTTTATTCTTTTCTTTTACACATCTGACATATGAAAGGTGAAAAAAGTCGTTCTGAGCTTCTCATTTTTCAGTTTGAAGGTGTATTTCTCTTACTTGTATACATTCTTGAAGGCTGGAAAATTTAATAATCTATATACTTGCAAGAAACTTCACCTAAACTGGCTGTTAAGTCCAGAAATTATAAAATGTCAATGACTTGAACTTAATTACCAAACCAACGTGATGGTTTAAATATTAAATGGAGTTTCATGAGGTGCCATTTTACTTGGGGGATTGCGCCGTGTTCTGGACAGGCAGACGTTACCTCTCCTCATCTAGCAAAAAGTTGTTACTAGCTATTAGCACCAATTATAGTTAATGGCAACTGAGTGCACATTGTTCTGTTCACTCATGGAAAATAGGAACAGAGTAACATTCAAGTAAAGGTATTTAACTATCAAGAAGGACCAAAGAAGTGTAGTTCCCCGCGAATTGATGTGGTTGTGCCCTCTAATTCCAGTTTGACTCGAATACTCTGGTATTAAAAGGTTTCAAAGATCTGCACTTGTTGGAGAGAGTTATGAGGGGATGTACGAGAGAAGTCAAGGAATTGGGTTACAAAACTTTGGTCAGACCATTGCTCGAATATGGTAGTTTAGTATGGGACCCTCATTTTACGTATCAAATACAGGAGTTGGAGAGGGTGCAAAGAAGGGCTGCTAGATTTGTTTCTGGAAATTATCGCAGAATGCAATCAGTGACAGATATGATAAAGGAACTGGAATGGGATTCATTGCAAGACAGGAGGAGGATGAGGAGGGTCATGGGAATGTACAGGGCAAATACTGATGATGAGGCATGGAAAGATATTGCAATAGGTATGAAAAGTAGTGCATGGAAGGGAAAAGATGACCATGACCACAAGCTGGCACTCGATTTCAGGCACAAGGGTGTGGGAAGATTCTCTTTTTTAGGTAAGGGTGTCAGGGATTGGAATGAGTTACCAAGAGAAATGATGAATAATTTACCGAAAACTTTGAAGGAATTTAAAGATAAAATTTGTAGAGGGCAAATGTAGATGGGTGCAGGATAGGGGGAAGATGGGTGTGTAGGGAAATTGCCACCGGAGCCTGTGCTCCATTGCAATTAAATTAAATTAAATTTAAAAAAAATTAAATTACTGGCAGAAATTTTGGAATTTTGGTGTCTAATGAGAACGATGTGAATCTTCGAAATGTTAACCTACTTTATATCTCACTTGAAGTATTTTCTCACGTAGTCAATACTGGAGTCTACAATGTGAAGGAAGTGTCGTAATAATCACCATGACTATTGTGAAAAATCATCTGATGGTTATGTTTTGTCCGACTGTATGAAGCTTTCAAAGCCAGACTTTTCCGAGCGTCTGGTAATGACCCATACGTGGATTGTCCACTACATATTGAGTGACACCTTGACAATTCACCTGGAGACTACAAGATGCTTAAACTTGGCGCTATTGAGACTACAATCTAGTGTTTGGTGTCTAATCAATAGATAATAAAAATAATAATTGATAAAATTGCGATGGAGCGCCCGCTCCGGTGGTAATCTCCTTACACACCCGTCTTTCTCCTTTCCTCTTCCAACATACTTTTGCCTCAACTAATATTTGCTTTGAATTCCTTCATGTTTCCAGTAAATTATTCGTCACTTGGCAATTTATTCCAGTCCCTCTCACCCTTTCCTACGAAAGAAAATTTTCCTACATCCTTATGCCTGAAATCAAGTGCCAGCTTGTGGTCATGGTTGACTTTACCCTTCCAAGCATCTCTCTTAATTTTCCCACCAGTATATTTCCATGGTTCATCACTAGTATAGGCCTTGTACACTCCCATGAGTCTCTTCGCCCTCCTATCCTCCAGTAAATCCCACTCCAGCTCCTTTATAATATTAGTTACCGATTGTGTTCTGCGGTAATTTACAAAGACAATTCTGGCAGCCCTCCTCTGCACCTCCTCCAACTCCTGTATTTGATACCCAAAATATGGGTCCCTAACTACACCACCATATTCCAGCAGTGGTCTGACAAAAGTATTGCACCGCAATTCCTTTACTTCTCTAGTACATCCCCTCATCACTCTTTTCAAAAGCTGAATAATTTTGAACCATTTCCCTATTACCTGTCCAATGTGTCCTGCCCAGTTAAGTCACCTATCAAATGTTATGCCAAGGTATTTACATTTCGAGTCTTCAATAAGTAGCTCCTTCCCCACTTTATAATTATAATCAACCTCTAGCTTTTTATCTGTGTACCTAATAAGCTGGCTCCTCTTTGCATTTATCTTCATCCCATGTTGACTCACCCAGCTAGTTATCCCATCTAGATCACCCTGCAGCTGTTTATAGTCTTCTATTGTTTTGATCCTTTTATATAACATTATGTCATCTGCAAATAATGTTCCCAATACCCTACCCTGTGGAACTCGCATGTTCACTCCTACTTCTTTTGATACTGCATTTCCTACCCTAACTTTTTGCTTTCTACCTTTTAGGAATTCTTCTACCCAGCAAATCACCTTTTTATCAACTCCAATATTTTTTACCTTATTTAGTACCATTGTATGGCTCAATCTGCCAAAGGTTTTGACAGATCTGGTGCTGCACTATCAACATGACTTCCCAGCCACCATCTGTTGGTAATCATAACTGAAACCATGGAAGTATATGCTTACCTTGAGCTTCTTCTCGAGGACCTGGTTCTTGCGCTGCAGCTCTTCCAGCTCTGCTCTCGCCATGTCTAGCTGGCCCGCTGTGTCGTGGTACTTGTTCTCCAACTCCTCCGTTGCCTTCTGCGCTGACCGGAGATCGTCGCGCAGTTTCTTGATTTCCTACCCAACCAAACCAAACAAGTCTTACAGGTCAAATTCCGCTTCTCTAATTCAGACCCGCCGTAAGCGGGCGTGCAAGGCGTGCACCGCACGTGGGCGGCACGTCGAGGGGGGCGGCAAATCTAGTGATCGATAGTCACTGCCCCGCAATAGTTGCCAGTTCATTGTCGACGAAATTTGTAGCGTATTATATAGCGGGCGAGCTTTTTTAATGTTGGAAGGGGCGGCAATCTCTTAATTTTTTGACCAGGTTCGGAAAATTCCTAGCTCCACCACTGGCTGTAGTTAGACAGGAGGCGGCATAATCGGTATTGCACAAGGGCGCTCAAACAGCTAGCGGCGTGCCTGCTCTAATTACCTCAACGGTAGACTAACGGCAATCATCTAATTACTAGCTTATCCTCGGGAAGACCAGAATAGTTTACCGTTGACAGTGAATAATTACGAGTTGACATCTGTCGAAATAATGAATAGAATAAATGTTTCAATTCTCCTATATTTGCAGAGAGTAATGATGGTTTTTAATAGAATACAAAACTGATATTCTCTGCATTTTACATTAGTTTTGTCAACAGTGAAACTGATACGAATGAGTTTTTTGATGGTTGACTTGCACAGAAATAAAATATTTTCGTCTTGCACGATAGGTTTTCTTTCCCCAGTTTTCGAAAAATTTTATATGTTTTTTAGGCATCCAATTTTGGTCGGATGCCCCGAATTTGGCCGCACTCCAAGGAAATATTTTTGTTGAATATTAATTAGCAAACGAATTACCACTTCATAATGCTTGATTACTGAAACAAAAATAAAATGGTGTTAACAATAGCGAATTTAGCTAATAATCGCATTGAGTATTTCAATTAAATTTTTTAAATAACAAATTATAACTCAGAAAAGAGTTTAGACTTCGAATATCCTAGATATCAAGAGTTCTGATAGGTTATAGGTGTATAATTTCTCAGACACTAAAAAAGGTAATTTGTTTTGGTTGTTTTTACGTTTGTCTTTTTTAGCCTAACTACCTTTAAAAAATCGCAGTTAAACAAGAGGAATATTGAAGTAAAAAGATTACTACACGGAATATAGTGCTCGAGGGGAGAATAACGTGTGACAAGACGACAGGTAGTTGCACCCACCTGTTGCTCTTCCGTCCTCTTGGCTGCCGGCGACTGGCCCTCAGCCTTCTGTTTGGCCCGTTCCTTCTCCAGCTCTACCTCGAGGTTCAGGATGCGCGCCTGCAACAGCAGTCGCCAAGGAATCATTGTTAATTTTGCTGCTCATATTAATTTCATATTACAACAGATTTTCCGAATTCGCTAAAACGCAGTTCTAGATGCACACATTTTTTCACTCCTAGCCTCAAACCTCGTCAAAAATGACTGGTTTAACGGAGTGTTCTAAATATATATATATATATTTTTTTTACTTATGGCTTTACGCCTCGTCGACGTCGAGATCATTAGAGGCGGGATGGGACTGGGGACGAGGAACGGAAAGGAATTCGGCTATGATCTTTTGAAGGAAGCATCCCGGCATTTGCCTGGAGTGATTTGGGGAAACCATGGAAAACCCAAATCTAGATGTGCGGATGGGGATTCGAACCGCCGTCCTCCCGAATGCGAGGCCAGAGCTTTAACCACTCACCCACCACGCTCGGTTAATTATTGTTATGTAATGTTCATAACCTTATTTTGTAATTTGTACATATTACAGTTGTAGTTTACACAGCGATATAGATGGAACTTCTGCTGAATAAATGATGTCAGAAATAGCGAACCAATTAAATTAAAAATAAATTAGGAATCTCAAGACCTTATGCTAAAGCTCGTGATATTTGTTTTATTCACGGTCCAGGTCTCATTCAGCCCGATAAATACGGAACTACTTCGATCTGTACAGAAATACCGTATCTTCTCGGAACTCGGAACTTAAACTCGGAGCTTAAATTATAAAATTAAATTCATTGTGAATTATTCTGTAAAAAATGTGTGTCAGTTTTCATTCTGGTCCTGTCTGTATTTCGACATAACCACAACTTCCACGATGTTCAAAATTCATAGATTCTATTACCCGCGTACGAATACATTCATTGTATTGCGATCTAGATTTGACCTGCTGGAAATATTTATGTGTGTACGGGGACCATTCTGCTGAATGGTGTAGATCTTCCACGAGCAACTGAGTACAACCCATTGCACATACCTTGTACACCATGAAAATAGACACCTAACAGAATATAGCGTTAGGTTGGGGGGGGGGGGTAATAATTCTGATGTAGAAAGTTTTGAAAATATCGTGGTAAGAATTTATTGGACCTAAGATGTAACTTCGACTATAATTTTTATAATATGTCACGTCCTCACATTGCAGCTCTTTCACTAAACTTTGACGAATTTCTTTCATATCAAGTCTTGCAATCCACGATCCAACCCTAATACGTTTACTTCTCTTCTTTTTCTTCAATAAAACACATGCTGTGACAAGTGCACTTGCTGCGGCTGTACAAACATACAAGTTTACTTCATTCATTTCAGAGAACTATGATGAGAATTCCTATGAAAATACCTTTCATAAAATAAATATGATAAAATCTTTTATAAAAGATCTTTCAGATACAGCTCTTAACATGGAGATGTAGATAGGGAAGGAATGGTGAGGTGAGGAAAGGGACCTGGATAATGTAACCTTGAGCCGCCAGTCGGAATGAACAGGGTACAAGCGAATAACCAGGTCACTTTGAGAAAGATTTTTTACAAGGGAACGGATGGTGAGGTGAGGAAAGGGGACATCCATAAATTACGTGAGGTGAAATAGGGGCGAGAGGGGTCCGGCGAAATCTCACCAGATCTCACCAAGGGGGAGGGGGGGGGGGTATACGGAAATCTCACGTGAGATTTTGCAGAAAATTTTTTGGACAATAGAGCTAAAAAAAAGGTCTACAATTTGTGCCAAAGTCGATTTTAAGCGTCAAAAAGTGAGGCTGTGACCTAAAAAGAAAAAAAAAACTCTACAAAAGTTTCCAGGGCGATTTCTAGGGGGGGGGGGGGCTTCTCACGGACCAGATCTCACCACAGGGGGGGGGGGGTCCGGCCAGATCTCACGAAATCTCACCAGGGGGGAGGGGGGGGGGGTCCAGAAATCCGGAAAAACACCTCACGTAATTTGTGGATGCCCCCAAAGGGGCCGGGCGAACGTGACCTTGAACCGCTAGTTCAGAATGAACAGGATACAAGCGAATAACCTGGTCACCTTGAGAAAGAACTTTTGCAGTGTAATTCCGGCCAAAGAAAAAGTCTTCATGCCCAAAATGACCGTCTAGTGCTCACCTGCAGCCGCTTGTTCTCCCTCTCGACGGCCTCCTTGTTGCGCAGTTCCAGGGCCAGCATCTGCTTGGTGGACTGCAGGTCGTCGCGGACCTTGTCAATGTCGTCAAGCTCGTCTGGCTCCACAGCCACCGGCTCCACCTCCGCCTTCTGGATCTGCTCCTCTATCGTCAACTGGCGGCGGAATTTGCGCAGACCTGCTCAAACCAAACCCACAGAGACCATTAAGTTTCTTCCCGTTCTTTGGATCTTCAAAAAAGTTTGAGGTCAGCACGCTGTTGTTAACATAACAATGACTGGCAAGGAGTTATTAGAGAAATTGACCGTGCAGGGAATGTGGCGAGAAAGGTAAGCGAGCAGATGGCTGGATAAAATGAAAAATATTACCTGTTTGATTCTTCAACAGTCTCACAGAAAAGCTGAAAATTCGGAAGGGTGGCAGCACACAGTCATGAGTGTTGTGAGAAATTAAATGCCGTAACGACGCTCTGGAATAAGCTATAGCCCGTTCAGTTAACAGAGGCGCTCAAGGTCACTCTGCTCTATCCCCACTTCGCTGCCCTTACCCCTACGTGCGAAGGGGGAATCCACCACCCACCTTCTTGGATACAGCGCTCTGCACGGAGAGGTAGAAAGGGAAGGTGGGGCGTTGAAAGGAGCCAGGCGAGCGTGACCTTCAGCCGCCAGTTCGGAATGAACAGGGTACAAGATCACATCGCTTCCGCTTATCCCTTCATATCCCATGCTCCACCAGTGTTGTCACAAATGTTTCCGGTTGATCTGTTTGTGTTGAACGTCAAAAATGTAGCCTTTTTGTATCATTTTATAGAGGTCGCAAGCGTGAGATTTACTGAAAAATTAAAATGACCAATCATATTTTCTATAATGCTAAAGCAAATTCTTAAAGTTTCCCCTTTCTGTCATCGTACACGTTTTTTATCCTAAGGTGGAATCAGGAACACTATAATTCGAGATTATCAACGCTATAGGAAATGTTTTATATGAGCGTTTGTCTCATTATTTCTTGCTTATGTTTAAAGGCTTTTTATTTTAAAATATTTTATTTGAGTAGTTCTTAGCAAATTTGCTAACGTGATATGTATGTATTAAATTTATCAATAAAAAACGGATTGCGGGCCAATAGTATAGCTGTGGTGTTTATCACCCCACAATTACATTAGTAATCATTTCCCTTAATTACATTTTGTCAGTGGTCTAGCTGCTTATTGATTTATATATTTGATTTACGTCGAGAGGGATTTGGCTTGAATATTTCTCAATACAGGAATTTTCGAGCCCTCAAAGTGAACATCACCACTCCCAAACATCGTCTCATTCACGGATGTCTTTCACAATAATTTATTTAATTCAATTTTTAACCCAAGATACTCCAGCATGGTATAAAATAATCTCCAGTGTCATTATACGGAGAAATTATACGAAGGTTATATTCTTAAAATAACTTCTCCATTTGTTGGTAAGTAAACCATTTCAAATTCTTCCTCAATACGACTGTCTTATGTTACAAGTACTGTACTATAATTTCATCTGTAAATATAATTAGACTATAATCCAAAGGAAGTTTGTACTTTTAAAACATTTTTGGCAAAAAAAAAAAAAAAAAGAAAAAAGAAAAAAGAAAACGAGTTTAGGTCATTGTTTATAATCATAAACATTCACACCTGCAATCACACTAGAAGTAAAAATAGTAGTGTGATTTTATACTTTTTGTTCATGTGACATGTATTTTAATGCTCTCGTTCATAGTTCTTTAAAGCTACAGATCTTTTTGTTGTTCTAAATATTGCTTCATAATCAAAGATTATTTTTGTTGATCTACTTTTCAATCGCTACGTATTTGTGCACAGGAAGGCTGAATCTGGGTCACAAGTGCAATCTTTGAAGTCCAGCCATAACTGAGTTCCAGGAACAACATTAGGGTTAGTCACGCAGTTATTCTCAGAAGGTCGCGGAAGGTGATTAAAGAAATCGGGCGGCATCTTTCGGTGGCAAAACAAAGCCTCCTTAAAAATAGAGCAGGTAAAGAAGGTCAGTGTCGCTTGGAATGATTCCCAGGTGAGTATACAGCGGTCACTGTGCGTGTTATGGCACGCGGATAGAGCAATTAGAAAGGTGGACAAAGTTTTAGTCGCAACAATTAGCACTCTGGTTGTAGGATTAATTTCCCTGTTATATCTTACTTCTCTTGATAGTTCGTTTGTACTATGACAACACTGAAAAGATGCGGACAATATAATTTTTTTTTTTTTTTTTTTTTTTTTTTTTTTTTTTTTTTTTTTTTTTGTAAATTACCCGAAAAATGTAGATGGGAATATTATGGTGTAAGCTCCTGCGAACATTAGATGTTGCTTAATGAAATGGGACCTAGGTCTTACTGTGTTGTATTCTGTTGGTCTTCCTATACAAATTTTAACTAATTCAGCGCTCTCTCTAATACTAAACAGAGCGTGGTGGGCATCCAGATTTGAGTTTTCCATGGTGTTTCCAAATCACTCCAGGCGAATACTGGGACGCTTCCTTCAGAAGGCCATGGCCCAATTCTTTCCGATTCCTTGTCCCTAATCCCATCCCACCTCTAATGATCTCGACGTCGACGAGGCGTAAAGCCATAAAAAAGTCTAATACTAAAGTTTGTTTTTATCGTCTTTGCAACTAAACAACTGACGATGTCATATTCTGCTTCGTAACATTTTTTAATTTCGCCAAACAATGTTTAAATTTTCGAATTTGTTTAATCTAAATATTGGAAATTATTGATATCGCTCCTAAGAACATTCATATTTAGATTTCTGTAATGTTTCAAAATTGGCTGTTATAGTATACAATATCTGTTGTATTAGTCTAGTATACATAAGCCTGTTTTCAGAAATTTTAGATTTTTTTTGGTATGATATTTAACAAGTCTCAATAATTTTACAACTGACATTGGTAATGCGACTGTTATGTAATATTGCGATTTTATTTATTTATTTGAGCTAAACGGACATGATTGCCCAATAGCAACTGTACTAATGTTTGGATGTGAATAACTTATTCAGATATGATCTGAATTTGTTGAAATTTAATTATAGTCATAATCACCGTCATCTGAAGTTCAATGAAGGCCAGCATGCCGCTTGTTGGAGAGAGTGATGAGGGGATGCACGAGAGAAGTAAAGGAATTGGGTTACAAAACTATGGCAAGACCATTGCTCGAATATGGTAGTGTAGTATGGGACCCACATTTTGAGTATCAAATACAGGAGTTGGAGAAGGTGCAAAGAAGGGCTGCTAGATTTGTTTCTGGAAATTATCGCAGAATGCTATCAGTGACAGATATGATAAAGGAGCTGGAATGGGATTCATTGCAAGACAGGAGGAGGATGAGGAGGGTAATGGGAGTGTACAGGGCGTATACTGGCGATGAGGCATGGAAAGATATTGCAGTAGGTATGAAAAGTAGTTCATGGAAGGGAAAAGATGACCATGACCAAAAGCTGGCATTCGATTTCAGCCACAAGGGTGTGGGAAGATTTTCTTTTTTAGGTAAGGGTATCAGGCATTGGAATGAGTTACCAAGGGGAATGATGAATAACCTACCGAAAACGTTAAAAGAATTTAAAGTTAAAATTTTTAGAGGGCAAATGTAGGTGAGTGTAGGATAGGGGGACGTTGGGTGTGTAGGGAAATTGCCACCGGAGCGTGTGCTCCATTGCAATTAAATTAAATTAAAAATGATATCTGTATTTACGTATGGCAGCCAATCTCTTTGATGTCTGGAATCTACACACAGAGCTTCATGTCACATTGTCCTGTGTTTGAATAAGTGACGCAGAGTTCCGCAGAGCTGTCGTTCAAACTCCGAAAGATGTTTAGGAGCCACTGCCAAGAACGTAGCACAGTCTACAACTCAATATGTTGGCTGTTGTTAGCCAAAAAGATATGGTATCCAGTTTTAGCTTGTAACTGTTTCCTCAAGAATTAGACAGAGATTTCACCTGTATGAAGGCGAAAGCAGCACAAATCTTTTGTGAAGCTTTTCAACAAGATACCAAACGGCTATTGCTATATACTATGCTCTATAAATATACCAGACATTGTTTGAGGTCAATCCTTTCTAAGATCAAATCATAGATAGGAAGTAGGAATCACTGAACGCGACATCTGCCATAAAAAGGGAACAATGATGCAACCGTCCGGAGCAAGGCCATATAAAGGGCCAATAATTTCAACAGCAATCATCGAAAGTCGCACATCGAGAAGGAATCAACCTACTCTCTTCCTCTCTCCCCTTCCGCTCAAAGAAAAGGACACATGCTGTTACACAGAAAAAAAAAATATTGTACAGAAAGACGGAAAAATAAGCGTCAACTGGACAATACTGAGCATACACCACAGAGTAACTCATGATACCATCAAACTAATAGCGTGTCAGGATGACATCATTATAGAGAAAATCAAACATTTCAGAACAGAGGAGCTGTATAAACAACATCGTCAACATCCAGGGGATTTGGAGGAAAGCTCGAGTTGTTATCCTTTAATGACGTACAAGGAATGACGTAACTAAAAAATCCGTTCTGTTTCATTGGTGTGACATCTTAACAAATTACTGGAACTTTTCTCTCCTAACAGAGCTTGCGATAATTCAAGGACAAGTCGGTTTAAAATCTGCAATACTTTGCTGTGGATAGATCCTCAACCTCAAAACGGCATATCCGAGATGGCTATTAGAAGAGATAACTGGAGTAACATTCATTTTTACTAGCGACCTGTTGCAAAAGTGCAAGAGGATTACCACCTGACTCAGTTCACGTAGTGCATTCTCTATAGCTTCGTTTCTACGTCACACTTCATAACAAAAAAATCCGCTGGAGGATTTAGAAAAGTGGCCTCCGTCAAGGAAGTGTATTAACCTTGCCACCATATAAAATATAAACGAATTAGTAAACAATCCGCTGAGATCTGAAGGAGCCCATTTACGAAAATGACGATGGAGAATCAAATACAGACAGAGAAGTGACGTTTGAGAAGCTGAGGATAATCTGACGGAGGACCATCCAGATTTCGCCTTTCCATGGTTTTCCGAAATCACTCGAGGCCATTGACGGAATCCCTCGGGTCCATTTTCTCAGTACTTTCCCGTCTCTAATGACCTCGACGTCGATGAGGCCTAAAGACCCATCCAAAAAAGGAAATCTGACGGCATCTTTCAGCTGTAGCTGGAAGGCAGTAAAACTGAAGTCTGCTCCTTTGATCTGATCAAGCAGAGAGGGGGTTCACATGTCACGGTAACAGTATTTCAACACAACGAAGAACTTCATAGTTCAAGCAACGCTGTCACGACATCAACCAAAAAGTATGTCTGAAAACTGCTCAATCCACAAACTAGTAGCACAGCCGACACTTCAATTTTGGCTTTTTCAGATTCAGCCGGGGAGTATTGAGTTTATGTTCGAAGGAACTCTGTCCACAGGAAGTAGTTGGATGCAGATGTCAATGGAGCGTATAAATAGAGGCTTATCTCTGAGAAGGTCTACGCTTTCAGTGGCACTGTCCCTCCATGAGTTCGATGATTTAGATGAGACAACAGATCGTCCTCTGTGGCATCAACTGAAACCATCCAAAACAAAGAGTTTCCTGAAATCAGCCATATCTACGTCTGCCAGTACAAAGGTACAGAAACATCAACGTTGGTTGCCGCAAGTACCGCAGCCACTGTTGGAGCCCAGAGAAGAACTGGTACCTTTGTCACACCTGGAAGTCACTCATCGTCTCGAGATATACGAGTAGATATAACCTGTTTAATGGTGCTACATCGAGGCAAAAACAGCTAGCGAGTGTGAGATGATTTTGAAACGATTAGCATCTCGTCGTCTGCAGCAGTATCAAGAAGGCATCTACTCTCAATGAGCTACCAACGTAATGGTGTCAGGAAAACAGACTACTTCTTGATTATTTGGAACCTGAAGGGTATGCAGTTAATTTGGATATGGTATTAATAAGAATCAAGGTGGTTTCGTAAAATAACTTCAGTGCTGATATGGTTCCATAATACAGACGCTAAAGTATTTCCTTCTAGTTCCTGTCTCAATCTACTCGCTACTCCATCCCCCTCCTTCTCGAATATGTCAATGCCGTTCTCAGAGTGTATTGAACAATGCCCAGTACAGTATATAAGGGCTTGTATTCTCCGAAAATTGAATTTGAATGACATGTTGGTCATCCATATTTCCGTGCTTTCCACAAATCACTCTAGGAGAATTCTTTGACAGGTCATCAATATAGAGTATAGCTCAGCTCTAAAGACCACGACGTTAACGAACCGTAAAAATGTCTAAATTACAATCAACGGTATATGGGCTTGCATCAACAGAACTGCGTCGAACGTTTGAGGTAAACGAACAGCAAAGCAACAAGTGGACGATGTGTGCAGTGCGAGCCTCTTACCTTCTTCTGTGAAGAGCTCCATTCTGCTACAGGAGACCCTCTGTGGTCTCTACCAGGGACAGGAATAGCGACCACTTAATACTGTTTCGCTAATTTACAATGGGACAAGCTCCAGTCGTTAATTACCCTTGAAGGTGGTGCGTGGGAGCTTAGGGATAGGTCAACATCAACACAGGTATCGCCACCTCACGAACCTGTCACAGGGCCGGATTAAGACAGCGCGGGGCCCGTAGCAAATGTGAAGAAGAAGCCCTTGATTTTTGCCGTCCGAGGGAAAATTGTAGAACTTAAAAAAAAAAAGGTCGTCCATCTAGTCTAGGTGCGGGGCCCCCTAGGAGGCGCGAGGCCCGTAGCATTTGCTACCTCCTGCTACGTTGTTAATCCAGTACTGACCTGTCAGGTAGTACCAACATTGTCTCAGAAACACAAACAAAATTCCATGGTAGATGAAGATCCCATACGTTCTTGTTTTACTTAATTATCAGATTTTAAAAATATTTTCGCAACAAAATAATTACTGGCTAAATTTTTAAGTGAGATATAGTTTCCAACAGGGAACAAGGTTTCTTGCTTATCAGTGAGTTAAAGAAAACCCGTTTCCGACAAAATCGTGATAGTTAAACAGTACTGAAACACACAATCTGGGAATTGTATTATATCATAGCTGATGAAATAAGTGGTCGGAGAGTAAAATAGTGAATGATGTTTTAAGAGATTTTCTATGTAGTGACCTACCGTCAAGCAGAGGTTTGCTCCGGTCGTTGCACTCAACCCTTTTCAGTCTGACTCCAGACTGAATCTCCTTCAACAGCAGGTTGTGCACGTTAGGTTTCTCAGACTCGTACATGAACTGAAAAATAAGAAAAAAACGCTCCATAGTAACATTTTAAAATATTACCTGACCAACGCAATAACATGAATTATAGGTATAATAATTTTTAGAAATATATTGAATCCGTTCTACAAAGGAAGTAACATGAATAAAAAACAGAGTTCAAACATCAGTACAATAAGGAAAAAAGTTCTGTTCTAAGTTTATTAATATATGTATATATTTATATAGAATCTCTTAATATGAGAATCTATATGAGAAATAAATAATCGTTTACTATATACGAATAAGTCATAGTGGTGGACACAGAAACACTGGAACATTAGATATAGTCGGGTAAACAGACTCGGAATAAAATACTAATTCTTTTATTAGGTTGACAAATAAGTTCTACTAAATGAAGAAAAATTATTTTTGAGAAAAGTGAATTAGTGATTATAAGACAATTTTTCTGTTAGCTAAGCTCCCTTCAATTTATTTTCTAGACATAAATTTATAATTTTTCAAAATAATTTCCACATATGGCGTTAACAATAGTCCTAATTTTAAGTTCAATAATAGTGTAAGCAGCGGCGGATCTAGTGGGGGAGGGGGGAGCCTGGGTGCTCAAGCACCCCCCCCCCAAAGTGTACTTGGAATATTGTTGCTCTGTATGGGGTCCCCATCAAAAGGTGTTAATGGAGGCATTAGAAGAGGTCCAAAGAAGAGCCGCCCGATTCGTGACAGGTTGATAATTGGAGGGAAAGCGTAGGTGCCATGTTGAAGGAGTTAGGTTGGGAAGACCTGGAACACCGAAGGCGTTGCTCTCGACAGAAGCTAATTGAAAAATTCACGACTGACGTATTTCGGAATGACAGCAAACAAATATTGCAAACAGCAACATTCATATCTCGAAATGACCGCGAAAATAAGATAACAGAAATCAGAGCCAGAACCGATTCATTTCTATACTCATTTTTTTTCACGAGTGATTAGGAATGGAATAAAATGGATTTACCGGGCGAGTAAACTTAAAATCCGACAGGAATAGCTTTCGATAAATCACTCCGGCCAACCTGATCTGGGTTTTCCATGGTTTTCCGGGATCACTCCAGGCGAATGCTGGGATGGTTCCTCACAATAGCCCATGGACGCCTCCTGCCATATCCCGTATATCCCTTCCAAACTATTAACCTTTCGGATAAGTGCAATGCACCCTCCGCCACACACTTTTAGTGAATCGCGGAGTAATAATAATAATAATAATAAGTATCTAGGTCCACCCCTGATATCGTAATTTTGGAGGTTTAGAGACTTCTTTTTTTAGCGCTATTAATTTTTTAAAGGCGGCATTACTATACAGCCTAACCCTGCCCGATTCAACCCCCCCAAACGAAATACTCTCAAGCTCCCCCCCCCCCCCCCGCTCCCAAACTGAGTTCGAAACTTATTCCAGTCTTCTAGCTAACTTTGTTCTTGGCAGTTGGAATAGTATCTTATACTCTGATTATTCTAACAAAACGACAAGACAAAATTGGGAAGTGGTGCACTGGTTTTAACGATGTTGAACCGTACTTGATGCTTAAAGCCTAGCCTAGTCTGATATACATTTTAGTGACAACTATTTGGAGGATCCGGTTCGATTCCCGATTTTAGCTAGAATTTTTACAGACCTTAAAACTGACGTTTACCTCTGGCAAAACTATGCTTTGTTCAAGTGATTCGAATTCCACGTCAGTGTGTAGGTACTTTTTACACACTAGGATTACCAGTTTAGAGCAGCCTCCAGAGAGCGCATCGAAACACTGTCACTCGGTGGCCGAACAATCCTTCTGTATCTCCCGGCCAACAATGCCATACAAATTCGAATTTTTACTAGTTCTGCTGGTGGCGTATTGAAGACTCGCTCTTTCCTCCATCTTGATATCCGATTTACATGTCATGCTTCTATTGCTTCGCTGCTAGTCTTTCAGTATTGAGAGCTTCCAGATTTTCAACATAGTGGACTTAATAACTCTGATGGCGGCCGGCTGGTTGTTCAAATTCCCCAAGAACTGTCAAGTAGTGAGCGGATCCTATTGTTTCATAAGCTTAGATCTGTGCACTTGTCTAATGTCTTCCAAACTAAAGACCTTTTTGAGGTACATCTGATTTGCCATGCAGTGTAATAGATGTGTATCTGGTAACCTCCATTAATAGCACTTGGTGCACAAAGATTTGTTTCCCTGTTTGATCTAATTCTTTCAGTTAATCCATTAGACTTTTAATGCTATCGCTGGTTCACAGTATACTGTTGCTGACCTAGATACTTTGTTTATGTAAGCTTGTCTTGTCGATTTACTTGTCAAGTGTGATTTCCTTGTCCTGTTAGACCACTATCTCTCTGTTGGCTCATTAGAGTGTTATTCAAGGCACTGATTTTTTTTGTCCTACTCTACCTCCACCTTAGACCATTAGACAATTAGCTATGATACTGCTAGTTCATTGAGGACTTGTTGCTGATGTTGAACCTTTGTCTGAACACTTTGCTGTTGTGATTATAATTGCCAAATCTCAGATTTTTTGAACTGCATGGTATTCATTTAGACTGTTACTAAAGCTATCTCTAGTTCGTTGGCGAATCGCCTTGTCTTTATTTCTTGGTATGAGAGCGTTGTCCACTACGCATGATGAGTTTGCTGAGAGATTTCAGCGTCTTCTTTCCGTTGACCTTTGAGCGCTGCGGCGGCCTTGGAACTATTGCAGCGTGATCGTACGCTACTATGGTGCTCTGTGAAGCTTTGACAAGTGTGCGGAAACTCGTATTCGGCAGTGACACTCTACGTGTAGGTAGGGCTCGGGGGAAACGTGCACCTGGAGCCTCGTCCGTATGGCATTCAGTTGCTACTGATACCGCAGCTTCTTCTTATGGTGGTGCGGGACTAGTAGAGAGGCTTCAGTTACACGGCCAGGTTTTGGAGGGTCGTCGGCCTGGTTCGTAGCGTGTGCCGCTTCCTAGTCGCTCCCTGTGGGCACCCTTAAAGGGGGATGAAAAGCGCCTTGCTTCACCATACTCACTGTAAATGACCTAATCTCGCAATGTGGGCTGTGTAATCTTGCGGTCTGGTAGTCTTTGATCAGCGAAATGTCCAATAAGACCAAGACAAAGGAACCAAATTTTTCCTAATGCAGTATTTTTGTGTTATTGCTGGTTGGTTGACGACTCACCTTGTCCTTGACCTTGATCCTCGGTATGAGTGGGCTGCTCCTGTCGTTGCACTCGACGTGCTTGAGCTTCCTGCCCTGCTCGACCTCCTTCATCATGGTGGCCCAGTCTGGCCGCCTCCTCGGCCGGCTGCGGAGCGCATCCAGCTTGGCGGCCTTCTCCGGCGGCAGCGGCTTCGAGGGCGGCTCTGCAACACACGCGGAGAGCACCAATTAGTAATCGACATTGAAAACTGTCAGAACAGTGGTCAAACCATGACCAACATGAGAATGAATTTTATCGCCAGAGCTGTGTTTGAAAGGCGGGAAGAAGCGCTAGCAGAAAGGCGGTGAGAACCTTGAGCAAATGAGTATAACTGTGGAAGCATGCAAGAATGTATGAGAGATTAGGCGAGTTTTATCTGGTAATAAGGCCAATCTGACCTCGTGGAAGAGACCTAGTAGGCTCTCGGCAGCGACTGGGCACAATTCGCTGTTTGGTACTCTGGTACAGCAATAGATCCTGCATTGGGAATCAACTTTTTGTAGCGTTATCAAACAACGCGTACCAAGACGGACAGCTGTGCAGCCTTGGTCTTCGACTAGTTGTGTTGCGATGTCACTTCCGCGTGGTTCCCCGCGGGCAACATCTCTCTTATGAGAGTCCGCCTCCCCAAATTGGCGGATAATTCATCCAACCCCAGTACCGCGGCGTGGTTGGCTGCTGGCTTGATGGGTATTGATGTGGTATGGTTGAGTGTCAACTCGGTTACGCATATAAGTCTTGTCAGGTAGATGGATCACACGCTGTACCCTCCGTGTCACAGCAGTCATACAAACAACAGCGTACCATTCACACAACTCCAAGAATGCTGGAGAGCTGTGGTGTGCGCACATGCTTCTAATAATACCTCCCACCTTCTTGTTACGGTGCTTTACAGTGTTTTAATCTAAATCTTTGATCCTCAGTATCTCCAAAAACACAGTTAAGAAATTTAGTAATTACCAGAAGAAGGTAAATCTGTTACCATCGCGTTCAGTTCTGATTTTCTCTTAGGCGTTATGGATGTTCTGGGAGTCATTTCTGAAAACGTTTACGCCTAAATAAAACATAGAGTACGCCTACGGTATTAACGGGCGGTGTCATCTAAGTCCTCTCATACACTTTAATGTTCTTACCTAGCCGTCAAGTAACGTCATTTTTTAGACGAATTTTAACTTGAAATAGCTATCGAATTCAAATTTTCAAGTCGTTTATGTCGTGACTTAACATCATAATAACGAATTCGGCAACCTACAGCTACTAGCAAAGTACGAGCCACATCATGCTTCTGATGTAGTACGCATGCCATTATTCTGTAAAACGTTCTTGACTATGACCATAGATGGTGACACTACAGCTGCTAGGCAGAGCTGCCACCTGAAGTGAACGTTATTTCAGATGGGTCTTCAGTCATCACTATTTATCCAACCGTCAGCATTATTTATAAACATAGAAGCGGTTCTGAAGCGCTAGGTAATAGTTGGTGTCGAAGTGACCAGACATGAACAAGCAGGATTATCAGCTATAAATTACAAGAGTGTGGCTATGCCGCAAACGATAAGGCATATCTTTGGTCAACAAAATATTTTACCCTTCTGAGAACTTTTGAAAATAAACAAAATTGGAATGAATGGGTATCATTGAATTCTGTTGACCGCGAACAATCTGTAGGGTTGAGACGAAGAAACTTTTGACTCTAGCAACAGATTAAATTTTTTTAATCTTCAGGTGAGGCTAATCTCTTTGCCTAGATGGCGTGGGGACGCTTTGTGGAAGCATACACGATTCTCAGGCAAGAAGGTGCGAAAGTCACTCGCGCGAACACAGATAGCCAGTAAGAAATGGTTACACTTTGGAAATTTGGTTCGGTTCGTGAAAAATAGTTCCAAAGTGAGAAGCTGAAAGGCCAGGATTTTCATTCAATCTACAGCCGGCGAAGGGGTGATTTGAGAAGTCTGCATTGTAAATCAGCATTGAACGCAGAATAGAATACCCTCTGTGGCAGTTTAGAAGGATGCTCTTGGCGATACGACGGGAAAGGCGAATGGTTCCATGTGTGACCATTCTTGGGATTAGGGTGGTACAAACATTTCTCGTGCTCAATGAACGAGGTACCGCTTGGTACCTGGAGTGGAATCATATCGACACGCAGGAGTGTGAACTACAAATAACTCTCTTGCAAACTGTCCATTCTGATAATTTTAAAACATCAATGCCCGCAAGATATAACTGACTCACTGCTCTTGTACAGTTAAGGCATAACGCGTACTTAACTTCATTTATTATGGTAGCCGATATTTCAATAAACGGAACTTTGTGTGTGTATTTACATTCTGAATTTGGTGTGGTAAGATGTTTAATTGCTAATCATGTATTATTTTAAAGAGGTGAAGTTATATACATTCTATATATAGGATGCATTATATGACTTATATTTACATACCACTTATGAATTATCATATAGAACGTTTGTTTACATAGTAGTAATAGGATAGGATTCATATTGTAACTTACATTTACATTTTGAGGTGTGGTAGTTGGTCTTCTGTGACCTCAACCAGCATGCTGTTTCCACTATTGTATTTAGTTATACAGTTTGATATAGTGTGGTTCTTATGCATCCACTGGTAGTCAACTTTGAAGCACAGTTTTATGCACGTCATTATCAACCTTGTTTTCGCGTGCGCGCTTCTGCTGTTTTTCCGGCGGTGCTCTGTCGGAAGTGTCGTGAGCGGAGATTTTGAATTGTTTAATTGCATTCGTGTGTGTGTGTGTTTTGCTTTGTTTTAGCCAAAATGTGCATGTGTGGTGGATGGGGAATACGCAAAGTGGTGTTAAATTAGTGTTGCGGTGATGTTTGTGAATTTAATGCTGTTTTGTGTCAGTTTCGATGTTTATTAACTTGAATAAGGTTTGGTTTGTTAAGTTTACATGGTTATTAAGTACGTGAATTTGATAGTTCTCTTAAAGAGTTAGAATGTTGTGTTTTGTGTTGTTAGGATTTTCAAGTCTGTGTTTATGTTTGTGGGAAAATGGTTATTGTCAGCGCTAATGACCCCGCTGTCGACGTGCCCTAAAGCAACAACAACAAGGTTATTGTCTAAGAGATGTTCAGCAAAAGTTGAATGATCACTGTATTTTAATGCATTAAGAGATATAAAGGGGAAAGTAATTTGGTTTTTGTAAAACTAATATGGGCAATATTTTTTTCTTTGTTTTGAAGTATATGTGTGCAAAGTTCCTTTGAAATCGGATAAAAACTGTAGCTTTGTATGAAGAAAATTTTCAAAAATTAAATGGGGAAAGGGGTTAGGTTTTGTAAACAGAATGTAGACAATATGCTTCTCTGTGTTGTAAAGTGTACATGTGGAGTCTTCCATCGAACTCTGATAAAAACTGTTTCTTCCTGTAAAGAATATTGAAAATTATAAGGGTTGGGGGTAAAGGGGGAGAAGGGTTGGGCTTTTGGAAGCTAAATGTTGACAGAATTTTTCTGTTTGTTTTAAAGTATATTGGATAGAAACTGTAGCTTTGTATAAAGAACATGACAATAATTAAGGGTGTAGAAAGAGGGAGAGAGGTTGGGTTTCTGTAAACCAAATGTAGACAAAAAAAATCTGTTTGTTTTAAGGTACACGTATGCCAACTTCCTGCAAACTCGGATAGAAACGGTGGAATTGTACAAAGAACATTGAGAATAATTAAGGTGGATTTTTGTAAAACTAATAAGGACAGTATTTTTCTCTTTGTTTTAAAGTAAATGTGTCTAAAGTTCTATTGAAATCGGATAAAAACTGTGGGTTTGTATAAAAATTAAGGGGTGTAAAGGTGGCGACGGGGTGGTTTATGGAATTTTTTTTTGATCAGAAACCTTCTCTATGAAACAATACATACATGTGTCACCTTTCATGGTGATCGGTCAAACGGTGTCAACTGTAGCTTTGTATAAAGAACATTGACAAAAATTAAGCGTGTGGAAAGGGGGAGAGGGGTTGACAGTATTTTTCTCTTTATTTTAAGGTATACGTGTACAAGTTTTATCGAAATCTGATAAAAATGTGGGTTTTTACAAAAAATTAATGGTTGTAAAGAGGTTATGTTTTTGGTCAGAAATCTCCAATAAAAATCCATACATATGCCAACTTTAATAGTGATCGGTCAAACGGTGACGACGTCTACTAATCTCGGATATACTGACATCCACTTTTATGTAGAAGATTTGGGGCACACATAAATATTATATGTCGGAATTTAAGAATACTGCTGGCTAATTTTATTTAATTATAGAATTTCAGCAGTATACTGTTTTTATAAATGTTACACATTTCTTTTCGGTGCCGTGAGGTAAATAAATGGAATGTACGTGAGTAAAGTATTTTATTAAACCATTTCGCATTAATACGGAGTTTATATACTTTAAAGAAATTAATTAATAATTAATTTTCACTTAATTCAAAAGATAATTACCGCTTATTTCACCATCGTATCACATACTACGTGGGACTTATGATATTGCTACATTTGCCCAGGAGTTAATGTTGTCAAATACATGCTTATTCATTTAGACCAATGAAATGATGTTATCACAAATAACACGTTTTTTATTGTACAATTGCGAGTGGTATGTCATGCTTATTATTGGAGGTCATTCAACTCTGCAATGGAGATAAAAGGTGACAAAATTCCTCACTGACTTAAACCTGCTCCAAAGGTTTTTATCACTCTAGTTTGTATTTTAGCAAAGACTTCTAATGCCATGTTAGATGTTCCTATGTCCGTTCTTTAGGTCATAGTTTATTTTAATGTTCATCAGCTCAAATTTTGATTTTTTGATGCTTGGGAAAGTCATCTCTACACCTTTGTCACATTAGTAGTTATTCTCCCTCCGTAAAGACCGTCTACAATGGAAGTGAGTTGCCATCTGTTTGCGTTTTGTGTTTCTTACGCTGAAAATGAGAACCGCCAGAAAATTTATTTCAAAGCCTGTCGAAAGCGGTACAAAACCACTAGATGGCAGAATTTAAAATATTCTCCGGCTAGTTTTATGACTTTTTCACCCTCGCGATTTGGCTTAAACCATGTTTTTAACAGTCAAAAAACTTCATCTGCAAATGAGCAATTTCCTTAACCTGAAAGGGGGTCTATGGAAGAATTTTATTAGAAAACAAGAACCAGAGACGTACAAGGTAACATTTGCAACGATAGATTTCTGTAGGAAGGTAAGTGCACTGTAAATTATTAAAGCAGACCCACGGAATGTCACATAAAACACGTGGATCCAGCGGCAACTGCTTTGGTTTAGTGGGAAAGAAAAAATCAAGAGGTTCTTTACCGGTACTAAGGAATCGATCCTGCTAATGGAATCAGCGTTTCCGCTTACAGAGGGTGTTGCGTCGGTCGATTCATTCACTAGTGTATGTGCGGGTGGCGTGGGTTCAGGCCCGCGTCCAAAATAAACTCTGGCGCCACCTGGTACTGTGGCTGGCGATAGGCCCGCGACTTCAAGCCTGTCAGCGGAAACACTGCTCTGCTCGGGTCTCAACAACAGACACCGAGACAAAGTACTGTGTTACCGAAAAAGAATTACTTTCCGTCGTTTCTACTACCAGGAACGTAACGTTTGCATATATATGATGAGATTCATAAAGAAATGACACAATACTTCTCTCCATCTGATGCCATTGCTGCAGACTCAGTACAAGTCAGAAGTTGCTAGTTATCTATACTATTATTGACACCGCCTGAAGTTGTGTTTGATAGCTGTGACCTTTCAAAAATTTTAGCAAGGTTGTATTTTTAATTTTGTGTAAGGCTTGACCAATCCGCTCTGTAATTTATGAAAAGCTGCGAAGAACTTAATGAGAAAATTCAGTAACTATGGAACAAGTGTTTAGAGGACACAAGACGTTTTTCACATGGAGAAGAGGAAGATGATTCTCTTGTGGGAATACCGTTATCCTAAAAGCAGATGCCTATATGGAAAAAAAATGATAACTTTGCTGCTGTCAGATGGTCGGTTGTCTTGGAGAATGTTCAGTAGCGTGGTGTGTGACGTCCCACTCACAAATCATTGCCGAAATTGTAAATAAATTAGCAAATAATAGACTTTCACAGCATAAGTAGTATGTATAGATATTTGGGTAATTTTAAGTCTTTTGTAGTAATGTAATTTTTTGTAGTTGGTACTACTGAACAGTCGGTCGAGAAAGAAGGTGTGTGTTAAGATGGCGCAGAGAGACCACGAGGGAATTGGATAGTGACGACTATGTATTGTGTTGCATGAGTATTTAGAGTGTTCAATAAATTGTGCAGATAAATGAAAATATTGATGGATTTGATTTAACATTAACATCCGTTATGCAGAAGAGTGCAATTTGAGAACAGTTTATTAAACAATAATAATATGCTAGGTGATAGCACTACCGCGAAAGCTTGGGCCATGTGTTGAAGTTGGCGTGCTATCTTCCTTCGACTAATTAATAGTAAGGAAGACTTAGCAGGTGTTACCATATCCCCACAAGTAATTTAATGAAGACTGGTACTGGCATAATTAAAATAAGTGCATGAACCAATGAGGGATGTAATATGTTTACGCAATGCGAGGGTAAACACGAATGGGGTCAACGATCGCTTTGAAAGTGAAGGCCAACATGGCCGACATTCCTATCTGAGGTGGGACGACACTGAAGTGAAGGGAAAGGGGAAAAGGAAAAAAAGGTGAATACAGACGTTGTTTCCAAACTATCAAATGCACGTATTTGCAAAAACCCAGGCGAGATAGTGTAGTTTCTGTGACCAATCGAGAAAACGTGAATTAACCAAGGTGTGCAAGAATAAGGTATCGGCACGCACACGATGTAAGAGAGACAATTAATCAGAACGAGAGAGAGAAGTCGGAAGTCGACACACTGACCGAATTTTTCAAAATACCTGAGCAATCACGGATACACAGAATGTAATGATTTTTTGAATAAGTGAAAGGGGATAATGGAATTAGCCACTAGCAGAATTGTTTAGTTTCATTTCTTATTTTTCTTTAAATATTTTCAAGATGTGCTGCATATCTGGACGCCAATAAACTGTATAGGGGTCCAACTGGTTGCTGGGCAACCTGGGAAGGAGAAGGGTGGATGAATCGCGGCTACGAACCATGGAGGAACACATCGGAGGGGAGCTTGGTGTTCAGGGCCGTACCGAGACGGTTCTGACGCAAGCTGCCAGCTTTGCGTAACGACCAGAAGTTTTACAGTCACTTGTGGACTTAGCGGACTGGAAGGTGCCTGAATGTAGATTATAATGGTTAGTGGTGGTGTCCATTTTGAAACCTGATAACACGGTAAATCACATGACTTCGAACAAAACTCCACAATTACCTCCATTCTCGATAGCCGAATGACGCCCTGGTAAAGAGATTCGCTTGCTAAAAGTTTCTGCTTACCGAACTTTAACTGACAATGGGAGGCCACCAATTGTAAAATTCAGATTGGCTTCATTCTGTGTGTAAAAAAAGCTCATGGCCAGAGCTGGAATGTGGCAAAGTAGTAAAATGCGTTTCTTTGCCATTGTCGAGAAAATCAGCATTGAAATATTCCGTTGGGTTCAAATACTTCCTACAATAAAGAAATTTTAAGGGGCGTGTGGCGCAGCGAACAAGCTTTCTGTCTCCGAAGTCCGTCGTTGCCGGATAGAGACTCGCTGCTAGAAACTTTTATTTATTTATTTCAATGTATACAGATAATTCCCGGCAATCAGTTTAAACAATTATGCATATAATACGATTTTTAAATGCCATTTGTTGAGAAAAAAACCGACGCTTTCGAACCTATCTTGTTAGCAAACAAAGTTTTATTTAAAAAATTTAAATATTTGTTGCCACAGGCAGGGCCGCCGTAAGCGGGCGTGCAAAGCGTGCACATCGAGGGCGGCGGCAAAACGTGCGATCGACAGTCGCCGCCCCGCGATAGTTGCCACTCCATTGTCGCCGCGACGAAATCTGCGGCGTATTGTGTACCGGGCGACCTTTTTTTTTTTAGCTCAACAGCTGCTTCGGACGGCCGGCGACACTAGGGATGGCAACAATGGGGGCGGCAATCTCACAGTTTTTTGACCCGGTTCGGAAATTTCCTAAATCCACCTCTGGCTGTAGTTAGACAGGGGGCGGCATAATCGGTATTGCACGCGGGCGCTGAAACAGCTAGCGGCGGGCCTGGCCACAGGTATGAATACAAATATCGCTACTCGTCAGTTACAGTTGAAGGACGTTCATTCCCACACAATGCGATTGGAAGGTCGAAACGAGACGCCGTCGGTTTATCTATAACAAAAGGCATTTAAAAAACTTATTATATGCGTAATTGTTGAAACTGATTTCCTGGAATTATCTGTATAGATATTTGAATAAATTAAAGAATATAAGAAAGCTGCCAGCAGCGAGATTCGATCCGGTGATGACTGGCTTATGAGGCATTGAGCTTACTCTCAGCTCCACTCGCCCCTTTATATCTACTAACGTAGAAAGTCCTTGAACGCAAAGGAATATTTCAATGCCGATTTTTTCGACTATATCGAAGGAGCGCATGTTACTGCTATGCAACATTACACCTCTGGACATGAGCTTTTATTTCACACAGTATGAAACGAATCTGAATTTTACAACTGGCGACCTCACCTTGTGACCTATAGTCGTGATCTATGTAAAAATATGTATCGCATATCGTAAAATTCGATTACGTTCTTTTGTTTATTTGTTTTCTGAATTCTATAATTTTAAAAATGCTTGATAATATTAGTCCAAGTGATTATGTATGATTTCTTTGACAATAGTTAATTTCGTTTTTTTTCCCATACTTGTAGGACAAAGGTGTTGTTTTATTATTTTGATTGTTTAAAGCTTATGAGTAAATCGGTTTATGTCTCTTGGTCCTGTCTGAATAACTAATCAGGTTATGGCTTTTTTTTAGCATTATTTAAAGAACCTTTTTATTTGAGAATTTTATTAATCCATTATTAACCATCAACATCAATTAAAAACGTAAAATAAAAGGATCCTAAGTACAACCCAACACAGAAACGAATCAGATGTGAATCTGTTTCGGTCTGTCAAGCTTTAGCACAGAATTTAAGCACAAGTAAAGTAGACGCAAAGATTGTTCTAAATAACCTCAAAGTTTTGCTGTTTTGAAATAGAACATACAGAGAGAAGTTTTTCTTGATTTTCTATTCATGTTGATAATGAAATCATCAGTTTCATGACAATAGATGGTGAATTATGAGTCGCCGAGTACATCCGCAAGATAAAACACCAAATTAATGCATAGCACCTAGCAAACGCTCCACTCCCAAGAAAGCAAAAATAAGCAGATCTAAAATCAAATTAACACTTAATAATTTTTCCAAAAAAAGAAGAAAATGACGAAGACTTGATCTGAAGGAACTTTTACCTCAAGAGAAAACTATCAAGCTTTATGTGGAAGCAATTGAAAGAATGTGTAGCATGTATGACTATTGATACCACGCTATTGGATACTGCATAACAGAAATGCCCACGTCACACTGAACTCTCCGCTGCCGAATGTTTAGCAGAAAAACTCATCCCTGTTTTTCCCCTCCCTTTCTTAAGGCTCTAAAATCACTCAAAAGAGCGCAATTGATACAATGAATAATATTGAGAAGAATATAACCATGAAAGGCATTACAGCTAAAGCCTTGTACAAACACTTTCCAATAATATTTATTCAGGGTTAAAATAAAATCTGTGTCGTTGATTCTCTGTCATCTCAGAATTTAAAGAGCTCAGACACAGTGCCAAAATGTCATTTCCTTGAGGGCAGGTTTTATATATTTTGCACAAGTCGGTTGAAGTGCTCTCTAGACCAGTCAAATTATATAATACAACTCGGGCCTGACTTACAGATAGTACTGACAGTACTGACTATGGCTTTAGATAGTTTCGGTTATCACATAAACGATCTCTTAGGGGGTGTACAACATTGAGCCGTGCTCGGCTCGCATTTATTTATTTTTCCCGCCGGTGATCGTCTTCTGATGCTGAGCCCGCGTGCTAGTTTCGCCCGTGAGAGAGCGCTGGGGCCCGGTGGTGCCCTCTTCCGGCTGAATGAGCTGATATAATCGGGGGACACGAGACCGGGAGGAAAGTCGGTCGGCAGCAGCGGCTTGGTTCGTTGGGCCTAATACTTCCTCAAAGGAGTGCGACCTTAGAGACCCGCTGGTATAGCGAGCTCTTGTAATTTGCCCAGGCAGCCCGGAAGTACTACTTGGGGTGGATGTGTGATTCCACCGAGACTGTTCCTCGCTCGCTTTAATCGAAGGAATTCCTCTGCTGCGCCCCATCTTCGTGAGCGGTTTTCCGCCGATGCGGGAGTACGCTGGTGGTCGGGGTTGGTGGTGGCTTCGAGGCGATAAGTTGCCATTTTCTAAGCCTGTTGGGTATTTGAGATAGAATACCTGACGACTCCAACTACAAAGTGCGTCGCTTACTACATTCTTGTTAAATGTGCTTAGTATTGTGTTACGGGAATGGACAAAATTCCC
Organism: Vandiemenella viatica; assembly: GCA_031002005.1. NCBI lineage: Eukaryota > Metazoa > Arthropoda > Insecta > Orthoptera > Morabidae > Vandiemenella > Vandiemenella viatica. Next base: position 57,703,661 of record CM061914.1, on the reverse strand, counting down.
CGATATGTGGTGCTAATCGTTCCCGCCATCTTATCAGTGGGTGTGAGTGGTAACGACTTATGCGCCGGTGTGCACACACTATAGTGTATCAGAACCCTTTGGTAAGAACTTGATTCTTAGGTTAAATTGAAGGACGCTGAGGTAAACTGATTCCTCTTCGTTTGAAATAACTGGTGTATTTTGCCTCCTCTGTACAAGTTGTGTTTGATACTAGTTGTAGATTGTTACATGATGGTAAATTGGTGAGAGCCTGCCCTGTTATATCACGTTTCCAAGCGTGTAAGAATTTCTGTTTGGATGTTTAATACAAATGAGGGATATTCTCATGGATTAACCTGGTTGTTATTGCACTGACTTATGTATTGTATTGTATTATATTATTTGTGATTACAGGATTTATTAAGATCATAATCTGCAAGATCGAAGTCTTCTTATGTATTATATTGTATAATATTATTTGTGATTATAGGATTCATTAAGATCATAATCTGCAAGATTGAAGTTTCTTATGTATTATATTATTTGTGATATTCTCTATAAATTCAATCGTTGACAATGATTCTTGCAATAAAATGTTTGAACAAGGCTTGCTCTTTATAACCATGCTCCCACATGCTTGCCACTGAGTCCTTAGTGGCTACCACCACATAACAAACATGGACGCAAAATAATAATAATAATGATAAAATAAAAATAATAAAATGAAAAAATGAAAATTAACATAGATTATTCAATTCACGGACGAATATCGACTGCTAAGGATCTCTATTAGTTAACAAACAAACTGTGAAGGAGAAGAGGAAACCACCCATGATACCACATTGGAAAGAGATTTAAAAGTGGTTGTCAATGTCTGAATCTGATACAGCATAAAAATAATTGATGTAATTCTGTCTTGATTCTGCGTTATTTTATACTGTTGATATCTACTATTGTGACACTTTGAACAAAGACCCAGTGTGGAACCAACAAACAACTCAAATCGATGTCCCGTGGCACTAATGGATCTGCGTCCCGAGTAAACTGTTATTGGTCCGTCACTCCCGTTCCCTACACATGGCCTACTGGCCGAGGATATTTCTGAACCTTCCAACCACGCCAGCAGCCGTATCTTCTAAAGCAAGACTTCTAACGTTTTCAAGCACGTAGGTCTGGCTCTAGGAATTGGCTAAAAATCACCCTCACTTATACTGTGGAATAAAGATGTAGGAAAGTTGTGTCTGTTCATAAAATTAATTTAAAAAAAGAGTAATTGCAATGTACACCGTAAAATTGATTTTTTTGGGGGGTATCCATATCTCAGCTCATCACACAAAAACTAATGATAGATTTTAACGAACCTGCACATAGTGATAGCATAGGTAATTGGTTTGGATGTGGACACTTTTTTATAACGATCAGTACTTTCCTATGACATACTGGACAAAGACGCAAATTTTGAAATTTTTATTTGTCTTTCGGTGCATGAGGTAATAATTTTTACGTTATGCGCCAAAACACAGATATTGTAACTGCTCTTAGTCACAGAATATTGAATCGGTAAATAAGTGGGATATTTTTTACCCCGATAAGTTACAAAGTTCCTGATGTTACACCGACTAAAAAAATATGACGGTCTATAAAAACATAACCACAAAAGCCAATGTTATGGTACGTTTAGATACCGTCTACAGTGTGTGAAAAGTACTGATTTTTTTTACTGCGTTACCAAAAAGTTTGGTAACAATAAATTTCAAAGATAAGGGTACCGCTTATTTTATTTGCTGTCGTAACCTTCTCACTTATTCGAGTCATCATCTGTACTGTAAATATGCATATTCAGAAATCTTTGATGCTAACACGTATAATGTCACGACTTCGTATGCGTGGAATTAATATTTTATTGCCAGAATAGGATATGTAAAGCTGAAAGTAACGTAAGATTTGTCCCAAACAACACAGAGTCGGCATAATCTGACGGCAAAGCCAATACTATAACAAATATATAATAACACTAGACGACCCGTGCGAAAATTTCGCGAATAAAATGCGATGAATAGTGAGGTTGAATATAATGTCACCAAGTTCAGTCATTACTCTTCATACTCCTACTTCATTTATCGATTTTTGTTAGAAATCCAGGGAGATAAATGGCTCGAAACACAAAAAAACGTATTTTAGAAATATTGACATTTTTGCGCTTTATGGGTCGAATTACGAAAAATTCCTTTCTTAGAATATAATGTTACCACGGCGGAAACCTTAGTCTTTAATGCGATATGTCATTTATCTATATCGATTAGATATCAAGGGACATATAAGGTTCGTGACACAAAAATACGTTGTAGAACAATTTATACTTTTTCCCTGTAATAGTTGAATTCCAAACAGTTCTTTCTTAAGTATGATGTCAGCAAAGCTGAGACATTATTCCTCACAATCGTACTCGATTTATCGATTTTGGATAGACACAAAATTTTTTTTTTTTAGAAAAATTGACTTTTTTGCCTTTTATGGGTCGAATTACGAAAAATTCCTTTCTTAAAATATGTTATCACGGCGGAGACCTTATTCTTTAATATGATACCTCATTTATTTATATCGGTTAGATTTCAAGGGAGATAAATCGCTCGTGACACAAAAATCGGTTATAGAAAAATTTATACTTTTTTCCTTTAAGGGTTGAATTCCAAAAACATTCTTTCTTAAAATATGATTTCACAAAGCTGATACATTACTCCTTATATTCCTACTTCATTTATTGATTTTGGATAGATATCCAGGGAGATAAATGGCTCGAGATACAAAAAACGCATTTTAGAAAAATTGAAATTTTTGCCTTTTAAGGGTCGAATTACGAAAAATTACTTTGTTAAAATATAATGTTACCACGGCGGAGACCTTATTCTTTAATATGATACCTCATTTATCTGTATCGGTTAGATATCAAGGGAGATAAATAGCCTGTGACACAAAAATCGTTAATAGAAAAATTTATACTTTCTTCCTTTAAGGGTTGAATTCTTTTTTAAAATATGATTTCACAAAGCTGATAGATTACTCCTGATAATTCCACTTCATTTATCGATTTTGGTTAGATATCCTGGGAGATAAATGGCTCGAGATACAAAAAATGCGTTTTAGAAAAATTGATATTTTTGCCTTTTAAGGGTCGAATTACGAAAAATTCCTTTCGTAAAATATAATGTTACCACGGCGCAGACCTTATTCTTTAATATGATACCTCATTTATCTGTATCGGTTAGATATTAAGGGAGATATATCGCTCGTGACACAAAAATGCGTTATAGAAAAATTTATACTTTTTCCCATTAAGGGTAGAATTCCAAAAACATTCTTTCTTAAAATATGATGTCACAGAGCTGAGACAATACTCCTCATAATCCTACCTCATTTATTCTTTTTGGTTAGATATCCTGGGAGATAAATGGCTAAAGATAAAAAAAACATTTTGGAAAAATTGACATTTTTGCCCTTTAAGGGTCGAATTACGAAAAATTCCTTTCTTAAAATATAATGTTACCACGGCGGAGACCTTAATATTTAATATGATACCTCATTTATCTATATCAGTTAGATATTAAGGGAGACAAATGGCTCGTGACACAAAAATGAATTGCAAAAATATTGATACTTTTGCCCTTTAAGGGTTGAATTCCGAAAAATTTCTTTCTTAATATATGACGTCACTAAAGCGGATATCTTAATCTTTAAAATGATACTTCATTAAACGATCTCAGATAGGTATCCAGGGAGATATTTGACTCATAACACAGAAAACAGCATTTTAGAAATACTGACATTTTCGCCCTTTAAAGTCCGAATTCCGAATACTTCATTTCTTAAAATATGATGTGACCAAAGGGAAGACCATAATCTTTAAAATGACAGACACCTCATTCATTGATTTCGGATAAGTATGAAGGAAGATACAGGCTTGTGACAAAAAAATACCTTATAGAAATAATATATATGATGATTATTAATTATATAGTAATATTAACATTACTAATAAGTGTATGTACTGTTCCACATCCCCGAGATTATTCTCACATGGGATCAAAGTGAACATGTCTATCTATCTATCTATCTATCTATCTATCTATCTATCTATCTATCTATCTATCTATCTATCTATTCTACCTTCGAACCTGTCTCATGAAGAGAATCAATTTCCAACATATTTAAAAGTAGAAAAACAAACGAAGGTGCAAGGATGGCGGAGGGGGGTTAACTGAGAGCAGCTTTATTTCAGCTTGGTCTTTTCTTCTTTCTTCAGCATGAGCATCAGATTCTTGGATTTTAATAACTTTAGCTGCTCATGCTCTTCTAGAGCTACAGCTTAGGTCAGGTTTACGCCTGCAAGGTATGTCATAAAGAAGGCAAATTAAACTGATGCCAGAAACTTTTATGCAGACACAAACTAATACTACAGTGCAGAGCAAATCGACATCTATACAAAATAATAAGCTTTGTATCTAAACGAAATTTACAAACAAATCGTACACTAACAAACTGCGCGAGTAGCACAGCTTGAGCAACCGGTGTAATATTACAGATTAACACACGCATCCATCTGTCTGTCACCATTCGATAAGGTCACAAAATTTCGTGACAAAAATGGTTATTCATACCGAAAAAAATATCCTGTGTCCTTCCTATAGATACAAAGTATTTCCTTGCCAGATTCCATCATTATCGGTATGGCAATTTAGTAGTCAAAAAGTAAAATATTACAGAGACTTACTTGCGCATTTATAATATTATTGGTGCAGATCACACACAGATCGACTAAGAGAGATACAAAGCCTGAGGGATCAATATAGCGAAAAAAGTGTACACCTCCTGCATTGTTAAACGGCCAACGATTTGCCACGCATTGCACCCCTAAATTTGTGGGATCTACAGTTTAACATGGAATCCGATCAACTGACCGTCGAGGCGTGGCTCATACCATCAAAAAAATTTTGCTTCCACCGGGATTTTTACTGGATACAACGCTCCAAACGTTAGTAAGCAAGCGCATTAACCACTGAGCTACCAGACCGCTATATGGGAAGCTAATACAGAGATTTACACATCCTATGCGTCTGTCTATCACCGTTCAGTAATTTTTGAAAATACATGACAATATGTATTATTTATACAGAAAAAAAGTACCCTATGTCCTTCCTAATAGCAAATAGCATCTCCTTGTCAAATTTCATCACGATCGGATTAGTCGTTTAGCCCAGGAAACGAAACAAACAGATAGACAAAGTTTCATTCGCATTTATAATATTAGTATAGATTATGCCTCGTCATCGCCGGCTAGCGTTCTCGCCTCACATTCGGGAGGACGGCGGTTCGAATCCCCGTCCGGGCATCCAGATTTGGGTTTTCCATGGTTTCCCAAATCACTCCAGGCAAATACCGGGATGCTTCCTTCAAAAGGCCATGGCCGAATTCCTTCCCATTCCTTGCCCCCCATCCTTTCCCGTCTCTAGAAGAGACGTTAAACAGCTAAAAGAAAGGGTCATCGCCGAGGTCATTAGAGAAGTGATAGGACTCGGGACAAGGAATGGGAAGCAATTCGGCCATCTCATGGAGCAATTTGGTAAAACCATTGCAAATCAAAATCTGTATGGCTGGATGGGATTCGAACCCGCGTCCTCCAGAATGCGAGGCCAGTGTTTTACAGCTCTCCAACCCCGCTTGGTACGACTTTATACAATGAATGATGTGGTATGTCAGAAAATTGTCAGAACATATGACGTTAAGTATTGTTTGATCTTTAATTCAATAGTTATTAAGGTAACTAAAAGTTAGTAAATTTATGATAAGTTTATTAATTTTAGAAGTGCATTAAAACCTATCAGATATGGTGCGTAGTTGAAAGGATCTGTAGACACGCAATTTTTAAAGCTAGCCATTATTGGACCAGGGAATACATGTCAGCCGGTCATTAACCTTCCAGGTTCCCGCCTTCCTTTCGCGCCAGCAGCCGATTTGATGCCCAACTTAACGAAGACAAATTTATTCAAACATGGGAAAAGAACTACCCCGCCAAAGACTGTAAGAAAGGGAAGGATGTTAAGGGACTACTACGAGGAGATCTTAAAGACTATGTTGGAAAGACCCGAACTCAGGATGACGTCTTCTGAATGCCAGCTGGCACCGACTACATAAAAATCAAGGCAACGTGGAAGCGTGGGTATGATCTATTTATACAAAACAGGAGTTCTTTTCATTCTTTGACTTTCAACGACAGTAGTATTGTAGAACAGTAGTATTTTTGGCAATTTGGAGAAGGAATTTCATTACTCTGTACCCAAACTTAAGTCCGTTGGTGTTTATTTTCTTTAAAAAAGACGTTTTTCTTTTAAGTGAACAATTTTGGAGTATTTTATTCTCACAGGAATTTAATCTTGTTGCTACCAATCCACTAAAGATATACACAAGTATTATACTTGACATATTTACACTGTGCGGTCTGGTCAGAGGCCAAGACGCTTTCCTGTAAATTCATGATGACGGATTCCTGATTCATGTCCAGCTACGACAGAGGCCAAATGCGCGGACAATTGAAACTCTCTCACCAAGTCGAAACACCATATTGATTAGCTATGTTTTACTTTATTATAGTTGAGAGAGAATCGTTAATTATTTGTTTAGAATTGTATCCAGAATATGTGTTCTTTCCCTACGATCAGGCTTCTTGCAATGTTGGGATTATAATAATATGCCCTTATTGCTCTGAATCATTTATCTCTTAAATTGCGAGTACTTTATTTGTATGAATTTAAAGATCACCCTCTTCTCTTAATATTCCTTGTAGATGTTATATTTATTACTATTGCTCTGACTGTGTACTGCTATTTCAATAGACAATCTGCTAGAAATATCAGTTTATCTAAATCAGGGGTGGCTAACCCGCGGCCCACCTTGAACATTTTTCAGGCTCGCGAGATTCATCCCACTTTTACAAAATATTTTTTATATTTCATTTTTAATGTCATATATTTCTTTACAATGTGCAGTAAACACAATAATAGCTAAAATTTCAATTTTGCACTCCAAAAAAATGTCTCTAGGGGGTTTATATAATTTTATATGCGGCCCGCGGAGTTATGATGCACTTCCATAGTGGCCCGCACGACCATTTGGGTTGGCCACCCCTGATCTAAATCTTTGAAGTGGTATCGAAACAATCTACACAAAATCCGCAAATTTGCTAATTTTGATGCTTTCTGCACTTCAGTAGAATTACAGCAGTAACAGAAAATGTAAAGAGTAAAGAAATAAAATACGCAGCATGTACCATTTTTTATGTTTATTTTTATTTAAAATTCAAAGCTCGTCGTCTAAATACTTTCACTGATGTTTTGCCAAAGAAATCTTTATGGAGTATATAAAATCCAAGGCGTGCATAAACCATGGAGGAAAGAATATATGGAGACGACGCAAGGGACCTTCACCACGCACTGGAGTGAAACCGGGTAGAGAGAAGTGAGGTGGGGAGGTCGCCATATTGGTCGGCCGTAGATACACGGGGAATAGGCACAAAAACCTTAAAGGAATCATAAGACAACCGTGGCACCGCAATTTGGTGATGGATTATTATATAACTCGACGAGACAGACCAAAAATGAAGAATATTTTTTTTTTATACAGAGTGTTACAAAAAGGTACGGCCAAACTTTCAGGAAACATTCCTCACACACAAACAAAGAAAATATGTTATGTGGACATGTGTCTGGAAACGCTTACTTTCCATGTTAGAGTTCATTTTATTACTTCTCTTCAAATCACATTAAACATGGAATGGAAACACACAGCAACAGAACGTACTAGCGTGACTTCAAACACTTTTTTACAGGAAATATTCAAAATGTCCTCCGTTAGCGAGGATACATGCATCCACCCTCCGTCGCATGGAATCCCTAATGCGCTGATGCAGCCCTGGAGAATGGCGTATTGTATCACAGCCATCCACAATACGAGCACGAAGTCTCTACATTTGGTACCGGGGTTGCGTAGACAAGGGCTTTCAAATGCCCCAATAAATGGCGGTGAATCGAGGAAGTACAGTACATACTAACGAAACTAAAATGAGCTCTAACATGGAAAGTAAGCGTTTCCGGACACATGTCCACATAACATATTTTCTTTGTTTGTGTGTGAGGAATGTTTCCTGAAAGTTTGGCCGTACCTTTTTGTAACACCCTGTATATCCTGCTTAGTTCTCGAGATATGCTGTCTCAAAAGTGAGGTGTTTTAGGTTGAAATTCGGACGAAACATTTCCCCAAGGTCAAATTTGGTGTTATATTCTTATGTAACGCGACGTCCAAAAATCGAAAATAAAGAATAAAAATGTTCGAAATCTTGCTTAGTTCTCGAGACAGACTGTCTCAAAAGTGAGGTGTTTTAAGTAAAACTTACTATCCCCCAAGTCAAATTTGATAATAGATTCTTATGTAACACGATGAGAGAAATTGAAAGTAAACAATAAAATTTTCGATATCTCGTTTAGTTCTCGAGATATGCTGTTTCCAAAAGTCAGAAGCTTAAACGGGAGTAGTATACATACATTGCGATACGCGATACACGTTGTGTCACCAACATGGTGCTTATGAAATTACTTACAACTGGTAATAAATTGTGATTTGTCTCGCAAAAGGAGACTGAGGGGCAATAAAATGACTGATTGATCTCCATAATTCGTTGCTTTTAATTCAATTTCCCCTATACTGCATAAAATATTAATATTTTTTATCAAAATGATGTTTAGATCTTTGACATTAATTGCATTTTAATGACTTGTCAAAGAGACCCCACATTCGAGGTAACTTTGAAACATAATATACATATATATATATATATATATATACAGTGGTGGAAATATTTATTGCATCACCATTTGTTACGTCTTAATTTTGTCTTTGACAGCTGTTTGCTTGACGTTATACTAGTCCATTGTTGTTGAAGTGTTGGTGACGTATTCTTGCCTCTATAGTTTGACTTCCTATTGCATATTTCCCAACAATACACACATATTTGTTGTCATTGTCTTCACTTTAGAAGTAAGCAGCGTTTATACAGTCATTCTTTGTTGAGACACTCCAGTGTAAAGAGGGGCAGATCAGTGGAATTAACACCAGAGCAGAAAGCTGCAACACTTGCTTATTCGTCAGTTGGTTTAAGCACAAGAAAGATAGCCTCTAAGACTGGTTTCAATCAGTCTACGATTTCGAGGTTTCTGAAAAACTACAGAGAGACAGGAAAAGTTGATCGTGAGAAAGAAAGAGGTAGAAAAAGGGCGTCTACTGCGAAACAGGATATGATATAAAAAGAATTTCTCTCGGTAATCGTCGCCTGTCATCAGCTGAACTAAAGCGAGAGTGGGAAGAAATGTGTGACGTTTCAGTAACCAGTAGAACTGTACGAAGCAGACTACAGGAAGCTGGACTCGCTGCCCGTCGTCCTAGAATGATGCCTTTATTGACCAAAAAATACGACAACAGCGGCTAAAGTGGGCAAAAGAATATGTAAACTGGACCACGGAGATGTGGAACAGAGTAAACTTTTCAGATGAGTCCAAATTTAATCTGCATGGTTCCGATGGAAAAGTGTTCGTGCGTCGAAGAAAAGGTGAAGAATTTTTACCTTCGTGTATAACACAAACCGTCAAACATCCACAAGGACAAATGGTCTTGGGATGCATTTCCGGCTATGGAGTAGGTCGTCTGGACTTCATGACCTACTCCACAGCTCCACCTCCATAACTCCTCAACGCCCAACGGACGGCAGCACTGGTACTGGCTTGTTCTGTAGACTCTCCTCTACAGCTCCAGGCGGCGGGAAGCTTTAGCATTGAACGGTTGTAGTGTTACAGTGTAAAGTATGGAACCCTGCGCAGACGGTCGGTCAATGCGATTTAAGAAACGTGCAGTCACTGAATTCTTGACAGCAGAAGGTGTCACCCCAAAGGAGATTCATCAAATAATGCAAGCTGTTTATGGTGATTGTGTCGTTGTTAGTACTGTGCGTCGCTGGGAGAGTAAGTTTAAAGATGTTGAGGTGGGAACATCTGACTTGCGCGACAAACCAAGAGTTGGACGTCCTGTGACAGCAGCGACCGAGTTTCACACGCAAAAAGTTGGCAGACTGATTCAGGATGATCGTCGTATCGCTCAGAAAGAAATTGCAAGCATAATCGGCATTTCACAAGAACTTATGGGTCACATTATTGCTTTGCTTGGCCATCGGAATATCCGTGCACGATGGGTACCTCGGATGCTGACTCCTGAAATGAAAGCGAACACAGTTGAAATTTGCCAGGAACTCCTCTCGCGTTACGAGAATGAAGGTGATACCTTTCTCCATTCAATTGTGACAGGAGACGAAGCATGGATACAGCATTGCGACCCGGAGACGAAACGCCGGTCTATGAAATATCGACACAAAGACTCGCCCCAGAAAAAGAAATTCAAAACACAGCCCTCAGCTGGAAAAATCATGGCAACAGAGTTCTGGGACGCAGATGGTGTTATCCATGTTGATGTCCTTGAACGTGGGACAATAAATTCAGAGCGTTACATCACAGCGTTGCGAACTTTGAAACGACGGCTAACAAGGGTCCGAAAAGGAAAGGGAAATGTTTTCCTGAAGCATGACAATGCCAGACCACACAATTCACGTGCCACCAAAGCAGAACTTCAGTGACTGAATCTCACCACCGTACGGCATCCTGCATACAGTCCAAATTTGGCACCGTCTGATTTCCATCTGTTCCAGATAATGAAAGAAGATCTGCGGGGACATCAGACGTTGAGAGACGTTGAGAGAGCTGTGAGACTGTGATTGCGGAAACAGAGTGTTGACTTCTTCCGTGACGGCTTCAGAAAACTGGTTCATCGTTGGCAGAAATGTATCCAATTGTCTGGTGATTATGTGAAAAAGTGAATATTGGTAATTAAAGAAGGATTATATCTGTGTTTGATTTATTAAAATATTCCCATTCAGTTCCGAAGGCATTATTTATCATTCAACCCTCGTATTTGTTGAAATATACGAACAGAAATTTTACATTACTCCGTCCATACTGTGAGATGCACTGGGGTGATGAACCTGTGTCGGCAGGTGAGATGTTGAGTACGAATGACGTGTGTGGAGGTGGGTTGAGCGTGGGCGTGGTGTCAGCCCGGTTTAGTCTGGCAGCTGGTTCGGTTCGTGTGACTCAAGAACGAGAAATAGCGCGACCGGTGCGACGCGACCTTTCTTCCAGCTCGCTTGGGACTATCTGAAGTTTTACCTGGTCACAATTTCTACTTCATACCACATTTTGTTTTATTGAATCTCCTGAAATATATGATGAGTCTAGAAAGCTATTTTGTAACCTACTAACAATCAATATTTTGATCAGTTTAATATTTCTGGTTGGCAACACTGTAATAACTGTCATGTATTTTAAACACGGTAAAGTTTGGTATTTCAGTCTTAGACACGGATGTAGGCATTTATGTGTGTCTACGGGCAGTAAAATCTCCAACAAAAAGCAATTTTAGAAACTATTTGATGATTCGTGCGAAAATTTCGCAAATAAAATGTTTATACAGCAGTTGTATAGCAAAACACAGACCTGTGTGAAAATTTCGCGACTAAAATACGGTGAATATTGAGGTTGATGGTTTTTAGCAGGTTGGAAGAGGACCCAGCTCATCTCTAGCAATGTCTTTCTGATTTCACATGATGTTTACTGCCCTGCAGCTCTCTACTTTGACGTAAATACCTGAAGATATCCCTTTTCGGAATCGGCGCTACTATCTAGCGGTAAGCGATCAATCGTTATAGCCGTCAGCGAAGTCTAGTGGCTTGATCTGACGCGTGACCTTGATAGTTAGTACTTTTCTCCTTTAAGGGTTGAATTACAAGAAGTTCCTTTCTTAAGATATAATATGACCTGAGCGGAGACCTTAATCTTTAATATGATACCTCATTTATCGATTTCGGTTAGGTGCGAAAGAACATAATGATTTGTGATTAAAAAAACACGTTTTAGAAATAATAATGATTATCGATTGAAAACCGAGCCTCTTCTGTGAACGGTGAAGTTTTGATAAATTGTATTCTATGGGGCTTACATACAGATTCACATTCGAAAAGTGACCGCTGTTGAATGTTAAGCACTGAATCTTAAGAAAAAGAATTCAATCAACAATTTTGTTATCTCCTGCACCTGACTACTTAAGAATGGTATAAAGTCACTAAACGATATTTTAATTTCAAGCATGGAAAAGTTGCAGAAGCGAAATGGGGAAGTGGAAAAGCAATGTTGGATTGGGAGTCACATGAAATTCAATAGCGTAGGTGACCGAAGATCACTTGGAAATGTTTTGTTGAAGATGGAACCATGAATGTCGAGAAGACTGCGGCGAAAGTAAATAATATGATCACAGACAGAAAGAAATGGAAGTCATTTTTGATGCCATAATTCAGTCAGTCAGTCAATGCACCGAAGTTTGTTCTACAAAGTTTACTCCTGTATTAAATTTTTGTTTCTTTCTTCATCGTTCACTTAAGAAACCGTGATGGACTTCCTTGGGGTAGTTCCAGAATTTAACAAATTGATGTTGAGCCAAAACATAATTTGGCAATGAATTTAAAAACATAAACAAGAAGACGAATTGGTGCTGAAAGCAAGCCAAGACCTTCTCTCAATAGTGGCGTTCAGTATTGGGGCAAGACTTTCGACATTAAGCTGTTCCATTGCGAAGTTCTGTGTTCATGATTACCCACCGGTGGCATGCAAATGGAGATATCACAGGATCTTTCTACTGCCCAATATGTCATATACAAAAAGTTCCTGAGAATGACGACAGCGTATGGTATGAACAGATAGTAGAGGAACACCAGGGCTTTGAGACCTACGCTGAAGAGCAATTCTATTAGACACAGCTTCCATTATCCAAATGTCACGCTATAGACGTAATGAGGAATGCAGATTTCCGACTGTATAAGATCTAATCTCTACGGTATGAGTGATACCTCAAGACAGTGTAGGTAGAACGAATGCATTTAATCGAATACAAATTATTCGTACCCGATGAATGGATTACTTCATCATGGAAGACACGCGGGCACTGAGAATTTCACGACCCATTGTGTCCAGGGTGTCTCGTCGATCCCTGCCAACTACTGCAAAGGACAATAGATGAACTGAGGCATCCATGGCTAATTCGTATTGTAACAACGGATAGACGAGCCACAGCGCAACAAATTACTCGACAACATGTAACAAGTCTGGCTATCCACAACCATTTCCTCGCTATGGTTACAGAAGTCGTAGTACCATAAGAGTACTTAGGTATACTGACCGCAGAGATTAGCATTGGTGCGGTAACATCGCTATTAATCCCTAGAAACTTGGAAAAATGTTGTCCGGACTGAAGAACCGAGATTCGGCAGGTACGGCGCAAACACCTTGAACGATGGATCCTTCTTGTTAATAGGGCACTCATCAGATGTGACATTTTTTGGGGAATTTTCGTGGACTGAAATGAAAACGCTGGTATGTGGGACAGCGGCCATCCCAAATCATCGTAATCGAGACATCCTTTTCGACCATCTCTTTAAGTTTGTTCGTCTTCAGCATCCCACTGTTGATATCTCCTTTTAATAATATAAGGCACCATGCCTTCGCTCCATAATTTTATACGAATGGTTAACTATACACTCCACAGACGTGGAATTGCTTTCCGGCCAGCAAGATCATCTGATCTCAATTGTATTGAGTACATCTGCAATGCCATCGTAAAAAATGTTACAACATCTGAACCTCTTCCATAAAATCTTCGTGGGCTCGTGATGGTTGTTCAGAGAAAGTGGATCAGTATAGCTTTCTTGCAACAATCTGGTATATTTTTAAGGTACTGGAAAACGTAAGGTAGACCATTTGAGTGTCCTTTTCCAGGCGTTATGCAGCGAATAAGCGTTCCCAGGGTATATGACCCTTTAGTAACAGTATACTATAGAAGCCTGCTTACTTCAAGGTTGTTTTCGCAATGCAGGTTGTCAACCTCGTAGTCACTCTAGAGTACTTAGTATGTTCTATTCGGCCAATTAAATTCAACAACATGAGATTCACGTGGACAGGAGCGAATCAAAAGGCTATTCCCCCACCGCGGATTCTTCTGATGAGCCCACTTCAATCTGATCAAGGGACGGTAGATCGCCGCCGTTAAAAAAGTGTTAACAGTTATTTCTCTGAATATTAATAAGTAGAGGCTATTTTTATTCCTGAATAATCTCTGTCGGCTTAGGAAAACTACTTCATGTTAGTTGGAATTTTATTAATTATTGGAGTGTTTTAGATATAGTTTCCAATTGATTGGATTTAATTATAACTAACTTAAACTTTCCTTCGTTATTTCATTTCTAGTACTAATTCCTGCTCAGTTCACTTGAATTAAGCAATAGTGTAAGTAATCTGTTGACCACAAAGGCACATTTTCTGGATGAAACGGAAATGAACTGGAAGAATGAACTCACAGGTTGTGTTGAAGTCCTTTCAACACTTTCACTGTTTACTGAGTCATCTGGATGTACGGTGCTACAGAATACCTGAAGTTATATCTAGGCTAATTCAATTGCTAAACAGTATTGAAATAATAACCCTTTAATAGAATATTAGATCATTAAGGCTCTATAAGGTAAGACAAGTATCCGCATCTATTTTATACTTAAAAAACTGAATGATACCTGAGGAAATAGTGATTTTCATCTTTTTTACACTGTGAACAGTTTTTTAATTGAAAACAGTAAAGATGTTTTAGTAATTTAAAATTATAGGTATGAATACGATCGTCAATATCCATTTAGTCACAAACTTGAGATGCAACAATTTTGTCTGGAATATGGAAAGTGTCGAAACGTTGTCGTACCAAGTTATGATTTCAACTGTCTGCAGATCTCTATAACTTTTGCAGTGAAGTCTTGATGGTTGTACCGCCGGATTGTATTGTGAAAATACTATAGCGAAGACTTCATTGCAATTATACGCTGGTAAAGTCTCCTTTCTTACATCTGTGACAGATGATCTGTCACCTTTTGTTTACATCTCTATTATATAATTTTCCACTAATACTTGCAGTTGTTACGTATATGTTTCTTGAAAAGTTTCTTGTTTCTAATTTATCAAGTTTTAACAAAAATGTTTGTATTTATTGATCTATGAGTACGTATATTTGCTAGATGTAGCTAAAGAAGGTATGGTTAAAGTCTTAAGAGAAAAAAACCAAACGCCGCAAAAAGTAAAGATTGAAGAACTATAACATGGTATGAACAGATTATTAAAAGGTGTAGAAGAACAGAAAAGAATTGACCTGCCATCAGGCACAGCAGAAACTAAAACGTAATGATGTATTATGTGAACTTTTGAGAAAATTTCCATAATTTGTTTTGTTATGAATGTTTCCAGTTGTATTGACAAATCTTATTGAAAGGTCAAGGCATTCTTCAATTACTTTGACAATTGGCTTAAAGAAGGCCTTTGTGATGTCAGAAAGCTTGATTATTTTCCTATTAACATTAATTTCAGCACCGTTAATTAAATTAAATGAAACAATCTTATTTTAACACTGTATGGTTTATACTGTAGTTTGTTTATAGCTACAGTATATAAATATTGGTGTGTCGGCTTAATGAATTCCATTTCTAGTAAGGAGACTAATTTCAGGCATAAACTGCATTATTCTGCAATAATAGTTAACCCAAGGTGAAATCGGAGAGCAAAAATGTCTAACATCGTGTGATTACAATGTACGACGGACGACTAAACCACGTTCACTCCAAACTGACGGTTCAAGGTCATATTCCCCTGGCCCCGCTTCTCATCCTCCCACCCCACTCCATCCTAATTCATGAGGATCAAGAGGTCACACACAACAAAATACTTGAAGATAGCACACCAGAACTCATCATGTGGCTCAAAAGCGATGGTAATTCAAATTTAAAAGGATGGCACTCATTACGGAGAGATATAATTAAAACAGATTAACAGGACGTACGGCAGCAGATTTCCCTGGAAATACTAGCTTGGAAGTGTCATGAATTGACAAAAGTGTTATCTACTGTATTACATAATTTTATATATCAAACTCCAAACTAATACGTTAGATAATAGGCAGAAGAACAGAAAAGAATATATATGAGCTTCCAAATCAGAACATTTTTTGGGATCAGTAATAGTTTGTATGTTAGCGCAAGAGAATTAATTCTGATTTTACAGATATCTGTGTCAAGCAAATAAGGAAAAATTATAATATTTCGTGAATTTGGAGAAAAGATTTTTACTGAGCTGAACTGGCTAGTAAGGTTATAATAGTAAGGGAAATATGCTAATGGATGGGAAAATTTAATTACGCTGTACTCGAGTATTTCTGAAATTTGTAACATTTTGAAGAAATTTAAGCCTTATGATATTCAACACGGGGCATGATGCATAAATTATGACTTGTAGATAGATTAAGCATGTCTGGTCCCGGTACGTAATAAAACCTTTTTTTAGTACTATTCAGCGTGGCTGCATATTTTATACTTTGGAGCACAGCGAAAGGTGTGGCATCGAATTAACCCCTAGATTCGACAGCGCTGGTTACAAAGGACTCCTTTAAAGATAAAATTTGTAGAGGGCAAATGTAGGTGGGTGCAGGATAGGGGAAGATGGTTGTGTAGGGAAGTTGCCACCGGAGCCTGTGCTCCATTGCAATTAAATTAATTTAAATTTAAATTAAATTACTGCCGTAAATGACCTTGACACTGATCAGCACTACTACACATAAGACCGTTATTAGAGACAGTCATACTTACTGGTGCATGATTTATTTTTATTCGTTTTAATCTGGACGATGATGAGAAAGATTCAAGACGAACGCCTACTCCAAGGTGCATTTTAGAGTATCGCACTGGCCCAACGCCAGGTTCGATGTTATGGAGGACCATTGCGTAGAACTAACATCCGCGGCTGCTTCGGAATGAGAGCAATTGCAGCATTGATCACAACACCACGGAAACTATTGAGCAAGAGCTCATTCGGCACGTGTCACCAGATTATTTAAATATTCTCCAAAGATCGATTAACATAATTTCCCGATTTGTCAGTTAGCTATATATATAAAGATGAATGTATGTATGTCTGTCTGTTTGTTGGTTTGTTTGTTCTTCATACAAATCCACAGTTTTCATCCGATTTCGATGAAAGTTTGCACACTTATCTTTTGAAACAAGGAGAAAAGTACTGTCTACATTTGGCAAAAAAATTTTATGTATAAATGATGCATGTTGTCTTATAATTTCGAAAAATTACTGAACGATGATAGACAGACGCGTAGGATGTGTAGGTCATTGTACTGCCTTTCCATATAGCGGTTTGGTAGCTCAGTGGTTAAAGCGCTTGCTTACTGCTGTTAGGATCGTGGTCTTTGGTTCCAATCTGCCTGGACTGTCGGTTTTTCGGATTGAATGTTAAACTGTAGATGTCACACATTTAGAGGTTCAATGCGAGACAAATCGTAGGTAATCTTGCAATGCTGTAGGTGTACACTTTTTTACGTTATAATGATCCCTCAGGGGTTGTTCGCAGTCAGTGTGTGTGCGATCTGCAGTAATAATACTATAAATGCGGAAGTAAGTCTCTGCCCATTTTACGTTTTGACTACAAAATATCTATTCCAATATCGATGGAATTTGACAAGAAAATCTGTAGGAAGGGCACAGAACATTTTTTCCGTTATAATTGTACAGTTGTAGTCACGAAATTTTGAGAACTTATCGAATGGCGACAGAAATATGTTGGAAATTGATTCTCTTCAAGAGAGAGGTTCGACGGTAGAATAATATAGTGATAGCTTTCCTGTCATAGTATACCGACTCGGTGTTGTTTGGGACCAATCCTTCGTTACCAACAACTTTCTATATTCAATTCTGGCAAAGAAATCCTTAATCCTCGCGTACGAAGTCGCGGGTATCAACTAGTGTCATATATTGATCATCTAGGTGTGTCTGCTGTTTCGTTAACATATAATTTAGGATTTATTAGTTTAATTCGCTGATGAATTATCAAAGGGATGTTGGCTACGTTGATAACAAGAAAAATCAGAGGCGGAGTCCTCTTCTATCCTCTTTCCTCGTTCTCTCCCTTCCTGTATTTAGGATGTATGTAATGTTTTACATATGTTTGGGTATGTATTTTATTTCCATCACTGCTTAAAACCGTTATACCTGCGGACAACCGACAGGTACTCTACTAAGTTGTTTACAAATCTTCTCTGTAAACAGTTCTTAACGTAGTTCTGCCATACAGGACAAACGGGAGAAGGAAAACTATACTTACCTATAAAATGGTAAAAACAGTCATTCCATTTTTCTTAACTATACCACAAAGTCATTCTATTATGGTTCATACTATCTGAGTATACTGTCACCAAGTATAAAATGCCAATGCAGTGAGTGGTTGGCAATTCAATAAATTATTTCCGTTTATATGAGAGTAAGAAAAGTGTACGTATGTATACAAAGGTAAAATTAAATACTTCTTTTGTTTGAATGGGTTGTAAGATGATTAATATAGGAATCTATTAGTGTGCATGTTACTTATAACTATGTGTAAATGCAACTAAAATCCGTTGGTTAGGTTTTGCTTGAAGTATGCAGAGAAAGACGGACAGACGAATAGACAGAAAGACATGATTTTGGCCCCTCTATGATCAGTAATACTCATTTAATTTACTCTTCTTAAAATAAATTTCAGCTTATTAAAATTTTAATTTATGTATAGATACATCAGAGACAATTTACCATCTACTATCTACAATTTACCATCTACTAAATAAAGTATAATCAAGCAGAGCGTCAACCACCGTACAGAAGCATTCCATTTCTTTGTCATGTCATAGAAGTTATTATTGTTGTTATGAAGGCTTTTCATGTTATAACTAGTCTATTGCTTTAAAATTTTAATCATTTATATATGCGATATTTGGTACCAATTTCATGATTCTTTCATTGCACTGTTATTGTTTTGAATCAAAAATCTTATAATAAAAGTGGATAATAATAGCAGAGAAGTATACACTAGAAAGTTTATAAATTGGGATTATAGTCACTGTAATTTAACTTTTATCAACAGAAAGTGGTAATTGTACTTTCATGTGGATGTCGATGAAGGATTCAGAGGAAAAGAAAAGTATGACATGATTTGATGATAATGGTACATTAACATGATAACAGATTTTTAGAACTTCTGAATGACGTGAAAAAGTGTTGAATGATTAAGCTCAAGTCTCGCGCTCAAGATGTTTACTTCTGTGTAGTAATTTACGTAAATGAAGCGTTAAATATGTGTAGATGTGAAATAATAGAGGTATTTGAAATGCGTATAGGAAGAAGTTAAAATGTCAATGTACAGGTTAAGTACAAGATCAGCGTGTTCTAAAATTGACGGGTCTCGACCTTTCCAAAGGATATTTATTAGTAAGTAAGACGTTCAATATCAGCCAAAATTCAGTGCAACGGAAAACAGAAAAAACATAATGGCTACAAAGGCTTAGAATACTGTTGCAGTATGTCTAAAGATGAAAAGTTTTATTTTTGGTCACCGATTTCAATTAATTAATTTTCATTAAAAGATTTTTATTCCATAACTCTTTTTGTATCTGTCTAATTCACATGAATCGTGATCTAGACACAACAATTTTACTAAAAATTTCAATTGCGATGGTTCCTGTGCATTGTCCTTGTACCACTCCCCCCTTTTTCCCATTTCGAGTGCCTGCTGATGATTATGGTCATCTCTTCTCTTATATGTACAGACGATAATCATTCTACTAAAATCTATCCATGTGTTATAGCGATTATATGACTTGGACAATACAAACACTCTATTCATCCGTTTTATGTCTTCTCATGACTCCAAACCCAGCTCTCTCATCATACACATTACTGATTGTATTCTGCGATAATTTCCGCAGACAAATCTAGCTTCTACCCTTTGTAGCCACTCCATCTCCTGGATTTGATACTCATAATGTGGTTTCCAAACCACTGCATCATATTGAAGCAGTGGTCTGACCAAGGTTTTGTAACAAAATTCCCTCATTTCCCTGGACATCCCCTCATCACTCTCTCCAATAAATGAGGGATTTTGTAACCTATTCCTACCACCTGCCCCCTGCGTCCTGCCAAATTGAGTTTACTGTAAACATTTATGCCAAGATATTTACAGTCAAGATCTTCCTACCCTACCCAATACTCATAGAAAATCTATATTCTTTATCCGTGTACGTAACCATCTGACTTTTCTTAGCATTTATTTTCATTCCATTATTAACTACGCTGCTAGATATCCTGTTCAGATTCTTTTACAGCTGTTTAAAGTCATCTCCTGTGTTGAAATTATTATGTAAAATTGTGTCATCTGGAAAGAATCTAACTTCAAAAAATATTGCGCACAGCGCTACCTGACTCAGTAAAATTATTTTTAGATTGGAATATACATTGACCAGCGTTTTGTTCATGATTATATTAAACACCTTGGTCTGTTTAATTTTGTTTGCTATCGCTCTTCGGAATCGAGGACATTATGGGCGGTCAAGGATTGGGGGCAAGAAACGGAAAAGAATTTGATCATGACCTTTTGAAGGAACCGTCCTGGCATTTACATGGAGTGGTTTTAAGAAACCATGGAAAACCGGAAACTGGATGGTCAGAAGGGATTGGAACACATGTCCTCCCACACGCCAAACCCGAATGATACCTATCACCAGCCACGATCAGTGGTCTACTCAAGATTCTAAATTTTCATTTTCTCTTGTTAATTTAAACGACAAAAACTTTGAATTATTCTGAATCAATGCGTATTATGAATTTAATGACGGTTAAATACCTGAAACTTCATTATTTCTATTTTATTATAAATCTGTTTTTTTATTCTTTATGATATAGGTGTTGATTATAGTTTTTTACTCTCTTGAGAATTTTTTTTATATCTTTCAGGTAATTCGATAATAAATATAAACTATGAGAGAATAACCTTCGTCTCTGACTCTTTACTAGCATGAATCGAGCTTTAAAAATGTGCGTGAAATGTCTGACGTCCACAATTTACTCAAAAGAGCACAAAAACGAGGCCTGCACGCTAAACACTACATTGTTATGACCCGAATAAGCTAAACTGTACGGCAGGTACTACTAAAGAATGGTAGATGTAGTGTAAGTGTACATAATGTGGTGTGTTGATGAACAAACAGCGTGGTTTCGGCTAAAGCTTCCTCTTTCTGGAGGACGCGAGTTCGAATCCCCGTTCGGGCATCCAAATTTGGGGTTTCCATGGTTTCCCCAAACCACTCGAGTTGAATGCTGGATGCCTCCTTCAAAAAGATCATGGCCGAATTCCTTCCAGTTCCTTGTCCCCAGACCCATCCCGCCTCTAATGACCTCGACGTCGACGAGGCGTAAAGCAATAAGTAAAAAAAAAATAAAGCTTCCTCTCATAACTTTGATCCTCGAATTAAACTTTCACGCAGCTTCTATATTCTAAATTTTCTAAGCCAATGGCAAGAGCTCAATCACGCAGTATATTCAGTATCCAAACATACAGATGTACACTTCCAAGAGTTAATTGTCTTGCTCAAAATTCATTTCTTGTAGCGTCGTACGCATCGCAATATTTATTGCGAAATAAGGCTGGTAATTATCAATGTAATGAAGTTTGTTATTTTATGTTGCAAGCAATAGTGGTAATAAATGTCAGCAAAATCGATGAGTTTAGTCTCTCTTCTGTCTGACTAAGAACTCATGGAATCAATCTGTTAAGGCACTGTTTCCCAATCTTCTTCAACTCTAGGACCAGTAAAATGTCAGAAACAATCCTACAAGACACTGATTTACAGGGACCTTATTTTTTCCCTACATGAAAATTAATAATTAACCTTACCAATTGTCATCGGGATACACTGCGCTTTTTAAGACTTATATCAACAATATCGAACTCAAAAATGGTCATTAAAATAATTCTAAAACAAAACAAAAAACAAAAACAAAAACAAAAAACAAAAAAACAAAAAACAAACAAAAAAAACAAACAAAAAAAACAAACAAAAAAATAAACACCGGTCTCTTTGCTTTCGACTTGAAACTTATTTATGAATAGACTATTACAGTGCAATGCATTCATATTCTCATATTCTGGAAATAACAGATTTTTGTTGGTCTTTGAAATATTCATGGCTTTTCGAAAGTTTGACTTATAGTTTATTCTTGGTTATAGCGTAAAAGAAATCTTTAAGTTTCAAATATTAATCTAGAAGTGAGAAAAAAAGTTTTTAAAATTCTTGTGTGAAGCACAGCACTCTATGGCAGCGAAGCATGGACTTTAGGAATACCAAAAAAAAGAAAGAAGTAAAATTGAATCATTTGAAATGTGGTGCTATAGCAGGATCTTGAAAATTAAGTGGACATATAAAGTACGAAATGAACGAGTTTTGGAAATGATGAAAGGAAAGAAGTTTGTGGAAGTTTCTTATAGAATGAAGAGACAGGATGGTAGGTCATATTTTGAGACATGCTGGATTGGTTAACTTGTTAATGAGGGAACAGTCGAAGATAAGAAATGTAAAGGAAGAGAGGGATTAGAATATATGAAGCAGCAGATAATTGAGAACGTGGATCGTAAGGGATATATTGATATGAAAAGGTTCGCACAAGATAGGAAGGGATGGAGGATTGCATCAAACCATTTTTGTGAACAATTTTTGTTTTGGTATAACTAATTCAGTTAGAATTTAATTTTTGATGTTCTGCCTCCGGGCCACCTGTTCCATCTTCGCGGACGACAGGTTGAAAATCACTGTGTAAAGGTAGTGGAAGTATGAACGCCTATTATAAATTTTATCCTCCTCCTGTCGCGAACCTAAAAACGAAATCGAAAAGCCCGTTTCTGAGGTCGCAGCTGTCGATGGGTTGTGGTAGCCGGGAGAAACCCACGTTGTCCGTCATAAAAGTCGACCGGAATAAGATTTGTAGTTTATAGTGTGCGCCGCGGTCCGCGGCGGCGTGCTGACGCCTGGAGTTGTGCAAGCCCGCGACGCGCATGCCCGCACGCTAAAAGTGGCCACTGGGTCAGCGGACGTTGCCAAACAGCCGTGGAAGAATAGGGCGGCTCCGAATTGGCACGAAATGCAGACCGATCGCTCCGATTTGGGCTTCACACCACACTGTAAAGCACGGTCCCCTTTCAAGTGTCGTACAACGCTCATCTGTCGGAGTGAGTAACGCAAGAGACTACTTCCCGAGCAATAAGTACATACAAATATTATAGTAGTTAATTTTCGGAAACAGTAGTTATTATCTCCAAAAATTCGCTAGTTCAAAAGAATAACTTTGTTTAAAAACGAAGTTTCCGTCAGCGTTGAGAATTAATATAATGGTTTTGGGTGACTATTCTAACACAGTGTTTATACACGATATTTCGGCGATCAAATTCTCTGTCGATAGAGAACATTATATTAATAACTTTTCTAACTGAGCCCGACTTCAAGTTATGGGTTCTACGTGAACTATGACACATATGCCTCAGCGCAGAGTTCAAATAAAAAGTCAAGTTATAGTTACTCCAGTTTACTTGGGATTCCGTACCCAAAGTGTGTGTTGAATGGAACTTCGAAAAATATTTGTTTAAATTTTAAAAAATCGATATTAATTGAGTTTTAACCGAGCCTTTTGTTCGTTTTGTGAGATTGTCGTTCAAATGGATGTATGGACAGAGGCAAAAAAAAAAAAAAAAAAAAAAAAAATCAGTTTAAAAAATTATGGCGAGTCTTAGAAACATTTTCAAAAATTGTATTTTGACATGTTTATTATCAAATTTTTGAAATTTTGCTTGGAATAATTGATACCCTTTTTTTAAAATAAAACTTACTGAAAACCCCATTTCTTAAAATTAGAGACTCAGTATTTTCTTTTTGTGAAAACGATAATATTCCGAAAAATCGATTTTTGTCCAGTAGTCTCTCAAAGGCTTTTTAAATCGTTAAACAATTTTTGTGTTCAGTTAAGTGGGAGAAATAGATTTCTTTTTGGGGGGTTTGCCTCAAAAACTGGTACAAATCGTGGGATGAAACAGAAAATCTAAATATTTAAGTGGATTGCCACCTTAATCGATAATTATTAAAATTATCTGACGAAAGTGCTAAGTCCGTCTCGCTAAACGGCGAATAGTAATTTATACCTCCAGAATTTACCAAAATCTTACATTATAATCGTTTTCAGGAATTAGAACAGTCCAAAATTGCAATTTTCTAAATAAAAGGGATCATGAGGTATTGAGTTTACAGACAGAATGTCGGAAAAGCCAAGTGGTTTCGTAAGGTTCCCATTTGTCAGTTTGAGTTACCCAGCCGTAGAAACAAGCCACTTCGTATGTTTCATTTTTATTACTGGTTAGAAGAAATAGTCTCCTTGGGACTCAGGAAGAGTGCGCCAGTGTCAGCAATCCTAACAGTGTACCAATCAGTAAGTAATGTCCTTCGAAGGGCTTTGTAATATCCTTTCGAATCTTTTGATTGGAACTACGATGTTCTCCTGCCATATCATCTTTAATTTTGGAGACCGATGGGTTAGCGGGTAAAGGACTTGATTCACGTCAGCTAGCAATTATATGTAAAAATAAGGCTACTATTATTATTGTTACCTGTATTAACATTTCGAATATTAGATACTGCTTTTTAGGAACATCTTTGGTTACAAGTAGCAAACCGGCGCCAAGGAGAAACTAGGATTGTTGAATATGGAAGGATTGAGAATAGAATGGCGGTTTTTAAATTGGCCGATTCTAATGAGAATGATAATTTTATGACAGACGATTTAAGAATAATAATAGTAAATATACATCTCTTAGGCCTTTATACGACTAACAACTATCTGACAAAGCTCATTACTAGACCACTTGTCCGCGGAAGTCAATAAGACCCTGTACTCACCTAGAGCTGTCTTGAACAAACATATTTTGCTACCTTCTTGTCACATGGTTTAATTTCATAACTTACGAAACAGACACGCCAGCGCCTTAAGTTTTCTGATGGACAATAACTGAAATATTTTGTTATGTAAAACACGGATGATTTAGTTGCATAGATAAGACTGCAGTCAGCCTGGACATAAAGCCAACCTCTCTTGGATAAGATTACACTCTTCAGGACTGAAACATTTTTTTGTCAACTGTATAAGGGAATTTTAATGACATGGCTTTAGCCAGACCTGGTTCTGGAATGCTGGGTTGCAGCGTTTGAAATTTTGTTTATCCGTTAGAAGTGTCATGTTTCACAAATTTCTTTCATCTAGAGTGATTTCAGTAAACCACGTGACAGATTAATCTGGGTCGCCGGCCCAGAAATTGAATCTGGATCTAGTTGAATGTTAGCTCTCATCCAGACATATTGAGGGCCGGAAGATCAAGGAAACAGAAAGCTGTAAGGTATCAATCCACATCAGTTTCTCACGATTTTAAGAAATCATTTTACCGAACCTGGTGGGTGAGAGATAACGCCGAGGTACCTTCAAGTGTAATCCCTGTTCGGCCATCCAGTTTTCGGTTTTCCGCTGTTCCTCCAAATCTCCCAAGGCGAATGCCGATAGTGTTCTTTGAGAATGCCCCCGTCTTTTCTAGGATCTAATGACGTCGACATCGACGAGTGGTAAAGCTTTAAGCAGAAAAAATAATTTCGTCTGAATTTTTGCATGTTTCCTTAGATATGAGAAATTTCCTTACCATTTCTTTACCACCCTATTACGGTAGACATTAACATACAATAATAGATTTCTATAAGAAAATAAGCTGCCGTATACAATATTGTGCACTTTATAGTAGATATTTTCAAAAACGCTGCAGCTATGAAAGTTTATCATGCGAGACAGACAAACGTAACTCTACTTGTGGTCAGCTCATTTCATGAACATAGGATCACTGTTCTCAGTTCTGAATGACTTCAGTTACTTGTTTAGTATAACAGTAAACGGAATCTCTAGCATTGTAAGTGTGTGACCGCGTTGGCTTTGTGGTGTATCCTGTCTGGCGCGCAGTGGAGTGGTGACAGATAGTGAGCGCTTGCCAGCCTTTTTCTTGGAAGAGCTTTAAAAGACGGGCTGTTCACCTCACAGGAGCAACAGGACGTTCACCTAGGATGACCTCACTAAACCACACAGATTAGTAGCGGAGAGGAGACATTTCTAAGGGTAATAGTGGCAACTGACATGTTTTCTAAGTCAACACTTGTCTTTGAGATCAGATATTTTAGCTGGTGCGCTAGCAGCACCATAGTAGATAGAACCAGGAGGAAAAAGACTTTCTCCGCTAGTGGATTTCACAGCCAGTTCGAAACCTTTTAGGTCAGGGGTGGCCAACACGTGGCCCGCGGGCCGCTTGTGGCCCGCGGTAGGTCATTTTGTGGCCCGCGGAGCCACATACGTAAGCTTTGACTTCTACACTAAGTTAAGCTTATGTTCAACCAAGATCATCGCTCGATTGATATTGCGGGGATGGACAGTGCGGGTGTACAACCGAGCCTTATCACGGCTTATGTTCCTGTAACTTTCAGCGCGTTAGTGGTTCGCCCGACATTCTCGGATCGCTTGCGTCTGTTATTGCAGTTAATGTTTCCTTCCATAGATGGATGTACGCCCTTTTCTTTGATTGTGCTATTTGATGACGGATGGAGCTCCAGCATTGGTTGGAAAACATGAAGGTTTAGGAAAACTGATTGAAAATGAAGCCTGAAAACTTGATAATACCTCATTATTAAATTTTCATTGCATTATTCATCAAGAGAATTTATGTGCCAAGTCTTTAAAAACGGATCATGTTATGAGCGAGGTTATCAAAATTGTGAACTACATTAGATCTAAGGCGTTCAACCATCGTCAATTCCAAGAATTCCTCAAGCATTTGCATTCTTACTATACTAACCTTTCACTTTTCCCTGAAATAAGATGGTTGTCCCGTGCAAAAATTAAAATAAAATAAAAAAAATGTTTGATTTGAAGGAAGAGATACAATCATTCTATGCCAGAAATTTGAAAAGTATCCAAGAGTTTGAAGACGTGGCTTGTGTTTGTGACTTCGCGTTTCTAGTCGAAGTAACTAGCCATTTAAATAACCTGAACATTCGTCTGCAATGCAAAGACCAATTGGCTAATAATATGTTTAATGTTGTTGCCGTGTTTCAAATGAAACTTGGGCTTTCGGACCAACAGTTGAAAAATAAAAATTTCACAAATTTTTCCAAGCTATAATTTGAAGCAGACGTGACACAGGCGTTGGCGATTAAGTACAGTTCATTAATATCAAATTTGAACCTTGAGTTTGAAAACCGATTCAAGTTTTCAAAAAACATCATATTCTTTTATCTGCATTTTCAACGTCATTCTCCGTTGATACAAATTTATTGCCAGTAAATTTGCAAATGGAATATTGTGAATTGTAGTGTGACGCACAGGTTAAGGAGAAATTCCACCAGGTTGGTTTGGAAGAATATCTGGACAAGGAGAAATATTCTGCATTTTACAAACATGCTTTGCAGATGATTTCGCTATATGGAAACACTTATGTGTGTGAACAGCTTTTCAGCCGGATGATCAAGTCACAACACAGAACACGAATCACTGATGCTCATTTGGAGAGCTCTATGTGATATCAATATCGATACCCTTAGTTCTGCCAAACAATGTCAAAAGCCACATTAAGATAATTGTATATTTAATACTTCATTAAATATCCATATTTCATTTTAAGTGTTTTTTTTACTTTATAAAAATATTAAAGTATTTTTTCCAAGAAAGAAACGCATGCTGCCCGGCAGAGAGTTGTAATTCCAAAATTTGGCCCGGCTGCTGAAAAGGTTGGCCACCTATGTTTTAGGTGATAGCTCTTGGTTCTCACCCGAGAGATGCTCGCAGCAAAGTCACTCTAAATTTCAGAATAATCGTGCTGGCCTGTAGAGGATATCTTCTCTTCTCCCCATAGGATCGCTAAAACTCTTTGATTCTAAGTCAACTCCTCATAAATCTTCTCAGTTGCCTCGGTCGTGCAGTCAAGTAACCATCACGCCGTAAAGTACGGGTAAGTCAGAACTTGCTTGTTGAAATATGTAACTGTATGAAGCCCACCTGCTTGACACCTCTTGCCTAAAGCAAAACACTAGTTAGTTTGCTTTAAGAGACCCAGAGGTCAGAACACAACATGGGTCTTGAAGAAGTAGACGTTTGGAGCAATTTCCAGAAGTTCGGAGAGGGATGTAAACTATGTTTTGGAGAGGCTGACGTATTTCCGTGCCCAGCAATATCGGCAGGTCTGTTCCCGATAGAACAAGTGTGGGACTAACTAGGGTGTCAACTCCCTTGCGGTGCCAGTATTCAGGATATCAAGGACAAGTTACAACAGTTGTGGCAGGAGAGGATACGACAGCTTTTTGACACCCTTCCCAAGCGAATTAGTGCGTGCATCCAGGACAGAGGGGACCATAGTCATACTGATAAGTGGGCTCGTACTGACAAGTTTTTTTGTAAATTTAAATCGATTTTGTAATCACTGAAATAAATCGCTTAACCACTCAATCTGTGAAGTTTCATTTCGTTTCTTTCTACCCCTTTGGGTGCTTCTCTTATTGTCAGGCAGTGTACTTGTGATAGACAATATTCCTCGGTTGTACATCGCTAAATACCTGCTTTCGAATTTAATATTCTTTTTTTTTTTAATCTTAAATTCTTTGAGTGGATATCACCAACTGCCTGTTTTTGTCCTTTACAATTTTTTTAATCTTATACGTAAATTTTTCATAAATTCCCTTGGTAATTTATTGCAATCTCTTTCTCGATTACCATCGAAGGAAAATTTTATAGCTTCCTCCTTCCTGCTACTCCCTCATTGCTACTTTATTTCCAAAACTGCTAAATCCGAATACACATTGAAAAGTTGTGTGTATGGTTTACAGTTAATTTTCTTAGAGGAGTAACCCCTTCCCCCCCACCCCCACCCCTGCCACCCTAACCGTCTACATCCGGACTCGGATAAGACACTCAGAAAAGAAGAAGAAATTTTGCAAGGTCATCGATAAACAAACTATTAATGACAGATATTATCCAAGGAATTAACATTCTGAAAGAAGACAAAAATAAATATATTAAGATACTAACGTTTTATGTTTCGGATGTGAGTCAAATACATATTACTCAGATGATTAATAGTGTAATGCTGAGACGTTTTCAGTGGGCTTCAGGGCGGATTACTTGTAGAAAATCCGTAATCATCTCATTTAAAACATTTCAAGGTGATCAATTTCAGGATAATTTTACTGATTACTACCATTAATAAACTTGACGTTATGAACAATTTTATCCCATGCCCATTTCCAAATAATTTAAATCTGTATCCTATTAACAATATATTGAGAGTGATGCCCTTTTCCCGTAGCAAATATCACGGGAAACTACTTATGATAGTTTCAGTGTCACGTTGTTCCATAATTTTCAGCGTTGTAAGTAGAGATTTGTAACTAATTCGTAGCGTTGATTTCTTTGAAAATTATCAAAGAAGTGTTTACATGTTAACACGTTTCATTCAATGGAGTGGCGGAAATATTTTTAAGCACATTAATATTACAGCAATACTTTCTTTTATGTACCTGGGAGCATTCTTAAGTGGAAAGAGGGGTAATAAAATGGTGGGGAACGAGGGAAATGCCATCTTTGTAATGAGATGAAACTTTTTTCGGGTGAGGGGGATCATAGAGTGACATGTTAGTGCTGATCGCGATATGTATCCATTGGTTGGTAACATGTTTTAAAAAGTCAAGTAAATAACTTCGTCATGAGAAGGTTTACGGAATAAATCTGTAAGTTATTGTGGAGGTAAGCTCAGTACGCAGAGATAAATACGTATCGTAAGTTCAAAGATATAGTTAAATTGATGAATGTACATGTTGAATCGCGTTTCAACAGGTCCCTGAGGTACAAACTAATAGATTTTAACATCACACCTGTTATTAAATTTAAGACTGCAAGATTTTTCTGTTATCTCTTTGCTAACCAGTAATAAAAATATGGACTTGCAAGAAACTGGCTATTAAATAAGGTAAAAACCATTGGAGTGCAGTGAAAAAAAAGTGGTTACTGGTTAGAGAAATTCTTAAAAGGTATAAAGCAATGAGGTACAGTAGGGAATGCAGAAACTAAAGAGGTTGATGTGAAAATGGAAGAGGCACAGGATAGTGTTTTGGGATTATTGCTATTAATTATTCTATTAAATGATTTTGTTAATGGTTTGCAGTCAGAATTTAGGTTCTTTGCAGATGTCGTAATTGTTTGTAATTGGATTAAAACGGCAGGAGACTGAGAACAGCTGCTGAGTGATCTGGATAGACAAACGCGGTCAACACGAAACGAAGAAAAATGGCAAGAAAAGTCAACTTATTAGGTTACAGATAAAAAAAATATTATTTATACTTATCGGGTAGGGAAAAAAATTGCTAGTTGAAGACTTGAAATGTAAATATCTTAGCACAACGTTTGATAGAAAACTCAAATGGGCAAGGACACATTGGACAGGTAGTAGGAAAAGGTATCAAACTCGTTCATTTAATCGATAGAGTGAGGAGAGAATGTACCTGAGACCTCAACATATTGGATTACAAAACTTTGATCAGACCATTGCTTGAATTGGTCAGTATCGGACCAACATTTTGGACATAAAATTCAAGATTTGGAGGAGATGTAGAAGAGGGCAGTTATCGTTGTTTACGTAATTTACCACAGAACACAATCAGTAACTGATACTATAAAGGAGCTGGAATGGGATTCATTGGAAGACAGGAGGAGGAAGATAGTGCTGGGTGAGTACAAGACGTATGTTGGTGACGAGGTTTGAAGGATATTGCTAGAAGAATTAGAAGGAGTACTTGGAATGGAAAAGATGATTTTGTCTACATGCTAGCACTCGATTTCAGGTATTAGGAAATGGGGAAATTTTCTTTTGTAGGTAAGGGAGTCAAGGATTGGAATAAATTACCAAAGGAAGTGCTAAATAGTTTACCACATACACTGAATTAATTTAAAATTAAAATTGTCTCTAAGGTCAATTATTGTTGGATGGGTATATTACACTCAGAAAGTTTAAGATGAATAATGATAAGAAAAAGAAAGAAGTAAAAAGAAGCTTAGTGAAATTGACACCGGAGATGCGCTCCATGGCAATTACTTTAAATTAAATTGAGAAAACTTTGTTAGGATCTTTGGTTTGAAAGTTAAATGATGTGGTGAAATTTACGCTGTATTGCAATTAAAT
The DNA here is from genome assembly GCA_031002005.1 of Vandiemenella viatica. Classification (NCBI taxonomy): domain Eukaryota; kingdom Metazoa; phylum Arthropoda; class Insecta; order Orthoptera; family Morabidae; genus Vandiemenella; species Vandiemenella viatica. The sequence goes on along the minus strand of CM061914.1, from coordinate 57,672,294 downwards.
TAAATGGAATTGGTGAAAACGGTGTTAAGTTTCTGTACTGTTAGAAAGTAAACTTTAACAACGCAGCGTGAAAGAATCTCTAAGTCCAACTGTATAGAAGCAGGTCGATGAAATTACTTAGTGCCCACGTATGAATGATCACAGAAATACTTATTACAGAGGTTAAGTGCTTCGTGTCACAGGATAATACGCCCTTATATCGAACTTTTATTATTTCCAAAAGATTAGTGAACATACTTACGTAAGCTCAGCTGATTTCGAATCTTTTTGTTTCTAAGAACAATTAAGTTATCTGCGGCCATTAAAGACGGTGCAAAGAAGTATTTTTCGGTAATCCCTAATAACTCATACAATACTAGTATCCATTATGTGTTGTTAATGAGGAACATAAATCCGATACATAGTCAGTTAACCAGGTGTAGGATACTTCTAGTTCCGATTCCTTCGGTAGTGTTATATTTAGACGGACAAGCAACTGCAGTTAAAGAAATGACAAATGGTGACATGTGTCTTAGAAGATAGTGTCAAAACAGAATGAATAATTATAAAAAGTTGGCTGTCGCTATCTCATACAGTCTTTGAGAGAGCCTACCACCTTCCTCTGTGATATCACATTTCCAAAAGGATAGACTGAACAGTTTAAAACAAAGTAGTCTCAGACAGGTCGTAGCGCAGTTAATCACTGGTTCTCCTCTGGTAAGTTTCGATGAAGTGTAATTCTATCTGCAGTGTTTCAACTGTAGGTTTTTGGAGCATATACTGTATTTGTGTAACAGAATTGAGCGACATTTCTTCTAAGTTGGCCATATCCAATGCCAACATTCTGTAGCTTTGCTTCACTCGTTGTTTGAAGGACATTAATAATATCGTAACCTATTCTACCGTACTGTTGTGACCCGAGGTACGAGTCTGTCTGGGGTATCTATTATTTAGATGCAATGAAGCTGAATGACATGGTGTCAGGTTGGCTGCACTGAGCACACAAGCCTTTATCTCGGAAGTGACAGTTTGCTTACACCAAATGGAGTGCAAGATCGGTCACTTTGGAGTGTCAATAAAGACTTACTGAGTATTTATTTATTTATTTATTTGTCGTATGGCAAGCAACTAATACAATAATAAATATATACAATGACAAGAACGTTGGTAGCGTTCACAAGCTGATGTCTAATTCTTCCAGCCATTCTAAGAAGGAACTTGTAGCTCCAAAAACATCTTCATATGGTCCATCATACTTCCGTAGAGGGCATTCCCTGATAATATGCTCCACACTCTGGGAAGGAGCACCGCAGTCACATGCAGGAGAATCCTGAAGACCCCACTTATACAGCATGGCGTTGCATTTCGCATGACCTGTTCTTAGGCGATTTAGTTTGACCCACTGGTCTCTATTTAGATGGAATCCTGGAAGTCCAGTTGTGGGATCTTTAATATCTGAATGTTTTACAGATGTGGAGTTCCAGCTTTGTCGCCATTTTTCCATGACATCAAAGTCAAATACATCTTGCCATACCGGATTTCTTGATTTAAGACGAGTGGGTGGTAAGTTATTTAGAACCTCGTGGATTGGGAGATCCTGTGGATGATCAGGATGGTGTAGTTTTATCCACTCACGTGCCGTTGCTTCTTGGCGTCTTATCTCTGGAGGTGGTATTTTGCTGATCAGGTGCAACCAGCGGACTGGGGTGGATTTTAGGGTGCCAGTTATTACTCTCATACACTCATTCAGGTGGACGTCGATTTTTCTAGTATGAGTACTACGTTGCCACACTGGAGCACAGTACTCAGCAACAGGGTAAACCATGGTGAGAGCGGTTGTGCGTAGTGTGTTCGCATCAGCTCCCCATGAAGTACCAGCTAGCTTCTTCATGATGTTGTTTCGTGTTTTCAGTTTCTGACTTGTGTTTTCGAGGTGTTTTTTGAATGTTAAGGAGCGGTCTAAGGTGATGCCAAGATACTTAGGATGGAAATTATGTTTCACCCTCTGGTGGCAGAAGTTCACTTTGAGCTGCTGATGTGTTATTCTATTGCTCAAGTGGAATGGGCATACTTCTGTTTTCATTGGGTTCGGACAAAGTCTCCACTTTCTATAATATGTGTTCAAGGTTTCTAAGTCGTTAGAGAGAATGCTCTCACCTTCCTCTAATGTGGCAGTTTGGATGGCGATAGCTAAGTCGTCAGCATAGCAGAATTTATTGCCGGTTGTTTCTGGCATGTCACTGGTGTACAAGTTGAAGAGCAATGGAGCTAGTACTGACCCTTGAGGTAATCCATTTTTTATTGTAAATGACTTACTTGTCTTATGTCCGACGGTGACCTTAAAATATCTGTTGGTCAGCATATTCCTCAGGAGTGATGTTAGTTTCCTGCAGGGTATATGTTTTTTAAGTTTAAGTAGCAGTCCATCCAGCCAAACTGTATCATATGCCGCTGTTAAATCGACAAAGGCTACTGATGTTTTTAACTTCTTCTGAAATCCAGCCTCAATGTATGATGTCAGTGCTAATACTTGCTCACAACAGCTCCGTTTTAGTCTGAAACCTGCCTGATATGTTGGTGTTATGATATTTATTATTCCTTGTATGCGGTTAAGGATGAGGCGTTCTAGAAGCTTATAGCAAACACTGAGTAGAGCAATAGGTCGATAGCTTGAAGCATCATCTGCTGGTTTGCCTGGTTTGAGGATCGTCAAGGTGTGAGCCATCTTAAATTCTGGGGGGACTATCCCAGTGTCCAGGATATCACTGAAGAAGTTCTTGAGCCAAGTTAATGTTTGCGAAAGAAGATCTTTGACATTTGTGCAGTCAGCTACAGGATTTGCAGTGCCTTCTGAATGAAAACTACCTTCTGACAAAACTTTAAGTCTAGCTTTCTGAGATTAGTTGGTCAATCGCAGTGGCACTGGTCGAACAGATAAAAAAAGAAGAAGATATTACACACTAATGGAAACGTGCAGAGACAGGATAGAAATCTTGGAGGAGGGGAGGTCATTTGGCTTGGCACTTTGTGTGTGGTAAGACGCAGTTTCATACTGACGTTCTTGCTTTCTGCAGACTGTTTCTCTTCTTCTGAAGCGTTCCCAGCTGTGAGACTCTGGCCTGAGGAAATTTACTCATAATCATTTGCTGCTAATCTACTATTTAAGATATTATCCTGTTTTATTTCGTCGTCAGACAAGAAAAATGTGAATACGCTGAAATAATTGAACACAAGAAGTTTTTAACTTTGCCTAATACGAATATTTCGACTATTTTTAGTCCCAGCTTTCGGTACATGTTAGCAACGAATGAAAAGGCAAGGAACAAACCGAGGAGATTGGGTTAATGATTTCTCTTATCTCAGTGTTGTATCGCTGAGTGGATATGTGGCAACCATAGTAGGTAGAGGATGAGTGAAAGAATGTTACCAGGTGTGTCGCACATGACAAATTAAAGCATAATGATGTGATAAAAGGATATGATTGCTGTGTGCCACACACGACGTAATCCTGAATTAATATGTGAGAGAAATAAGATTTGTGTGTCGACTTAGGAAGGAAACCTCATAAAATGTGAATAGGATATATTAAACAGAAACGGATTTATAAATGAGTAAATACATTGTTTGAAATTGGTTGGTGCCTGAAGTTACTTCTTATAAGCACTATTTATTTCAAATTGGTTTTTAAAAATCTTAAATTAATGCAAATAGATCATGTCAAATTGTATGTAAAGAGTGAATATTGCTGTAATCGTTATCACTTTGTAAATGCCGTTACTTTGGTACTGTATATTTATAATCAGTGCAAGAGTTAGTGAAGCAAAGTTCCCGATGGGAACAAAACCGTCATTTAAATATTTCATAACGATTCGCATTTAGCTATAGGCCATTTGAATAAAATACAGTTTATTAAAAGTACGGTAGTTTTATATATGGAGCATGACACTAAGAAAATTTAACTTGGACTTTACGAGTACCATAAAAAAAGGGAAAAATGAAGTGGGTGAAACGTTGTACTACCAAGATTCGAAATTATGAGGACGAGTAAGGTGTGAATTGAATATTTTTTTGGAAATGATGGACGAGGAAAGGCGTTTGTGGAATATGACAAAAAGAATCGTGGGCCACATTTTAAGATATATTTTAGGATTAATTTGTCAGAGGAGAGACTGAATTGTTGACGAATACAAAGATTAGAATATTTGAAGTAGGAAATTGAAGACATATAGAAATGGAAATAGGAATACGTCAAGAATTGTATCCAACAAGTCTGTAAATCTATGATAAAAAGTTGTTGAACTTCATACTTATTTCAGAAAAATAATACTCGGAATTCATTGTTTTTAATTATTTTCGCTGCGAGCAATTAATGGAGAGAGGAAGGTGTTGTTTTGTTTATATTTAAAAGTTACTAGTTTATTAACCTGTCCTCCATCGTTGTATTTTTCAGATAATTCCAAAAGAATTTCGGCAAGTTCCAATAACTTCGTGTCACACACTACATTTAGCTATAGTCCGGGCTGTAATGCCAACTATGTCAATTATAAAAGTCTTGGTCTAGACTTATGGGAGACGGCTGTGAGCGATTGCGTAGCTCATGGCAGAGGCAGTGGACTGGTTCTTGGCAAGCTCTACCACAGACACTGTTGCGTGTGGCCAAGCAGCAAGGCACGAGGAAGCAGCACCCACAAAATCTATGGCGTCAGGACGAATTTATCTTTCTGTCACCAGTCTCTCGACTTGTCTGTTGCAATCGTCCACCACATCCTAGCTTTGACTAACTTTCCCTCTCAACATACCCATTACAACCTACGCCCTCGATTATCCACTTTAATAAAATGCGTTGAGCCTGGAGGCTGGACGTCAACTCAAAAACTCGGAAACCTGCGGCGAGTCCGATGATACACGAACTATTAGTTACACTGGCCGCCACTACAGCGCTGCTTGACTGACCAGAAAATTTCAAATGAATAACTGCATTGACTTTACTTGTGCTTATATTGTTAAAAGGAAGTGTTAATTTCAAATAAATAATTGAATTTTATTCGTCTTGCATTGTTAAAATTAGGTGTAACTGCGATGACAGCTAAAATGCTATTGTATGTTGTATAGAAGAGATAAAAATTATAAAATGAGGTAGATATATAGAAAAATTATAACGTGACATTCGTTTAAATTTATACGTTGCTTTTTGTTTATTTATGATGACTAGATACAGAAATTAATGTAAAGAGAAGAGTATCCGATCTTTACGTTGTATTTTTTGTAGCAGTTACAGGAACCAAGTGACAACATGCCTTAAAAATATTTTTGACAGAAGATAACAAACACGGAAATTTATTAAAAGTCAGAGGAAGTTTACACGAAACGTAGGTAATCACGAAATGTATCACTGAAATAGATAATAGTTATTCGTTTTTTAAATTATAGTATTTAGAAACTTTTTCATAACAATAAAAATTTCCGTCATTCAAAATCAAATGCAGTAAAAATATCGTAACCAAATACTACGAGAATCTAATCGGAGAAAGTTTATTCACACCACGAAAAATATCGACTAAAATGATAATGATTAATCTTTATTCGTTTTTCCTTAGAAACGTTTACAAATCAAATTCATACTACCACCATAGTTGATGCCTGCCATTTTTGACAGGTGTTTAAACTAATACGATTTATACGTTCTAATCTTTGTCTTGCTCTGCAGTTTTTTTCAGCTGCTCCCCACATGTTTTAAAACGTGACCCAGTATTCTATCTCTTCTTTCTTCGCCCACCATTTAAAAAAACCCTTCATTTCATTCTTTATCCGTGCATTTAACTTTTTACACCCTGCTAAAACACTACTTTTCAAATGTTTCAGTTTTCCTTCGTTCTGGTGTACCTATAATCCAATCTTTGCTTTCGTAATGTGGCACACTCCGTACGTACAATTTTAGAAACTTCATTGCGAGTACAAGGTCAATGTTTGCAACTAAAATACTTCTGTTTTTCAGGATGACAATTTTCGCTACTACTATTCTGCTTTTACATCATTCTTATTTTGACCGTCACTTGTAATTTTACTTTCTAAATAACAGAAATCACAAGCGACCCCTTTTGCTTATGATTTTATTTAGTTACGTCTATCATTTATGTTACATTTCATTACTTTTATCTTGTTTTGATTTATATTTAGTCCAAATTCTATTCCCCGTGTTTTGCTCGCGACTTTCAGTGATTTTTCAGTATCCTCACTTTTGTCTCTTAAAAGGACAATATCATTAGTATATCGCACCATGTATTGAACTATTCTCCTAGGACGTTTATACCAACTCAAGTTTTTCCATTTAATTCCATGAATTTTAGAAGGTGTACACTCCACATATTTTTTAACTGAAGCTTGTCTTTTGTCATTTTGACTTTCATCATACTAAACTGGAGAATATAAAGGAAAATTGAAGTGACATTAGACGCAGTTTAGTTTGGATTTAGGAAAATCCCAAATATTTTACGTCATCAATTTCAATACTGTATTCTCTTTCTAGCACACTAATGTTTACACCATACCCATTGTACACATTATCTATCTTTTCTTTTCGCGGGTTGGGTCCATATAGTGTATCTAAACCATAACAGTTGATAATAGTAATTTTCTACTGTTATTGCAGCTGTTCTATTTATAATTAACATGTGAGTGAGGTTCGTAAAGCCTACTTGTACTGTACTTGTAAAACAATCCCGTTGGTGGGAAGGAACGGAATTAAAATTTGTAGACATTTTTGTTGAGACTGCTGCTGAAGTAAGAGAGAGTTATTTTGCTGTTATTGTTATTAACTCACGTGTTACATACTCTTTGGCTTAAAACTGTAAGGTCTTTAGTGCAAATTTTATACCATTTGTCAAAAAAAGAAATTGCCGTTAATATTTGACTAGAATTTAGAAATGATTGTGGTTCAAGTGATTTTATACTATGTTCCTAGCCTTTTATTATTAATAGAAGTTTTTATTTCTTTGTATTGGTAAACAAATGTTTCTAACCTTCAATTTTTTTTTCAAGATCACAACAGATCTTTTATGTTTTTTTATCTCCTTAAGTATTTTTATTACTTTAATAAGGCGTCTCGAAATACCTTACTGTGTATGTATGTCTGTGTATGATTTTTTTTAGTAAATAGAATTTAATATTTGTAGTTGTATAATAATCCCAAATTCTATTGCATTCATTTCATTACTTTTTATACAATTTTGCTTAAAATTTGTTTTAGACGAGATAAAGTTAAAACCCATGAATTAATTTTCTGCGAGGACACAAACAAACTAGCTGAAATTCTAATTTATATAGAGGTAGAAATAAGTTGAGAGAGCTGTTAAAGCCAAAAACACTGTAATTTCATCAGAGTGAACCAGCTACAGTAATAGAAAATCAACATGATTGCAATTATCTTGTAGCAAGGTGACACTGTTAATCAGTTGTTGTTGTGTATTTCTTAGGTATTTCACTTGATAAAACTACAGCATATACGAGCAAGAGAATCTAGAGGTGTTAAACGTTCTCTTAACTATGAACAATGTCTTAAAACTGTGTATACTACCGACAATCGCGATATATGAAACATACTCAATTCATTTCTAATGTTGAGTCTTGGTACATCGACGTGCAGGTGATTTTTGAACGTGTGTTATCTTTTATTATTTGTAGGAGGAATTCTGAAACATTCACCTTGATTGTGACTTTAATGGAATTACATCCCTAGTTCTTAGTGGTACTGCCACGACTAAGAACATTTGTTCTCTACGCACCTTCCTGATTTCATAGTACAAAGGATTTATCAAAAAATCTTGACTTCTTGTCTTCTTCAACTTTGTTCAAGAATAAAATTGCAGAGAAGGTCACGGCCAGTTGTGTTTATATTCAGAATACAGAGATAAGGATAATAACGCAAGGAATTGTAGGGAGTTAACACAGACGAGCTATTTGCGATTACAGCTTACTGTAATAAGTTTAACATTCACATGAGGAAGTAGCTATTGCTTGTTTCAATGTGTGGAGGAGTCATTTGAAGGGTATACTTTCGTGGTGACTCTGCGACGGTAGTGACGCGAATACTTTTCTCCAAAGCAGCTTAAATCGACGCTTAACGATTATGATTATATCTAGGAATAAATCGGTACCAGAAATAAAAGCGTTGTGAAGCCCAAGCATGGAATTTAGAAGACATACTTTGGTGTTCCACCAGCCTATCAAATATTCCTACGCAATTCCATACTTTCTACTTCGTCGCCGTAAATTCAGGAAGAACTGCTTTTACAGTTGGTGTGTCGGATAACGTTTGTGAACGAAGGTTAAGATTTCCACGAATTGTTCCGTACTTTTAACTCACACTAAAACATCGAACTTCAGATTTATTTATATGGAATTTTTGGATTATTTTCCTTAATCGCTGATAAATAAATACTGCCAAAACAATCGATTTTTTTTGTATAAATTTCTTGCTTTAAAATGATGGAATTTCATTTTGTAAGTACTGTTTTCTGCCAGTTTGTTTTGTTTTAATCGGTAATGCTGAGATGGGCTTAATTTTAACATAAAAGCAATTTGATTTTTGATTATTGCATTTAAAGTTTTTGCTATTGTTCTGAATGGTTTTATGCAACTTCAAATGTGTCCCCTTGAACTGATTGTATAGATTCACTGGCAATCAGATATGATATCTGGAATTTGTGGATAATACTCCTCAATTGGCAGCATTTATTTATAATATTTACTTATTACGGAAATAATCCAGAAATATATAACGACGTTAGAAATATTGAATTGGATAACTTTCTGCTCACTTTATGTAAATACAAACAAAAGTCAACTAATGTAATGTCGAATTTGTGTACGTAGTATATGTTCAGACTAGCACAGCGGAAGAAAAACTAATTAAATAAATTATGTGAGTATTTTAAAAGTAATAAGAACTTCCTGTAGTTAAAGTTCTGACGATGTCAAACTGTGTGGACGTAATCAAAGGCAGACGAATATCAATCCGCTACCAGACAGACAAAATATGACAATTTCTCTCAAGCTCACACGTGAAGGACGGTATCAAGTCAATTCTACTAGTTTGCTTCACAACCTCGACGCAGTAAATTAATGAGGGGTGGCAACTGAATAAAATATCACTTTGCCGACCCCTGCATGGTAGGGTAGCGTGGTTGCTTCGCGTTTCAGGGGTCACCGGTTCGAATCCGGCCTAGGGCATGGGTGGTTTTAATTAAATGTTGTTTTCGTCTTGTGCCGTCCTTACAAAAGAGGAGAAAATAATTACACTGTTATGAAATCTATACATTGTAAGAGAGACAAACACATTGAGCTGGCTGTATGGCTAACATGGCCTAATGCCATCTTAAAAAATTCGCTTTGGGAAAGCAAAATTGCGGCAAGAAGTGAAATCGCAGTGTTCCTAAACTGGAATGGGGGGGGGAGTGAATAAATGTGACCGGAGGGGAGGGGCGTAGTGCGAGCCCCCGTGTGCGCTATACGCCAGTTCTACCTCGGAAGTACTACATCTCCTCCACCGCGTCACAGATTTGAAAACCTTTATTCTAGCATCACATACTTAGATTCCTCAGAGATGTCATTGTTACTCCACACAAGTAGGCATACCTCTTTTAATAATAAAATGTTTGCAGGTGTAGGGGCATGAAACCTTGGAAACCTCTGCTCAAGAGTAAGTTGGTGTTAATATAATGATGATGGTACTCACTGGGCATCGGTGGAGGCGGCATGGGCGGCGGCGGTGCGGGAGGCTTGAGCTGCACCATGATGGGCGGCGTGGGCGGAGCCTTGGGTGCAGCCACCGCGTCCGTCTTGGGCTCGACTTTGCGCAGCACGGGCTGCTCCCAGGGGACCCGCTGCTTGGTGGGCGGCGAGGGCAGTTCCTGCAGCGAGGGCTGCTGCTTGAGGTCCAGCTGCAGCGGTCGCACCCGGGGCTCCTGGGAGTCCTGCCTCTGGAGCCTGCTGAGGCGCGGCACGTGCTCCAGCTGCTCCTTGGCCAGGCGCAGCTGCTCCTTGGTGGAGGCGGCGGCGCTGATGACGTCCTGGCACAGACGCTGGTCCTGCGACGACGAGCGCCGGCCCGGCGTGGCGGGCGGCGTCGGGGTGGGCGTCGTGGCGGCCACTGTGCTGCTGGGCAGGCCGTTCTCTCGAGGCTGCGACGGGATGATGGTGATCTTGCTCTGCTTGCGCACCGCCGGCGGCTGGCTGCCGTCTGCGGACACAGTGGCGGGGGCGCATATCGCTCGGGCCACGGCCAGTGGGAGGCGCTGGCGGGCTGCCAGAGGCCGCTCGCGGGCCAATCAGATGCGCGCTCTCGGCGATGACAGCTAGCAACGTCGTTAGGGGTCGCAACACTCTAATGTCACTGGCCGGGACCTTACGTCTCGCGAACAGCTTAATTTTAGTTATGGCGTAGTAAACATGCTGGTTAGTACCATCTTTGCGACATTACAACAAAAAAAACTGGAGTAAACATCTGTGAAATAAGGTAGGGGCAACGAAAGGAAACACTTTACAGTCACTAAGCATTAAGTATTATAAGATAACTAAGCAAATACCCGAGAAAGGATTATAAAATGGGGAGATTTAAAGGGATTTGGTCACTGCTAATGTCAGTGTCCGGGAACATTACGTTTTGAGAACGATTTAATTTTAGTTATGGCGTAGTAAATATGTTGATTAGAACCAACTTTGGGACATTTCAAAGAAAAGTGGAGTAAACCACTTAGAAATAAACTAGGGGCAGCGAAAGAAAACAGAGATAAATTCTCTAGGGTCACAAACCATAAAATAACATGGCGAACTAATTATCCAAAGCAAGCATTATTGAATGGCAGTTGGCCAAAGTATGTGTGAAATGTTATCAGATACATAAAGAGATTGACAGCCAGTAGCTGAGAAAAGTAAGACGAGTCAAATGGCAAGATGATAAAACTGAGTTGAACTGAGGGAATATTACTCTAAGTTGTTTACAAACAATAGTTCTAAAAACCATCAAAGAAATCTGGGTATAAGCAAGAGGTCAGAAGAGATCTGAAGCCAACGAGATGATTAGATGCAGATTTGAGAAACTGATATCGGAATTCAGAAGTTTTATATTGGCATATGTGTGCTTATACTTTAGTGAGTTGTACGTAGATTCAAAACATAAAACGAAATCAGATAGGCAAAACATAGAGGACAATGAACAGAAATTAAAAGATAGTGTTAACAACGGTTATCTGGTGTTATGGATACTTGTGGATGATGAGATACACAATGTAGCTTACGAAAAAACGCTGAAGAATATTTAGATATCTATGGATAATTAGACGGCATTTAATTTAACTGTTAAACTATAACAATGCAACACAGAACTAACACTAACGGAAATTTTAACGGTTAAGTGTAAGTTACCGAAATAAATAATTACTAGAAGGAAAAAGCGTAAAAAAAATGCATAAAGTTATTTATGAACATTAAATTTTTTTAAACATCGAGCGTTAATGTCCAAGGAAGGTAACAAAAAAGTCTGTTCCATCCAACTAAGACATATGCTTATGTGTGGTTGAAAGAAAACAACATTGGTAGTGTTATTAGGAATTTCGAAATATTGGTCATAAATTTGTTTGCTGAACGTTTACGTTTTGTGATAAAGACATGTTGAACTAAAAATATAGTATCATAATTAATGATAGTGGAATAGTGGTAGTTAGATAATAATTCATAACTGTGAAGCTTGTTATAGAGAATAGTGTAACAGTGCAAAAACTCAAAAATTGTTGTCAGTCACTTATACTAGGAAAATTCAGCAAATATTTATGCAAGCAACAAAGAAATAATGAGTATTGGCTAATATAAGATGAGGTCAATCTTATTTTCGATGATGTATGAAAAAGTTTGAATCGTTTGACCCTTTTTCATATAGAAGTAAACAAGAAGCGAGAGAACAATGAAGAACGACACCAAATTTATGTCATTTATATACGCATGAAAAGTAATTTGAAACCATTTTTTGAATAAAAAATTTAAGTTTCCTGAGATACTAAAATGAAAAAAGATAGAAACAAGTGCCGTCAACAGTATTTGTTTTTTTGTGTTTTTCGTTTGTGTGTGTGTTTGTTTTTTGTGTATTTTTCGTTTTTTCTTGATTTTTTGCGTTTTTAGTTTTATATTTTTTGTGTGTGCGTGTTCTTTTAACGAAGAAGTAGGTAAAAGTTGCCATATTTAAAAAATATGTCAACAGTTATTAATTAGCGTTTTAGCTTTTATTCAGTTTCTAAAATTATAATTATGAATAGTGAACATGTATTTGTCAGCATTCATTAAATGAACGCCCAGCATAAGGCAACAGTATGCTATATTTTCAAACTCCTCTGATCGGATGTTAGAATATGAGGGTTCAGACCTTTCTGTTACCGTAAAGCAATACAGGTAAAGTGCAACTAGAGTAAATCAAAGATTGTCCTTAAAAGAACTAAAATACAGAAGATTGTTTCCCGGGAGAGTGAATCGAAGCAGAAAAAACTTCTAGTTTGTTTATCGAAAGTGAACGCTATCACTGCACAATATAAAAATACCAAAATCACTTTCAAAACTTTATTCAGACAGGCCTCAGCCAAAAGGGGTTTAGATCTATGTATGTTATTTCACCTTTAACTTCATCTGAACTTAAATCAAGAAATGGAAGCATGTGATTCAAGCTCACACAAATTTTGAATGTTTCCTTATGATATGAGATAGTGGAAGATCCGAAAAATGTTTTTAATGAATAGCTGGGAAACCAACATTAATTAATACAAAAACTAATTTAAGGAAATTTCTGTTGAATAACGCTACTACAAGCACCCCATAACGATCTAATGAATGAGACTATCAACATGTAAAGTATATGTAATTTATTGTTTTTTATGTGAAAAAATCAGTGACGAAACAATGTGATTATAAATATTAATCATATGGGATAGGAGGATATTTTTAAAAACAAATAAAAAGAAGAAGAAGAAAGAATTCATTTCATCTACAGATTAAACCAATTGATTTTTTTTCCTTTAAATGTTCTGGATGTATGAACCTGACCATAGGAAGATAAAAAAAAGATAAATAAGTCTTTTCTATGTGTTGTTTCAGTATATTAAGGCACCCTCGTCATGGGAACGTTCCTACGATGCTGGATTTTTAAATAGCTAATTTGAAAAATATTATGGGTACCTAAGTCAGATCATATAAGTTGTACTTATATGTTGTGCCCTAGTCTCTGTCTGGCGATGTAGTTCCAGGTAAATATCATTAAGTTTAAGCTTCCAATGAAGACGCTATTATTTTATGTATGACATTGTTCATCAAGCTGGTAGACAAATCAAAGTCCAGTAGTCTGCTCTAAAAGTTGATACATGTTGGACTAGTTTCAGATTCCACTCAACATGTAAATCCAAAGAAGATGTTGGGCGCTGTTTCGAGGAAATTTTGATTATAAACATGAAACTTCTCTCTGAATTATAAGTTGAGCAACGTGGCGTTTGTAATAAATAAAATAAAATAAAATTGTCCGTACAGGATGGGATATGTGCGGAAATAGCCTGGTGTCAATATGAAAGTTCAAACGTTTTCTATGAATATTTGTCCAGGGATAATTGGTTTCTAGGTTTGGAAGCTCTGTCCTTGTCTGATTACCTGTCAGTACTTCCTCTTTAAGACTACAGGTGGTATATAATAATCTTATTCATTACTATACTATTCGTTACTATATTCCAGACATTGAGCCGTGAATTGGATTGGTGACATCATGTACCAGAGAAGAACGCAATAAAATTTTCACATTGTTGACTAAGAACAATTCCAGAGTGTTTAGTCAGGAAAGAAAGAAGAGAAGGTAATGGTTCTTTCCAAATTTATATGGGCAATTGAATTCGGTTACAATGGAAAACAGAACTGACACGTGATGGAGCATTCAGACACGAAATCAGCGTATGATCAGTTCCACTTGGTCCTAGAAATCATGCATTTAATTCGTAAAAAATTCCTACAAGTATGTCCAAAAGCATGTTTGGAGGCAAGTGGGGTCAAAATTAAGTCTCACCCAAAGGACGATTCCAGATACTAAAAGAGAACCGCTGTTTGTGAAGTGATGAATGAACCATATGCGATGCTGTTCTCTTAAAAGACCGAATATGAAAATTCAGTATCCGATTTTTTCCGAAATGTATTTCAGCATTGAGAATCACAAAAGCAACAAAGGTATGGTAACACACTGCTATGAGAATAACCGCCAGACTTCCGCATTATAATCGCATGTGACGCAGCTGGAGTTAATAAACACGCTGATGCTTTTCTCGGAATAGTCTTCAGTGGGACAAAAGAAATTTACTCGCACCCGGAACTACTGTGTCCTAATTGTGTCAATTTCGTTCCAAACATTCAATATATATTTTTGTCTTATGAGTATCGTAGTGGTTCTCTGTAATCTGAAAGAGACGCCAGCTGCGGATAATTTCCTTGGAAACGATAAAACATATTTCCGGGATTGTCGTTCTTCAAATAAACAGAAATTAGGTCTTTAAGTTAAGTTCCTGGTATATTCCATTTGCTTGCTATGTTTTTGACTGTCGCGTTTTTCACCCTTCATTGTTTTATTATCTCTTTAATTTTTGCTAGTAGTATGCGCTTGGAGTTTAATATTAAATGTCGACCACACAGCACATTTTGATATTTTTCTATTTTTTTTCTGGATCTCTGTAACTAGGCAACCAAGCATTTCTGGACCTAAATTCATGGTCACTAGTCTTATTGTTTACATAAGCAGAATACGCCTCCAATATTTTAAGGTTAACTTTCCAAATAATATATACAGTTGTAAATCTTCACTGGATCTCATCAACTCCGATGAGTTTTTAATCACATTTTACTTGATTTGCCATAAATTTAGATTTCCAAAACTAAAATGTTATCACGATTTAGCAGCTACAGAAAAATCAATGATCTTTCTGCACTTGCAAATTATTCATATCACCAGAAAGAAAGTGTAGTGTTGAAAAACTGCAGCGAGAAATAATTGTGTATGCTAAGTTGATATAATGTGGCTTTGTGATCCGCTTAATGTAATATAATTCGAAGAATCTATAAAGGAAATAATTTTACTGGATATGAAATTCATAGCAAGAATTATTAATTTCCTCAAACTAATTTCTTCATGAAACTCACTGCTACATTGTTGAAAGTGGCAAGGAAGATGGAATGTATGTTTTGGAAAACAACTATAAGAAGTAAATAAGCTCCTCAAAAACTAAACTCCTTTAACGATAGTCTGAAGGACTTCGAAGAACAGTCACGTGGATGGTGCGTCACATCAAGGAGAACAAACAGGCGCAATAATGTGGGCAGATTGCCAAACACCTGCCTGGCAGGCACAACAGCCAGATCCTGTCAAACTTTAGAATACGTGTAGGTACTGTATCGTATATTTAGAATGGTTTTGCCACTAAAACAAATAAAAATCACCAAGACACCAAAATATGAAGACTTCGACCTAGTTCAGCGTATGCGCCTTGGCAGTGTGTTTTTCACTGCAATCGGCGGTGAAGGATTGATTCATTGAAGGAGGGGTATGTCTGTTTTAGCATGATTGGTTACCTGCACTGGTTGATATCTACTGTGGAAACTTCTGGACTAGATTCTTTCGTTGATAGGAAAATTATGTTACTACCCCTTTGATTGAATTATTTGGGAAATATGTGCGAAAATTCTGACTGTATGGAGGTATTGGTTATGCATCAAGGAATTTATCAACATAATCAGTGTTCTGCCCTACTAAATGTTTTCACTTGGCTGCTCTCCATGCTTCCTTGCACATGGCGAATCATACAATGTACTACCAAGTAAAATACGATGCGAAACATGTATCTATCTTCTGTGTGTGATAGTGTATTTTTGTTAGTGAAAGGTGTACGTTATATGAAGAAGAATGGTGACCGTCCCGGTATTTTCCTTGATTGCCAAAAACCGAAATCAGGACGCCTGGTTTGCTGAGACCAGTACTCGATCCAGCATAGTGGTGCCTTAAAAAGCACAGTCAAGGAATGAAGCTAGCTTTAGGCAGTAAGCCTCTTACCTGCCACAGACGTCTGCTGCTGCAATTTGTTGTTCTGTGGCTGCTGTGTCTTGACTTGCCATTGCGCTTTGTTGGTCTGAGGCTGTGGAGATTGAGGCTGCGGCGGCGTCTTGTTTACCTGTGGTGCCGGTTGTTGAGGCGTCTTGTTGAGTTGTGGCTGAGCTGGTTGCGGTTGCTGAACCGTCTTGTTGACTTGTGACTGAGCTGGCTGCGTCTTGTTGACTTGTGGTTGAGCTGGTTGTGTTTGTGTTGGCGTCTTGTTGACTTGTGGCTGAGTTGGTTGTGTTGGTGTCTTGTTGAGTTGTGACTGGCCTGTTGTGTTTGTGTCGGCGTCTTGTTGACTTGTGGCTGAGCTGGTTGTGGTTGCTGCGGCACCTTGTTGAGTTGTGACTGAGCTGGTTGTGGTTGCTGCGGCACCTTGTTGAGTTGTGGCTGTGATGGTTGTGGCGTCTTGTTGACCTGTGGCTGCGGTGACTGCGGTTGCGTCTTATTGGCTTGCGGGTGCTGAGTCTTCACCTGAGACTTGAGCTTGATCGACTGCGGCGGCTGCAGTGGTTGTTCTGGTGTCTTGTTGGCTGCTACCGGCTGCTGCGGTGTTTTGTTGACCGGAGTTGGTGGCTGTTGTTGCTGCTGCTTCGTTGTTTTGTTGACTGCCGATAGTGGGGCTGGTTGCTGGGGTGTCTTGTTGGCGGGAGCTGCTTGGGGCGTTTTGTTAGCCGTCGCCGGCTGCGGCGGCTGCTGCGGCGTCTTGCTGACCGGTGCTGGCTCTGCGTTGTTGGTCTGCGCTGTCTTCACCTGCGGCGTCGCCCTGCTGAGGCTGTCCCTGCGGGCAGCAAGTGTCCAGGGCGCGACGGGCTGCGCGGCTGCGGGGGCCACCTCCTTCACCCAGGGCGGCCTGAACGAGGTGCGAGCCCCCGCCCCTCCAGCCCCGGACCCCTGCGTCCCCCCTCCCCCGCCGGGCCCCTGCTGTTGTCCTGGCTGCTGGAACGTCGGCATCGGCGCAATGAAAATGGGCGGCCTGCGAAAAAAGAGAAGAAATCGTCTATATAAATTACAGTTAAACTAAAATGGAATTGTACACGTTGGGCAGGATTAGTATTCACAATGCGTGTACTCAGTGTGTGGGCTGACTTCGCAGCTCAAATGTTACGTAAGCCACCTGTTGCTCACTCACAGAAACAGGTCTGAACACATCGTGTCTGTAATTTCGTCTTAGCAGATTTATTAGTGTTTGTGCTTCGTGATATGAAATGGATTTATGTAAAGAAGCGCCAATACGAATCTGATCATCAAGAACGTGATACTCTATTTATAGCTGAGGTAAGGTAATGGTGAGAAAACTTTCCAAATGATAAATGTAGTTTATTGGGAGCAAGTACTCTACAGGTGGAATGTTTAACGAAGGTACGACAAATTTTTCGATATGTGAGATGACACTGAATATGACTTTTCGATAGGTCGTTGTAGCAAGGGTCTCAACTACAATAATTTAGAGAAGATCCGCCAGTTGTGTACGATAAGGAGCCTGAAAATATGGGACCATATTAGACCGTACATGTTTGAATGAAGGTACCAAGCTATTGGGCTGCCATTTCGTCATCGCGAATGATCTTCATTTTTTTAAGCTTACATCTTTACGCCTTATCGGCATCGAGGTAATTACAGGCGGGAAAGGATTGGGGGGAAGGAAAAGAATTAGGCGATGACTTTTATAAAGGAATCATCCCGGCATTCGAATTGAGTGAATCATCCTCTGACAAAATTGCCTCCATATCGCCAGATTTAGCGCCTACTCAGTATTTTCTATTTCAAAAAAGTAAAAAGGCATATCTTTTAATTACATTTCGTGCTTGCAGAAAGGTGCAACGACTATATTTAAGGCGCTTTCAGCGGAAGACTCAAATTCAAAAGCAATATGAAGAAGAAAATATATATCTACGGTTGAAACAGATGTATATTTAAGTGAAAATAGTAATGGAAACCTTTATAACCTCAATTTTAGTACTTCACCATTCACAATATTAGTTGTAATGAGAATTCTTTTGAAATATCTTTTGATACGGTACGTTGAGTCTAATTATTACTTTTTTGGTGTCTAATAGTTACCTCTCATTAATTATTTTCCTCTTTCTTTAATTTATTATATATTTTTCTACCTTTTCTTGTTTTCACTGTAATTATTTGAGCCTAAATAGTTATCATTATTTTTAATTTTTAGTAATCGTATAATATGTCAATATAAAATGGGTTTTCCGTTGGAATAAATAAATATTATTACCACAGGAGGAATGAGTCAGAGATAATCATCAGCTATTCTATTAAATCAATTCTGGATATTTTTTAAAGTAAATAATTTAGTTTACAATCGGAACACTTGTTGGATGCTCATACAGAAATAGTACTATGCCAATGACACACTGGTAGGGTGGCAAGTTCTGTTTTTCCAGAGCTTTCACATAAACAAAGAAATGGTGGGTAGGATATCTTATTTAGACACTGCAGAAAATCCGACAGAGATTGGGATCCTCTAAGATTATTCCATTTCTATTGATTCCATTTTCAACAGTGTACTTGGTAGTGATCCTGGCACCATTATATACACCAAGAAGTGTAAATGGAACGCAGAAGAGAAAACTATCTCTACTGGAGTCGGATACGTATCTATCTCCTCAGATTTCACTTAAATCGATACACATTACAGGCTAAGAAGAACAGTTTTTATTTGTTTTTCTCTGTTAAACTTATTTAATTTCTTGGCGTAGAACCTAACAAATAAACCACGTGCTTGATTCTTTATTTTCGGTTAAAATATTAACGGAATTCATGCGTAACTATATATATATCCCGTGGTATTTTAATCATTGTAAACTTTGGAGCTGCTACAGTATTTGAGACCCACGAAGATATTTGTTATATTGAAGCCAGCATAAGAACGATAACAAGTATCTAAGGATATGAACGATGATATAAATAATACAAATAAACAACAGGAAAACAAAAGTAATTCGTATTCACACAAACGTCGGACAACGTAATCAGTTTTCGTGTGGTAGAGTTCTTACTATATATTTAAACAGTACTTAAGACCTTTGTTTTAGTGAAATTTAGTTCTATCGGATCCTTGACAGCTATTTCATCAAATAAATAATGGGTCTTGTCTAACAACAAGAACAAACTCCAAGGAATTTATAAAAGTTATAATTTTTTGTTTTTAAAGACAAAAAATCATTACTCATAAACTATATAAAATATAGTAACAGACCTTTATGTGATTTGCAGATGATGTTTCATCTGTATACTGAAAAAGTTTCAGGTCTGTATCTCGATTAGTTTCTTCAGAAAGTGTACCTGAAGTTTGCTTGTTTTAACATTGATTTCTTATGGGAGGTCCATCGTGTCTATGTCCCCTTAATGTAAACACTGATTACGTTAATAAGGTCATTAGTTTACGACGGGCGTATCATTGCAAGAAATAAACAGGATGAGTTCCCCTTTTGCCTGACCTAGCAGGGTCCACATTTAAAGGGGGACAGTTTGCAGGCTGAAGTCACATTGCGAACCTATTATTAACTCCGAGTATCTCCTCGTGTCGTTAGGAATCCATAGATGATAGGTTAGTGATATTATAAAAGAAAAGCCTCAGCACCCAGAATTTCACGAATTGTAGAGGACAGATTCAGTGAGATTATCAGCCGACATCAAGTCTACTGAAGGCCTATTCCCACGGCGCATGGTAGGTAGTTCGCGCCTTTCATCTTTTACCGCCTGGCGGTGGGTCGAGGCGCGCCGTACCTGCTAGTATATGCGGCAAAGATGAGAAGCGTCCCCTAACACGCGCCGAGGGACGCGCCGTGGGAACGCACCTTAAGAAATACTGACGTGAATACGAGCTACGTGAAAACGGTTCGAAACGGCTAGCACTCAAAGAATGATGAATGGAGTAAACAGTGTTCGGCAGAAAACGCTTGAAAAGATCAAGCACATTAGCCCCCAACCCTTCCCTACACGACACGGGGAAGGGACGCAATTGGTCGGGTAACGAAACGGCGAATCAGTGCACGCCGAGTGACTTTAGAGGACGTGTTGCGATCGTTTGTCGCGTGAAATGACGCCAAATAACATGATTTCCTATGAAATACACTACGGCGGACAATTTAGTACCATTATAAGATCAACACATAAGTAAATCTAAATAAAAAAAAATTGTGACACTTTGAAAGTGAAAATGTCGAATTATATGGTAAGAAAATAGAAGTAGAACCAACGAAACGCAGGTAGAATTGAAGCAAAATCCCGTGGAATTGCGGAGGTGTGTTTGCACTAATAGTATGGCAAGAAGCCGAGTGTGACGAAGCCAAGCGCAGTCATGAAGTTGGACAATGTCGATGAGCTGCGAGACCTGGCGGTGCGGGGGAGGGCGTTAAGGCGCATTCAAGTCAGAACGAGGCAATGCACGAACTGGTCCGAGGCGAGGCTAGCATACCAGTGTGCGTCTACAGATGAGACGCGGCGAACCAGTTCTGGCCGTTCGCCGAACGACTTGTGGCGAGGCGAACGCCATCCGTCCCGAGCCGGAACGTCAAAGAGAAATCTGGGTTCTCCGCATGCTGTGTGGACGGGTGTTTACAGCCGTGTGCCTGCCTCCTTCGTTCGCGCTGTCACGTTGGCACTCAGTCTTCGTTTAGGCACATTGTGTGTTAAAATTAAGTAAAACTACTATACTGTAGTTAAAAAAAAAATATTTATTGCTTTTTTCCTTTTATTCTGACCATTTTTAACAATGAGTTGGGACAACGAAAAGATTCTATTAAAAGGTATGATAGGCGTTTTATATTGCAGATGGACAAATAATTTTAACATAATGTGTTAACAGATATGATAAATGAGCTGGAATGGGATTCATTGGAAGGGAGGAGGAGGGTGAAGAGAGTCATGGGAGTATACAAGGCGTATATCGGTGATGAGGCATGGAAATATATTGGTGTAAGAATTAAAAGTAATACATGGAAGGGAAAAGATGACCATGACCACTCGATTTCAGGCTCAAGAATGTAGGAAGATTATCTTTTTTAGGGAAAGGTGTCAGGGACTGGAATAAGTTACCAAACGAAATGATTAATAATTTACCAAAAACGATAAAAGAATTTTAAGTTCAAATTTGTAGAGGGAAAATGTAGGAGGGTGCCGGAAAGGGGGAAGATGAGTGTGTAGGGATATTGCCACCGGAGCGTGCGCTCCATTGCAATTTTAATTATATTAATTTAAGAAAATAGGATGCTTGGCGCGAAATAAGAGATCTTACTGGAGAAGAGGCTGACGTTTTCTTAAAAGAGATGGGAAGTCTTTGAGGTTCGTGCAGGAGAGAGGAAAAAAATCCAATTCTTAAAAGCGTGAGAATTTTTCAGTATTTAAAACAATTTAGTTTTATATAAATGAAAAGAAATACAACATTAAATGCTTAATTTAGTTTCATTTCAATGTATTCCAGAGCAATATTTACAATAATTATTAACGAATAATTTAAGCGTTAAGTTTTAGATGCTTCCAAAGTAATTTTAAATATTAAAGGAATTTATTTTCAGGTCGGAAAGACATTTATGTTTCTAATTGATCGCTTGGGAAAGTCTAAAATTTTTAGATGATGCAGCTGATTTTCTAGGAACGTCACGTTTAAGTGCAATTGAAACACTACCCGCTGTTAAATTGTCACCGTGCTCCACATCCACGCTCTAACTTCACAGCACTGCCGCCTCGGAACAAACGAATGGACGGATACCTGCCTCCTTCGATGCCTCGGCGAATTGTGCGTACGTTCCGCCTCGCCTCGCCACCGTTCATGCGTTGCGTCGTACTGATGTGTACCCGCCTCTACGGCAACGAAACTACCTCCGAAGGGTGCGGACTGCCCAAAGGAATACAATCGTACCCCAGCCGATCAGCCCAGGCTCTTTATTTCAGTAAACCTCCACTGAAACACGCCTTTTAGCAGTTACGTACAGAATACAAATTTCTCTTATATACCTAGATCAGGGGTCCCCAAACTTTTTACCCCATCGACCCCTTGACACGATATTTGTCTTCTTATCGACCCCCACAAGTATTTAATAAAAACATTAAATCATTTTTGGAATTTCTGATGGTAAGCAATAATTAGGCCTGCACAGAAACTCAATGAAATAATTTATAAAATCCACCCAACAAAATTAACAGAAAAACGAGATACTTTCCACTATTATTATAATCTCTAAAAATAGATCAAAACTATGGATAGATGGAATAAATTTGAAATAAAGACCTTCAAAAAAGAACAGATGGTTGTTGTACTTTTTTAACCTGTTACATAGCGATGGATCCACCTTCCTAAGGCACTCTTCAGATGAGTCTCTGCAACTATCACCTCTTGACAACCACCTTACCTCAGTGAGCAAAAGTAATTGGTTGAAAGTTTCATCATTTACTTCACATGACTTCGCAAACAGACGAGAATTGAGAGGATGGGCTTTAATTTTACTTATTGGCCTGATTTTAAGTAGAACATTCCGATTTTTTCATGTACAGTTTAATTGATCCTCTTTAGTATTAATCGACCCCCTTTCGACCCCTGGAGATCTCTTATCGACCCCAAGGGGTCGGTATCGACCACTTTGGGGACCCCTGACCTAGATAAATGTTTAGCAGGTGAGTACCCAGTAGTAGTTTTCTGAGTACCTCAAAAA
Organism: Vandiemenella viatica; assembly: GCA_031002005.1. Taxonomy (NCBI): domain Eukaryota; kingdom Metazoa; phylum Arthropoda; class Insecta; order Orthoptera; family Morabidae; genus Vandiemenella; species Vandiemenella viatica. Next base: position 57,649,488 of record CM061914.1, on the reverse strand, counting down.
ACGTTAAGTTATAATCAATAATTTTACTTACGTAGACCTCTGAAACACGTTGTTGGAGTTAGGTACTGGTAGCCCGAGATGCTGCTGAAATATTTCTACTTCCATCGGTTTTTTAGTTGAAATGATATTTTTATGGATAATTATTAGTAGTAGAATACGCTTCTGCCGGATTGCCTATCAAAATATGGCGGTAAGTACTTTTAATTAAAATTTCAAAAATTACTTTTTTCAAAAAATTTCATTCACTTGTTTTTTTCTTTTTAATAATAAATTATAATTTATTTCAAAGAGAAACATGTAAATAACGTTTGGGTTCAGTGAAATCTTCACGGGATAGTGTCGTAAAATGATGACGTTTCGACAACCTGCTCGGTTGTCTTCATCAGGTTGTCGAAACGTCGTCATTTTAGGACACTATCCGGCTGCATTCTCGTGATGATTTCAATGCATCAATACGCCGGGAATGTCTCCACTCTCACAACGTTTCGGTTGCCTATGTAAAAGTGTCCGCAAGTAGGAATTGACAGCGAGACGTCGGCAGAGGACTGGAATGTCTGGATGGCCCTGAATCAATTGTGGACAGGAGTGGGCGCGTCCAAGGCAAATCTGGTGAAATTAGGTTAGATTGATCTACAACATTAAGTGTGAATTTGGTGGGCACTAAATGATGAAACGTATGTTCCAATGCTCTATGTGTCCGTCATCTTATGGAGAAGGTGATATGTTTTGAGCAACACCTAATGCACTTGATGCTGCGAGTACTAGGAGAAATGAGTTAAAAGTGGTAAATTTGTAAAATTTTTAGCTGTGTATTGCATGTTTGTGACTGGAAAGTAAGAATAAGTAAATCATCTTCACTGCCATTCTCGACAACCCTACTTTGAAGCTTTAAATAATCTGCTAACCATATTTTCACTTGAAGTTACCATGAGTATGAAATAATGTGTATATTTGTTGTTCGGATATGCTGTGGATAACGGAACATACGCCCTCCAGCTCGAACTCGTCGCACCATGCTCCACAGAACGTCTGCTATAAATACGACGAGTGGGACGCTACGGTTTGGTCTCCACGCAGCATCCGTTGGATTATTTAGATCCATAGCGTGAGGCACGGGCGCGGCGACTGTTTGGGTATTGTTTGTTTATCGATCCAATGTGTGGCTCGAAGAACAAAGAAATTTACTTCACCCCCATTGCTCAGCTAAGGCAACCGAATGTGGGTTAACACACACATTTGGTTCCCTTGCTTCACGTTTTAGCTACGAAAACAGACACAGGATAATGCTAACTTCTGATTTTATCAGTTTAGTCCTCTGGATTTTATGTTCTAAATACCTTATTTTAGATACCTAACATAGAGTCTATTCCAATGCAAAATAGGTTCTAAAAATGTCTAAATAGGTTATTAAAATTGTTGTAATGTTTATGAAATATCATAAAAATTCTTTAATTGGTAATGAAACATCGAGGAACCATAATTTAACAGAAAATTATTTTATTTAATTGATTAAGCTGACTGGGATTATCTAAAATCAATAAAACTTTTGATGTGCCTTTGTCATGTATTTCCTATTGATGGAGAAATGAATTTGGAATTCATCTCCGTTGGATATTTGTATATTGATACAAAAATTCGCATGTTTATATGTACAGAATTTTATTATATATTATTATTTTTACTGTATGTACAAGTATATTATTTTTATTGGATTATTTATAAGAAGATACTTAAATTTAAAATTCAGGTAGTACTGTCAACATTCTCAGATTGTAAATTACACAATTTGCGGATTGTTAAACTATTGTTCAAACACAATCAGGCACAAATAAAATTAAGGTTGTTCTTTTTCTTGGCTTTGAGAAAAATGTTAGTATGTATATAATCCGTTTCGTAACTTGAGGTCACAAAAGGTCAACCAAACAAAATTTTCGTCTCTTTATTTGTTCGCCCAGGCATCAACAGCAGGAGATTCAATATTTATTCTTTGTTCTTGTTTTTATGGTTCAAATGTTTTCACTTTGAATATTAGCAATGAGCTCTCGTCTGGGGTGAGTAATTATAAGTCTTTCGAATAACAAATAATACGCTAATAATGGTAAACCCAAACAAAAAATTAATCTCACCTTACTTTCGTCCAACAAAACATCAGTCAGCGAAATTTACATTGTATATTACGTATATGGTTCAGTAAAAGAAAGTTCTTCAGTTTTCTCATGAAAAGATTGTGGATTGAACGGATCCTTATCCATGAGGGGGTCTCACTTAGCAAAGTAGTTCTATTTTAAAGAAGAACAGATTTTAACATTTACTTCATATTAAGAATTAATTGATTCATCGCCTCTACTGTATTTGAGAAATGTTTGAGAGAGTTAGAAACCAAATTAGTTTTTTTCATGTTTTTCCCATATCATTAGAATTTTTGAACCATCTCATAATGTTATGTACTCGTAATATAAGCTCTCATGTTGTGAGGACGAAAACACTAATTCAGGCTGTCGAAAGATAAAAATTTGTGTAGATGTGTTTCTTTAATGGGTGATTTTATTGGACACTAACGTTTTGCTCTTTGAAGTGTGTCTCGAGTCCAACTAGGCCGATCTTTATTATACAACTGCATATTTAAATCAGAATAATTACTCTTTCCTACGTAATAATTATTCTGACAAAGGTAATTTTCTACTCTTTCTACTATTTTATTTTTAGAAATTGAATGTTTCATGTTTTTAAGAATTTTTACTCAAATTTTGTAGTGTTTCCAAGAGTTTATTTACGCAAACTTTATGATATAACATCTAAAGATAAAAATACTTAATAGAAGAAACTTGAGAGATAAAATGTTTATTAAAAAGCGTATAAATGTTCCCAAAATTCTTCAGATTACTTAAGTAATTGGTCACAAAGTCGAGCAATGTCGTTTTTTTTCTTTTAAAAAAGAATCTGTTTGGACCGCAAGATATAGTTTTGTTACACGTAAAAATATAATCAGAGATAAGACTAAACCCTAATCGCGTGCAGTCTTTATCTCGTATGTTTTATCCGAAAGCTTAACGTTCTACTGTTTGTTTTTCTTATACGAGTTGTAGATTAACCTCAACATAACTAACGTTATATTAGAAAGTGCAAAAGGTAATTCACTGGTAATTTAGAGTTTCTTTCGATGCTTTGTTTTAATTGCAAAGAGAACTGTAAACTATCTTTCGCTCAAATAAGTGCTTGAATATATATATATATATACTAGACGACCCGTGCGAAAATTTCGCGAATAAAATCTGATGAATAGTGAGGTTGAATATAATGTCACCAAGTTCAGTCATTACTCTTCATACTCGTACTTCATTTATCGATTTTGGTTAGAAATCCAGGGAGATAAATGGATCGAAACACAAAAAACTTATTTTAGAAATATTGACATTTTTGCGCTTTATGGGTCGAATTACGAAAAATTCCTTTCTTAGAATATAATGTTACCACAGCGGAAACCTTAGTCTTTAATACGATATGTCATTTATCTATATCGATTAGATATCAAGGGAAATATAAGGCTCGTGACACAAAAATACGTTGTAGAACAATTTATACTTTTTCCCTTTAATAGTTGAATTCCAAACACTTCTTTCTTAAAATATGATGTCAGCAAAGCTGAGACATTACTCCTTATATTCCTACTTCATTTATCGATTTTGGTTAGATATCCAGGCAGATAAATGGCTCAAGATACAAAAAACGCATTTTAGAAAAATTGACATTTTTGCCTTTTAAGGGTCGAATTACGAAAAATTCCTTTCTTAAAATATAATGTTACCACGGCGGAGACTTTATTCTTTAATATGATACCTCATTTATCTATATCGATTAGATATTAAGGGAGATAAATCGCTCGTGACACAAAAACGCATAGCAAAAATATTGATACTTTTGCCCTTTAAGGGTCGAATTCCGAAAACTTTCTGGCTTAATATATGACGTCACTAAAGCGGAGATTTTAATCTTTAAAACGATACTTCATAAAACGGTTTCAGATAGGTATCCAGGGAGATAACTGACTCGTAACACAGAAAACAGCATTTTAGAAAAATTTACATTTTTGCCTTTTAAGGGTCGAATTCCGAAAACTTTCTTGCTTAAAATACGATTTAACCAAAGTGGAGACCATAAGCTTTAAAATGACACCTCAGTCATTGATTTCGGTTAAGTATGAAGGAAGATATAGGGTTGTGACAAAAAAATACCTTATAGAAATAATATATATGATTGTGTGTGTGTGTGTGTGTGTGTGTGTGTGTGTGTGTGTGTGTGTGTGTGTGTGCATGCGTGCGCTTGCAATTTTATCAAAAAGGGTCCAATTCAGGTACAGCCATATTTTAACTGTTGAACATGGCTGTTACAATTGAAATGTTCGAGCACGTCCCATACGTTTGTGGGCTGGGTAGGAAATGGTAAAATCTTGCAAAAACTGCCTAAAATTCTCTAGTATTTTGCAGAATAGTGCACAAAATAAAGATACAATGCGACGGACATTTATTTTTCAGCAGTTGCTGAAAATGGATGAGGTGTACATGTAATCTGGAATGGACAAGACAGACATTCCTGCTGTGTTTAAATATTTATTAAAAACAGATGTAACCAAGGGAAATTCACGAGGGTATCATGGCAATGTTAGGGGAGATTTCAGGACTAGCACAGTAAAACATGGGAATTTATCACCTCATTTTCTGATTTCCTTGACAATTTTTTTTATACGGGTACCATAAAACATTGGAGGGATATTTAGAACTCAGAGGTAACTATTTAAAAAAATAGATCACAACGTTTCTTTTAATTGGTGTGAATCAGTGTAAGACTACGAACTTACCGGATGACCCTCGTACATTAGTTGGTTCTTTCCACTCTCAGTTGATTCATTAATAATAATGGGGACGTTATGATTAGTTTCTAAAGATAGTTTCGCATTAAATAGCTACCTGTTTACTGTTATTGATAACTTACATGTTTTCGGTTAGCGTCAAGCAACTACAAGCGTGGAGCGTCTTCTAGTCACCTGGTCGTCTTCGTTTCTTCTTTTCTCTTCAGCGTCACTCGGCCTGGAACAACAGCGTTAGTCAAGCAGCGTCAACAGGCAGTTAAGTGGTCACTGGGTAAGGAACAAAGATACATAGCTTATGCGAGGCAAAGATCAAATCTACAATAACTCAAACCGTACGTTGTTCACTACAGAATTAATAAGTACTAACACGGGGTACTACTAAAGAGGTTAGTACAGATTTTTGATAATTTATGAATTAATTCATCATGTTAGAGTGAAAGAGGAGGTTCAATCATGTACTTTGACAATAATCATAATAAGTTACTTACGATCTTTTGTTGCCATATACATACGTGTCTTGGTTTTCACATAATAACTACGTCGGGGAACGGGGGTACCTTTTAATGGGTGGATGTTTATAAGGGAATTATTTACAAGTCTGAATCAGTTTACAATTCTAGCAGCGGCTTTCTAGTTTCTGCCACTGTGGTCGCAATCACTGCTGGACGTCTAAAAGGTCGACTATTGATTGTCCTCAGGCGTGAAAAGCCTTGCACCTGAAATCACGAGGAATAGCTTCAGGCTTCTCTCCCTGTCACAATTATTACATCTGCGAGACAATATTCAGTGTAACCATCATATACGAGGCGCGTCCAGAAAGTAAGTTCCGTTTCAATTTATCTCCGCTGCAGCGCTGCGATTGCAGTTCCGCACATAGCGCTGTAGACGATGTGTATCAAGGGGAAGAACGTGCACCATTTGGAGATCGCTGTCAGTTACGTACGCTTTGTTGTGCTTGTTTGAAATGTCGGCGTTGATTGAAAATCCCGCCGCCTGTGAAATCAGGTCTGTGATTCGGTTTCTGAATGCGAGGAAAGTGAAACCAAGTGAAATTTATCGGCAAATTTGCGATGCTTACGGACCAAATGCGATGAGTCATTCGATGGTGAGAAGATGGGTCCGACAGTTCAATGGCGGGCGTAGTGATGTGCACGATGAAGAACGAAGTGGGCGTCCACCTTTGGTTACAGAAGAACTGGCAAGACTTTCATCTGTTCTTACGTCTCAAGTCTTTCCTTGGCGGTCATCACTTCACCAATGACGACGAGATGAAAGAAACTGTTTCCAACTGGTTGAAGACACAGGTGGCAGATTTCTATGAAGAAGGTATACAAAACCTGGTGCCACGCTATGACAAATGCCTGCAAAATTTCGGCAGTTATGTGGAAAAGTTGTTTAAGAGTTGTAGAATTTTGTGCAGTAAAAATTTCTTCTGTATCTGTGTACAATTTCATTTTATTATCAAACGGAACTTACTTTCTGGACGCGCCTCGTAATATGATGAAGTAATCAAGGAAAAATCTTTGCAGCTAATTTCTGTCTTCACACTTCGAGAAGTGATACAGAAATGAGTGTCAATAATGTTAAGTTTTAGCAAGAAGGAAATGGCTTGAATAGATAACCAAGGACATGTTATGTTTCGCCTTTGTACCCTGTATCCTGTTCGTTCCGAACTGTAGACTCGAGGTCATGTTCCCCTGACTCCGTTATTCACATCTCTGCCCCTTCTCTTCCAATCTCTCTAAAGGTGGACGGTTGAATTTGATTTTTCCTTGATTACTTCATCATATTATATGATGGTTACACTGAATATTGTCTCGCAGATGTAATAATTGTGACAGGGAGAGAAGCCTGATCGTAGCAGCTGATGCTATTCCTCGTGATTAGAGAAAAATACTGCCACACCAGCTTTACAGAAACCAAACTACTCTTCGTCTCCACACCCCTTAATTGTTTTTTTATACATACCTACAGTTTTATCTGATATCAATAGAAATTTACAAACGTATACTTTAAATCAATCAGAAAAGGCAGTCTACATTTTGATTACAAAAGCCCAATCCGTCTTCCCCTTTACCCTCACCCCTTTTAATTTCCAATGTTCTTTACAAAAACCCACAGTTTTAAATCCAATCAAAATCAATTAAGCTATGTTTAAGTGATGTCATAATATTTATAAAATAAATGTGTCATAATGTCTCAACATATACTTCAGATTTCAACTTGGATCCCAAGCTTTCACGTTGTGAAAACCAATTAAAATTCTGTTGTTTTTTTTTCTGTGTGATGCCGGAGCAAACAGATATATTCCAGAGACAGATTTCTGTATGTGGTATGTATTAATCGCTGAGCTACCAGGAAGTTCGCAAAATGGGAACTGCTGCGGCATATTTAAAATACAAAATAACTTTATATCTTGATTAGGAAAAAGTAAATCTAAATGGACAATATTTTACATTATTATCATTGAAGTTTTTACATTAATTAGTTATTTTTGGACTGTTGAATTTGCCAGCCAGGGTCGGTCCAGTAATCAACAGCGGGCCGTAGGAAGGGTCCCACCTGTGCGCGCGTCTATCCGTCACCCAGTCGGTAAACATCAAACGCCCGGGTAGCTGAAACCACACTAGGTGGCTGCTAGATAGCGAGGGTTAGCCGATGGCGCGTGCTGATCCGTACAGTTCGCTGCACGGCACGGCCTACAAAACAACGGGCCGTGGGAAGCGAGCTTTAACTGACCGTTGTGACTATGCAAAGTTCCCCTTCGCGTGTAGATTTTTTTGTACTTATGGCAATACTCCTTGTCGACGTCGAAATGGGAATGGACTGGGGACAAAGAAAGGGAATGAATTTGGTAATGACCTTTTGAAGGAACCATCCAGGAAATCGCATGGAGTGATTTGGGGAAACCATACATGTAGGGGTAATGACAGTGGTATGGGGTTAGAGCAGACTGACCTTGGACCGCCTCTGTTAACTGAACAGGATATAACTTCACTCCTCGCCTTTTATTCTTCAGCCCCTGTGGTTCCTTGTAGTACCAGCTGCGCCCTTAAATGGACACTGAACTTAAGGAGTGTGCAGAATTTGTATCGGGCAAAACTATGAAATACATGGATTTTGAGAGCTCAGAACTTATTCTGTAGCTCTTTAACTGAGGATACGGTAAACTCATGCATGACCCCGATACGAATCAGAATGACGCCTTCAAAGATAGTGTGATCAGGGAACTTTAAGGTACTCACAGACTTGCAAGAAAAAATCTAACGGATTAAAAAGAGATAGTTTTAAGAAGAACAAAATCACGCTCTGGTGCTAACATTCGACCTAAACTCACTAACTAAGAACGACTTCTCCAGTTCCATCAGATCATGATCCACATTCACTTCCATGTTTCGTCAAAAAAAAAAAAAAAAAAAAAAAAAAAAAAAAAAAAAAATTCTAAATTTCCGCCCCGACCTGTTTATCCTTTGCAACAAATGTGGAAAAGTAACAATCGTTATTCGATACAAAATATTCATATTTACTTTCTATTGCTGCCATTGGCTTTACGACGTATACAGGTCAAAACTGGAGAGCGGGAAGTTATATACATAGCTCCTACGAGAGTCCGATAAGTTCAGAATGAGATAATGCTAACTTGTTTTTATCTCTGATTAACTCAGACACTATTGACTAACTTTTTTATGTGAAGACAAGAGCGGGCTAACGGCCTTCAACATATCCGCTTTAAAAGTGCATCTTCCAGGTATTTTTATTTTTTGCTTATAAATTTACGTCTCATCGACGTCGAGATCATTAGAGGCGGTGGCAAGGATCGAGAAGGAATTCGGCCATGGCCTTTCGAATGAAGCATCCCGGCAGTCGTCTGGAGACATTTCCGGAAACCATGGAAAACCCAAATCTGGATGCTCGGACGTGGATTCGAAATCTCGTCCTCCTGAATACGAGGCCAGAGCGTTACCGATCGCACACCGCGCTTGGTATACAGGAGCCAAACATTTCCGAAATGTGGTCAAGGCCTTCCGCATCAATGACCGCCACATACGAAACCTCTGCCTTGCATCAGACCACAAGAGGTCAGCTCTACGATGGAAAAAGTTTTGAGCCAGTACTAAAAAATTGGACCATGTAAAACTAAAGCACCATTCCTCCTTCACAACGCTGTATGATTGACGTTAGTCCATAATCACAGAAACGCTGAGGAAACGACTAAGAACACTCCGGAGCCGTGTGCGTTGGAGCTTGTGGATAAGGTCACTTGATCTTATTTCAGCGTGACTACAGTGTGGCAGAAACTCGCTAGACATTTTAATTTAACTCGCCTAGTACAACATTGTTGTTAATGTGGTAACTTTAATGCATATCATCCTCCTCATGACCTTCTTTATGTATGTACATAATAAATTCACATGAAATTTGTTTAATAAACTCACAACCCACGTAAAACCAATTTCAGATACTTTTACCTATAATTGTATTTATAAAGAAATTCCTTACATAACCTTTAATTTTATTCAGTAGTCATCTAACATCTTGAAAATCTTAATGGAAATTGTTATATTTTCTTCTTCTTCTGGTCCCTATCTGTTCCGGATGTCGGCAATCATCTTGGATGTCTTGTCTCTGCTGGTTGATGCTCGGATTAACTCCGTAGTTGTCTTGGAGGTCCATGTTCTCAGATTTTTTAACCAAGAAGTTCTTCTTCTACCATATCTTCTCTTTCCAGGTATTTTTCCCTTGAGAACAGACTGCAATAAAGTCACGTATTGGTAAAACCAGAACTACTTTCAATAAAACGAATAACCTTTTTAAAAGTTGTAATTTATCCATTACCACGAAGATGAGACTCCTGCGCTGCTATGTGTTCTCTGTCCTCCTGTATGGCGTTGAAACATGATGTGGCCAAGGTACTGAAGCTTCCG
>CM061914.1:57605831-57638696 GCA_031002005.1 Vandiemenella viatica | reverse complement strand
TCTCGTATGTTTTATCCGAAAGCTTAACGTTGTACTGTTTGTTTTTCTTATACAAGTTGTAGATTAACCTCAACATAACTAACGTTATATTAGAAAGTGCACAAGGTAATTCACTGGTAATTTAGAGTTTCTTTCGATGCTTTGTTTTAATTGCAACGAGAACTGTAAACTATCTTTCGCTCAAATAAGTGCTTGGATATATATATATATATATTATGTGTGTGTGTGTGTGCATGCGTGCGCTTGCAATTTTATCAAAAAGGGTCCAATTCAGGTACAGCCATATTTTATTTTAACTGTTGAACATGGCTGTTGCAATTGAAATGTTCGAGCACGTCCCATACGTTTGTGGGCTGGGTAGGAAACCGTAAAATCTTGCAAAAACTGCCTAAAATTATCTAGTATTTTGCAGAATAGTGCACAAAATAAAGATACAATGCGACGGACATTTATTTTTCAGCAGTTGCTGAAAATGGATGACGTGTACATGTAATCTGGAATGGACAAGACAGACATTCCTGCTGTGTTAAAATATTTATTAAAAACAGATGTCACCAAAGGAAATTCACGAGGGTATCGTGGCAATGTTAGGGGAGATTTCAGGACTAGCACAGTAAAACATGGGAATTTATCACCTCATTTTCTGATTTCCTTGACAATTTTTTTTCATACGGGTACCATAAAACATTGGAGGAATATTTAGAACTCAGAGGTAACTATTTAAAAAAATAGATCACAACGTTTCTTTTAATTGGTGTGAATCAGTGTAAGGCTACGAACTTACCGGATGACCCTCGTACATTAGTTGGTTCTTTCCACTCTCAGTTGATTCATTAATAATAATGGGGACGTTATGATTAGTTTCTAAAGATAGTTTCGCATTAAACAGTTACCTGTTTACTGTTATTGATAACTTACATGTTTTCGGTTAGCGTCAAGCAACTACAAGCGTGGAGCGTCTTCTAGTCACCTGGTCGTCTTCGTTTCTTCTTTTCTCTTCAGCGTCTCTCGGCCTGGAACAACAGCGTTAGTCAAGCAGCGTCAACAGGCAGTTAAGTGGTCACTGGGTAAGGAACAAAGATACATAGCTTATGCGAGGCAAAGATCAAATCTACAGTAACTCAAACAGTACGTTGTTCACTACAGAATTAATAAGTACTAACACGGGGTACTACTAAAGAGTTTAGTACAGATTTTTGATAATTTATGAGTTAATTCATCATGTTAGAGTGAAAGAGGAGGTTCAATCATCTACTTTGACAATAATCATAATAAGTTACTTACGATCTTTTGTTGCCATATACATACGTGTCTCGGTTTTCACATAATAATTACGTCGGGGAACGGGGGTACCTTTTAATGGGCGGATGTTTATAAGGGAATTATTTACAAGTCTGAATCAGTTTACAATTCTAGCAGCGGCTTTCTAGTTTCTGCCACTGTGGTCGCAATCACTACTGGACGTCTAAAAGGCCGACTATTGATTGTCCTCAGGCGTGAAAAGCCTTGCACCTGAAATCACGAGGAATAGCATCAGCTGCTACGATCAGGCTTCTCTCCCTGTCACAATTATTACATCTGCGAGACAATATTCAGTGTAACCATCATATACGAGGCGCGTCCAGAAAGTAAGTTCCGTTTCAATTTATCTCCGCTGCAGCGCTGCGATTGCAGTTCCGCACATGCGCTGTAGACGATGTGTATCAAGGGGAAGAACGTGCACCATTTGGAGATCGCTGTCAGTTACGTACGCTTTGTTGTGCTTGTTTTAAATGTCGGCGTTGATTGAAAATCCCGCCGCCTGTGAAATCAGGTCTGTGATTCGGTTTCTGAATGCGAGGAAAGTGAAACCAAGTGAAATTTATCGGCAAATTTGCGATGCTTACGGACCAAATGCAATGAGTGATTCGATGGTGAGAAGATGAGTCCGACAGTTCAATGGCGGGCGTAGTGATGTGCACGATGAAGAACGAAGTGGGCGTCCACCTTTGGTTACAGAAGAACTGGCAAGACTTTCATCTGTTCTTACATCTCAAGTCTTTCCTTGGTGGTCATCACTTCATCAATGACGACGAGCTGAAAGAAACTGTTTCCAACTGGGCGGCAGATTTCTATGAAGAAGGTATACAAAACCTGGTGCCACGCTATGACAAATGCCTGCAAAATTTCTGCAGTTATGTGGAAAAGTTGTTTAAGAGTTGTAGAATTTTGTGCAATAAAAATTTCTTCTGTATCTGTGTACAATTTCATTTTATTATCAAACGGAACTTACTTTCTGGACGCGCCTCGTAATATGATGAAGTAATCAAGGAAAAATCTTTGCAGCTAATTTCTTTCTTCACACTTCGAGAAGTGATACAGAAATGAGTGTCAATAATGTTAAGTTTTAGCAAGAAGGAAATGGCTTGAATAGATAACCAAGGATATGTTATGTTTCGCCTTTGTACCCTGTATCCTGTTCGTTCCGTACTGTAGACTCGAGGTCATGTTCCCCTGACTCCGTTATTCACATCTCTGCCCCTTCCCTTCCAATCTCTCTAAAGGTGGACGGTTGAATTTGATTTTTCTTTGATTACATCATCATATTATATGATGGTTACACTAAATATTGTCTCGCAGATGTAATAATTGTGACGGGGAGAGAAGCCTGATCGTAGCAGCTGATGCTATTCCTCGTGATTAGAGAAAAATACTGCCACACCAGCTTTACAGAAAACAAACTACGCTTCGTCTCCACACTCCTTAATTGTTTTTTTATACATACCTACAGTTTTATCTGATATCAATAGAAATTTACACACGTATACTTTAAATCAATCAGAAAAGGCAGTCTACATTTTGATTACAAAAGCCCAATCCGTCTTCCCGTTTAATTTCCAATGTTCTTTACAAAAATCCACAGTTTTAAATCCCATCTAAATCAATTAAGCTATGATTAAGTGATGTCATAATATTTATAAAATAAATGTGTCATAACGTCTCAACATATACTTCAGATTTCAACTTGGATCCCAAGATTTCACCAATTAAAATTCTATTTTTTTTGTGTGATGCTGGAGCAAACAGATATATTCCAGACAGATTTCTGTATGTGGTATGTATTAATCGCTGAGCTACCAGGAAGTTCGCAAAATGGGAACTGCTGCGGCATATTTAAAATACAAAATAACTTATACCTTGATTAGAAAAAGTAAATCTAAATGGACAATATTTTACATTATTATCATTGAAGTTTTTACATTAATTAGTTATTTTTGGACGGTTGAATTTGCCAGCCAGGGTCAGTCCAGTAATCAACAGCGGGCCGTAGGAAGGGTCCCACCTGTGCGCGCGTCTATCCGTCACCCAGTCGGTAAACATCAAACGCCCGGGTAGCTGAAACCACACTAGGTAACCGTGGTGGGGAGTGGCTGCTAGATGGCGAGGGTTAGCCGATGGTGCGTGCTGATCCGTACAGTTCGGCTGCATGGCACGGCCTACAAAACAACGGGTCGTGGGAAGCGAGCTTTAACTGACCGTTGTGACTATGCAAAGTTCCCCTTCGCGTGTAGAATTTTTTTACTTATGGCAATACTCCTTGTCGACGTCGAAATGGGAATGGACTGGTGACAAAGAAAGGGAATGAATTTGGTAATGACCTTTTAAAAGAACCATCCAGGAAATCGCATGGAGTGATTTGGGGAAACCATACATGTAGGGGTAATGGCAGTGGTATGGGGATAGAGCAGACTGACCTTGGACCGCCTCTGTTAACTGAACAGGATATAACTTCACTCCTCGCCTTTTATTCTTCAGCCCCTGTGGTTCCTTGTAGTACCAGCTGCGCCCTTAATAAATGGACACCGAACTTAAGGAGTGTGCAGAATTTGCATTGGGCAAAACTATGAAATACATGGATTTTGCGAGTTCAGAGCTTATTCTGTAGCTCTTTAACTGAGGATAAACTCATGCATGACCCCGATACGAATCAGAATGACGCCTTCAAAGATAGTGTGATCAGAAAACTGTAAAGGACTCACAGACTTGCAAGGAAAAATCTAACGGATTAAAAAGAGATAGTTTTAAGAATGGAACGCTCTGGTGCTAACGTTCGACCTAAGCTCACTAACTAACTTCTCCAGCTCCATCAGATCATGATCCACATTCACTTCCATGTTTCGTCAACAGGGTAGTTTTACAGCCTCGCATGTTACAGCCTTTTTTTTTTTTTTTTTTTTTTTTTTTTTAAAAAAAAAAAAAGCTCTAAATTTCTACCCCGACCTGTCTATTCCTTGCAACAAATGTGGCAAAGTAACAATCGTTATTGGATACAAAATATTCATATTTACTTTCTATTGCTACCATTGCCTATGCGACGTATGCAGGTCAAAACTGGAGAGCGGGAAGTTATATACATAGCTCCTACGCGATTCCGATAAATTCAGAATGAGATAATGCTAACTTATTTTTATCTCTAATTAACTCAGACACTATTGACTAACGGCCTTCAACATATCCGCTTTAAAAGTGCATCTTCCAGGTATTTTTATTTTTTGCTTATGCATTTACGTCTCGTCGACGTCGAGATCATTAGAGGCGGGGGCAAGGATCCAGAAGGAATTCGGCCATGGCCTTTCGAATGAAGGATCCCGGCAGTCGTCTGGAGACATTTGCGGAAACCATGGAAAACCCAAATCTGGATGCTCGAACGTGGATTCGAACTCCCGTCCTCCTGAATGCGAGGCCAGAGCGTTACCGATCTCCGAAATGTGGCCAAGCCCTTCCGCATCAATGACCGCGACATACGAAACCTCTGCCTTGCATCAGGCCACAAGAGGTCAGCTCTATGATGGAAAAAGTTTTAAGCCAGTACTAAAAAATTGGACCATGTAAAACTAAAGCACCATTCCTCCTTCACAACGCTGTATGATTGACGTTAGTCCATAATCACAGAAACGCTGAGGAAACGACTAAGAACACTCCGGAGCCGTGTGCGTTGGAGCTTGTGAATAAGTTCACTCGATCTGATTTCAGCGTGATTACAGTGTGGCAGAAACTCGCTAGACATTTTAATTTAACTCGCCTAGTACAACATTGTTGTTAATGTGGTAACTTTAATGCATAACATCCTCCTCGTGACAATTTGTTTAATAAACTCACATCCCACGTAAAACCAATTTCAGATACTTTTACCTATATAAAAATTGTATTTATAAAGAAATTCTTTACATAACCTTTAATTTTATTCAGTAGTCATCTAACATCTTGAAAATCTTAATGGAAATTGTTATATTTTCTTCTTCTTCTGGTCCCTATCTGTTCCGGATATCGGCAACCATCTTGGTTGATGCTCGGATTAACTCCGTAGTTGGCTTGGAGGTCCATGTTATCAGATTTTTTAACCAATAAGTTCTTCTTCTACAAGATCTTCTCTTTCCAGGTATTTTTCCTTGGAGAACAGACTGCAGGAGTTCATAAAGGCTACTATTCCTCATGATGTTGCCAAGGTACTGAAGCTTCCGTGTTTTTATGGTGGTCAGTATTTCCATATATTTTTTTTCATTTTGCGGAACACTTCAGCATTTGTGGTGTGGTCTGTCCTTGGTATTCTCAGCATTCTTCGATATAGCCATATTTAAACAGCTTCTAACCTTTTACTGATATTTTCAGTTAATGTCCATGTTTCAACGCCATACAGGAGGATAGAGAACACATAGCATCGCAGGAGTCTCATCTTCGTGGTAATTGATAAATTACGACTTTTAAAAAGGTTATTCGTTTTATTGAAAGTAGCTCTGGTTTTACCCATACGTGACTTTACTTCGTCAGATGTATCCCATTGGCTGTTTACTGTGGTGCCAAGATACGTATACCTTGATACACATTCAATGATCTTCTGTTTAATCATAATATGGCACTGGGAGTTGTTGTTTTTGCCATTACTTTTGTCTTACTTATATTAATGTCAAGTCCCTAATCGTCGCTGCTGTGTGATACTCTATCTATAAGATACTGTAAGCTTTCCTGATTATCTACAAAAATGACTGTGTCATCTGCTTAGCGAATATTGTTTATCCAGTTTCCATTCAACAGCACTCCCATATCCACATAAACCAATTTTTAGCAAGTAGAAATTGGGTCAAACCATCTCTGGATGACTATTATATTGAAAATATAGTTTCGTTCAATCTGTTTCGTATACTTTCTGGCCATTTATAAAATATTCTATTTTCATTTTTAAAATCATAATGAAAATGAGAATAAAGGATCTAAAACACAATTCATTCCCCAACCCGTCTAGTAGATAAAAAGACGTGGGATAAGATAACATTTAAAATTACCGAGCGAGGTGGGTTAACGATAACGTTCTGGGCTTACATTCCGGAGAACCCGGTTTCAGAGCCCCGTCCAGAAATCCAGATTTGGGTTTTCCACGGTTTTTCAAAATCATGCCACGGTGGTTCCATGACAAAAGCGTAAAACCGTAAGAAATTTTTTTTTAATACTGATTTCATATTCACTATTTCTAGACCATGATCTACTTTTTGTCGGCCGTACGTTGGTGAAGAATTATTGCTTTTGATACGGAATAGTCCTAAGCCGGTAAAGTGCGAATTACTTTGCCGTGCTGACGATTCACTAACTTGGTTGTACCGTACATTGCTCCATTTTTTAGTATTGGTCATCGGATCAAAAAAGATCAATAAATGTATCTGCACACAACATTCTTTAAAATTTCAGCAAATAAGATTTTAGTATCATTAATCGTTTTGCTAAATTTCTTTCAATTCATTTGTGTGTAAGAATCAAACGTAAAAAAATTTCGGTTAGAAAGAAGATTATGTTGGGACTTTCGACTATCTTCAAATTAAAAATGTATCTTTACAACATATTTAGCATCCGCTTTACGAAATTCTTTGCAGAATGGTATATGTGAACTACTATAAAAAAAAAAGAATGATTTACTGTCATCTTTAAGAGACTACATACCGCTGATATTACAAAGGAATTACCTGATTAGTAACTTCATAATCAAACAAACAATAATTTTAAAGTATTTCCACCAAAAACTCGTATAAAAACAATCTAAAAATTATCAAAATCGGTGAGTTGACAGTTATTATTTCATACCCATAACTTTATTAATAATTTTTTTTACTTCTGCCATCCATTAAATTCCTTATAAATAATTTCACCCACGTCATTTCCCCCTATTTTATGTTGTAATATGTTTATGGACCTAAAATAAAATGAATAGGTGGGCACAGTTAATCGAAAAGTTACCTACGTTAATCGTTAATCCGCTACTTAAAAAATTAACTTCGATAATCGTTAAAGCGTTACATTTTTGCAAATTTAACGCAAGTTAAAGTTAACCGTTAAAAGTTAACCATCCAAAAGTGGAACTGATGTTTATATTTTTCAATACGTATTACTGCAAGCATTACCGTGATGTGAATCAATAATACATCTACCCAATGTCCTTCTGGAAACTGAGTTTTTACTTCAACGTTTTAACCAGTTTCTCAAACGTATCGGATTCTTCAACATGTAGTAGAATAATGTTGGCAACGAAAAGGTTTACAATACATCGGTCCACATCAGCTTGGAATACCACGGTGCCGGTAGCTACGATGCCAAATGTTTTATTGAAGTAAAGTTTTACTAACAGATAGAGGTGAAATTAAATCAATTCTGCTACTATCTACATCAGAAGAAGCCACAGAATTTGAACAAGCCTTTGAATTATTTTTCTTTTTTTCCCACGACTTGGCCCTTTTTTTACTTTTTCTTCAAACTGTTCATCTTTGGATATATGCATCCTCTTCATAATTATGTTGTTTAAGATTATTAAGGCTAAACACGTGAGTCTTGATTGTAGAAAGTTTAGGCAAACTCAGTTTACATTCATATATCAATTGTTCTCCCAGTCGTGATTTAAACGAAACACAATCGCATAAATATGGTCGGGGATTTTTAATAGCCTCGTTACTATTGTTAGCGTTGTTGCTCTCACGGATTCAAGAGTTCACTTTCTACGACGTAAGCATGTAACGAATGTCAGTTTAATTAGAAACGAGTAGTGAGCTACGGTTTGTAGACATATAATAGAAACGCCCCAAAACTCTAAACTTTCCTGCTCTCACCCACGCCATGTCTAGCATAAGAATTGTATATGCATCGCACTCGCACTTCGTATTACATAATTCGTTCGCCATTACCAAGCGTGGTGGGTGAGCGGTTAACGTTCTGGCCTCTCATTCGGGAGGACGCGCGTTCAAATCCCCGTCCGGGTATCCAGATTTGGGTTTTCCATGGTTTCCCCAAATCACTCCAGGCGAATGACGGGATGCTTCCTTCAAAGAGGCCATTGCCGAATTACTTCCCGTTTCTTGTCACCAGTCCCATCCCGCCTCTAATGACCTTAGCCGTCGACGAGGCGTAAAGCAATAACAAAAACAAAACAAAAAACCCTTCGCCATCCGCTTCGCCGAACGATCGAGCGTGGCGGGGCGCCCAATTCAAACAAATCAAATGGCGTCAACTATCAACGTAACGGACTAAAGTTAACGGTTGTTCAGTTTAACGGAAGTTAAGAAGAACGTTAACGATTTTTTAGGTTAACTTGAAAGTTAATTTTTTTCAATTTTGTTAACTTCGTTAATTAACGATTAACGGTTATCTACATCTACATATATACTCTGTAGTTCACAAAATTGTGGGTGGCAGAGGGTGCTCAGCACCAAAGCTAATCTCTTTGTTGTGCCTTCTAATCCAGAATGGTACGAGGGGAAAAAAGAATTCATATAAGAATCAGTGTGGCACCTTATTTCTCTAATCTTATATTTCCTGTCATTCCGACTCAAATAGGTTGGTGGACGAAGTATTTCACTACACTCGTAAGTTAAAGTGGGAGTACACATATTTACCAATAAGTTTAAACGAAACGTGTGTCGTCTATTTACCAGAGACTCCCAGCCTAGTCTACTAATCAGTTCTGTGACGCTTTCATAAGGACTGTAGCAAGCGGTCAGAAATCGAGTGGCTTTTCTCTGTACTTTCTCTATACTTTCGATCAACCCCTTACGAAACGGATCCTAAACGGCACAACAGTAGTCCAAATGTGGACGCACAAGAGATTTGTACGCTATCTCCTTTGTTTGTTCATTAGAATTTTTCAAGATTCAACCTAGGAATCGCAGCCTAGAATTAGCTCTACCTACTAACGAATTAATGTGTAAGTCCCATTTCATGTTCCTTTGTACTGTTACTCCCAAATATTTAATAGAATCGAACATATCAATAACTGAATTGTTTACCTCGTATTTCTGAACAATTGGATTATTTTTATTAGTTATGCTCATTGTCTTGCACTTTTTACAATTTAGAGTAAGTTGCCACTCAACGCACCAAGCCAAAATAACATCCAGATCACGCTGAATTGCTAAACAATCGGCCAAATTCCTTACTTCTCTATAAATAACCGCATCATCAGCAAACAATCTAAAAATGCTTTTCACCCTGTCTCCGAGATCGTTTCTAAAAATTAAGAAAAGAAGTGGTCCTATTACACTTCCTTGAGGTACACTCGATGTAACATCTAGATTAGAAGAACTTTCTCCTTCAACGACGACATACTGCGACCGACCAGTTAGATAATCCTTTATCCATTCACAAAGCTGATCCAACCTACGCTCGAAGCTTCGCTAAAAGGTGGTTGTGTGGCACAGAGTCAAAGGCCTTCTGAAAATCTAAATAAAATTGTATCTATTTGTGAACTTGCATCAATAACTTTCATTACGTCGTGTGTAAATAGGGCCAGCTGTGTTTTACATGACTTTTCTTCGGAAATCCATGTTGATTTGTTGTCAGCAAATTATTTTCATTTAGAAAATTCAGAATGTTTGAGCATATAATATGCTGCATAACTCAACTAGAAATAGATGTTATAGATATGGGACGGTAGTTTCCAGAATCACTTCGATCACCTTTCTTGAAAATCGGAGTTACTTGTGCGATTTTCCAGTCGTAAGGTACTTTTCGCTCTTCTAAGGATTTACTGAATATATCAGACAGATATGGCCCGATTTCTGCCACATACTTTGAAAATACTCTTGTAATTCCATCCGGACCCGGTGCTTTCCCCCACTTCAGGAGCTCTAATTGCTTTATGATACCTGCAGTATCTATTCATAATGATTCAATCACCAAACTGCGTGGGAAAACGGTAATGCTATCTTTATTTTCATCAGTAAATGAATTTTTGAATACAGTATTTAGTACGTTAGCTTTATCGCGGCTTTCATTAACCTCAGAACCTCGCCCTTCTGCCCAGCTCTTCTAAAATACTACCCAATCACAAATTTTTAAGCCAAAAGTGCTTAGAAGACTGTGAAAGACGGACAGACCATAAAAATACAGTAATTTCATAAAGCTTCCATCTTTCATTTAGCGGATACGAATCTTTAAAAATGAATCATTTTGTGTAAAGCAGTCAAACGGATTGAATCGACTCGTAAATCAAGACGAATTGAGTTTAACTTGTTTTATCCTCTCTAAGGAAAGCCGCTGCTGATCTCGGTCGTGCGTGCATTCTATCGGCGGACGGTGAAAGCTCATCTTAGGCGTGAGATGTGGCGGTAGCTAGTGCCATCTAACGGCAGTAGTCTCACTTATACCAGAGTGATGGCGCTGCGCATCTGAAGTTAGTGATAATTCGATATTTTTAAAAGTATTGCGTTAGAAAACATTGTTTTATTTCCTGTTGCTTACCGAAAAAAATATAACCAATAATAAACATGTTAGATTCTTTATTGAGTATGAAAGAATGAACTCTAGGTTAGTCAATTGAAGAGCTTTAATTTGCGTTCTCACAACTTATGCCAGATAAAATTCTTCTTTATTTATTTTACAATCGGCGTTGCATTTATATTATAACCTTCGATGACAGGAAAGATTAATAGGGGATTTCAGTATGCCTTTTTAATGGGACTAAATTCGTTCAAGCTACTTGAATTTAATGATTTAAATTACAGATGCAAGTTAAAATGATTATGGATAATTATGTTGACATTTTAATGGACTCCAAACAGATATCGTAAAGTAAGTCCACCATATCGATATTTTCCGATGTTGGCTTATATATTATTTGAGAAATAAGTATGTAAATCAAATAATAAATTTGAGGTAGTTTATTGAAAAAATTAGTTCTGCAAAAGGTCTACTATAAATACTGATAAAATAAGCAATTTTATCGGTCAGGCGGCCATATTTTTTACCCCCTTTAGAATATTTGTAATACGTCCCAGAGAGAAACAAGAACAAACGAACGCAACATATTAAATAATAAAACGGTGAACGTAAACGAAACGGATTCGAACCACAGGGTAACAAACAACGTTACCGAGCTTAAATCAGAGTTCAGCATAGTCTCTCTCTTTTTTTTTCTTTTTTTTTTTCTTTTTTTTATGTGATTCTACGTATGTTAATATCTTGACCTCAGCAAATTATATCAACACACCAAGCGTCACCTACCTACGATCTCGTTCACGCTATTCTTTGTCTTCGTTTACAGTCGACGTCAAGGTCATTAGAGGTGGGAAAGAAGGCCTTTTGATATCTTAAAAAAATATTGAATTTTACATATATCGATATTTTTAAAATATCAATATCGGATTCGATATTTGGAAGAAAAAGTATCGATTTATTGACCCTATTTTATAAATACAATGTTACAAAAACAAATCGTGTAAAATAGAGCCAGGTCTTGTGGCTGTTTACTGATAGAAATGAGATATTCTTCTGAATCAAGTATTCAATTTCTGAAACAGAATTGTTTTTCACGGTTTTACAGATAAATATTTTTTTTTTTATTAAAAGGAAGAAGAAAATTATATCTTACCCATTATACATTTTTTTAAAAGCGTATAATGGGTAAGACACAATGCACATTATGCAATCCTCCATCCTTTCCTATCCTGTGCTAACCTCTTCATTTCAACATACCCCTTACAGCCCACGTCCTCAATTAGCTGCTTCATATATTCTAATCTCTGTTTTCACTTTTCATCTACAGTTCTTACCTTCGACTCAGGGGCGTAGTTACTATGGGGCTAGGCGGTGCAGTGCACCGGGGCCCTCACGCTCAGGGGGCCCCCAAGCATACCCCAAGGGGCCCCAAAGCGCACCTCTAGGGGCCCTCAAGCGCAATTTAGAGGGCCCCACGAGCCTTCACGGCAAACTGGCGACGTTTTTTTTTTTAGCTCTACCGTCGTCTAAGGGGCCCCTCAGAGCACAAGAGCCCCTCACTAAGGGCCCTCGCTGTGCTCAGGGGGGCCCCAACCACTGCTCAAGGGCCCCTAAAGAATAATTCAAGGGCCCTCATCCTCAGTTCAGGGGGCCCCTACCAGCACACAAAGCAAAAAAAATGTTGCCCGTCTGGCCTGAGGGCCCAAAATAAATTTTTTGCACCGGGGCCCTTGTTGACCTAGCTACGCCACTGCTTCGACTGTACCCTCCACTAACAAATTAACCAATCCTGCATGTCTCAAAATATGACCTTCCAGCCTGTCTCTTCTTTCCGTAAGCTTCTTCCACAAACTTCTTTTCTCACCCATCATTTCCAAAACTCGTTCATTTCTTACTTTGTCAGTCCACTTAATTTTCAGCATTCTTCTGTAGCACCACATTTCAAATGCTTCAATTTTCTTTATTTCCGGTATTCCTAAAGTCCATGTTTCGCTACCATAAAGTGCTGTGCTCCACACAAAGAGTTTTAAAAAGTTCTTTCTAATTCCTAGATCAATATTTGAAACTAAAAGGTTTCTCTTTTTCATGAAGGCTCTTTTTGCTAGTGCTATTTTGCTTTTAACATCATTCCTGCTGCGGCCATCGGTTGTAATTTTACTTCCCAAGTAACAGAATTCACTTACTTCTCCTATTGCATCCGATCATATTTTTATATTTAATCTACTAGTATTGGTATCATTGTGCATTATTTATTCTAAATTCTGAAAGAGATTCGAGGGAAATCTTGGCTTTTGTGAATTTGTAAGATTGGTAAAGTAACACAATAGATGCATCATTTATTTAGATAGACCTTTTACCATAATATGCAGAATGGCCAAGTCACTTTTTTTTATACAAAGATTGAATTTCATTTCTTTTTGTAAGTTGATAGCTTACTCTGAGCCTTCTTACTTTTGGAGCTAATTTTTGCACATTATCAAATATTTGCTATCTACATTTAGTAATATTCCTGCTTACATCCAATTTTCAAGTGAAAATACTTCCCTCGACAATGCATGCTCATTTAAAACAATGGGCTCGCGTCGGATTTATTCTGGGCGATAAATGCCGTGCCTGCATTTTTACTGTCACCTGAGTAGATGGTGTACCAATAAGTTCTAAATTAAATATAGTAAATAAGTAAAGTTTAATGTGTTTCTTAATCTTCCTGATCCTTGTGCTAAACTGCAAATTAAGGCAAATAACGTACAAATTTGTTCTAAGACTTTTTGCATTGCCACTGGATGAATACGGGAATTTTTCTTACAATTTGTTTCTATGGCAATCGGAAGTTATGTAGAATTATGATGAGAGTTTGAATTCCACAAACTTCCAAAGTTAGGTGATGAATGAAGTAAAATTTCACACATTTATTAAACTTACTAGCTCCATTATCAATAAAAATTTGTGACATATAAAGATTAAGGCAGAAATGTGGACTGTGCTTCCAGGAATTATTAATTAAAAAACAAAGTTATGTGTACCACCCATATTTGTCAGCAGCAGTTTATTAAAATACTCGTTGTTTTATAGGTTCCACTGATAGACTACTACAATTATTAGGCTCTGGAAGATTAATTGTTGATGCAACTCGATCAGATGGTTTAGATGTGGCAGCAGATACCAAATATTTTAAAGCAATTTCTGAAAGCACAGGAATAATATAACTTCTATCTATCCAGAGTTTTCGGTCATCTGATGATCTTGAAATACTCAGCTGATCCAAATATTGTTTTAATTTAGCAACTATTGAACCAAAACTTCATTGGTCATATTTTTTAAGAGCATGAGCTCATATTTATCCCAAAAAGATGGCGTTGTTTCATCTGCCATACGCCGAGAAGTCCTTACATTAAGTGAAATATTTCCCCTTCTTCGATATTGGAAACGGTCAATGTTTCATCAAAGTGCAATATTTTAAATAAGGTATCTGCTTTAGCATTAACATTGTATTCTAAAGGCACAAATTTATCATTATTAGTTTTCAACATAGCTCATCAAAGATACAATCCAAAAGCGGTACTCTTTTTTTTTCAATTTGCTCTCATAGTAAATTCGTTAGTGGTATAACTATACTCGTTGTGGCATATTTTTGGAGCTCAATTCTTCTGTTGATATGGACGAAGAAGTGCAACCAATTCGCCCAAAATATGTGACTGTGGAGTATTACCTTATCTGGTATACAGGGTGAGTTTTTTATCTTGAGACAACTAAATATCTCGAAAACTACAAATCCGATCAAAAAAAGTGGGTAATAAAAATTGTTCGTCTCGACGGGGGACATCCGATGATACCAAATTTGACTCCCCACCCCCACCCCCTAGGGGTGGGGGAAGGGGGAGAAAAAAAACTTAAATAGGAACCCCCATTTTTTATTGCAGATTCTGATTCCCCGGAAAAAACTACCCCTATTTCACCCCCAATTCGAGTCATTTTGGTCGATAGATGGCGCTGCAATCG
Organism: Vandiemenella viatica; assembly: GCA_031002005.1. Lineage (NCBI taxonomy): Eukaryota > Metazoa > Arthropoda > Insecta > Orthoptera > Morabidae > Vandiemenella > Vandiemenella viatica. The sequence goes on along the minus strand of CM061914.1, from coordinate 57,623,969 downwards.
ACAAAAATCAAAATAAGCAAAAATTCATTTAAAAATGAGGATATCTCGTGAAATACACATCAGATCAGCAAAATACAAGTTAATGTGATTGATATTTTTCAAAAACTATTCAATAACACCACCCACCTCCAAACTTGAGGGATGGGAATGGACATTATTTCAAAATGCACTGATGCAAATTCTTTAGCAGATAGCGAAAGTCAAACATTACTTTTTGCGTTACCCAGGAACAACGACGTGGACGTAGTAATTTTCTGTTCCCTTTGGGGTGCTAGATTTAGGTGAGTCCCCTCGCCTCTCACCATCGGGGTGCTTGTTTTTGGTGAGTCCCCTCGCCTCTCACCATCGGGGTGCTTGTTTTTGGTGAGTCCCCTCGCCTCTCACCATCGGGGTGCTTGTTTTTGGTGAGTCCCCTCGCCTCTCACCATCGGGGTGCTTGTTTTTGGTGAGTCCCCTCGCCTCTCACGTGTTTGTTTCTAACAACAATTCTAAAGCAAGTGCTCGAAAATATCACCACCGACATCGATGCATTTATTTACCCGCTCTTGGAATGATTCGACGCAACTAAGAAGCATATCCGGCGTGATTTTTTGACAAGCGTTGGTAATTCGTTCAATCATGTTTTCAGGCGTTGTTGGCACTTCACTGTAAACTTCATTCTTCAAGTATCCCCATAAAAAAAAATCAGGCGAAGTGAGATCTGGTGATCTTGCAGGCCACGGCACTGGACCTCCTCTTCCGATCCATCGACGATTGTACAGACGATCTAACACTTCCCGCGATCTTACAGCAAAATGTGCTGGACAACCGTCATGTTGAAACCACATTGTTTGTCGCACGTCTAAGGGTACGTCTTCAAGCAATGTTGGCAGTACGTCCTCTAAGAGTTGTTGATATTTCTCCCCATTGAAATGTCCATGGATAAAATGTGGACCAATAAGTTTGTCCCCAATTATCCCACACCAAACATTTACATTCCACGGACGCTGATGTTCAACTTGGCGTAACCAATGCGGGTTTTCCACACTCCAATAATGCATGTTGTGTCGATTAATGGTGCCGTGGTTAGTAAAGTGGATTCATCCGAAAACAGTACTCGAGCAAAGAAATGGGGTTCTTCTTGTATTTTCTGTAGCGACCATCGGCAAAATGTCAATCGATTATCGAAATCATTGCCGTGAAGTTCTTGATGCAACGAAACATGGAACGGATGGTATTTTCGTTTGTTTGTGTGCACACTTCCCTCCTGAGTGAACTGTTGGATAATACGGTAAAAAGAAGCGCGCGATCGAGGCTGGTCTGGAAAACGATGAGCATAAAGATCAACAGCATTATCGATATTCTTGCGACATTCTCCATAAATGTAGACCATTTCAATTTTTTCTTGCAACGTTATAGCCTGCATTCTCATTGACACGTGCAACAGAACGAAGTAAATAAATCAGAGATGTTATGAACGCAATGGAAGTACATCAAGTAATGAGAAAACTCTGAGAAATGCAGCGCCATCTATCGACCAAAATGACTCGAATTGGGGGTCAAATAGGGGTAGTTTTTTCCGGGGAATCAGAATCTGCAATAAAAAATGGGGGTTCCTATTTAAGTTTTTTTTCTCCCCCTTCCCCCACCCCTAGGGGGTGGGGGTGGGGAGTCAAATTTGGTATCATCGGATGTCCCCCGTCGAGACGAACAATTTTTATTACCCACTTTTTTTGATCGGATTTGTAGTTTTCGAGATATTTAGTTGTCTCAAGATAAAAAACTCACCCGGTATTACGATTAGTGTACTGACTTAGCAGACCTTGAATCGAAGTTCGTTGTCCTTCTAGAAAACTCTCGCAGCTCGAGAGCTACTCAGCATATATCGGGACGCCAGCTTCGAATGTTCCCGAAGCTGCCTGAATGTAAGCGTTCACCCCGATACCGCTCGCTCAGTGCTGAATCTGCCTTTGTCAGCGTCTGTCTCGACCACTACCGGTCTCACGATTTACACAGCTGTCTCCTTCACTCAACCTGTATTTCCACAATTTATTACTTTAATTCATTTAATTGTTATTCATTAAATTTGTCCATTACAAGTAGTTTCAATATCTGGAGTAAGTTCGGTCCTCAATTGGCTTTTCGTTCCTTCCAAGAACCGTGTTATCAACAGGAAGCTACTTCTTGATTCCGGTCTATGCGTCGGTGTGGCCGTTATTGTTTCCTGTATTTTTTTTCCAATTCCACCGCTGTTTCCCTTCAGATGTTAGGAGGGACTATGTCGATGAGTAGTTATAATTTATTGTTTTATGCACCCAGTTAGTAACCACGCTGTTTAATTTAATTGTGACTTCGCATTTTTAGAGACGTGCCGTGTTGGTATGGTGTATCCTGCCACCGACATATAAACAATAGGAGAGCTGAGAATCTCAGTGTTTGAAGTATCGGTACTCTGCAATTTAAACTGATATTAAGAAAAGTGTTGAATTTTGTGTCAAATGAAGATGTGATGTTGATTCTTAATGTACACATGGTTTTTGTTATGTAGATGATACACGTATCATTTTAGTACAATGAATATCACATTAACACTGCTCTGTTGCAAAGTATTGCTCGAATATGATTCATTCCCTTACAAACATTTAGGCCTGCCAGCTCCTTGATTTATTGTTATTAGGTTTTTGAAGTTATTTGTTATCAGTGTTGGCATACCGGAGATATGGTTTCAAAAATCGAGCAGGTTTTATTCCTTTAAGGGTTAGGATAGACTGAAGCACCGTAAGGGAAGAAAAGATTTATCAATATACTTTCACAGTTATTGAGCAGGATTTTCTTACCTTACGAATGGATTCCTAATATACGCATCATAACTGCTGGTTATCATGCCATGAGGTTGTCGTATGATTTGCATCGAGCTGAATGTTGTAAGGAAATAGTGATCACTAATGAAGATGAATATTTCTACTAACAAGAAATTATCATATAGTTACGAACAAAATAAGCTATAGTTGTTAGCGTATTTTCTATTTTTAATTCAATTGCAATTAAGGGATTTTTCTTTAATAAGTGCCAAGATATTTTATTTGTATGTAATGATTACTAATGTAATGAACTGTTACACAGTATACAATGGACGTATAGTAATTGTTATAACACATTTTTATATTCACTGTATTAGAAATGAAGTGCTTATTACTGAGTTATGTAGTTTTCCTTCGTAAATACATAAATAAATTTAAAAATGTTTACAATTTTTTCAGTCTTCAACCAGTATGTGTATTCCACCAGTCGGCTGTATTGGTTTAAACTTCAATATCGATACCTTGTACATATGAACACATTTAGATAACTAGATCTGATATTTATAAAACGACAGATATAGTCGTGAATTTTATTTTCTCTGTCAGAAATCATAAACGTGTTAAGTTGTACGCCGGTGAAAGATCACTCATTGTCAGTATGGAGAGCGAGCGGTAAAATTCCAACCTAAAATTGCGGTGCATCCATGCTCATATTCCGATCTTCCAGCTTTGATTTTCTCCTGTTTAGAAAAATTAAGATAGGTAAATGCCGAGGTAATCTTATCTTATAATACAACATTTATTTCCAGATCTAACAATATATCTTACTATTTTTTTATTTATTTTTTTGCTTTCATCTTCACAGCTCGTCGTGTTTGAAGTTATTAAAGCCAAGAGAGAATGAGGCGTAATGAACGGGAAGGAATTTGGCCATGGATATTTTTTTGAGGACCCTCTCAACATCGTCTGGTAGTGAAACCATCGTAAATCCAAATCTGGATGGCCAGACGGATATCTGAATCCATTTCTTCCCGAACCACAAGTCAGATGTTACCGCTCACTCACTAGACTCAGCAATTTTAACGATTTCATCTTGGAATAGTCTTAGAATATAAAGTGAAAACGTGACGAGAAAAGAAATGAAATCGCTGGTTTGTAAATACCGCCCTGAATTACAATTCAACCAGACCAATCGTGTCATTTAAAACTGCGAAGTTATCCGCTGCGGCTGAAAAATTAAAAGCAATATTGAAGAACGTCTAAAGCAAACTTGTTTTACCTCTACGTCGACGGTTTAATTTTCTCGCTTTGTTCGTGATAAAATCTGGCATGTTGCTGTGAAAATGAAACGGCTTAATGAGGTCCGGCAGCTTAATAAACAGGGGGCGGCACTCTCTCAGCTTACACCCGTCAGGAGCAGGATACAGGCCCGTCGTACACAGCCGGCCGGCCACTGACAGCCGATATTAAAAGTGCAGTGCAGAGGAAACGCCAACAAGTCGGCCATTCACGGAACTTAAACATCAACTGCTATGCTAGCTCACGTCCTGAAAGAAAATAATTATAATAGTTTGATTTGTGTTATATGACACTATTTCATTATTTTTGGTTAAAAATAATTATTATCGGTACGCTAAACTATAGCAGAATATTAGAAAACGAATCAGTGAGTACATAAACTGATTATAAACTTTATTCGAAAGCCTTGCAAGGAATTCTGGAGATCAAGGTTTCTCAGGTGGCTGTTTGTTGTATCTGTCAGTGGTCCTTATTGCAGCTGTTGTTTCTCATATTAGCATCAAAGTATTAAGAACTAGTTAAAAAATATATGGTGCGATTTCAATATCTTCAATTTTATTTAGATTCCACTATACTTAATTTATTATATAGGCTTGAAAAGTTCTGTTTAATGGATAAGTAATGGATCCATGTGTTCGTGCACTAAGAATCAACGAATTATTAAAAAAATTATTGATTTGTGAATAGGCCTGCAGAATGAAAGAAGCATTAACTTAATCCTCACTTTAGTTCCGCATTTCACTCGAGTCTGGAAGATTGAGCAAAGTTCTATAACTTTGTAACTATATACTTAATTCTAATAATTAAAATAAGCAACGTCAAAGAATTTGTCTGATATAAACAGTTTATTCGAATTAATGTCCTATAATTCGAGAATAAATATTTTATATGATTATATTGTAGACGAAAACTGGTGGTGAAAGGCATGAAATGTAAATATATGGAAGTTATACTTTAAACTGAGGAGGGTTGGAAGAGCAGTATATATTAAAATATCCTCCTAACACAGTCGCACAGTGTGTCTGAAATCCCGAAAAGCTGGCCAAAAAGTAAAAAAAAAAAAAAGTTACTATTTAGGAACTTTGACTTTACTAGTTCCAAAGAGCGGTATTTCTTTGATGTAAATCACGTGTCGGTTTCGCTTTGTGACTCATGCAGAAGAGCATAGACTCGTTTAAAAGTGCAGACGCGACGTGGCGAGAACATCTGGCGAGTTGTAGCTCATACCGAAAATAAGCGATTAGTTGGAAAGTAACCGGCGAAAATTCACATTCTTTTAAATATAATAAGTGATTGTGTACTGAACGACGTGGTGTTGCGAACATTTGAATTCGCAAAATGGATCCACCCCCACAATATAAGAAAAATAATAATCTACATTAAACAAATTATTTAACTTTAAAGTTGAAAAAAGTATGTGTGTTCTGTCGTGTTCGGTCGAATCTCTTATACCACCTTATAGCCTATATTGTATTGATATTTATTTTAAAAAAATTGGCTGCTACTAGCTGCTATTCTGTTAATAATATAATTTTTTTGTGTTAACATGCATAACGACAAATTTTATTGATCAGGTAAATAATTTAAGGTTTGAATACGGCCTTGACTTTCCGTCGTATTTCGGTAATACTTTCAGGTTCCAGTGTATTTGAGGGACTGATTTATAAGAATTAAATTTAACAGAATCATTAATAAATCGATAAAAAAATTAAAAGATTATAATAAATTACAGTATTTTTTAAATACTTTTTTAATGGATTTTAAATGTTTCAGAATGTACATCATGTATAGAGATTTCTAGAAAAGAAATTATTTTACTACTAAAGGAAAACTAAACAATGATGTTTGCAGACATTGTTGCAACATTGAAATGCATATATCTGATGAAACAAAAGTAACTATTTAGGAACTTTCACTTTACTAGTTCCATAGAGCGGTATTTCTTTGGTGTAAATCACGTGTCGGTTTCGCTTTGTGACTCATGCAGAAGGGCATAGACTCGTTTGAAAGTGCGCAAGAATCGTGCAATAAATGTATTAAAAGGTTTCCTCGCGAAAATGCAGCCGCCAAAAAACGATGGAGGATGTATTTTTGCGACTTTTGGTTTCCTCAGACCACTTTATTACGAGCCTCAGGAAATTGCCACAAAAAAAAGTTGAGATCGCTGTCAATAGAGGCATTAGAGCTACTCAATCCGGAAGATATCGCAACACATTGTTCTGATGTAACTGATTCTTTGACGGATGAATCAACAACAGATTGTTGTATTCCGATAGCAAATAAAATATACCTTGTTTCTTACTAAGCAATCGAATTTTTGTACAAATAAAAAATGATTTATAAGTAAAATTGCATAAAACTATTTTTCTTCAACAATACAATTTAGACATTTTTAATAAAATATTATCAATAAGCAATTTTGTTTTTTATTTCAAAATGAAATATAGATTTACGTCCTCATAAGTCCCGTTTCATAATAATTTTTTTGTTGAAAAATATACTATTTTTCTGTTTGTAAAAAAATGAAATATAGATTTACGTTTGTAAAAATGTCCACCACAATGGCCTAGCCATTTTTATATTATAAGAGCCAATTTTAATCAGTATTAACAAAAGTCGTGATATATCCAATATCGTATGACATATTGTTTTAATTTTTTTCATTATCACCGATTTCATATACTTATAGTATATTTTATGCATTTAACATAATTTTTTGTACTAGCATCCGCCATTTTGAAGCCGCCATTTTGTTTTTTAACAAATAATGTCCTGATTTTTTATAACAGATATTAAATCACCCCATATTTATACCGTACTATTTTTTAGATAATCTGCCATTTTAAACATTTTCTGCCATTTTGGAACCGACATTTTGTTTATTTTTTATTTATTTTTTATAATTGACGTAATATTCGTTATCAGCTACCTAGACAGATCATGTATACAAATTTTCATGAAGATTGAACATGTATTTCTATTTTGGCCAGCTTTTCGGGATTTCAGACCACTGTGAGTCGGTAACCGGGATTAAAAAAGGAGATCGGTTGATAGTTATCTGATTCATTGGTATGTATGAGACACAGAGGGACGGATTGAGAGTGTGTGAAAGGAATTAAGTAATTAAAATAAGTTAAAAATGCTTACCAATGCGATTCTTACGAATTTACCTCAAACAGTTGAAAAAATTGCGTATTTTCCTATTAATTGTGACGCCAAAGGTCATAAAACAGTTGCATACCGTCAATCGCCCATACTCGCGAGCGGATTCATATTTGGGTGATGGTAGGTCAAATTGTTGCGAGTGAGATCATACTTCGGACAAAGTGTGTTTAACACACTGGGCGAGAAGCAAATTGGTCACTAGTAAAACGATGGAAAATCTGTACACATTAGACTCCCCTAATTACAACTGAGCTTGAGCAGGCATTTAGTCTGGACTGCTACAAAACTTCTACGTTGCATATCTTGTACTGCAAAACTCTAAAGTAAGGTGACAGACGTCCGCTTTTGACGGGACAGTCCCGATTTTTAACAATTTGTCCCGCGTCCCGTTTTAAACAAAGTCCCGATTTTTTGAAAGAATGCATGACAAGCTAGGGAACGGCGAAACTTCTGAAATAATTTTCATTTCCATTATTAATATTTTGGAGAAAAAAAAAACAATTTAAAGCATAAAATGATAGCGTATTGTGCAGACAACACGAACACAAATTTTGGAGGAAAAGGGAGAAGAGGTACAAATAATATTTTTTATAAATTAAACAAAAAACCTTAATGAAAACATTATTGTTGTTGGTTGTGCAGCGCACATAATACAGAACGACATTCAAACAGCTGTTGACTTGTTGCCTGTAGACGTGGAAAATATTGTTATTAAAATATATTATTATTTCTATAAATACCTACACTGTGTGCGTTGAAATGCTTAAAGAATTTTGTGAAACTGCGGAAGTCGAATACCAAAAATTCTTGGATACAGTTAAAGACGCTGGTTATGTCTTTTGCCAGCTGTCGAAAGAATTTTGAAAATGTGAGATCCTTTGAAATCCTACTTTCAATCACAGGATAAATGTCCTAGAATTTTAGAAGAGTTTTTTGAAAAAGAATCTTCAAAAATTTGGCTAGAGTTTGTACACAATCAAGCAGCTCTTTTTTAAAACGCTATAAAACTTATTGAAGGAGACAAAATTTTCGAAACGAAGTATCAAATGAAGTTAATAATTTAAGATTTCAGTGTCAACAGCGGTTAGAAAATAATTTTATTCCTTTAACTATCTGTAATAGTATAAGCCAGCTTTAAAGAACAAGGTGTAATAAATCGTGCAGATATCGTGAATTACCTTAAAAAGTTCTACAGTAACTGTTAAATTATTTAGAAGAGTGGACGGTAAATTATAATGATATTGAACATTTTCAGTGTGTTACATTAAAAAAAGAACTTAATTGGAATGATGTGCAAAAATCATTGGATCATATTACTCAAAATTTTCCGTACAGTAATATTTCCGGAAACGATCTTTTTAATAAAGTATCATTATTAAAAAAATGTATTGACAAGGAAAAGGTTAAACCCTGGTCATCAAGTATTCTGGTCGCAATAGAGAACAAATGGTTAGAAATATCATTATTTTGAAACAAACCATGGTACATACAATAATGCACTAATGGTAGAAGACGCGCTTTCCTTGCCCGGAACTAATGCTGCGACTGAACGCGTTTTTTCTACGGTAAATAAAGTGTGGACAGCAGAAAACTCACAATTTAGTACTGAGACTTTGAAAGCCATATTGTGTGTGAAATATAATTTAACAAAGTATTGTGATAAATTTCATGAGCTTTTAAACAATGCAGCAATCTACTGAAAAAAATTCACTCAAATGAGAAATATGTCAAAGAATAAAATAATACTATACATAACTTTTTAATGTATTATATTTGTAAATTGTACGTATGTTGAAATTAAAGCAAATATATTAGTATTATTTTTGCGTTATAAAAAAAAATTTGCTCTTTTTACTCACGAACATCCCCCCCCCCCCCCCCCCGCCCTTGGTCAATGGTGTCCCGCTTTACCAATGTTAAAATCTGGTCACTTTACTCTACAGGCATCTAGCTAGAGAAGGCAACTAGTGGAGTTTCCGTGCGAATGGTTCATCTTCATATTCAAGCAGCTGATATCATAACGTCTGCGCTAGGCCAGCAGCATAATCCTTAACTCATGTATTGATGCCAAGGAATTAGAACTGGAGAGCCCAATGATAGCAGACCGTTTACTTTAATGCATTAAGATTCGGCGTAGAAGTTGTAGAACACTCTATGTTGGCTCGTAAGAGTTGCGAATAATGGTTTCGACAATTGATTATTCAGCCCTAGTCACTAGCTCCGCCAGAGAGACCTAATGATTTGAGAGTTATTGCGTACAGTGGATCAATGGATATTCCGGCTTTCTGTTACAGCAAGACGATTCCGCTGTGAAGAACTGAAGTCTTGCAAGCCGCAGGTGTTCCAACATTTCAGCAGAACAACTAATGCCCCTAGACACATTCAGCGTTGAATGTTTGCAATATGGTCGGTTCATCATTGACAATACCTGAACCACTGTTTCTACAGAGGATCAGCTATAACGACAAATAAAATTAGCTTTGATCTTCCAACGTTTGATCGACATCGCACCCAATGGCGTACTCTGTAACTGCTGGTAACAACGTCGTGTGCTGATGATTCTGATATATGTGTTAACCGATGAGAATTTATTCATTGTTTTGAGATAGCTTCTATAAACCTTGTTCATCCCCAGTAATTGAGCATTAGATGATAGGTTGGGAAATAACTTTTTTCAGCATTGTATGTTGTATAAATACAAATTGCGTCTTATTACTTGCCCACTTTATTGTAATTCATCTGACCCTGTAAATTAATTTTGTTTTCTGCAATCACCATGGATTTTGAAAGTAATAGTAAATTGTGGGAGAATGAAATTTTTATAAAGAAAACGAGAATTAAACTTCAACATAACAGTAAGAAATAAGAAAATAACGCGTTAAATTATGTATATAACAAAACAAAACAATTGGTATATCGTACAAACTAGACAGGGCCGTTTTATGAATTCATTTACGTTTCATCTTCCTGTATAAACTGCATATGGACAATAAATATGCTTCATTTACCTTGAGAAGTGCATATTACTCCCTAACAAAACAATCTTAATTGAAAAATTCTGCTTTACTGATGCATAAGGGGAAAAAATATTTTTCCTACAGTTCAGTAACAATTCAAAGGGAATCGTGTGAAATCTAAGAATTTGGAAGCGTCTTTATTGTAGTATTAACGTTTAAAAAGAATTAAATAATGATCATAAGAATTTTTTGCTTCTTTGGCTCGTTAATTGGCACATTAAAACACTACATTATCGTTCGGCAGCAGTTGGGGTGTGGACTTAATGAAACTCGCGTTCTGCTGCGAAATATGCATATCTTGGTGACGTATATAATATGAGATATATTTCAAACAACTAAACTTAGAGAAAGAAATACAACATATAGAGAAGAATGGGCGAATCGCCTCAGGAAGTATTAAATCCAATTAGTCGATTTAAAAATTCCTGGGATTTATAATATTCTACTTTGCAAACAGTTCAACTGCGAGAAACACCTTACGTTTCGTTGCCCACGATTCTGTCTGTTTAGTTGAACGGGATTAACGGAAAACTTAAAACACACATTTAAATTGATTTTCAAACAGTGTACCTCGCTGACTTAGTGGGGTAAAATATGGTATGTTTTACTTTGATGTAACTCCTAGAGCTGAGAAATGTATACAAATTGTTATCCCTTTTTTGCTGAACGATTCACGTAAAAACTGTCCGGATTTTGATGCGTTTTCGAATAATGTACGGCCCATAGTCCCAGAGGTAGAGCATAATATGTTTCATTTTGATGAGAAGTTGGAAATATGAGAAATTTTCCACAAATTAGTATCCATTTTTCGTTGAACGTGATTCGCGCAAGAACTAATGATCGAACCTAGTTGCTTCTGGCAGTCGAAATGTTTATCGTGATTTTAGCTTGTGAACGGAATCGTATTATTTTTTGTGTTCTCACTAGCGATGTGTTGACTGTGGGGTAAACGGTTAAGGAAAGATATCCATACACTAACACTCCACGTGAACGAAGTTGCCGGCACCAGCTAGTTTATTTATAGGCGAATATATTAGACACCATTATGATTCTGGTGGGCTGATGAGTTTCCTTTCGCCACGCAAATACACACAAATTATATCCCGTGTATATAGTAGTAGTACACTTTCTCAGGTATGGCTTTATGTTTTTTGAATATTCGTGAATTCGTCGTGCAGCATATGTACAGAGAATAACACTTCGTATTAAACCTTCCAATATGTTTATTTTAAACTGTTCACAATGCTTTCCAATAGCCAAATGTTAATGAAAAAAAACATGTTTCATTTACGTTCTTTAGATAATTTTGATAATTATTTGAAACACCGATAAATTATAATGCATAAAAAAATCATCATTGGTGAATACTGCATTATTTCATAAGTTACAGATAATTTGTAAAATGGGAAAAAATTGTTGCATTATATCCTGTTAAAAATGTATTCAAGCTAATGATTAATAAATTATTGCTTTCGGACATACATTATTACATATTACATCATCAGCCAGAAACAGTATAGAAAATTTACTAACGATCGTTTGTGCAAGAAATTTTTAAATTTACGTATAAACATTTGTGGAATTATCACATGATGAATATACTTCATTGTTCCAACAACATCGTAATTAATTTCAGAAGTGGGTAATAATACAGTTGGATATGACGATCTGTAACAGGATGTGTAATATTAGCAAAGGTTTAATTAATTTCCGTGTTTACGCTGAACGGAAGAAAACTACAGCTTGAGGCGAGATTGAGTTAAAAACGTAATGAATGAAGTGTCAAAAATAGTTTAAAAGAGTAATATTAGTTGGTTTTTCAGTTTGTCTTTCTCTGATTTGTACTTCATTGCTGCCAACTCCTTACGAAATGACAATAATGGTGATTTGTTCGATAAACATATTGTTTACTTAAATATAAATTTATTGGTTACAAGAAATATAATGGCCAAACGACTTCATTTCTGCGCCTACTGTGTCAAGTTTCGCTACAAATTTGAGTTTTTGGTAAGATACTATTAGTATAGTCGAACCTAGTTGCTGATATACAAGTGAGCACGGATGTGGTCGAAGTCAGAAGTCTTTATGTTGTGCGGGTGATGACTCGTCACAGTGTATACAGCCGACGTTTCGACCTTCATACTACGGTCTTCTTCTTACTACTGTTCTGGCTAAGAAAGAAGAATAAGGTCGTAAAGTGGGCTTTACACATAATGACGCTGTGTCACTCGAACAGCCAAGAGACAAAGTTCACCGTTGTTGAATGAAATTGGTTATACTTTCTACTTTCTTGTTCTGATTCAGTTTTAGAATGTTAACGTACAATAAATAGATAATACAAACTACAAACCGATGGCTTATGGTCATGCATTTCTAACATGATTATCTTCTGCCAAGTAATCCCTCGTCTTAAGTTCCAGGAGGGTAGAGAATATACAATTGGGAAAAATCTGTGGAATACATTATAGTCCAGAGATAGCTACAGGAAACTAGAAAGCAGGCTTCATTACATCGAAATGTTATACATGCTTTCTTTAGACCTAGATGCTAATAACTAAAATAGCTTCAGGAGGAATCTGATGTGTGGAGGGTGAGACTCAGAACTTGAGAGGACATAGCCGAGTGACAAATGACGTACAAGTCTGAACCAGATTTGAGAAACATATCGGTTTAGCCATTTGTCCCTGAACATGAACTATAATCGGAGCGATAACCGGTTTTCCCTCCAGGACGTGAGTTAAACACTTAACCGGAAGGAGTGGCCGTATGAATCGTCCAGCCGAGCCAGCTCGCCGGACTGCTGTAAATGGAATCGGATTTCCGGAGACGTTTGGTCGGAAGCCAGAACATTCGTCAGCTGACTTCTTGCGCAGGACGCCGTTGCTCTGGCTGTGACGGCCGGTCGTAAAGGCAGGGCGAACCTCCACAGCTACCGAGCAGCCCACACCGCGGCATCGATTATTGCCGAACGGCAGCGCCATTCGGCCGTGCTTAATCTCTGCCCCCGTGTCCTCGCTAATTCTACAGCCTGAATGAACCACCAGCAAGCTCGGCGCGTCAGGTCAAAACCGTTTACTGCGTTATTAATTAATCCCTCGCCCAACTCGAGCTCTACCGGAATGAGATTGCTGTTAAAGGCATTGCACATTGTTTGAAATTAATACAATTTCAGCATAGTTCTCAGAAAGGGTTAATACTCTATGCTATAATTATGAAAATCACCAATTCCTTTCCTCGTTTCCTTTATTTAACACTGGATTTGTGTGTGTTATGATGACCATATTGTGTCGGTTATTAACAGAACCATATTCTAGAATAAATCAGTTGTTTTGTGGCAAGAAGATCCAAATGAATTGTGAACGATGTGGAAATAACTCACCTGTTTTCAAACCTGGTGTCATCTTCCTATGAAATGAAAAGTAGACTTAAAAAGTTAGAAACACAGTGTTATTTAGAATGACTGAAGTGATTTCAGAAATTTACTGTAGCTATATTTGTTGACATATTGTCACAAAACTTTACAGTCATAAAGAAAAACCGATTTTTTTTTTTTTTTGTCATACTAGTATTACATGTGCTCTATATTTGTCCTCTTACTGATTTTACAGATATAAAGTAAATAATCAGATTTTTACCAAACTCAGTGCATTATGTCCTGTCAATCTGTTCAGAAGCACTGTTGAGGCTAGCTCGCAGTTCTGGTAGATCTGACACTGAATCTTTCACGTACCACCACAAAAAAATCGCGTGGGGATAGGTCGGGAGAGCACTGGAGGTCCTGACAGGATTTACTGATGATAACTCTCATCTCACTGCCTGTCGCCATCTTGACTGACTGATCACGTATGCGCTTTCGAGGCCAAAATTTGAAACGTTGCTGCAAAACGTTTTAGTTTTTCTATATTGTTGTAAGTTTTTGTGACAATATGAGAAATAATATAGCTACATTAAATTTTTGAAATCGTTTCAATCATTTATATATAAAAGAAACTATATATAAGAATTTTTAAGGTTTTTTTTCAGTTGAATATCATTTGGTCTTTTTTTTTTCGTTTGCGAAAAGCTCATTACGAAATAATCCATACCGTAAACCTAAGACCGAAAACGCTCAATGAGCGAAAAAAAAAAAAACGATCACAACGCGTACTGTTAAAAGCGGCCACAACACGTTGTGGCTTATCCACATATAACTCTTTGTGATCGTGACGAATCGGTTCAGGGTGCGTTTAATATACATGATTCTTCTTACCCGTCACGTTACAAGTATAAAAAAAAAAAAAAAAAAAAATGTGAATCGTCATGTGTGGGGAAAGTTACCTGGACCAGACGCGAATTTCGCGCTGTGGCCTTTTTGAGTGAGTCACAACGCGTTCTGGCTGATTTTGTGCAATAGTGCGAATAAAGTGTTGTGGCAGTTTTCAAGAAAACATAACGCGTTATATCATTTTTTCCCCTCCATGAGCGTTTTCGGTCTTTAAACGTAAACTATAAATAATAAAATCGAGATATATTTAAATTTTACCCAACTATTGGAGCATTGATGATATTAAGCACAATATTTCCTTAGTCACCCAATAAAGTTATATTTCAAGCACATATAAATGATTAATTGTCCGAGAAAATACGAATAAATTTATTTCCCCAAAAAAACAACGTACATTACGGTAAAATGCAAAAATAATTCTCCAGCGTTCAAAGTTACAATGGCCAGTATCGTAATTTGAAACCTCATGCTAGACTGATTTGAAATTTACTTTTTTGAGTATATTAACTTTTAATTGAATCCTGTATGATGCTTATATTCTCCACGATTTAGATAATTAAGTTTATGCAACAGCACACTCAGTGTGTATAAAGTACAAACGCAGCAGACGTGGAATTTTTAGGTATGTAACAGTACCTCATTTAATAACGTCCTCATGTAAACAGAATGCGTAGAAAGTTTTCCACGTTGTCGGGGCATTTGGAGACACCTCCCGCGCTGGTTCCTCCAGATGGCGTCTCGCCAGCGCACCCTCGCCTCACTTCAGTTTGCTTTTTGCTCGACGCCTGGCGGGGATGCTCACTGCCCTACAAAACAAGGCCCGTCCCGCTCTGTCCGTACGTCTGCGTCCGTTCCGAGCAATAAAGCAGCGCCCAACTATAATTCCCGGATTAAAGCAACGCCGCTACGTAAAAGCAAGCGCACCTGCGCGTGAAGGCTCCGGCCGTGTGGAAACGACTCCGCGCTGCAGCCTAATCTACGTTCGGTAATGAGCTACCAGTGGAATGAGTTTCTCTAGACAACATGGTCTCCAGCCTGAACTTTGCGCAACATGCTAGTATCATAGCAATAAAAAATTATAGGTTAGACATTGTCTAGAAAACATCTGTCCCACAAAAACAATCCTTGTAAAAATAGGCCAAGTCTCGTGCTCGTGTAGTGAAAAAAGTAATGAGATCTTCTTCTGAGCCAAGTCTACACTTAACAGTGAGTATTCTCTTCACTTTGTGAAACATAATTGTTTCTATCAGTGTTATATATCGTAAATTTTTTTTTTTTTTTTTTTTTTTTTTTTTTTTTTTTTTTTTTTTAATGTGGTGACTTGGCCATTATACGCACCATGTTTTAGTTAACCTATATAAATACATTAAATGTATCGCTTTATCAATCTTGCAAATACGTAAAAGCCAAGATCTCTCTGTTTTTCGAATTTGACAAGTATATATTATGCCTTCCATTTCAGTAAAAATTATGATGTGCATAATGGCCAAGTCACCACGATTTTATTTTTATTCGAAATAAACGATCTATAACACCAATATAAACCATTATGTTTCACAAAACGAAGTGAATACACACTGTAATACACTCATAACTTTTTACCACTACACGAGCTCGAGAAGTGCCTTATTTTTATAAGAATTGTTTTTGTGGGTCTCATTTCTTTTTGTAAGTTTATCGCTTATTCTGAATCATCGCTCAAATGTAATGGTTCCATTTGAAAATCGGTGAATAAGAACATTTCAGAATTGAAGACATCAGTATATGTTACTATAAATGCCCCACTCTGAGAAATAGGCAATCGAACCTACTGGTTCTCATTAAAATAATCCAACAATTATTAGAAAACACAAAGTGAAATTGAAACCGAAAATGGCAGTCTGATCGTCATGACAATTGGCTTTACACGAAGTCGTTTTAGTAGAAAAAAAGGTCATTTCATGATTTGAATCTATAAAAAATGAATTATTGCAAGTAAGTCTCGGTAATTTGTCACATTAAAAAAAAAAATTGAAAAAATTATGAAATAAAATGACAGTGCCATGTCCGAAAAAATAACGTAAGAAATACTATGGAATGAAACGAACAAAAACTTTTTGTGCAAATTACGTCTCGTGAACCTTCCAAGACACCGTTTCTTAACCTTTTTCAACCCGAGGACCAGTAAATTGACAAAAATAATGCTGCAGACCTCTAACTTACATAGGTCTAATTTTTTACCTATGTGTATCTCATTAACATCTGGGACATATTGTATTGTACCTTTTATAACATAATAAATCCAGAAGATCGTTTTGAATGTTTATAGAATCATAATTTTTTAAATAAAATTGAACTATAAAACGTTAACTACATATTGAACAGACTCTTAATATTTAATAATCAAATTAATAATAATGTTACTCTAAGCCAGATGCTAGGCTATACCACCAACCTACATGAAGAAAATAAAATTTAAAAAAGAGACCAGACAACTTTTATTGTTGTTTACTACACTACTATTATATTATCAGCTCTATCATTGACGCTCAAAGTATATAAGATAATTAAAAAACAGTAAGAAAAAGGTAATTAGATGTCGAAGGGAATTGACACTGGAGCATGTGCTCCATCGCAATTAAAAATTAATTAATCTGATTCACCTTTCACGGTCCCTCATACCTACTGTAAGACGTTCAAAAATCGGCTATTTAAATAATCTTTTGCGAACAGCGTTCTCTTAGATGGCAACTGGAAACATATTTAGTGAATAAGCTATTACAGGAACAATGCTTTCATGTCCTCATATCCTGGAAATGCCAGATTTTTACCTGGTCATTGAAGTATTCATGGTTATTAAATAGTCGTTCATAGACTTATACAGTAAGAGTACGGTACCTGAGCCATCTTCGTGGACCACAGATTGAGAAGCACTGTTCTAAGATACACAAGTAGTCCATTGCCGTATAACTTCCTATTTCATTCCACTTTATAAATATGCGACACTGTTGGTGAAAAATAAAAGTGTTGAAATTCTATTTGAATGTAGACCGAAAAACCTCTCGAAATCTGAAACAAAATTAAATAGCTTTCAATTTCTGCACGTATGTTGCCTAACTGCCAAGTGCGTTAGCAGTATTTTCCCTTAATTAATGAATAGTGTTGGCATCACTTCAACCTTCCCTCGAAAATCGTTTTCATTCTGTCTTACTGGCACAATTGATGTAGTTTCCCTACATCACTATCTCTTAAGTGATCACTAAATCCTTGTCACAATATCAAAAAGTAAGAACCAAAAAGCTTGAGTTGATCGAATAAATAATAATCTGAAGGGTTTGAAGTTTCATTTCATAATTTTCAACCAGACGAGAAACATACACCACAGAGATTATGTATTCAGGGAACTATCAAATGTTCAATAATGTTCTATCAAAGAAAACTAATATATTTTGTGAGTGCAATATTTTCTGATAGCCACAAATCCAGCAGGAAGGTGCTTTTTCTCCACAGAATGCTTTTCGTCTGGTAGAGTGGTCACCTCCAAGCGGATTGATCGGGAATCAGTGATGTTAACTGTGATGTCGCGTGCGCCAAGATCTAGCCAGTTCGATCTCATTATATCAGAAGAAGTCCT
>CM061914.1:57513053-57604831 GCA_031002005.1 Vandiemenella viatica | reverse complement strand
GGTTTTTTTTTTCAATAATAACATGACATCTTCTACCAGGAAAACAAAAAAAAATATATTTTTTATTTTTTTTTTATGTCGACTCCGATATCCCAAATTAAATAACGAAATATCGATATATCGTCCGAAAAAATATCACTCATAAATATCGATATTTAGGTATATCGTTATTTTATCAACAGCTTGTAAAACTACTACTGTGTTGATTTAATAGTCAGTTCTGTAACGGCTTGCACGTAAAACTTTTGTTTACACCGAATAATAAGATCCGTAATAAATTCAGCCCTGTCGCTAAGCCATGTACAAGCCATGTACAACTACTCGTTCGTTTTACTGTGTTAAATTATGAAAGTGATAGTCACCTATGCTGATATATTGACCAACCTATTGGAAGGTTTCAGACTTCGTTTAAATTTAATTTTGTTAATACGGCCGCCACAGCTGATAGCCGACGTAATGTCGAGTAGTTTATCAACCCTAGGAATAACTTAAACATTCAGTACAGGGTATTATACCACTGAATACACATAAACAGACGTTAAAAGCTGTAGCAAGTTTATTCACACAGTTCTTTAGTTTTAAATAACACATATACGCCGACCACCAATTGAAAATAATATTAATCCGAATTTACAGGTTCGCTAGAGTGAAAAGTACTTTCACTTAGCGTAAATTCAGTTCCTATCGTGTCCACTGTTCACACAACAATCACTGTATATTATACACTTCTTATACACTCACTAAATGAATGTTAATGTCGTTAGTTCAACCTGGTCAGTCCGATCGAGTCGTAAACGGCAGTCACTATTGTCGGCGCGGATGCGCGAATTCGAAATCCATTTACGCTCGGGAGAATACTGCTACTCCACACTCGCAGGACACTCTCGTTGCCGCGCGCTACCTAACCCAGCGACAATCATACACCGACTGCTTACTGCTCACAAAGAGTTTACTATCACGACGCATCTATGATGGATATCGATACCATTGACTTAGATGAAATTTGACAGTTCGTTGGCTTACCGCTCTGTAATGTGACAAGCTCTGGGGGTAAGGAACGGGAGGTATTCGCCTGAAACAGGTATGGAGAAACCATTGAAAACCCAAATCTGGATTCCCGGACGGGGATTCGAACCCGCGTCCTCCCGAATACGAGACCAGAACGTTAACCGTACATCCACCAAGCGCGGAAACAAAAGAAAGACAACCGTCTTACATTAGTCGCGCAATCCTGGCTAATGTAGCCAGGTCACTAAATTGTATAAAACACTATCTCAAAGTTGCGCCAAAATCATGTTTGAAGGAGCGGTAAATGGAAAATTCGTGTGGCGGTGACCTTTTTTTTAGCTCTACTGCCCCAAGCGGCAACCATCAGGGAGCGGCAAAAGCAAAGAATAGCTCTGTACCACCCCGGGCGGCAAATTTATGTTTGAAGGGGCGGGCAATCTCAAGTTTTTTCCCCGACTCGGAAAATTTGTAGATCCGCCACTGCGATCGAGTCGTAAACGGCAGCCACTATTCAGTGCCGGCGCGGATGCGCGAATTCGAAATCCATTTACACTCGCACGACACCCTCGTTGCCGCGCGCTACCTAACCCAGCGACAATTATATACCGACTGCTTGCTGCTCACAAAGAGTTTACTACCACGACTAGTGTTGAAAATTGAAAAAAAAACAATATGTTTTTTTTCAGCTTTGTGAAAAAAAAACATGAAAAAAAAAAAAAAAAAACCTGGCACCCGTGTTTTTTTTCTAAAATTTGTTTTTTTTCAGAAAACAATATATTTGATAAATTATAGTTTTATTTATGGAACTTCAATTTTACAAGTGTGTTTTAAATCTTACTGAATCATATAATGTCTCACATAATGGTTCATAAGTGTATCTATATAGGTAACATAATTTTATTCATCCTCTATGTCAGTGCCACATTCACTAGTATCAGCACTACCAACACTAGTTCGGTCGGTGTCGGAATTTTCTGTCTCTTCTTCTGTCTCCTCTAGATCCATAACTTCAGAAATAGTTAAATTTTCTTTTACTGGTTGTTCTTGTATTGTACGCAAAAGATTTTGAGATTGCAATTTTAAATTGTGACCAAAGTACACAATGTGCATAAAGACTGCGCCTATAGTTCTGTATTACGGTCTTTTAGGTTTGAATTTAAATCTATTATCATACAAAATAGGATCGTTACTTCTTTTCAATCATTGGTTTACACCAACGTTTGCAGGGAAACGATTCATAATTAGGGACCGTTCGCAAACTGCCAGGCCACGTAGCTTTCCTTTCGTAACATTTTTCACAGTTAAAATGAGGAACTGAACTCACAACAGCATGTGAGTATTTATTTCCCTCAGTTAATTATATCCGTATGTGATTTACAATAGTCTGACAAGAGGAAACAGTACAAAATGTCTTCTGGAATCAAAAGGGAAGAAAGCTACGTGCTACTTGAGCGGGGGTAGGGAGCAAAAGCCACGTATGGATATGTGGGGGAGGAGGGGGGATTCACAGGAGGCCAAAATGGAGCTACGTGGTTTATGCACGCTCCCTTACTGACAATTTAATGAGTCAGTATATCTATACTCTGAGAGTTAACAAGTATACGAATATAAGGAAAGCACAATAAGTAATAAAAAGAGGCAAAAAACCATAGAAAAATTTTAAATTCCTATTTTTTAAAAAGATCTGTAGGTCTACAGATAAATTTGTAGGGCTGGCAGCACTATTTCAAATAGCAAGTATCAATCCAAACAATGGGGATTCCTTCTCGCGCAACGTAGTCTCTTTGGGAAATCCCCGTTCATAAAAGAAAATTTCAGTCAATGTTGCCAATATTTTCGGAATTTTTTTTCCCTACTGAACCAGAAAAATATAGTAGATTTTAAACCAAGATAAGTACTTAGAATAAACTCTAAAACAGTCATTTTAAACGATAACTGCCTTACAAATTTGAGATTTAGTAGTTGTGAAAAAAACGTGTCCCAGAAAAAAAACATGTTTTTTTTTCAAAGTTTTTTTACATGTTTTTTTTTTCAAGCCAGAAAAAAAACGTTTTTTTACAACACTAACCACGACGCATCTATGATGGATATCGATACCATTGACTTAGATGAAATTTGACAGTTCGTTGGCTTACCGCTCTGTAATTTGACAAGCTCTGGGGGTAAGGAACGGGAGGTATTCGCCTGAACAGGTATGGAGAAACCATTGAAAACCCAAATCTGGATTCCCGGACGGGGATTCGAACCCGCGTCCTCCCGAATACGAGACCAGAACGTTAACCGTACATCCACCAAGCGCGGAAACAAAAAGAAAGACAATCGTCTTACATTAGTCACGCAATCCTGGCTAATGTAGCCAGGTCACTAAATTGTATAAAACACTATCTCAAAGTTGAATGAAAGACATGTGACAATCAGATTGATTGAAATTAGTTTAACCAAACAAAATTGCAAAATACACATGAAAAATAATCGCAGACAGGTAATGTTAACGTTCATTTTAAATTGCGACCTTTTGTTCAGTTTAAAGTTCGTGAAATATTCTTGGGCACAGTTTTACCTTAGAGAATCTATGAATCCAGCCACTGATGGCTACACCCTAAGTACCTTTCCATTTGAAAACTTATTCAAGCTTATTCAAGCGGCCAGTTCATGTCAGATGTGTCACCTTCGCGGATTTTCACTCTCTCCCTTTTCTATCTATCTTTCATTTCATGCAATACTCTACAATGAACACACTCACACTATCACAGTCATCCACATCTACAGTGACACCTACGAACAGATTGTGGGAAACTACCCCAACTCATCCCATGGAGGAAGGAAGGTAGAGGAGCCGAAATGACGCTAAATCTGTGTAACCTCATACAAAAACTCATCTCCTACTGCGCCATAGTAATCATCCTAATACTTTAGGCTGTTTGCAATATGTTTGCTGCTGTGAATATTTCATTTTCTAATATTTCAAAGTTTTTTATAATGCCAAGTTGTGTTGCATACGGTTGCACAAACAGACAAGATAGGAAACAACCTGGTAAACGTTTTGTAACTAAATCACATTGTAATTATTGTTCTTGAAGTGTTTGATAGATAACTGCAAGATTAGAGCCTATCGCTAAAAATGTATTCATTGCCCTCAATAGGATGATATCGTTGTTAAATGTTTGATGGTGTGGTGTAGACCATATATGGTCAACCCCCGGCCCCCGGGCCGGATCCGGCCCTCCACCAGGGCCAGAAATTTTAAATAAGCTTCAAACTCAAGTCTCTCATTAATTTTCATTTGATTTTTCTGTTTTTGTTATTTTGCTTTTTGTATGTTTGATTATGCTATTGTAATTCTAATAAACAAAAAACAAAAAAACGTGTGAATTTTTATCGCCTTTTGATTCACAACTACCTATTTATTTCTTACCTACGGCCCGCGGCCTGATTAAGTCCCGAAATTACGCCCTCAGCTAAGCAAAGGTTGCCCACACCTGGTGTAGACAATCAACATATGTTACTACTGTGCACCTAAAAGGCTAGCCTTACTGTAAACAAGTATTGAAAGCCTAATTTTAGTGGGTCAAGTTTACATCGCGATACAGTGAATGTGCATGATTTAGTACAGTTTCAGTTTACACTGAAAGTGTACGATGAAATTAATTGTGATAATTTGTGCTGTGTGAACTACTAAACTTGATGAAGCAAATGTTGTTGTTACCCTAAATGTAGTTCGCGATGCATTACATGTGTTTAGATCTGCCCACATAGTTTTACTTGGTAGCGGCAGTATTAATGGAACTGTGGGTAGGTTGAAATGCGGCGTGTACCAGATGGGTACAAATAGTTTATTTATTATTAGTTGTTAGTAATTTTATGAGCACCATGTTAGTGACACAACGTATATCGTGATGTAAACTACTCCCATATATGCTTCTGACTTTTGATGTATTGTAAGGAGATAAATGCACTGATGTTGCTAGCAAAGTTACGTAGGCCACTAACAGTACAATATCTCCTAAGTAAGCTCAGTCTTTTGAATGGTTCTAAGAGCATTGTGGTTGAAACCAATCTCTCATATTCTGTGAGTGGAACGGTTACTCGTTGTTAACGCATCAGCTTATTTTTTTTTTTTAATATATTTATAGGGTTGGAATTCCCGTCACTCCTAGAATTTGTACGAACTCATAATATGATCTTCATGTATGTGAGGTATGTTGCGAACGCTCCGTGGTTCGGATTATCGTTAAACTTGAAAAAGGCGGAAAGGGCGGCAAATTGAAATTCAGTCTCTCAACGAAATACCATTCGGGATCTCCTTTCCAACAATTCCTTAGGGATTTAATCTTTTACCTAGTAGGAAAATCTGTTAAATTAACAGTCAGCATGTTATTAAAGACGAATAATTAGCAACATTGAATAACATGTATAGAGGGCCTACGGTTTAACGTGGAATCCGAACCACGGAACCGTTCTGGCGTACTTCACATTACACACGAAGCTATGTGACAGATGAAGGTCGGGTTAGGGATCTTTAAAATCCCCACCATGACATGTATTCGATCAGATGACCTTTTGATTTCCACTCCATTTAAGCCTTAACCACTGAGCCACGAGACTATGTTGTTGAAGTGAATGATACATCTGTTTTTTCCTTAGAGTTTTACGTCACATCAACGTCGATGTCATTAGAGTCGGGAGAGGACACGGGATAAGAAATAGTATGGAATTCGGCCGTGGCCTTTTGAAGAAACCATCCCAGCATTCGTCTGCAGTGATTTCATGATTTCCGGAAATCATGAAAAACCGAAATCTTCATGGCCAAACGGGAATTCGAACCCACTTCCTCTCGAATACCAGACCCGAGCTTTACACTCATCCACCAGACTCAGTTATATCTGTTTTAACTCAACACATGGTCTGCTAAATTATAGAACTGAGTCGTAGCATTAAGATCCTCTTCTTTTGAAACTAATAATTTCGCTGAAGTTTTATTCAGTATATCAAAAAAAAAATCTATTTGGGTGTTGTACTAGCTTGAATTTTTATATCTCTCAAGGTTTTCTCAGTCTTCGTTCAAATTGCTATCCACTTTTTGCTCCCACTGAATAGTTCTACCGTTGTTACTGTTTAACAGTATTTTTATTATTATTCATATGTTACTTAACCCTGTTTAATATTTACAAGAAGTTCGTATTTAGTTAAAGTTTGTCAACACAAGACAATGATAAAACTTAATTAAAGCTTCCCATGGTGAAGACCGAACTTGAATACTGAATGGCATGACATAGCATTAATTCAGTCACCAACAGGAGCCGTGCCTGACAACTAAGATTCGTGTGGTCGTGATGACCTGGTGACAGGGTTCCGCCCCTATCGTAATCACGTAAACCTAACCTGCTAATCCTACCGGGTGTAGAGGACCTACAGTTTATCGCGGGATCAGAACCACGGAAGCGATCTGGCGTACTTCTCATACGACACCCAGCTATGTCATAGGTGATGATTGGGTTAAGGACCTTTGAAACTCACGACCGTCTCAGGGATCCAACCGATGACCTTTCGATTTCCAGTCCAACTTCTATACCACTGAGCCACAATACCTCTCGGCCCTACATCTGATCCAACGGTCCGGTTCTGGTAGGCTCAATATCTTGTTACATATAACCTGAGCAATTGAAAGTCTGTTGGTCTCATACCTGGTCTGCTGCAACCTTATGGAGGCTGTATCAGATATCTTGAGTGCAGCAGTCGTGCGCCTCAAGGTTAGGCAGCCCGGCCTATTTTAGTCAGCGGGCGCGGCGTGCCTCCGTCAGAAATATCGCCGCTGGCTTCGGTTTCCGGCCGCATTCCTCCTAGAGACACAAAGCTGTTTCCAGACAAGGTGAGCACCTAGGAACCACGCCGCATTGCTCCTGCACCACAGAACCACAAGAGGAGTCCTGGTGGTGAGGTTCAGAGGATGAACCGCATCCCTAACTGCAACTCCAACTACCAACCCCGGCAGTTAGAGGGTGTATTGGAGGGAACGCCGGTTTGAGCCCATCCTCGGGCATGAATGGTTTTGGTTAAATGTACGTCCTGTGAAGTATTCTCTTATATAAATTACTAATTTGGAGACTGCGCACGTCGTCTATAGCTATTAGCTAGAGAACGGTCGCGTGCCGGCCTTACTCACCAATCAAAAGCCACCATCTTACATCCATTCCTTCATGTTGCTTTTTGTTTATTTACGACAACTATATTTAGAAAATCATGTAAGGAGAAGAATTTTCAATATTAATGCTATTTTATCTGTATCAGTTACAAGAACTAGGTTAAACCAAAACCTAAGAATTTTTGTTTCAGACGGTAAGAAACAATGAAGTTTATTAAAAACTGCGAGAAACGTATGAGTCAAATAAATAACAGTTATCCATTTTCGGAATAATAGTCTCCTTCATTTAAAGTAAAGCAAAATGCAACTATTTTTTTTAAAAAAAATCCTAACCAAGTACTCTGATAATCTAATCGGAGTAAGGTACTCGTATCACAAAGATATAACTAAAATTGATTTCAATTTATAAATCGCAATTCAACAACGATATTCTTGTAGCCAAATAGCGGCGAGCAGAGATATTAGAAATTATTTAAACAGTTTAATACTTACGCAAACTACTATGAAATTGATTGCCATAATATAGGCATTAAGATTGATTTTCGTAACATTTTATTCTTAAAAAAATGTGGAAAATCATTTCGGCTGAAAAAAATGTGGAACTACGAGTACTTTCCAGTAACATGTCGCTAATGAAAGTAAACTTTAATTTCTCATGGGCTTTTCTATAACGTAACTGCGTTGCCAGATAAAAGTAATATTCTGCTTTGGAAGTAACTGCATAAACATACGAAGAGCAGGGATACAAAAAAATTTATGTGAGGCAATCATACTGTAACAGCCCTCATACTTTAAATAGTATTGTATTGGATGAAGTATTTGTAGTGAGCTAAAGTTTGCTTGAATATGATCTGGTATGTTAGTCAGGGCCGCCGTAAGCGGGCGTGCAAGGCGTGTACCGCACGCGCGCGGCATATCGAGGGGGGCGGCAAAACGAGTGATCGACAGTCGCCGCCGCCCCGCGATAGTTGCTACTCCATTGTCCCCGCGACACTCGGGATGGCAACAATGGGGGCGGCAAAAAATGCTCAAAGGGGCGGCAATCTCACAGTTTTTTGACCGGGTTCGGAAATTTTCGAGATCCACCACTGGCTGTAGTTAGACAGGGGGCGGCATAATTGGTATTGCACGCCGGCGCTCAAACAGCTAGCGGCGGGCCTGATGTTAGTTTTGCAATTTCTTGTAAATCAGTGTATATAGACTTTGTTTTATGAGAAGAAATTATTTAAAGGCCATTTAATATGTTTAAGAACAGAACTGTACAAGAGAATTGCTTGAATGGGTGTAATTCCAAATATTAATGCAAGTTACGATGTCTACAGGACAATTTTCTACAGTTTAAAATGATTTCTGTAAATAATTTTGCGTTCAAGTATCTTTAATTTCCATTTCTGACTGTTTTGTAATGGTGTTAAATAATTAAGTACTATTTCTGATTGTTTTTAATATGTTTAATTGTTTGAGTAATTGTTAATGTTCGAGAAATATCTGGCGGACGCTTTTGAAGAATTCCAGAAATTTCGATAGAGCCTATATAAAGAAATCGGCAGAAGGACAGAGTTTAGTTTTATAGTTAGTTTACAGTTAGTCTTATACAGATTCACTTTGGAACTGCGTCAGTAGTATCTCTGGATATTGTATCTTTGCATGTAAACAATATCGCTGACGTTGTTTCGAAAAAAATAAACAAAATCTTAAACTGAGTCTTATGGTAAACTATTTATTTAATTACTACTGTGATTAAACCACCGATGAACCTGATAATACGTTACAAAGTTACAATTGGTACGTTCGTTTAAATTTACATGTTGCTTTTTGTCTATTTACGACAGCTAGATGCAGAAATTCATGCCAGGAGAAGAGTATTCCATGTTTGAGTTATATGATTTATATCAGTTAAAAGTACTAGGTTAAAACATAACCTATAAATTTTTTTGGCAGATGATAAGAAGCAATGAAGTTAAATAAAAACTCAGAAAAAGTTTACACCAAATGTACGAATCGCGAAATGTATCACCCAGTTATCCATTTGCGATATTATACTTTCCGTCATTAATATAAAATGCATTTATTAAAATAAATCATAATCAAATACTCCGATAATCTAACCACAGTATGGAACTCATATCACGAAAATATCATTAAAAATGGTCGATATCGGTTTTCCATAGAAGCTTTTCCAGAATAAATTCAGACTACCACCATAGGTGCTGTCTGTCGTTATTCATATGAGGGTAATAAAAGCTATGATTTTCGAATGCAGTGGTAGTGGAGGTTGTGGCTAAGTTGACCAGAATAGCAACTGACACATTTTGCTACAGCATAATTCGCTCAGAAATCAGTTTTACAAACCATTTAAACTGCTTTCATAAGCGCCATGTTACTGAAAGTATTAATTAATACGGGTGAAAGAAGTTCCATATTTATTGTTCCTGGACCAGGAATACCAGTGTAGTATGGGACTCACATTTTGAGTATCAAATACAGGAGTTGGAGAAGGTACAAAGAAGGGCTCCTAGATTTCTTTCTGGAAATTATCGCAGAATGAAATCAGTGACAGATATGATAAAGGAACTGGAATGGGATTCATTGCAAGACAGGAGGAGGATGAGGAGGTAATGGGAGTGCACAGGGCGTATACTGGCGATGAGGCATGGAAAGATATTGCAGTAGGTATGAAAAGTAGTTCATGGAAGGGAAAAGATGACTATGGACCACAAGCTGGCACTCGATTTCAGGCACAAGGGTGTGGGAAGATTTTCTTTTTTAGGTAAGGGTGTCAGGGATTGGAATGAGTTACCAAGGGGAATGATGAATAACCTACCGAAATGCGTTAAAAGAATTTAAAATTTGTAGAGGGTAAATGTAGGTGAGTGAAGGATAGCGGGAAGTTGGGTGTGTAGGGAAATTGCCACCGGAGCGTGTGCTCCATTGCAATTAAATTAAATTAATCTGATATTACATGGATAGCAAAAGTTTTTGTGATTCCTCATTTGTTTTTAATTTTATTGGTTCTATACTTCCGTCGTCATTAATTCAGTAGAAGTTACTACTGTATTGCTACGTGAACTGCAAATGAAATATGTAGAACATTATAAAATCAAGGCAATTAGCATTATGTAATAATAGGCCCTTATAATTAACCAACTGCAGAAAAAAAAGTTAACTGCCAGAATATTGCGTTCAAACCGTCATTTTTGACGGGCTCGAAGCTAGTACTATTATATGAAGGATGAAAATAGTCTTATTTTTATTAGAATTATTGAAGTTGATAAACTGACAAGAAAAAATAAAGTACTGTATTCCAAACGACATATTAAAATAATTGTACTAGTTATGCGACCTAAGTTGTAATCAGTACCGTGAAATTAAACAGGTGTTAATCGCAGTAAACAATTTGCTCCATCAAAAACATGAATATCATAACACTCATGCCTGCTCCTTTACTTCGGTTCTGTGGTGTAACATGATATCCGGCGTCTGCTACGGGATTAACTGGTTCGATCACTGGTGGGGAAAAAATATTTAATCGTAGGTTTTCCCGGCGAATATGATGCTTGAAGGTCTCTAGGACTTATGGCCGGATCAATTGACCGTAGTTAAACGAATATTCGACGGCGTGAACGTTCCATCATCTGCAGGATTGCGTCTGCTGACCGGCGTGAGGAGCGCAGTCCAGGACGCGACTGCCCGGCCGTACCGGAGGGAGTGGAGGGGATGGGTCGAAGGGTATAAATACCACCCCAGCAGGTCCGGCCCGACAGTCTCACTCACTCCACCATGGCAGACACCGCTGCATCTACTGACGCTGCTTCGACCGGCTCTGATGCCGTCAAGAAAGCCAAGTTGAAGAAGAAGAGGAACAACAAATTTGCGTTCCCAGGAGCAATCGGCTTCTATGCTGAAGCCTCCTTTCTACCGGCAGGAGCCTCTGAACGCGTTGTTGAAAGCGTCAGGCCTGAAGAGTGGTCGATGAAGCTATGGAGACGTCGCCTCGACCGAGGAAACCCCAAGAAATGGAAGTTCTTCATCGCAATCCTACTGGATGATCTGAAATTCTGCTGGGAGGTTCCAACCAGCGACTTCGCCACCCTCGAGATGGTTCTCTCAAGTCGTGAACATAGTCATCTTGCAGAGAAGATTCTCCCAGCGGGAGTCTCAGAGTGGCCGGAAGCACTTGTGTTTCCGACCCCTCTAGCCAGCGAATTTGACTGGAAGAAGTACGCTGACTTCATAAGGGGACGATTCAAAACGTACTGTTTTGATTCGATGACCGGCCCTAACTTCCTGACCACTCCGATCAGGAGGACACCGCAGAAATCATCAGCCTACGCAGAGGAGGGCCCAGTGCCACTCATCTTTGCCCGCTATTGGAGAAATTACACCGGCATCCTGGCCTATCTGCATCGCCGCACGAAGCTGCCCCTATTCTGTTGGCCTGACCAACAAGGGGTAAAGATACTGCCGGCCTGCCTCAACGACTTCGAGACAGTAATAGACATCCTACAGAATCTCTCCACCACCCATCACATCTTTTTCCACGACGGAGAAAAAGTCAACACCACTGCAGTGGAAAATGAAGCTCCTGAGCAGCAGAATCCAGAGGGCCACAACAACATGCTCCCTGATGGAACGAGTACCAGCGTTATAACGCCGACCATCGTGGAGAAACCGCCCCCACGCAATGCCACAACGCAGACCATAGCAGCGAAGCCGCCCTCACGCAGCCCGGTCCAGTGCTTCAGGTGCCAAAAATTCCGGCACTATGCCAGGGACTGTACTGAACCGGCCAGATGTGTCCGTTGCGGAGGCGGACATATTCTTGCAGACTGCAAAAAACCCCGAGATGAGCCAGTCTGCTGCAACTGCGGATCCAAGCATGCAGCTTCTTTCCGCGGTTGTGACAAGTGTAAGCAGCAACTTCGCAAGACTCGGCAGCACCGGAGTCCAAGGCTCCATACGCAGCCCGCACCAAGTCGAGAAGTGAGCAAGACACGCCCACAGCAGCGGCAGTCGAGTTCTGGATCGCCACAGCAGCATCAAATTCCTCTTCACCATCCAGCAACAAGACAGAAGAAGAAGTCGGAGCCTCAAAAGTTCGACAGAGTTCACATCAGCCACTCCTGAACCTGCCAGGTTCCAGGACAGCGAGAAGACCGACTGGATGCCCTCATCGATCTACTCAAGAACCTCGTCAACCACCTGGCTTCAAAGGAAGACTTGCGAAACACGCCGTGGCAGCACTAATGTACGCCACAGCAAAATTTGGTGTGCCATTTCTGAGATGGCAGATGTGCCGGTATTCCATCCTGTGAAGACAACATCAACTGAAGAAAACATCAATAGCCAACATGAAGACATATCGACAGTGAAGACCTGTTCGTTCAAACGACTAGGAGGCAATGTCCTAGGACAAACACTCCGCAGTACACCAGCTCAAAAAAGAACGAGCTGTGATTAGGCTCAAGGTGGCCCGACAGTCGCGTACTGGAATACGCTCCTCACGCCGGTCAACAGACGCAACCTGAAGATGATGGCATGATACGCCGTCGAAAATTCGTTGAATTACGATAAACTGATCCGGGAAAAATATTACAATTCGGGAATTGGTCAGCAGGATAAGAATAGGTGACGGTGGATGCTGTCTACTGAAGTCCTGAATTGAATCCCGGATTTCTCCGCAATGCATATGCAGTGAAGACATACACTGTTGATATTAATTCGTCCGGTCAATATGAATATCAAACTGGTGCCTCGTTTCCCCCTCCTCCCAGGGTCTCTAACAGCAGGCCACGGTGAGACAGTACCGATATCAACATTTGCGTTCTGTCACCTGGCATCTACAACACAATGACTACACTACTCTAAACATACACAGATAAAGGCATCCCGAAAAAAAGAAATAGTAACTTAAGGACACTTCAGTACTGGGGAATGTAACAAAAAAGCACGTTAGTTCAACCGGGTGTTATTGTGGATGATTAAGGTTACATTACGAGTGTGTGATTAAATTCCGATAGCTCATGAGCTTCCTTTCAAAAGATATTACTCCACTCTCGGATTCAAATCCCGGCTAGAGCAGGAATTTTTGAGACATGTGTTTGATAATATGAGTTATGTCAGAACGTTCCATGGTTCGGATTCCACGTTAAACTGTAGATCCCAGAGGAAAGGAACTGGCTCTTCAACCTCTGACACAATGGCTTAGTATGCCTATTTCGGGAAGATCCAACCATTCTCTGGGTTGTGGACTAAGTTAGTAAGTTACGTTAGAATTTCACGTGTTTGGCCATTTCTTAACCTCATCGTTCCTGATATATTATTCAAATGTTTATGACAGAGAATACTGAGATAGTGAAATGTCCAGTGAGGGGCAGAATGCGCTTGTTTCACAGAAGCGACGTATGGGAATGTAACAAATGGGGTTTCATTTTCGCTTTATATTTGCAGCGTACGTTGCTCTCCTGTGTGTGGTTTCTTTCGGAGAAGTACAAAACGGGATTTACTTTCGGCATTTCCGCAAGCAGGATGTAACAACGCCTTAGAAAATGAAATCTTTCTCGAAAAA
Source organism: Vandiemenella viatica (assembly GCA_031002005.1). Lineage (NCBI taxonomy): Eukaryota > Metazoa > Arthropoda > Insecta > Orthoptera > Morabidae > Vandiemenella > Vandiemenella viatica. Next base: position 57,591,113 of record CM061914.1, on the reverse strand, counting down.
ATATCTTACTTCGAGAAAGTTTTCTAGAAGGGATAGGGGTACAGGAGAGCCATAGTCCGACAGTTAAGAGTTTCAGTTTAAACCCAGACGCGACATGAAACAAAAGAGACAAATTATTATACTTTGCAGGAGGGGAGTCAGACAGATAAAAACCGTATGGCAGTTGCATGTATTCAAGATGCAAGTATTCAGATGATTAATTCGAAGAGTGGCCAAGCAACAACAGCGCCAATTTATTGTTTCGAATGCACCAGCGCTCTTCACAGCAGTAATTTACCGTATATGGCGAGAGCTCTTCTCATCCAAATGGACGAGAAAAATTTCCTTGATAGATCAATGATACAGATTGTCAGAGAACTGTAACAGAATGTATTATTACGCAGAATTATTAGCTCCTTAGCCATCGTAAATAATTGAATGAGAAAAAAAGATGTTTGATGACGTCATCCACAACAATATCCAATTTTCAGATACGAATGTGGCACAGTACTGTTTCCAGGTAACGCTGATGTGGCCAAAAATTTGGAAAGTGGATATGTGTTTATACTAGTACAAAAGAATAATTATGTACATACAGTGTGTTTCAAAAATGACCGGTATATTTGAAAAATTAATAAAAACTAAACGGGCAGCGATAGAAATACACCGTTTTTTGTAATATGCTTGGGACAACAGTAAATTTTCAGGCAGACAAACTTTCGGAATTAGTAACAATTTTCAACAACAGATGGCGCTGCAGTCTGGAAAAATCTAAAGTACGATTATTCTAAGGAATAAACCATTTTTTTTCACAGCAAACTTGCAATATGTAACAGCACACGCTTACAGCAGAAAGACCACTTATAGAATGGCGAACTCACAGACTGCGTTTACTTCTATACCTTTCAACTTGCCTGCAGCGCCATCTGTTGTTGAAAATTGAATTCGACAGTTTGTCTGCCTGAAAATTTACTGTTGTCCCAAGCATATTGCAACAAACGGTGTATTTCTATCGCTGCCCGTTTACTGTTTATTGATTTTTCAAATATACCGGTCATTTTTAAATATCCTTTAAGTATAAGACAAGGCAGGCAGATCAGTTCCTTTGACTTATAATAATAGAAGTAAATCACGAAAAAAAAGTTGCACAATGGTTTAAAAATGTGTAACAAGTTACCAGAAGAAATAAGAAGGTCCAGAACTGTTAGAGAAAAGCTGGGTAAATGGCTAGAGGAGAGAAAATGTAACTTTATTTTGTAAAGGGTTCAAAAAAAATTAACACTTTGATTTTTTTCTCTTTTGTTGATATGATGTATGAGTTGTAATGTATTTATATCAGTCAAAGGATATTGGGAAATAAGTATATAATAGTTACCATTTTACTATCCGATCAGTTCTGATTTAATCCGAAGTTTGGCTGCACTTGTTAAGGCACAACCATGCTGGACGGTGAAACCGGCAATAAGGCTTGGTTTCAAACCTTGGTCGCGGATTTTTGGCCGTTATGATTATGTTTTTGCGTGCGGATTTCCGCAACAACAACCTAGAAAGATAGATGGTGGAAAGTTCCCTACTAGCCTCTAAATAAATTCTGATTACAAGCAGAAGTAAAAACAAATATTTTGCAATGGCTGGGTAATAATCACACTATGAATCGAGTAACAACATGGTGTCGTTCTGGGTAATTTGCAATGTTGCTGGTTTGTCTTCGGTTCATTGTACAGGACATAAACAGTTTGAATGGCTCACACTAGCTGAGATTTCCTTGAATTGGAGGACCATGCTACATTAAGGTGACCAGGCGTCCCGCTTTTGGCGGGACAGTCCCGATTTTTAACAATTTGTCCCACGTCCCGCCGCGTTTTAAAAAAGTTCCGATTTTTCGAAAGAATGCTTGACAAGCTTCTGAAATAATTATTAATATTTTGAAAAAAAACAATTTAAAGCATAAAATGATTGCATATTGTGCAGACAACACGAAAACGAGTTTTTGAGGAAAAGGGAGAAGAGGTATAAATAATATTTTTTATAAATTAAACAAAAACCTTATTCAATACATTATTGGTGTTGGTGGTGCAGCGCACATAATACAGAACGCCATTCAAACAGCTGTTGACTTGTTGCCTGTAGATGTGGAAAATATTGTTATTAAAATATATTCTTATTTCTATATATGCACGGTGCGTGTTGAAATGCTTAAAGAATTTTGGAAACTGCGGAAGTCGAATACCAGAAAATTCTTGGATACAGTAAAACGCGCTGGTTAGCTCTTTTGCCAACTGTCGAAAGAATTTTGAAAATGTACGATCCTTTCAAATCCTACTTTCAATCACAGGATAAATGTCCTATAATTTTAGAAGAGTTTTTTGAAAAAGAATCTTCAAAAATTTGGCTACAGTTTGTACACAATCAAGCAGCTTTTTTTCAAAACGCTATAAAACTTATTGAAGGTGACAAAATTTCTGCAATAAAAGTAGGAAATGAAGTTAATAATTTAAGATTGCAGTGATTCCTTTAACTATCCTTAATATTATAAGCCAGCTGCAAAGTATAATAAATCGTGCAGATATCCTGAATCAAGTTAAAAAGTTCTACAGTAACTGCTTAGATTATTTAGAAGAGTGGACGGTACATTATAATAATATTGAACATTTTCATTGGGTTACATTAATAAAAGAACTTAATTGGAATGATGTGCAAAAATCATTTGATCATATTAATTAAAAATGTTCCGTATAGTAATATTTCCGAAAATAATCTTTTTAATGAAGTATCATTATTAAAAAAATATATTGACTAGGAAAAGGTTAAATCCTGGTCTTCAGTAAAGGTCACAATAGAGAACAAATGGTTAGAAATATTTAATCATTTTGAAACAAACCATGTTCCATACAATAATGCACTGAAACTCGTTAAATGTTAAAATCTGGTCACTTTATGCTACATTCATCCTAGCACAAAGCTGATGTTTGAGATTCTGTTATGAGGAAGTGAAGAATATTTGTTCCCTCCGTTGACATCTGACACTCTGCTGCTACCGGCAGTGTACTTCCGGAGTTACTAATTTCGACACTGTTTAGCTTGGTTCTACGCCAAGCAACGCGCCTATCGGACTGTAGGTAAACATACCTCGCGTTGCGGTAATGACATGGTTATAGTGTTTCCATTTGCCGTGCATTCCGCATCTTTTGAGTCTATTTATGTTACATCTATAATTTAACCGGGTTGTGGTTAATATCCTCTTTTCACCTGCATTCAGCTGGAGCGACAAAGCCATTATCTCATTCAGTTTGAACAGCGTATCCTTTAAACTGGTCAACTTCTATCCCTTTGTAGCTATCCTCTGAGAAATAGCTTTATGTCCACAAACTTAAAAATTGATAGAAATGAATTATTAAATCACTGTAGCGAAGGGTATTCTAAATAACACTGACTTCACGCTTATACTGTACAACATAAGTCATGGGCGGTAGGTGATACAGTATACCGTTCTATTGGCTGAAAGTCAACGTAAAGTGAAAATTGCAGATATCCAGTTTTTCTGTGTCTCACGTCGAAGTCATCTGCGCAGTAGAATAATGGACGCTATCACTCTCTTCCAGATAATTTTGAAACCATTAACAACTGATATTTCCAAACTATTTCTCCTTTTGAAGGTAGCTAGGTAATCGCAAGTCACTATATGAAGCTAGTAATAAGAACAGATTAGCTATTGTCGACAGTGTAGCTATATTCGACATGAAATTGTATCAATTTCGAATTTAAGGAAATACGATGATCCAGAAAAGCCATGCATGAAAGCAGCAACACTGCTAGCTTTACTTGTTGGTCCTGGGTGAACTGGTTGTTCACTGACTAAGGCGTGTGACTGGAGATCGAAAGGTTCCTGGACCGAATCCCTGTCTCAGCGGAAATTTACGAAGTCCTTTAACCCGATGTTCGCCACAGGAACAGCTTGCTGTGTAATATGGAGTACATCAGAACGCTTCCGTGGAATGGCTTCCACGTCAGACTGCAAGGTTAGGTTAAGTCAGCTACGATTGGGGTGGAATGCGCAGCCACAAGAACCCTGTCATCGATCATTACGACAACATGAGCCTTTACCTTTCTCGTTAATCAGAACGGATTTGCCTTTGCCAGTGATGATCTCGTCTGATGTTGAACGTGTGCTTGCCACAGTTAGCGAAATCGATACTTAGGGAACTAATTTTCTTTCAGTTAATGTAAGTTTGCTTTACTTTATACTGAACGTGAATATAAAATCGCGATGAAATAAATAAGTGTAAGCTTGCCGAAGTTAAAACTAGAAGAATTCTTCTATCGCGGATAGCCGCTGTGAGGAATATTTTTTTTTTTTTTTTTTTTTTTTTTTTTTTTTTTTTTTTTTTTTTTTTTTTTTTTTTTGTCGTCAGTCTTTTGACTGGTTTGATGCAATCCTCTATCCTTTCCTATCCTGTGCTAACCTCTTCATTTCTCCATACCCCTTACAGCCCACGTCCTCAATTATCTGCTTCATATATTCTAATCTCTGTCTTCCTCTACAGTTCTTACCTTCGACTGTTCCCTCCACTAACAAATTAACCAATCCACCATGTCCCAAAATATGACTACCAGCCTGTCTCTTTTTTCTGTAAGCTTCTTCCACAAACTTCTTTTCTCACCCATCATTTCTTACTTTGTCTGTCCACTTAATTTCCAACATTCTTCTGTAACACCACATTTCAAATGCTTCAATTTTCTTTATTTCCGGTATTCCTAAAGTCCGTGTTTCGCTACCATAAAGTGCTCTGCTCCACACAAAGAGTTTTAAAAAGTTCTTTCTAATTCTTAGATTAATATTTGAAACTAAAAGGTTTCTCTTTTTCGTGAAGGCTCTCATTGCTAGTGCTATTCTGCTTTTAACATCATTCCTGCTTCGGCCATCGGTTGTAATTTTACTTCCCAAGTAACAGAATTCACTTACTTCTCCTATTGCACCCTATCCTATTTTTATATTTAATCTACTAGTATTGGTATCATTTCTGCTACATTTCATCATTTTTGTCTTGCTTTGATTTATATTCAGTCCAAAATCTTCCTTCAGTATTTTATTCATGCCATTCAGTAACTTCTCAAAATCCTCAGCCATCTCTGCTAATAAGACAAGACATTGTGATCAGCAAATCGTAGCATACTGATTTTTTCTCCCTGAAAACTTATGCCACATGGAAATTTTTCTTTGACTTTCTTCATTGCTTCTTCTACATACAAGTTGAATATTAACGGGGCTAGACTACAACCTTGTCTCACACCCTTTTTAACTGATGCATGTCTCTCATGATTCTCTACTTTACTACAGCCACTTGATTCTTATATAGTTTGTAGAGTATTCTTCTATCTCTATACTTTAGACCTGACTTCTTGTCCCAACTAACATTATCAAAAGCTTTTTCTAAACCAACAATTGCCATAAAGGTATCTTTGTTTTTCTTGATCCGCCCTTCAAGTATTAATCCCTTGTACCGCGATTTTTCCTAAACCCAAACTGATCTTCACCTACTATCACTTCTACTACCCTTTCCATCCTTCTGTATATTTTTCTGGTCAGTAATTTTGAAGCATGTGATGTTAGACTAATGATGCGATAATTCTCACATTTGTCGGATTGTGCTTTCTTTGGAAGTGTGAAGATGAAATTTTTATTAAAATCGGTTGGAATTTCTCCTGTTTCATAACTTTTTGATATCAGCTTGAATAATCTTTCGATTCCTTCCTCTCCTAGGGATTTAAGAAGTTCTGCAGGGATCTCATCGATTCTAACTGCCTTATTTGCTTTCAAGTCATTCAGAGCTTTATTAAATTCTGTCCTCAAAACAGGATCTTCTAAGTCATCAATGCCGACATCATCTTCCTTTTCCATTACACTATTGTTTAAGTCGTCCCCAACATACAGTTTCTCAATGTATTCTTTCCATCGGTTTGCTCTATGTTCTGAGCTTAAAAGAGGTTTCCCATCAGCAGGATTAATGTTCATACCTCTTTTCTTCATTTCTCCAAAAATTCTGTTTGATCTTTCTGTAGGCAACATCTTCTTTACCTACGACCATTCCCTTTTCTACTTCTTGTAGTCATTTTTCTTTTGCTATTTTGCATTTCCTATTTATTTGATTTCTAAATTGCCTGTACTGCTCTCTTCCTGCTTCATCCTGAGCATTTTTATTCCTTCTCCTCTGATCCATTAGCTTCCTCGCTCATTTCTTTCTCCTAGACCAAAACTTCCTACAGTATTCCCCTCTTTTCCTTCTCCCACTATTGAATTCCAATCACCCATGATTATTAGATTTTCCTCCCCCTTCACATATTGGATTAATTCTTCAATTTCAGCGTATTTTTTTTTCTATTTCTTCGTCATCTTCCTGTGACGTTGGCATATACACTTGTATTAATGTGGTTGGGACGGGCTTAGTTTCTAACATCATCAAAATAATGCTGTCACTAAACTGTTCATAATAACTCACCCTTTTCCCTACTTTCTTGGTCATTACAAATCCTACACCAGTGTCTCCATTGACAGCTTGTGTGCAAATTATCCTGTGTTACCCAGACCAGAAATCCTGTGCATCCCTCCATTTAATCTCACTAATCCCAACAACATCTAACTTAAGTTGTTCCATTTCCCTTTTTAAGTTTTCTAACCTACCTGCCCTATTCAGACTTCTAACATTCCACGCTCCGACTCGTGGAATGTTTCTATCCATTCTGATGACTCCTCCCTGAGCAGTTCCCACCCGGAGATCCGATTGGGGTACTATTTTACCTCCGGAATATTTTACCCAGGAAGAAGCCATCATGGTATATGTAATTTGAGTGGATTACATGTCCTCGGAATACTTTTTGGGTCTTTAATGCAATGGTTTCCCGTTGCCTTCTGCATCGTCATGCCGTTGATCATTTCTGATTCATCCGCCTTTAGGGGCCGTTTCCGACCCCAAGGGCAAGAGGGTGCCCTGAACCGCTCCCCGCTCTTCCGCCCTCCTTTCCTAGGCCGTTGGCAAGCAGTGGGTGATTCCTTATACCGGGAATCTTTCAGTCGCCAGAGCCTCGTCCGTGCAAACAGGGTGCACCACGTGAAGGAGAGGTTGACATTTGCTTGGAAAAGGCTATTATAGCCTCTCCCAAACCCTTACACCCCGCGTAGAATAGTGGGAACACGAAATTCCTGTGTGTTTCTTGTCGTCCGAGCTGGTAATATTCCTGGCACTGACCTTCACGTTCTGCACAGCGCGGATGTAAATCCTGCGGCGACATAACAGAGATGTATTTGTGGACGCAAAGTTTCGTGCCAGCTGTGGCAGTTAACGGCGTGCTAACCAGCCAGTAGCAGGTAGTCTGCAACTGTGTTCATAGTTGGACAGCTAGGACCAACACGCAACGCACTGGGAGGGTATTTACTTCTGTCACACACCATACCGTGAGGAGCCCTCAAAACTTTTAAAATTAGAGATCGTGAAATACACAGATATGTCACTTGTCGCTGCACGTGATTGCATGACCGTATTTGTTTTGACACAATCGCGTAAGTACTGATTATGAGATTAACAATAAGTAGTAAATACAGTTTTTTTTTTTGCTTCAGGGTTTATTCCTCGCAGACCTAGAGATCGTTACAGGCGGGAGCGAATGGGGACAAGGAACGTGAAGGAATTCGGTCATGGCCTTCAGAAGTACCGCTTCCTTCGTTTGTCTGGTGTTATTTCAAGAAACAATGGAAAATCGAAATCTGGATCCATAGAAATCGATTTGAGCCCGCATCCTCCCGGAATGCGAGGCCAACGCGTTATAGTCCGTTAGCTGTGAAAAATTTAGGGTAGGTATTTGAGGCACCGGCTGATTTTAAACGTGTTGCGGTGCGATTGTTTCTCGCCAGACCACGTGAGTCATAGCAAGCGGGCAGTTGTTTAAAAAGATTTTGGAGCAGTCGAAAGGTTCTCATTCCGTCAGGACACAATGTTGATCGATTGGAAGACGAAAATGTTGCTTCTGTTTCCAATTCATCAATCGTATGGCAGCTGCAGCAATGGCCATACCTATCTACGATCTCATCAACTTTTCGAGAGCTCGTTATACTTTTTAGTGTGATAGCTAGTGTAATATGATTATTTGTTTTAATTTTCCCACGTGAAATATTAAATATAAAATATTCAGCCAATGAAGAACTTTCCTTTCACATTCATTTTTTGTTTTACTGCTATAGTGACAACCACACTATGCTACCGAATAAAAGTCTTTTATTATTTGTGGTGTCGTACAATTCACCCCTCAGTAAATCAGAAGTTTTCAAATTTTCCGGTAAAGGTATATTTTCCATATCAAAAATTGTTCGTCGTAAAATAAAAGCAGCTTTTAGGATAATATCTTTTTCTTTTATTAATGATAATAGTTCATCATTAACACAATAACCTTTTGGACCAACGATTTTTTCATGCACAAATGTAATTTGTAGTTTTTCTTTAAATTTTTTTATTAATTTTGATTCAAAATGAGTTTTACGGAATGCACTATTGTATTTGTCACCCTTCTTTGTAGCAATGTTTGTAATTATATCCAAATAAGTATACATAATGAACTGAAACAATAAAATGTTTTATTTTAAAGAATATTTTCATTAATAAAACAGCAAATTTCTTCGAAAGGTTCTTGATGTAGGTTTACATTTTTGTGGTAATTCATTTCAGGTTTTACTTTATATTCCCACCATTTATTGAAATAAATCTTTTCGGCAGATTCGATGATTATTTATAGAATATGCAGTTCAAACTTTTTTATAAAATTCAGTATCCTTGATAAACACTTTGTACGGCATCAAAGATTTTTTCAGAACCTCCTTATCGAGAGCATTCTGAGATAGACGTCATTCTTTGTAGTTTTTGGAACTATAGCGACAAAAATTACAAACATCTTGATTTGCAGAACTCTCAAAATCTTCTAATTAGTTTTCTTTTAAATTTATACTTAGTGTCTCAGCAATAAATTCTACGTATATACCAACACTAACGTTGTTTCGAGATGCTGATGATTCACCATTACTTTGCTGACCGGTAGTATGTTGTTAGGATATATCTATAAAAATCATATTACAGAAAAATATAGAGCAGAGCAGCAAAATTAAACAATATATATATATATTTATATGTGTGTGTTTGTGTGGTATAGTCGGTATAATGAGTCTTAAGATATTTGTTATTACAAGTATATTATGCATGATAAAAAGTAAAATTGTACTATACCTAATGAACAAGGCAAATCGGATTTTTGAGATGCGTTTTCGACATAATATTTCTTCATTATAGCAAGGAAATTTTTGGAGCAAGATGAGTGATAACCTAATGTTAACAGTGGATGGTAAAACAAAATCTTTGTATTTTAACCCATGTTTTGCCGATTTTCCAAACTTCACGACTTTTTGTAAAGTTTTTTCACTAAAAACAATAATCCTTCCTTTATTTTTTTATTAAATAACACAAACTAAATGTTCAGCTTTCATGACAAATGTGTATATTACTATTTTATTTATATATACATAAACAAAACAGCACTTTTATAAATACACGTTTCACTACGAATGTGCTGCAAAATCGTTTTAAGCAACTGTCCGCTAGCTATGAGTCACGTGGTCTGGCAGGAGCCAATCGCACCGCAACACGTTTCAAATCAGTCGGCTCCCAATATACAATTCACTCGCTCTATCGTATATTTCCGATCACCTGGCAGGTGTAAAGTCCCACCCAAATCGCCCGTCTTTTCAGAATTATTTATTTTGGGTGTAAATATTATCCTGTGTAAATCTCAGCGTGCCTCAAATACATTTTTCGAAAATTAAAAAATACAATTTTGGAAAGGCCTGGCAATATTTTAGGTCCGACCAAATAATCTGGCTTATTTATTTTTATTTTCTTTTACATACCAAATTTGAAGATATTAAAATTTCAAAATGCCTCAAGGACATTTTTTGTAAATAAAAATTTGTAAAGTTAAAAATTCAAAGGTGGACTATGCCCCAATTTCCTTCAGCCAGGTCTTCGATTTTGTATTCAGGAATTACAAAGGAAGTGTCATACAAATTTTGAAGGTGCCTCAAATACCTACTATAAATTTTCCACAGCTCCCGGAATTTTACGGTGCACTTATGCAGCTAGGTTTTGTATGAAGATGCTAGGATGTTGTGCATTTATTCTATTTAATTTTTAGAACTATAATATACAGTCAGTTGTACGTATAAAGTCGTAAATCATTTTAAAGTGTCCTCCTTTTGATTTCACAGATTTGTTCTGTTTCCTTCCAGCTATTGTTAGCTACGTTTTAGATTTTTTTTTTTTTACTTATGTCTTTACGCCTTGTCGGCTTAGAGGTAATTAGAGGCGGGATGGAACTGTGGAAAAGGAACGGGAAGGAATTCTGCCATGACCTATTGAAGGAAGAATTCCAGCATTCGCTTGCAGTGATTTGGAGACACCATGGAAAATCCAAAACTGGATGCCCGGACGGGGATTCGAACCGGCGTCATCCCGAATGCGAGACCAGAGCGTTAACCACCCACCCACCTCGCTCGGTCAACGTTTTAGAAAGGCGACTTTATGACCGAAGTAGAATTCAGAAGCTAGGCTACGCCATGGCGAGAATCGAGTTACTTTCAGTAGCATTACCATGTACTTAAACAGACAGAAATCCCAAGAACATGCCCGTAGACCTCAATAAATTAACTATTTGGTCACGAAACTATCATGGTACTGAGGGTTGAGGAAGTCTGGGACAAATAAAGGAACGAATACTATGTGCGCGAGACCGAGAGTCTGAAATTTGTGGTTCTGTGTGAGGTAAGAAATTGGACGCAATTGCAATTACGTAACTCATATGTTCCCTGGCGTTACACATCTCTCCAGCTTAATTTATTTCTGATGCATTTTGAAGAATCTTTTTAATTTGAGGGTTCATGTATTTATTTTCAAACCAGTTCAAACAGGTGGTGGAAGAAGCCGCAAATTTTTTGTTTGTAGTCTAAAATTGCAATAGATTTATGGAAGAAATGTTTTTTTTTATGCAGTTTATAAAATGTGACAGGAATTTTTAAAATATCCTTCTGTATGACAGGAAACGCCAACGAAATGAGGTAATTGCATCTCTCTGACATGGCATTATCACCACGATATCTTTAGTCGTCTTTGCGAAAATACCTTTTAAACCAGACTCGAAACAACTGAAACTTAAAATTCTAACTTTTGGCAAAAACCACATCATGATTTCCTGAAAATATTCCACAGTTGGAATAATAATAAGCAGTTATAAAAGACGACTATGTTTCATTCCATCTGTATTAATTGCGAAACTGTGTTATCGTTGATAGAACAAATCCTTTTATTTCTACCAGAAGATGGAGTCAGAGAATGACCCCGAAACGTCACATGTGATTGACGCGCTCTTCAGTGGGTGGCGCGAGAACTTTTCAAACAGTTGATACACCGAGAATCCCTCCATTCTTTCGAAATTTAGGTTGCTTGCAGATGATGATATATAATAGTAATAAAAGGAGGAGAGGACTGTAAACAGATGCGGGGTGACTTGAATAGAATATCTAACAGGGCAGATCAACATGGAATGACGATAAATGATAAGAAGTGTCAGCTTATTAGGTACCGTACACAGATAAAAGTCTAAAGGTTGTATGATTACATGGAGCGAACAGAATTGCTTGTGGAAGGTGTGAACTGTGAATATCTTGGTATATCATCTGTTAATTTACTCAACCGGACAGGACCCGTTGGGTGGGTGGTAGGAAAAGATTATAAAATCCTTAATTTACTGGAGAGAGTGATTAGAGGATGTACCAGAAAAGCTAGGGAATTGGATTACGAAACTTTGGTGGTGAATATGGAGATGTAGTGCGGGACCCACAACTGTGTATTAATTAACTGATATACGTGTTCAAAAGTATAACAGATATTGCAGTGGAAGAATTAATAACATTCTGATCAACACTGATTAATTTTAAATTGAACAAAGACCGCGCCATTTTTTAGAAGGCAAAAGTTCTCAAATGACAACTGACAATCAGCTGTCTACAGAAATAATAATAATAATAGTCTTACGGACGGTTAGGATTTTTTTTTTATCTGCTTTATGTCTCTCAACAGCGAGGTCTTTAGAGACGGGAAAGGATGGGGGCAAGGAATGGGAAGGCCTTTTTTAAGGAAGCATCCCGGCATTTGTCTGGAGTGATTTGGGAAACCATGGAAAACCCAAATCTGGGTGCCCGGACGGGGATTCGAACCGCCGTCCTCCCGAATGCGAGGCCAGAACGCTATCCGCTACAACACCACGCTCGGTGCGGTTAGGAATATACCTAACATACGTAGAAATGATTCAAATGCTACATCAAGTTTACCAGTCTTGTTTGCCGATACACTCGGACAAATTACAAACTATCGAGAGCCAAATTTCTTATCTGAAAATAGCTTTTGAAAATAATTCATCAAGCTGTGATTGTGGCCTATATTCGCCAAATAGTCCTACAATAAAAACCTAGGTTTAAATACCCTGATAATTCAAAGTTAGTTTTGGTCTCCTCAGGCATTACTGTGTTAAAGTTATAATTTACTGACAATGAGCGGAGGGGTTTTTTTTTAAAAAAACTTTTTCTTTTTCCGTTATGTTTTTGTTAATAGTTTAAAATCAATCACGGTGACGAAAACATTTGTTATAATATACCTCATGGTAGTTTACATTAGTTTTATAAAATTAATGAATAAATACATAAAAAAGTAAGAAGACATTTAAATCATTTACACAGTTATTGCACAGTTGAAAACAAGTAAAAATTTAATGTTTACTGCTAAGCAATCAGTAAAACTTGTGTTTATTTGACGATAAGTTGCAGAGTATTCAGGTAATTGAGGTACTTTGAAAAGTAGATGGTACTCCTTTTTTCCATCTAAACTGAGTTGAGGAAATCCCCAATAGCTTTTCATATTTCGTAAATATAATGAAATGTTAGTTGATGAAAAAAACAGTTCTGAAGAGTGGTAACCTTTTTTGTCAGTGAATTCTACAATTCTGGTTTCAAAAATCGTCTGGCATGGCACAATCTAAAAACAATTGATGTATTTTTTTGGAAGAATCACATTTATCGTGAAATGTAGCGTTGTACTGTTTTTCATACATTGATTTATAGCGCAATGATAGGGTCGACAGAGTAAAAAAGATTCGAAACAGATGCTGAAATTCTCAATTTTCATTTCACACATTTGAATAATGTATTGCAGTAAATAAGGTCTAACACTTTAGTAACACTGTCCGCTAGGCACTTACCTAACAGATGTGAGTGAGTTTACAAGTTAATCTTTAAAGATGCTTTTTTTATTTAGATGAAAGTCAGTACATGTTATTTTGTTTTTATAACCTGTTTGAATATTCATGCCAGCAGTTATATTATTATTACTATTACTATTACTCCGCGATTCAATAAAAGTGTGTGGCGGAGGGTGCATTGCACCTATCTGGAAAGGTAATTGTTTGGAAGGGATATACGGGATATGGCAGGAGGCGCCCATGGGCTATTGTGAGGAACCATCCCAGCATTCGCGCGGAGTGATCTGGGAAAACCATGGAAAACCCAGATCAGGAAGGCCGGAGAGCTTTATCGAAAGCTACTCCTGTCGGATTTTAATTTTACTCGCCCGGTAAATCCTTTCTATTCCATTCCCTAATAGCTCGTGGAAAAAATGAATAAAGAAAAGAATCGGTTCTGTCCCTGATTTCTCTAATCTTATTTTCACGATCATTCCGAGATACGAATGTTGCTGGTAGCAATATTTGTTTGCTGTCATTCTGAAATATGTCAGTCGTGAATTTTTCAATTAGCTTCCGTCGAGAGCAACGCCTTCGGTGTTCCAGGTCTTCCCAGCCTAACTCCTTCAACATCGCACTTACGCTTTCCCTCCAATTATATATACCTGTCACGAATCGGGCAGCTCTTCTTTGGACCATCTCTAATGCCTCCATTAATCCCTTTTGATGGGGACCCCATACAGAGCAACAATATTCTAAGTGAGGCCGCACTAGTGACTTGTATGCAATCGATTTAACTCCCGGAGTGCATCGTTTTAAATTACGACCTAGAAATCGAAGCATACGATTTGCTTTTCAAATTACATTCTCGATATGCTCATTCCACGACAAATAATTACGAATTGCTACCCCTAGGTATTTAGCGGAATCTACCGTTCTAAGGACAGTACCATTAATTGTATATTCAGAGCTAACTGGTGTCACCTTTTTACTTCCACCCATGGCTCAGCACTTTTTAGCGTTTAACTCCAACTGCCAATCTTTGCACCACGCAATTATTTTCATAAAATCGTCTTGTAACAAAGCGCAGTCGTCCTGGATTGTGATTTCACAATAAATAATAGCGTCATCGGCAAATAATCTTTTCATCCCCCTTATTATGTCGCACAAATCATATATGTATATGAGAAACAACAGAGGCCCTATCACGCTTCCCTGGGGAACGCCGGACCTCACTTCGGTAAGTGATGAACGCTCACCATCGAGAACTACACAGTGTGCTCTGCCCTTCAGAAAGTCTGCAACCCAGTCGCATATTTGTCTAAATATGCCGTAACCGCGAAGTTTCCTAAGTAACTTAGTGTGAGGCACAGTGTCGGAAGCTTTTGTAAAGTCTAATAGAACTAAATCAACCTGGGATTGCTCATCTATAATACGGCTCAAGTCGTAAATTAAAAGGGCAAGTTGTGTTTCGCAGCATCGGCCTTTTCTGAATCCATGTTGATTTGGGTTTACAAGCTCACCTTCATCCAAAAACCGCATGATGTGTTCTAAAATCCTGCAAAATATTGAGGTTAACGAGATCGGCCTATAATTTTGAGGATCATTAACATTCCAATTTGTGAACACTGGACTTACGATGGCGGTCTTCCATTCGGCTGGTATTTTTCCTTGATCCAAGGAGGCGGTATATAATTTCATCAAATACGGCGTAATTTCCTTTGCGAACCTGGAGCAGAATCTTGTAGGAATACCGTCTGGTCCGGGAGCCTTATTGGGATTTATATACATAAGCAGTTTAGTTATTCCCTCGACATCGAGAACGAGATCATTCATAATTTTGTTGGTACGATTGTTAAATATTGGAATCTCCTCCGAGTTTTCTGTCGTGATAGCTTTTTTAAATACATTATTCAAAGTTTATGCTTTCTCTGCGCTAGTTTCTGATAATCCCCCATTTTCCTTAATCAACGACGGCATGACCTTACGAGAGCCTCTTATTAATTTGACATATGACCAGAACTTTTTTGGATTAGTAATACTGCGAGTACATATTGAACCACGACTATCTACTGTTACGGGGCGTCCATTAATTACGTAAGGTGTTTCTCCAGAATTCCGGACACCTCCCCCCCTCCCCTCTCTGGTGAGACTTCGTGAGATCTGGTCGGACCTTCCCCCCCTTCTATCATGACGTAAGATTTTGACGGAGACCCCCCACCCCTCCTACGAATCGACCTCGTAACTTTTTGAGACCTTTTTTTTTAGGTCTCATGCTTCCAAGGGCGGCTACACCACGCCCCCCCCCTCCAATGTCGGTTTTTGGACCAAACCCCCCCCCCTAAAGTCGACTTTCGCGAGATATGTAGATCTTTATTTTATTTAGCACTACAGCCCTACCAGAATTTCGAAACCTCACATTGACTCCCCTCCCCCTTGGTGAGGTTTCGTGAGATTTTGCCGGACCCCCCCCCCTATTTCACCTCACGTAATTAATGGACGCCCCTTAAGGCAACTGAGTTCGCCAGAACTGAGGCTCTGAGTCATAGAGGTATTAAGGTGTCTGGGAAGGATGTTAAAGTGCCTTCCGCATTATTAACTGTTGGTATACGACGCTCACCTTGGCACGGACGTACCCATTTCTAAAGAAAGACATTTAACTGTTATGTAACTAAAGCGTTCCCTCGCTTTTGAAAAAAAAAAAAATCGTTTTCAATTATAAGTGGCTCGTTATATTTGCTCGAATTATTTGTGAATTATTTATGCGAACACAAAGAGCTTCATCATTCCACGTACAATTAATTTTAGTTAATCACTCAGTGTCTGCCAAGAAGTAGAACCCTAAAAGTAAGAATAACGCTACTAGTCTCAGCATCGGAACGGCTGTGAAAATGTTTAGTGCGACAAGCATGTGAAGTGAACCTACTTTCAGGAAATATCACCCGCTCTTAGAAAAGTATAACTATTTTCGAATGAATCGTTCAGTAATGAATGTTACCGTCGCAAGGATATAACTAACGTTTATTTACTTTCCCGAAGGATGATAGCACAGAAAAAGTTATCTCGTGGTCTGAACACCAAGAAAAGAAAGAAGTGTAGGGTTCAAATTCTATTACTAACGTATAGATCCTACCGAATAAGCCGACCTTAGGGCCCATCTAACTTTTCGCTTAGAATTAGATGATTCCCTCTTTCTGTTTCGTTAATTTCACAATAACACAACAAGCAGTATCATTCATCTTATACTGTCTGTAGTCATTAAAGAAATAATATGAATAAATCGTTGGATGTGTTTTGATTCCTCGTAAGGGCGTTATTGATCATGATTTCGACCACAATAAAACAAAAGGTTAGATTTTCAGCACGTCTTCATTATTTCATATGGCGGTGTGCGAAACAATCCTTACTGCCTGTTAAGACCTGTTGATTTCATCTATATCTATAAAACGAAAACCGGACATATTGGTCGTATAAAAACTCGGAAACTACAGGGCAGATTTCGATGGAGTTTTCACCGTTTTAAATCTTAGAATCTTAATTCAGTTGTCTGGCATGTCTTATGTTTCAACGTTAAATAATGTAGGAGCATTAAATGAAATTCTGAACGTACGGTGAGAAATTCCACAGGAGGAATCACTAGATGCCGCATACTCCGCACTAAACACACAACACAATGTCTCTGACCATAGCCTTTAGTTAAATCAATAAGATAACTTATAGTAATAACTATTTTGCACAATAAACAAAACTTTAAGTATTATTTCTTCTAATTCGATATATTCAATTTTTAAAAGCCATAGCTTGGAGTATTCATTCCTTTAATTCGGGATATCAATTTTTAAACGACATAGATAGCCGTAAAAACAACAGAGATTTTCTTTAAGCACGATGTCTGGACAATATCTCTGGCCTTCAGCATTAGTCTTCTGCTTACGATAATATTATTCCGGATTCACTTTTGATATTTTATCTGCAGAGTTAAAGGATCTGGAGTTTCAAGCCACAAGTATATCCATTCACTTCGCAATTGAATCAAATGTGAGTTTTTAACATAATCTAGGGTTGTTCAGTAATGTAGTAATGAAATTTCTTAACCAAATTATCGAAGCTTGATATACATGAATCTTTTCGGACGAATGAAAATAGTATACGTGCAAATAAACTTCAGCCCACCAGTTTCTTGGTAGGGGGCGGGTGAATGTAAGTTGGCGCGCATTTTATGAAACTTTGTACAAATGTTTTGCGGGAATAAAAATAGGGTACGGTTAAATCTACGCCAACTATACCGGGCAACGCCGGAACTCCGCTAGTTATTCATAATTGGGAACTGAAGTTTGTAGTTTGTTTTGGAAGCAAAACGTGATTACCGATGGCAGTTCTATCATTACCGTGGCGCCAAAATCTGATGATGAATTCTTGTAGAACTCGACGAAACAAATCGAAAATAAAGAATAAATGTTTTTGATATCTCGCTTGGTTTTAGAGATATAGCACGTTAAAAATCAGTCATAGGTATAGTTCCTTCTGCTTTTGGTGTTTTTTCTTCTGGTCCAGGCCGTATTTCAGCCTATCAACAATCACTAGGAAGAAAATAAAACACCTATAGTGTATTTCCACGGTGTAGATATGGTGGTTTTGGTAGAAAAAAATTTCTGGTCCAGGCCGGATCTAACCCTAACTTCCTCACTTTTGAGTTACAATATCTCGAAAACTAAGCGAGATATCAAAAAACTTTATTCTTTATTTTCCATTTATCTCGTCGAGTTACGTACGAATTCATCATCAAATTTGGCTGTACCGAAATTTTTCTTCTGGTCCAGGCTGTATTTCAACTTAATTATGTCAACTTTGAGATACGATATCTCGAGAACTAAGCGAAATATCAAAAAACTTTATTCCTTACTTTCAATTTGTCTTGTCGAGTTCTACAAGAATTCATCAGATTTTGGCGCCACGGTAATGATAGAATCCCCTTACCGATGTTAATTCACCCTAAGAGGTAGTTGTATTACTGAAACACACCTAATGTTCTCAAATATCGATAAATTGTTTTCTCTGGATTCAAATTTAAGCACATATCGTGCATTTTGACGAAAATGTGAGGATTTCCTCTTGCAAGGTAAGATGAGCGATATATTTTCCCAAGCACTTGTACTTTAATGAGAAGAAAACTGTTTATCGCTTTTCCTTCGATGTTGAAAAAATCTGTGCATAATACACCGCACTGGTTACGCATTACTTTGAATAGGAAGAGTCCAGAATCTCATTTCAGGCGGCTTTATGAAGTTTAGAGAAACATCTACAGATAAAAAAATTAGTTCTTGCAATAGGTGTTGCATGAAATTTAGTGGCAAACTCAATTTTTATAATGACATAAATTGATTTTATCTTTTGAATTAAATAATAATTATTAATAATTTCTTTAAAATCTGAATTTTAATGTCATTATGTAAATGCGAACAGTTCAAAAATACTAAACAGTTTTAATGACGATCCAACGAACACTGATTCCATTTTGTTGCTGGTTAGTCATTTGTCATCACCAGCGAACTATACCGAGCGTGGTGGGTGAGCAGTTAACGCTCTGGCCTCGCATTCGGGTGGACGCCGGTTCGAATTTCCATACGGGCATCCAGATTTGGGTCTTCCATGGTTCCCGCAAATCATTCTCAGCGAATTCCTGGATGCTTTCTTCAAAAAGGTCATGGAAGAATTTCTTACCGTTCCTTGTCCCAATACTTTCCCATTTAATTACCTCGACGTCGACAAGGCGTAAAGCCATAAGTAAAAAAAAAATTATAATAATAAAAAATAAAACAGCGACTATACGCTGTTCAAGCATGTTCTTACTCGTAAAGCGGATTGGTCATTAGTTACCAATTGTCTAATGCTTTCACGTGTTTCGATGTGCCCTGTAACACGTTCAAATGGCTTTCACGCTTAACAAACAATCACCCCATAGTTCAATTTAGATAACTCCAACCAGTATCTTTAAACTTTCAATTTTTTGCTAAACTATTTCGCTTCCGCGAACATAGTGAAGCCGCGTCGAAATAAATTCCGTTGAGTCTCTTAGTTCTATACATTATCAAATAATGTTGAGAGGTCCGGTAGCCTAGTGGTTAAGTTCGAATCCTTGTCTCGACGAGGCTTTTCATAGGCCCTTAACCCGACCTTCACCTCCGGCACAGCTTACTGTGTAATATAAAATACGCCAGAACGCTTCCGTGGTTCGGATTCAACGTTAAGTTGTAGGTACCCTGTACCCGGTGGATCTACCGGATGAGGTTAAGGCGGCTACGACAGGAGCGGAATGCGCTGCAAATAGAAACCCTGTCACTAGGTCATTACGGCCACACGGATGAATTATTATCATCAAATAATAATTAAAAGTGAATAATCATGAACTGCTTTGGTAATTACAGTTTAAAGAATCTGTTGATTTCAATTTTCCGCTGTGTATTAGATGCCGAACTAAATGGGTCAGATCCGACATTTGAGAGAGTGTGACGTTACAGTATGTTCGTTTGGACCAATTAAGGTCACATTAAGCGATCGTTTGGCTTGAATTTGCTTTGGATGTGCACACATCGGTGTTACAACTAAGGTTGTTAATCCTAGAGGGCACCTATAGTTTAACATGGAATCCGAACCTTAAACGCGTTCTGTTGTATTTCAAATTACACGGCAAGCTGTACGAGAGGTGAAGGTAGGATGAAGTGCCTATGAACATCCCCGTCGAGATAGGGATTCAAAGCGGGGGCCTTTAGATCTACAGTCAGATACAATATGTTTTATTTGTGGAGTGACTGTTGGGTTACAACAGCTTAGTTACGAATGATTTGTTGTCAGTTTCATCTGTGAAAGCAGGATTGTGAAGAGCAATGTTTGAACTCAAGACTATCAATCAGAATCGAATCGCAACCAATAGAACGCGTATATGCCAGCGTTTTCATTTTTGTGAATAACCTGTTGATTTGGAATGGTTCAACTTTTACGTCTTCTGTTCTGCTGTCTATACGAATAATGACATTCTACCATAGAGAGTAGAACGAGTTATTTGTGGAGAGAGTTAACGAAGATACAGCATCCTACCAATTGATTTTGTAGATCGGTGGTTAAAAAAGTTTAGTAAGTGGAAGGAAAGTTAAAGGACTTATCTACTTTTCATGATATTGTCAGTGCACAACATTCTGCGACCATCTTTCCCTCTCCTTAGAAATGGGCCTAGGAAGTCGTTCAATTCGAGCTTCAACTTCCGAGAACAATCCTCATTTTCTTCGCGATTTAAATCCTGGTAGTTCATATCACAGTCAATCAGCCTACCTACTGAGCTCGGGAGTGAGCCATATCAATATGGTGCAGAAGTGAAATACTGATTAGATACTGAGGAGATAGCTCTGTTGTTAATTAGCAACTTGCCAAAATATGTCAGCACCTCCTCTTTGTTTGAAGGGATATGGTATCAACT
This sequence comes from Vandiemenella viatica, assembly GCA_031002005.1. NCBI lineage: Eukaryota > Metazoa > Arthropoda > Insecta > Orthoptera > Morabidae > Vandiemenella > Vandiemenella viatica. Next base: position 57,570,343 of record CM061914.1, on the reverse strand, counting down.
TTGGTAGTTTGGGAGTCTCCTGTTAATAGTATACTATATTTCAAATCTGTTTAAGGAAAACAACACTTTCAATCTAACGGTTTAAGAAAAGATTGTAATTCAGTAATACGTATTATTGTGTAGCTAAAATCTCATGATATTTGTCACTCAGCACTCGTAAAATATTTACGATTGCGAATATCACATGCGTACATGACGAGCTGATATATACAATACAAGGCTTCAAAATTTTATACAAAAAATGTTTTGTTTGAATACATATTACTACCTCTACGAATTATCCGCATGTGTAGTAGAAACAATGCAACACTGTCCTCAAATTATATTTTTATTGACGTGAATAATAATAATAATCTCAGCCATTTAAACCTTCACGCACATAATAGTAACATTAATAATATAGATAGGGATTTTTAAGGTACCCAGTTGACGGGCTTTTTCAGCTTTCAGGGACTAACCGACGCAGTATTCGAAGAGAAGTGGTTGTGAACAAGGAGAGGACAACAGTACAACGGGAAAGAGCTATGTACCAGTAGAATCGAGACTCAAGTCCAGGAAAAGCTTAATAAGAACGTCACTGTAGCTATCTTGGTCATCTAAAGGCAAAAGTGCAGTTGTGGAAATCTAAGGTCTGCAACATCTCGGGACCACTGACAGTTGCAGAGCGCTTGCCACCTGATCATGCAGAAGTCTGGAACTACTGGACATCCTTGACTCGATTGTGGCCAGGAATGAGCAGGTCCAACGCACATCTTGTGAAATTGGGTTACATTGTTGTTCCCGACATTAAATGTGAATATGGTAAGGACCAAAATATGAAAAATTTCCCTATGTGCCGATCATCCTGTAACGAAGATGATCTATTTGGAGCAACACCGATAGCACTTGATCTTGCGAAATACTGGTTGAAGTGCGTTTAATGTGCTGTGCAATATCTAGCTGTGTATTTGATGTCTGAGACGAGAATAATAACGGAATAAAATGACCAGGCCATTGCAACCGGTAGAGGTTGTTGACAAGGCACTGGAAATAGACCGTCATTAGCCTTTATGAATAAACCATCCCATCCTTCTTCACCTGGAGTGATTTCGGGAAATCAAGGAATTGTGAAATCTGGATGGCCTTAGGCTCGGTATAATACTGGAGGAAGTAGTTATTAAAATTGATGGTCACTGTTAGAACAAGTGGTTTGTTTGGGACGTCGAAGGAGAAGTATCTCCGAGTAATTGAAAGACTAGAGCCCTCAGTCAGTATGACGTGTTGAGGCGTGGCCGATTGAGATGTTGAGGACACTGGGAGCAGCCGAAGTGCCTCGCCCAGCCACATCCGACAAGTGTTTGGGAGACGAGGAGCTAATAATAACCTCGCGGCCCGGGACATAACGAAAAACAGACGCTTCCACTGCCGCTCGAAAAATTTCGAACCTCTGAGGAAATTTACTCCCGAAACAGTGAAGTGTTCCGACCTCGGCATCTATACCGAGAAAATTAACGGGACTAGACGAACTCACTGCGGATCGATTGTTTCCACCTTGTTACAGTACTACGGATGATTTAGATTTCGTAGCCAATTTCCTTACCATTCCTTGACCACAACACTGTTCCAGATATAATGAACTCTGTGTCAACAATTCGTTAAATTGTCATTGCAAACAAAAGAGACTTCCAAGGAGCATTAATTTCAAACTAGGTGAGTGATATACAATGTACAACAAGGTTGATGGTTTGTAGTAAGATGAAAGGATAAACTGCTGATTTGTAGCAATCGGTTATTTGTCAAGTAAATTTGGCACACAGCAAAACACCTACAACGTCCCACGAAACAATTAGAAAACACTTTTCGACACGTTAAACATACGTATGACACAAACTCCTGGAAATTTGCAACACAAAACAAAATATGGCAGCTTGGCTCTGAACAATCTCATTTTGTATCAGTTTTGCTTCTCAACGGAAACAGGTACTACGCAGTAAAACATTTACAACGTCTTACGAAAAAATTAGTAATTGTAAGATTAGCCCTCTGTCAGTATGACGGTTTGAGGCGTGGCTGAGAGAGATGTTGAGGACACTAGGAAATGTTCCGCTAACAGAAAAGCACCTTGCTCTTGAAAACACACACAGCTTATCTATAGCTCTGTGCTATGTGGCTAGCTGCTATCTATTGGTACTGCGACCACAACTTACCGATACCAGCGAAGCCAAGCGCCTTCAGTCAAAACTGCCACATACCCGATTACTCATAATTTTCTATTTAAGGATTAAATTTCGAAATATTCCTTTCTTAATTAATGATGTTACCGAAACGGAGTATTTAATCTTTAAAATAATACCTTGTTTACCGATTTTAGTTAAGCAAGAAGCGAGAAAGATGACTCGTCACAAAAAAATACCTTTTGGAAATAGTATATATGATTATGTTAATACCAAATACTAATGAGTACAATTTGACATGATACTAAATCATTAGTAAATTAGCTCCGTTTAGCTGAGGTGAGTAGTATCATTCGAATTCTGTTTCTATAGTTCACACTGCAAGTTCCCTTTATCCTATAGAGTTACTGGTTCATTCACGATAATGGCGTCTTATTGAAGTTATCTGAACAGGTGGCCACATGAAATTGCTAATGAAGAGCATTAATAAGAGCACTCAAGGATACCTCAACGAATGGTGCCTAACTGCAGTATACCAACGAAATGAATTTTTTTTATTTATTATTATTATTATTTTACAGCAAATCTTATGCTCCAGTTGCAAGAATTTCTACCGTTTGTTTTCAAAATAAGGAAATGCTTATTTATTGAAAACAAAAATAAAGACGCCACCGTTTCCCAGAATTGACTCTAATGCATTAACTAAGACAAAGATAATATGTAATAAGTTTACGGAAGTAGGAAATATCATATATTAAAATCTCCAAATAGCAAAAAAACTTTGCACATTTTATTTAGTATCTTGTGGCTTAAATTTTACTTGGCGTAGTTCAGTTAAATTTAGTACGTTTAGCTTGTTAGTTACACTGTGCAACGTAGTGTTTTATTAATCAATCTGTAGCTCCGACCACCACAAATAAACATTTTGATCTTGGATGCGTTCCAGTTTTCGTCAGTTAGCTGTCACTGCTATGTTGCAATTCCCATCCAGACATCATATAGTTTCGCCAGCATACAACAGCGTCAGATTTGCTTCTGCAGAGGCTGATGTAACCAGTAGAAAACGATACTGACTAAAATCCTACTTATTTCCGTTTGCAACATAGACTAATACTTCAACAAAGTATCAACCATCTGCTGAATGTTTCAATCGAGGACAATTCTTAACGACAGTATAGTGGTCCATTTTAAGCAGCTGCCTTTCTGAACATTGCTTTACGAGGAATCCTTTGTGCGTACAACATGAGTGCGTCCCTCAAACAGGATCACAGGAGGACATTCTTAACCTCAGCCTCCTCTCACAATAGTGTTTATTGACCAGCATCCTTGCTCTGTCAGTTTGGGAAGAAATAAACTTTGGAAATAAAGCATCCCTGCAAATCGAGAGAGAGCTGGTAAACCTAGGTGGACTCCCTAGAAAAGGTGGTGCAAGAGAGAAATGATTCAGCTTTCATGGTTCAGATACTGTATCATTCGATGATATTCACTTAGCCTGTCGTTATTACAACTATCCGCAATGCAATTATTGCAGCCGATATAAGAATATTTCAACAACAGCAGCAGTGCAGTGCTAGTTGTTGCAATTCTTGAAGTTCGGCAGATTATCAGCCACAGTGAAGTTCGGATCAGTGAACTTCACACAGCACGAAGCCACCATTACTACGTTCTCATTCACTATCATTTGTCCAGTGTTCTTACCTGCCTTGAGATGGGTTACATACTGTGCGAAACTTTTACGTCATAACAATAATGCAATACATTTCACTTTAGATAAACTCAAAAAATTATTCTTAAAATATTTAATTTTACTACCTGAATATACCGGTTTGTTTCTCTATTTTAAAGACGAAATGAATGGAATTCACTCATTCTTTGTGATAGAAAATATTAATTAAAATTATTAAAGCAATGTTGTGGCATATTTCCCCACTATTACAGACGTTGTAATTATGAAATGAATAAGAAATTTAGTACACACAATTAATTTTCACCTCGTAGTATTAAGTAATAAAGTTGGATATATAGAAGATCTTGAACGGCAAAAATGGATTCAGCTCAACCATAAATACTATCTCCACACATGAAAGTTCATGACAATATTATCATCATTACTTGAATTATAGATTTTTAAGTAAGATCTTGTTACGGGAGAGCAAACTATATTGCATGTGTGATTGACGCACATGAATATTACTAACATTGGGCATTTACACAAAACCTCTGCTGTTAGTTTGACTAGATATTGAGGACACGGATTCGAATCCCCGTCATAAACATTTGGGTTTTCCATGGTTTCCGCAACTTACTCCAGGCGAATGCCGCGAAGATTACTTCAAACCGCCATGGTCGAATTCCTTCCTGCTCCTTGCCCCACTCCTTTTCCGCCTCAAATGAACTCAACGTCAACGAGGCGTAAAGACATAATTTAAAAAAAATACTACATAAACTCAAAGCTTCACTTTACCGTGAGACCACAACAACGAGGCTTTAGATTTTCTTGTTCCTTCTCAGAAGATGCACGGCATTGTACCTGAAAGGAAAATTGAAAGATGGCTAACACCCTGATTATGCAGTATACGACTGTGAGCTTAACTAATTGGAAATAAGAGAAACACATAGTTGTTTTGTCTGGTGATTGGCGAACTGACAACCAGACCCCGGCTTCAGAAACTAGTGCGAGTCCGTTTTGACAACATTCGTCTTCTCTCTGTCTGTGAAATTATTGACGAAAAATATTTTGTTTATCCCACGTTTATCACATGAAAGGTGAAATATTCAGGAATGTTAATCATTGATGATATGTGTTTTCAATAAACTCCTCTAAGGAATGAGAGCCAAAACTCTAGATAAATGAGCATTCTTAGCTAATATCTATCGGTCTGACAATTTTATAATCAATCCCCATTTAAGTACTCATCATCCCTGACTAGAGAACTTGTAAAAATCTAAACAATTGTACCTTGCCCTGCACAATTGTGTTCCTACTTGTGCGAGTCCACGTTATGTAGATTAGTCAAAACGTTCATCCCATTTGTTGGACGCAATACTGTTTTATAACTAAAACTTCTGTCTTTTCGCGATCATTATTTCTCTAGCTGTCAAATCAAGAGAAGTTCTTTAGATCCAAAAAACAAAAATATTTCCCAGAAAATACCAACAATAAATTTGGTGCAACATAATAGCAACGACGAGATGGACTCTCCTACTGAAAATTTTTTGCTCATAATATTCCAAATGGGAAAAATATAAACAAAGTACCGGTAGCATTCCATAGCTTACAACCACTGGAAATAGAGGGTCTGTTGCTTTCGGTGGTAAAATATATCGCTGGGCAGAGTTCCCAATGTCATCGGCGGTGGCAAATTTGATGTGCCGTAAAAGATATTGTTTGGCGCATTGAATCAGTCCACCGAGAAGATCGAAAACTGCGGACTATACGTGAACAATTACTTCTGAGGGCTCGTGTGTAGAACTGTTTGTCGCTTAGTGTTAAGTGGACGCAGCATATTAATGAAGATGTGTGTGGAACTGAACTTACAAATATGAATTGAATTTAAAGTTGAATAGGACCGGTATGAAGAGGTACAACAAGAGCAACGTGATAAGTGGAAGAAGAAGTTTTTTGAGAGCCGTATGATGGAATGACGTTAAGATCAGCAACTATCAGCATAATCATCCTGCTTGATATTCGAGTGCTTGAATAATATATCTACAGTGTAATTTTGCTTAGCTCACTCCCTTACCTCGATAGCCGTTCGCTGGAAAACGATGCCTGCCTTCAATCACATATTAACAGCGACCAGAGATATTAGAAATTCGAGGTTATTTTCACAATTTAATACCTAAGAAACTGCTATGAAATTAACTACCAGAATAAATTAAATGAGTTAGCTTTTCGTATCATCTCATTAAAAAAATTGTAAAACTTAACAGCTGAAAAAAACGTATTACTACTTGTCAGTAACATATCGCCAATGAAAGCAACAACAACAAAAACAACTACATTAAATTACTAATGTTCTCTGCTATGACAAATATTGCCAATTGTCATTCCGGCCTAGTCTAAATTTCAACTTAATTAAAACTTCCGTTAATGTTGCTGCTTGACCAGAGTTCATACATTATGATTTATTTTTTTTAAGTATTTTACTGAACACGTTCGTTAATGCTCTTTGTTCACATTCACTGTAAGTGATTAAGTTATTTAACGTGGACACTAGAGTGCAGATATGTTACTTAAACGAGCATTCTGGCAATTCATTTCTTGGAAGTTGCTTGACTAATAATATGTATTAGGTTCTATGGCCGCTTCGCACTCGATGATCAAAGATTACATTATGAATGTTTGGCCAGCCTCAATCAAGACAACGTGATGCTATCGATGCAATTTCGCACTCATTTTAAACTAAATATGAATTCTTCAAATTTTGCAGAATGAACCTTTAATAGAGTCAAACACAAGCCAAGTTTGTATGTCAGCCTGTTCGAGTCTAGCAAGCACAAACTTTACAATAATTATACGATAGCGTGATCCTCTTTGTGCTTGTTTAGCATGTATGTTAATACTTCAAGTTCATCAGGCTCCAGATATTTTATTCACATTTTGTACAGCGAGTCCTTAAGGTGAAGCACAATTCAAGTTCGTATTTGGCCAGATCAGGTCAATCTGTCATAACCTCTCACCCTAAAGCTGCGTTCCCACGACGTCTTGTAACGGAGGCCGCACGCCGCACGCCGAAGTGTAGGGATGAGCGCGCGCCGCAGTTTAGCCCTCGCTGCCACGCCACCACCTCCTCACCACGTTGCCTAATGTCGTTTGGCACAGAGCACTTTACAGCAACAGAAGGGGGCGCATCTCTGCTGCAAACCGATGGCAACAGCGCACCACTACACACGCCTGTGATGTTTACCGACATAGAGTGGGTAGCTGCGTCTCATCCCCGCTAGCAGAGGCGTCCCCGTTCCTACGGCGTGTTGTTGGCTATCCGTCTCGGGAGGCCTCCATTAAGAGAAGTCGTGGGAACGCAGCTTACGAAAGGGAACTATTCTAGACCCGTGACAATAAGAAAGTATTTCTCTTTTCTGTTTACTCACGGCTTTACACTTTGTCGATGTCATTAGAGCAGGGATAGGACTGGGGTCATGGAACGGGAAGGAATTTGGCCTTGGCATTTGAAGGAAGCATCCCGGCATTCACCTGGAGTGATTTGGGGAAAGCATGGTGAACCCACATCTTGATGCTCTGGAGACTCGAACCCGTGTCCTCCCGAGTGCGAGGCCAGGCCATTAACCACTCACCTACCACGCTCGGTCATACGCAAGAAAAACTGTCATGGGCTTATAAATCTATAAGCGAGATTCATTTTTTTGTCCTGTTTTTGCCAATGAACCACGCAACAACTACTAAACTAGTTTGGATGGGGATTTCATAATTCAAAAACTTAAAATCTGCGGTATATGTTGTGACACTGCGGAACGGAGCAAGAATTGCTAATTAAGGTTCCACAGATAACGCTGCTCCTCAGAAGACCACTCCTTTAAGAGATACCCACCAAAGATCACACTACAACACTCCACCCTATGGATTCAGTTAACATGGCTTTTGACTACGAAACTTTATTTTATTTATTTCCTCAGTTTTCTCGAAAATAGTACGTTACAATACACGAAAAACCTTAATCAAACTACTACATCCAAGATTAACAATCCAGTAAGCGCAAGGAAATTATGGAATTAATTTTAAGGAAAATGTTGCAAAGATACTACATTACAAACGTTTATGCTTTACTATTTCAAGAAAACAAAAGGAAAACCCATTACAATGCTAACCAGGGAGATACGTTTCTAGAATATTAATGTTTTATAAAATCCAACAGATTGTATCATTACAGCCAAAACTCATTTGGTATGACCAACTATTAGTTTTCAAATAAGTATATCTGCTGAAATAGCTGAATAAAGTTTTTTTACTGTCTAGGAGTTTCTAAATCTACATTTATTTTAATCATTCATGATAAGTAATGCATTAAATTATATTTCGATTAAAGTGTATCAGCCAACTCTTGTGAAAACTAATAAAATGTTATACATCAAAATTTCTTAATATTACAGTCGACATTTTCCAGGAGCAGTAGCAGGAGTATTAGAATTTCCTTGTATGAAAGTTGGTTTCTTTGTTTTTACGCGCAGCAACTTGCAATTCTTGGACCTCTAGTTCAATAGCATCCACACATCACGGAAACAACTCTTTTATAAATTGACGTTTCAGATGTTTTGTGCGAACTGTTTATCAGTGGACTGCAAAGATATCCACTTAGTTGGTGCAAAGACAACTGAATCAATAGAAAAAATCCTCTAGCCTTTATCGAAAAATTTATCCTCCTAATGCCAGCCTGCTACGATGACATACCGGAGCAGAAACACTGTTAAATTATGGTGATACAACAGAAAATGTTCAAAATTTTATGTTTTCAATTCATCCTGCTTTAAGTGGAACCATATTACAATTTTGGAGGATTTAAAGTAAGAAAACTCGATTTTTTCTGTTTTTATTGCCTCTACAGCCACATCCCGTTTTGGTGGGTGAGTGGTTAACGCTCTGGCTTTGCATTCGGGAGGACGGCGGTTCGAACCCCGTCCGGGCATCCAGATTTGGGTTTTCCAAGGTTTCCCCAAATATCTCCAGACGAATGCCGGGATGCTTCCTTCGAAAGGCCATGGACGAATTCCTTCCTATTCCTTGTTCCAAGTCCCATCCCGCCACTTGTGATCTCGACATCACCATAGGACAAAAAAAAAAAAAATAGAGCACATCTCGCTTTTAGTCTTAAGAACCAGATTACAGCGCTTAAAGCTGCCAAGCATTGCGCTTCTGTAATGAAGGAACTGGCTCAGTGATTGAGTCGCCTGACTGGAGATCGGGCGGGGATAAGCCCTTAACACGACCTTTACCTGTGGCACGGCTTGTAATATTAAGTACGACAAAAAGCTTCCGTTGTGTAGAACCCTAGTTAAATTGCAGATCTCCTTAATCGATAGTATCAGCCAACGTTCGGATTGAATACCAAGCTTCCTAATGGAGGATCTACAATTTCCCTCCCCCCCCCCTTTCCCTTCATGGCTTTACGCCTCGTAGACGTCGCGGCCATTAAAGGTAGAAAAGAACTTGGGGTAAGGAATGGGAAGGAAATCTGTCATGGCGTTTTGAAGGAATCATTCCGGCTTTCGCCTGGAGTGATTTGGGTAAATCATGGAAAATCCAAATCTGGATGGCCGGAGGGGGATTCGAACTCACGTCCCCCCAGTGCGAGTCACAGCATTACCGCTCACTGACCACTGTCTGAGAAACTTTGGAATTTATTTTAATAACCACTTTACAGTGTCTGGAGTTGCAAAGCATCCCGCCTTTTACGTAGTTGCTCCTTACATTTTAAGAATAAACCTGAACTGCTGAACTTCCATAAGGTACATCGCACGCACACACAAAGCTTCGCAATAAGTGAAGGCAGATTAAGGACCTTTAGAAATTCGGCCACAAATTGGTATCCGAAGTATCGACTTTCAACTGTCAGGCAGACACTGTACTACCAAGATTCAGTATCACTTTGGATTAAAAATGTTCGAGGCAATCTTCATTATTCCTGACTGATGGTGTGAGAATGTTGAGTGCATAAGATCTCTCGAAGTGACAGCTTGTTTACGGGCTGAAAGGAGCATTGTGGAGTTATTTATCTGGCGGTAGCCGCTGGTAGAAAGACACGTGCTTGGCACGGCAGTGGCGTCGCAGCGTGGGAGTCGGTTTGGTGGTCGTGCCGAGAGCTTGATCAATGGCTGTTCGAAAATACTACACGCGGCATTGGCAAACACCGGCGGGTGGAGATGAGATCACAGACAACACAAGAGAAGAGCACTGACGTTCATCACACCGTTCCAGCTCCCCTACTCAAACATAGTGTAACGAGGCACCAGCGATCATTTCAAGAAGTTCAATATTATTTTACAGACCTTACAGTAGATATCTTGTTATCCAGTTCAAATACTTTCTGTGCATAATTTCAAGTACATCACTTAGTTACATACATAAATGTTTAAGTGGCAATTTCATAGGCATTTCTTTAAGGTATCATGCAAAAAATACTGAACCGGTTCGGATGGAGTTTTCTCTGTTTAAAAGCTTAAGATTTATATACGAGGCATGTTTTTTAAGTAATTACCGTTTTGAAATTAAAAAAGATGTGCATATATATATATATGTCAATAATTTTATTTTTACATGAAAGCCTGTACCTTACTCTACTTTTCTACATAATTCCCTTCAATATTGAGGCACTTGTCATAACGCAGTACCAGTTTTTGAAAACCTTCCTCATATAAGTCTGTCGCCTGACTTGTTAACCAATGCATAATAACTGTTTTGACTTCGTTATCGTCTTCAAGACGCTAACCGCCCAGGTGTTTCTTCAAGTGGAGGAACAGATGGTAGTCACTGGACGCCAGATCAGGGCTGTACGGAGGATGATCTAGAGTTTCCCATCGAAAAGATGTGATGAGATCTTTGTCTGATTAGCCACATGTGGACGGGCATTGTCATGCAGCAAAACGATGCCCTTGCTCAACTTGCCACATCTTTTGTTCTGGATTGAACGGCGCAGATTGTTCAATGTCTCACAATAAGCTGCTGCATTGATTGTCTCATTACGAGGCAGAAATTCCACAAGCAATCCTCCTTTTCTGTCCCAAAAAACTGTGCACATGACTTTCCGGGCAGAAATCGTTTGCTTGAACTTCATTTTTTTGGGGTTAATCTGAATGCCGCCATTCCATGGACTGTTGCTTTGATTCAGGTGTGACGTAGGCCACCCATGTCTCATCGCCCGTAACAATTTGGCTTAAGAAATCATCACCATCGTTGTGGTACCGCTCAAGAAAAGTCAATGCACTGCCTAAACGTTTTTTTTTTTTTTTTTTTTTTTTTTTTTTTTTTTTTTTTTTTTGTGCACATCCGTTAACATTTTCGGTACGGTACCCAACGTGAGCATAATTTTCGGTAATTCAAGTGCTCGGTGACAATGCCATACAAAACACTAGGAAAGTCATCAAACAAGGAGGAAATCGTAAAGCGTCTGTTTTCTCTCTCCTTATTGTCCACTTTCTGCAGCAAACTGTCATTAACGACCGAAGGACGCCCACTCCGTTGTTCATCATGCACATTTGTGCGGCCATCTTTAAATGCTCTCACCCACTTTCTCACCATTCCATCACTCATAATGTTTTGTCCCTAAACTGCACAGATCTCACGATGAATATCGATCAGTTTTAGGCCTTTAGCACAAAGAAATCTTATAACAGTCCGTACTTCACAGTCGGCGGGACTCACGATTTTCGGAGTCATCTTAAACACTCAGTGAACAACGTAAACAAGGAAGAATTAGACTGTAATGGCGTCAATGCGTAGGCAAGAGATGCAGGTACTCGGTACGCATGCACGGAACGCCGACCGTAGCGCTGCAGCCACGGTGTGACAAAACGGTACTTACTTAAAAAATACGCCTCGTAATAACTTCAGTGTGTCTTATTACCCCACTTCAACGGTTGACGGAACAATAAATGATAGTATGTTCGTAATCCGAACAAATCGGTGCCAAAAGTAACTCTGGATCAAAGACAATCACTCCTTTATCAAATTGAACGGATACCCACCAAAGATCACGCTACATCAAAGATAAATATAACATTCTTTGGATTCTGTTAATATTATTCCTGAATACGTAACTTTGGATTCCGCAGTTTTATTAAAAACAGTTCTTAAAATACACGTAAAACGCAAAGAAAACTTCTAAGAGATCTGACGAATCCCCAACATATGAAAACACCTAGAAACGTGAAAACTACTTATTTGACATTTAGGTTGATTGTTTTTCCATAATTATAATTAATAACGTTGGAAATAATAACGACGTCAATAACATGACAAACTTGAAGGAAACTTCAGATATTAAAAACTAATGTCAACATGTCTTATGCTATAATATAGCATGTTATTTCTCTTTCTGGTCCAGGAGGCATGCGTTTCAACATAACCACAACCATTGCTAGTGTTGCAACTTGAAAATGCGAACATTCTTCCACACATTTAGGTTCACGCGCGCCAAAACTGCAGAAAAATGTTAGTTTATAGTTAATTCTGTATTAATTTTCGCGGCAATAAGAGTACTGTGCGAATGTTCGAAATAAACTGTACCTTCATCGGCCGGTTTTGTTATTGGCTAAAGCATCCAAGCATTAAGAATATACATGAAGGCTCGTCAATGATATTTCCTGTTTACTTGCAGTCACTTTATAATACTCATTATTAGATAAGGTCTTAACTAGTATCTGGTTTCTTCGTATTTTACAATCTTTTGTCTTTAGTAATTTAAATAGAAAGATTTGCGAATTTTAGGAAACATTATAGAAGAGAGAGAAATATTATTCTACCCTCAGGCAGGCCAGAGAATTCTATACAAGCCGAATTACTTGCAGGCCAGATATAATAGCAGTGCGTGCAAACTTCATTCCTATAGTGTGTCTAATTTTTGTGTTCTACTTGATGGAAGAAAAAACGAGTAATGCGTAACATGCCTATTCAGGCTTTCTACTCCGAAAGATACCAGAAGGTAGACTGGTTTAAGTGGAAATGTTAACCGAAAACGCACAACTAACTTTAATACATCTGTGAGGCTACCATGTACAACATAAAAGACTTAAACATTGTGCACTTACTACCATATGTTAACCCCTTCATCACATAGTACACTGACGCTCCCTTTGAAAATGGCACTTGTACAGTCACTTCCAATAATTTGTGTCCTCTCCCGATAGACCTGTATCACTGAAATTATGAAAGATGTTGTTATCATCCTTTTCCACCATTAAATGTATATAAATATGTCTATATGAAGAATGAATAAAATACAGGTGCAAATACAACTTAATTTTAATTGTGGAAGCGGTTAACTGTTGTAAAGATTTCAATAGAAATATTCCTAAAACCTACAAATGGATAAAAGATGCACAATTCTTAATAAATATTTGTCCCAACAATCTATAAGTCCTCCCTGAAAATTTCACCTCTGTATTCCTTACAGATGTTGAGAAAATTGTTCCTACGTGCTGAAAAATAGACATCTGAGAAAATGGCACTCAAAGTTTAGGAAGGTTTTTTTCTTGCGTTTGTTGCACTTGGCAGTTACAGATTAAAAATTATATTTTAAAACTTAAAAAATACTTCCAATTGAGTTAAGAGCTTAAAACTTTCACACAAAACAGATAAAAACAGTATAATCGGAAAAAAATGATTTTTGTTAGCTCTGATCGGCTACATCCACCCTTAATGTCACCGAATGATTGGCTAATGATTATAATCTTCCCTCACTCAATACGTGTTGCGGGGAGATTTTGGATTTAAACTATATGTTTGGCACGGTTATATGACAAATGCGCACAGTGCCAAAAGCGCACAACCCAAGCTCCTGCAGGTAGGCGAGGGTGGGTATACAGTTGAGAATTACAAGAAAAATTCTTTTCTGACTATCCAGCACAGCTCATCTGTTTAGGCTCTTATAGCTTTCGTGTCATTCGTGCAGTGAAGTTTATTGGCAGCAGTGCCACTTGTGCTATACAGTTCTACTGTGAAAGTATTTGTAGTGTGCCGTCACGGAAGTGATAATAAGCGTTAACCTGTTTTCGATAGTTGTGTTGCTTGAAAAATTGGTCTTTAATCGCCCGCCAATAAATCCCAAGTGCTCACCTAGCCTTGGAGGACATCAGAGCTTCACTGTGCGTTGTATCTGGCGACACCGTGTTTCCAGGAAGGTAGATTATTATAGACCGTCCTTCCAGGAAGGGGAACCTTGTGCGCTAATGTCACCTGTGCGCTTTTAGTCCGTCACCGTTTGGCACATAACCTTCTGATTATCAATTCTGCACCATCACCTCTCTTAACCTCTTGCCTAAGTACAGAATGAAGAATATTTATTATTCATTGTTTGTACTCTAATCAGCTAACCTCGATTCGACCGCCATCACCGTTGTAATGTCTTATCGAAGTAGCCCAAGCGTTACAGTACACTGGCGTTAATTCTTTTGTTGTGTCTCTCCTGGATCTCCCACACACTGATCAAAGCTTTAAAGTAATTAATTGGTGCCGTAATTTCCGAGACAAGAATACTAGCAACGGGAGATTTATTCATATAAACGTGAATTTGAAATAAAAAATCTAATTAACATGACAACCGAAATGAAGATGGTAACTGAAACTTGGATATCCGGACGGGGAATCAAACCAGGCCAGAATGTTAAGTTGGGTTCCCGCGGCACGTGGTTTTGTAGGTCGCGTCACATCAGCCGAATTGTACGGATCAGCGCACGCCCCAGGCTAACACTCGCCGCCTCCACTCCACCTTGCCTAGTGTCGTTTCATCTACGCGGTCGTCCGATCTTTTACCGACTGGGTGACGGATAGAGGCGCTCCGTCCCTGCTAGCACAGGTGGGACTCCTTCTCACGTCTCGGTCTTGGTAACTGGACCGGCCCGGCCGGCAAATGCACGGCCCGTGGGAAGCCAGCTTTAGTCGCCCTCTCACGTAGTTCAGTTTCCTCAGAAATAAATGCAATTATGAAATGCAGTGCAGTCCCGCAGTTTCTAAATCTAATAGGAAATTCCCATCCTTCTTTTGATCGAAGAAATATACTCAGTCAGGTATAAAGATGTGGTGGTAAATTATTAGTAAACATCTCTCAAGAGTTCTTATGCAGTGATGCGTACATCACAATTGATGGTGACCCTGTCTCCCTCTGGTGCTTTTGGAAGTGTAGAGCTGAATGCGTCGGCAGTGGCGTCCAGACTCCCTATTCTTCAGTTTTTCATGCATAATACGAACCTCAGATTACGCTTAACACAGACACATACAATAAAATTTACTGGGCAATTTAACGAAAACCAAAGCAGTCTGAATATCACCTTTGCTTTCCAAAAGTAAAGGCTCGGGTGATCGTAACGAATGGGCATAAGATTTATATTGGCTGCGCATTCCACCCCTATCGTAGCCGCCTGAACCTATCCCGGTAATACTACAAGGTAAAGGGTATCTACAGTTTAACGTAGAATCCGAACCTCGGAAGCGTTCTGGCGTACTACACATTTTCCATGGTTTCCAGAAATCACTCAAGACGAATGCGACGATGGTGATAGTTATCTCCTTAATTACTCTTTCTAGCGGTTCTGTCCTGTCGCGTTCGCCATTATAGGTAACTCTTCTCATAAATGTGAAATAATTAGTCCAAGATTTACATTCAACTTGTTTATTTACTTTTAAGACATAACACAACAAAATATACTAGATGTAAATGTTCCAGCGATTATAACGTTCAAGCAACTACTCATGGAGGAAGGAATATCTGGAGACGATGCAAGGGACCTTCACCAAGTACGGGAGTGAAACCGGATAGAGAGAAATGGGGTGGGGAGGTCGCCATATTGGTCGGCCGTAGAAACACGGGAATTAGGCACAAAAACCTCAAGGGAATCATACGACAATCGTGGCACCGCAATTTGATGATGGATTATTGTGTAACTCGATGAGACAGACCAAAAATGAAAAATATATATATATTTTGTTTGATATCCTGCTTAGTTCTCAAGATATACTGTCCCAAAAGTGAGGTGTTTTGGGTTGAAATTCGGAAGAAACATTTCCCCAAGGTCAAATTTGGTGTTAGATTCTTATGTAACACGACGAGACAAATCGAAAATAAGGAATAAAAATTTTCGAAATCTCGCTTAGTTCTCGAGATAAACTGTCTCAAAAGTGAGATGTTCTTTAGGTTGAAATTCAGAAGAAAAATATCCCCTAAGTCAAATTTGATAAATAATAGATTCTTATGTAACACGCGGGAGAAATTGAAAGTAAACAATAAAAATTTTCGATATCTCGTTTAGTTCTCGAGATATGCTGTCTCTAAAAGTCAGAAGCTAAAATGGGAGTAGTATGCGTTGCGATACGTGATACACGTTGTGTCACTAACATGGTGCTTATGAAATTACTAACAACTAATAATAAATTGTTTGTCCCTTCTGGTACAGGCTGCATTTCAACCTACCCACATTTCCATTAATATTGTCGCTACAAAATCAAACTATGTAGACGCACCTAAACACATGAAATACGTCGCGAACTAAATTTCGGGCAACAACAACGTTTGCTTCATCACGTTTCATAGTTCGCACAGTACAAATTATCACAATTAATTTCATCGTTCACTTTCAGTGTAAACTGAACTGGACTAAAGAATGCAGAATACCATATTCATTGTATCGCGATGTAAACTCGACTTAAATTAGACTTCCAACACTTGTTTACAATATGGGCCTTTTATGTGCAAAGTAGTAACATATGCTGATTGTCTACACTACTCCAACAAATATTTGAGAACGAAATTATCCTATTGAGAGAAATTGTTAAATTTATAACGATACCCACTAATGTTGCAGTTACCTATCAGACACTTCAAGAACAATTATTACAATGTGACCTAATTATGAAACGTTATTCCAGATTGTTTCCTATCTTGTCTGTTTGTGCAACCGTATGCAACACAACTTGGCATTATAGAAAACTTCAGAATATTAGAAAATGAAATATTCTCAGCAGCAGACACAGTGCAAACAGCCCAATGTTTTGGGGTTATTCCTATGGCCGCCGCGCATGCGCAGTAGGAGACCAGTTTTTATACGAGGTTTCACAGATTTAGCGTTATTTCGTCTCCATATATTCCTTCCTCCATACAACTACTACTCACAATACTCTGAATACTTCAAAACTCGTATCTGCCGATCGCTTATATAAGCTTCACAGAAAAATCCAAAATAATTTAAAGACTTCTGACAGACGTTTCTGGAATACAATTCAAATTACATTAAAAAAAAAAAAATCAGAATAAGTACAAAATTTTTGTGAAATGCAGCGAAACGATAATTAAAGACATTTACACCCAAAATTGTCCACATAAATCAGTCCGAACTGTAGGAAATTGTCCTCCAAACATGGTAGCCCAACTCAATACTTGTGATTACAAACTGTTAACTAATGTTTCTTGCATATTTTACTGTCCTTGAACATATTAAATAGTACATACATAGTTTCTTTCCATAAACCAAAGCCCATTTACACAAATTCATAGTTAATTGCAATAAAAACATACAAAACCATATTTACTCAACTCTCAGCTTGCTACAATAATTCTTAAAATACAATTTCATTAAAGGTCTGTGTCTGAGGTCCGTTATAGTGCCCCCCTCCCCTTTCCCGAGCATCTCCCGCCTAATAACCTCATTGATAATGAGGCGTAACAAAAAAATATATACCGTAATCGCACTATTGAAAGGTATATTCGTAATATCCAGTGTCAGTATTTCACTATTATTTTAAGAAACTATAATTCCAAAAAATAATTTTTGATCTCCTTGATTTAATCTAACTTTGTCGACATTGTAAAACAGTAGGTACCAAATGTTGAGAATTTCTTCCCCCAGACTCCTCATCTTCGCCAATTTAATTATGATAACTGTAGCTTTGCTGCTGACGGTAACTGAATTTAAAAAGAAAGAAATTTAAAATATTTCGCAATACTGATACTTCTGCCTGCGATAACAGGTCACAGTGTGATGATCAAATAATTTTCTACATACTTACGTAATTTATATTCCATTCTAACCTCCTTTTTTTATCTGATCTCATAAATCTGCACTCCAAAATTAGTCCATTAACCAAATTTTAGACGGTACGCGGCATTAAGACGTTGATATTACAGGAAAATAGTAGGAAATAAATTGAAAATTCAATTAACAATTTTGCCATTTTTAGTGCGTATTTCTGTTCATTAAATGCTGCAATAGTTTTGCTTCAACTTGAATCCTCTCCCTTATACGCGTATAACCATTAATCGTATTTAATTTAATTGCAATGGAGCACAGGCCCACTACTCCCCCATCTTCCACCTATCCTGCACCCACCTACATTTGCTCTCTACAAATTTTATCTTTAAATTCTTTCAACATTTTCAGTAAATTATTCATCATTTCTCTTGGCAACTCATTCCAATCCCTGACATCCTTACCTAAAAAAGAGAATCTTCCCACACCCTGAAATCGAGTGCCAGCTTGTGGTCATGGTCATCTTTTCCCTTCCATTCAATACTTTTCATACCTATTGCAATATCTTCCCATGCCTCATCGCCAGTATACGCCCTGTACACTCCCATGACCCTCCTCATCCTCCTCCTGTCTTGCAATGAATCCCATTCCAGCTCCATTATCATATCCGTCCCTGATTGCATTCTGTGATAATTTCCAGAAACAAATCTAGCAGCCCTTTTTTGCACCCTCTCCAACTCCTGTATTTGATACATAAAATGAGGGTCCCATACTACACTACCATATTCGAGCATTGGTCTGACCAAAGTTTAGTAACCCAATTCCTTTACTTCTCTCGTGATCTATATCATTATCAACCAGTTCAATCATTTTCTGATGTTCCCTCTTAAAGTCATGATTTCATATACAGGGTGTTACAAAAAGGTACGGCCAAACTTTCAGGAAACATTCCTCACACACAAACAAAGAAAATATGTTATGTGGACATGTGTCCGGAAACGCTTACTTTCCATGTTAGAGCTCATTTTATTACTTCTCTTCAAATCACATTAAACATGGAATGGAAACACACAGCAACAGAACGTACCAGCGTGACTTCAAACACTTTGTTACAGGAAATGTTCAAAATGTCCTTCGTTAGCGAGGATACATGCATCCACCCTCCGTCGCATTGAATCCCTGATGCGCTGATGCAGCCCTGGAGAATGGCGTATTGTATCACAGCCGTCCACAATACGAACTCGAAGAGTCTCTACATTTGGTACCGGGGTTGCGTAGACAAGGGCTTTCAAATGCCCCCATAAATGGAAATCAAGAGGGTTGAGGTCAGGAGAGCGTGGGGGCCGTGGAATTGGTCCGCCTCTACCAATCCATACTAACGAAACTAAAATGAGCTTCAACATGGAAAGTAAGCGTTTCCGGACACATGTGCACATAACATATTTTCTTTGTTTGTGTGTGAGGAATGTTTCCTGAAAGTTTGGCCTCACCTTTTTTTAACACCCTGTATAACTTTTTCAGTTTCCTCCAGGTCGCACTATCCTATGCCAGTTAACTCCGACAACCGTGTATGTCCTTTTCCCATCTGTTCGGTGGTCTTCCTCTGGGTCGTGTATATATGCCGTAGTTTATTCCCAAGTATACCATGAGTGAAAAATACTTTTTGGAACAAAGAACTGAATAAAGGGATCCAAGTTTTACTCTAATTGATACCACTTAGTACAGAGACAAGTATAGATAATTTTTCTATTCTTCTTTTCTTTTCTTTCTTTCTTTTTTATTCCTTCTTTTAAATGGCTTCATAACATATACAGATAATCTGAAGAAATATTTGTATCATCTTTAAGATATCCCAAATCGTAGAAAAGTATCGTATATTAAGAAATATAAATTTTAAGCAGATGCAATAATTTGTACGCAAACTGGGGCGCTGGCTTCATAACATATACAGATAATCTGAAAAATATTTGTATCATCCTTAAGATATCCCAAATCGTAGAAAAGTATCGTATATTAAGAAATATAAATTTTAAGCAGATGCAATAATTTGTACGCAAACTGGGGCGTCAATTCAAACAAGGGCTTTAATTCTATTTTTAAATTTCATATATTGTAGACGCGTTTAAAAGTTTACGAGCTTGGCATAACCCGAGACCAATGTTTCATGCTGCCAAAATGCAACCACTTTCAGATAAAAACAATGTGGGATCTTTGATGCGAGATTTCTGTTAAAATACATCTTTGTATCGAAGGGAGATCTGTGTTTCGAGCTATAGCCGCACAGTGTCTAGAGCGTCATGTGATGAAGCATGCTCGCCTCTTAGAAGAAGAGACGATGTGGATCATCCATCAGTATTTAGGCCACTTAGGAAGCACAGTTTCAACTGGGTGGCTAATTGTCAACTTAATTGAGCGATTGCTTGAGGATCCACGTGTACAGGAAGAGCTCCTTCTTGTCGATTTAATTACTTCATGGAACACCCGTTGTCACTAATCCTTTAGAGGATGTCATAGCAAGTAAGTGCACTAATGAAGTACTTAAATGATTAGATCGGTAGATTGTAACTTCATAAATAACTGAACAGAAAAAAAAATCACTTAAGGCTTCTTCAATAGCCCGTAAAATTTCTTGAACAGCTAAATACATCGTTATAGTCGGGAAATGAAACACCAAAACATACCTCAACTATTCAGGTTCGATATACTGTGTCTTCTAATCAGACCAGAATGCACTGGAAATTCGCGGAATCTACAGCTAATCAGAATGACACCCGAATGGTTCTGTGCCATCACACAATGGCTATGATCGAATCTTCGAAAGACCCATGGAACCAGTTATTCTCGTGCAGTAAGTTCAGAAGTATTCATCATAAATATTATTCTAAAATAAAGATAGAAATAAACAGACTATAAATACATCAATAAGGCTAGTAAAGTAATATGAAAATATTTATGTATTTGTAATTACTAAGGTAACCAAAAATAATGTTTAAATAGGCGAAAGGACTCTATTGTCCCCAACTCTGAAAACCAGACAGGATATTCCCGAAAAATAAACTTACACCTAGTGTATAAACTATGCCTGTTTGTTACCTCGCGCTTGGCACAAGTCTCTTAAGATTTTTATCTTCTCCCGGAATAAATACAACAGATTAGAAGATCTGGTTCAGAATATACCACGCCACTTTTCTACAGAATGTGGACCAGATATACAGAATAAAATCAATAATTTTTATAACAGCAATAGTCTGCCCTCGAGGATCTGTTATTGCATATGGATCCTGGTAACCAATCTTCCGTTATCAGAACTCTCATTTGCTGACACGATGGTAGTTGCAAAAATCCTTATGCAGTTGGCGCTATGGCTACGAAATGGGTTTTAAATTTAATAACTCAGAAGAAAAAAGGTGTACGGGCGAGATGTTATGTGCATTTGGTTCTATACAGATTGGTACAGGTGAACAAATAATTTTTATTTACTCCTTTTTTTTTGTGACTGTGACTTTACGCTTCGTTGAAGTTGAGCTCATTAGAGAGGGAAAGGACCGGTGCAATGAATGGAAGGAATTCGGCCATGACTTTTTGAAGCGACCATGCAAGGATTTGCCTAGAGTGATCTAGGAATCTATGGAAAACCCAAATCTAGATGGCCGAACGGGGATTCGAACCCACATTCTTCCGAATGCGATGCCAGAACGTAATCGCACATCCACCTTGCTCGGTGCTAGTTTCAGAACAACAGCAGACTTCAGAAATACATGTTCCCAACGATTGCCGAAGTTTTATGAACAGTTCGTACATATACATCATTTGGTTTGTGGAATATCTGACTAATAAGGATATTTGGTCATCGTCTTAAAAGCATTTATGGACTCGGGCTTATAATAAGTGAAAATCGTGCGGCTCAATAGTTAAGGTGCCCGAATCCGATGGCATTAGCCTCTCCATTATATCTTGAAAAACTTTTTTTGTCCTATTTGAACTACGTTGGAACGTTTGTGTGACTAGGATTCCACGTAACACTGTAGCTACCATTTAACCCAGGGGTGGCCAACCCAAATGATCTTGCGGGCCACTTTGGAAATGCATCGTAACTGCCCGGGCCGCATATAAAATTATTTATCTCCATATTAGATTTAGACCCACCACAGACAAGTTATTAGAGTGAAAAATTGAAACATAATGAGTTATTATTATTGTGTTTACTATTATTCTTATATGTAACATAGATAATGTAATAATAATGATACTAAACGCACATTGTAAAGAAATATAGAACACCAAAAATAAAATATTAAAGAATATTTTGTAAAATTGTGATGAATCTCGCGGCCGGAAAAACGTTGAAGGCTGACCGCATGCTGCCTGCAGGTTGGCCACCCCTGCTTTAAACGGTAGAACTGGTGGATTAGGTTAGGCGGCTTCAGTAGAAATGAATTGCGCGTCGAGTTAACAAACTGGACTTATTTCTTTTTATTAGGGATTAAATGTTTCTTATACGCTTAGGTCATCCAAGTCGAGAGAAGATTCGGGGGCAATAAACTGGAAAGAAATCAGTTACGATCTTTTCAAGAAGTTATTCCGTCATTCTATTGGAGTAATTTCGGAAAATTATGGAATACCGAAATCTGGATGGCCAACATTCGAACCCGCGTGTTACAAATTGACGTAAACGAGCGTTAACAAACTTTTTCAATCTTATAACTTGACGCGGCTATAAGCTCAAATGTTGTAACTACGTTGACATAGTTTAATAACGTGATATCGTATATTCTGAAATCTGTATGTAACAGCACAGAACGTAAAATAGCTACGGCTGTGTTTACGATTTTAAAAAGCAAGTGTTAACTAAACTACTTCGCTGAAAATTACTAAAGCAAGCTATAATCCTTTCTAACTTCATTTAGCGTAACAGCAGCAGCTTAAAGTGGCAAACTAACTTCTGATACACAGCCGCTATATGTCTCTGGAAACATTTTCTCTACACATGCCTGAAAACATAGCAACCACTATAAACTAGCAACTGAGTTGCGTCGCAACATGCTCTCGGGTCGAATTTCAATCACCTCCAGAGCTTTTACACTCCGTAAACTGACTTTCACTTCCTAAAACCTTTGCTTCTTTCATTTAAAATATGATACATCACTCCGTCTTTGCGAAACCAGATTAAGTTGTAGATTCCTTTTTCATGTTAGGATTGCAGCAAAAGAGGCGCAATGCGCGGCAAATCAAAATCCTGTCACCGAGTTGCTACCAGCACACATAATTTATTCACCACAGTAAAAAGGTCAATGGAACTTTTGAGGACTTCAAATATTCACTGCAGTCATTTATCATACCTAGTCACATAAAATAACTTTCATCTAAGAAGAAAACGAACGAATATCTTTAAACAAATTTGTGGCAAAGTGTCCCTTACCACAACTTGACGACGGACTATGCTGAATGTGTGGAACAGACTAGGTTGGATTCCGAAACATAACCATATAACCACCCTTTGACGAACTTTGTTTGTGGAGCAACACAATGGATGTAACGGTATGCCAACAATATCTCCAACATCGTGACTCGACATAGCTTGAAACAATGAGTTCAAGGACTGAACGGAACTATTTACTGCTGAAAATATTCTGCTGGCCCCATCACAACTTCCTGGACACGTGTCTTTCATCTGATAAGTTTCGTCCTTCAGTGAGGCCTTGCCAAGCATTTCTGTAGGGATCTATCGGAGCCACCTGTCGATGTAACTTACTGTGCTGGGTGCTGGGTGCGTGGACGTGCTGGTGGTGCTACGCGGGCTTCGTGTAGACTGGGCGCACTCGGCTGCCTCCCTCGCCCACTCTCCTCGCGGCGGGTTCTATTCCCAGAACTCTCCGTCACGGCCACCTATGTCAAAGTCTCCAACGAGAGCCAACAGCGCGCTTATCTCTTACGGCCATCTCGCTCTGGCGGGATGATTCATAAGCTTCCGCATGTCGGCCTTCAGAAGGTGGCTGACAACAATCCGTGTGTAGTATAGTATCAAGGGCTCTCTTATCATACGCTCCAAAAACGGAAATCACTTTCTCAGACACTGAGAATCATCACAATCCTCAATGTCATTCAATTGAGGAGTCCTACGAAGGTGGAAATACAGCAGGGAGGTTTCCTTCATTGTGACAGCCCAAAGCTAGTCCAAAATAAGTTTCAAGTTGCTCAGGGTTAGGTGAAGAGATGAGAGGCATCTTCAACAGCGTAATCAAAAGTTCTTCAGCATCCTTAAGGAGCGTCCATAAACTACGTGGCGTGGTCTAAGGGGGGGAGAAGGTTTGGGTAGAAAGTTACCCGGGGGGGGGGGGGGTGTTTACGAGCCAAGCCACGTAATTTTTCATTCATATTATTTGTCACAATTAAAATAAGGGACATAACACGCAACAGCATGTGAATATTTATTTCCGTCATTTAATTATCTCAGTATGTAATTTACGATAGTCTAACAAGAGAAAACAGTACATAATGTCTTCTGGAATCAATAGGGAAAAAAGCTACGTGCCGCGCGGTAGGGTGGTGTGGGGGGGCCAGAGGTAGAGGCAAAAGCCACGTCGGGCTACGTGGGGGGAGTAGGGGGGATTCACATGAGGCCTAAATGGAGCTACGTAGTTTATGGACGCTCCCTTACGAAAGGTAGGTGTTTTTTACCTTCTCGTGTAATGCCGATTGGACTAAACAGAATTAGGACCAATCATCGCAGATGTGCTGACTTACTGTATAAATGCAATATGCTTCCGATTCCCGTAACTGTGAAACACAACGACAGACAATTCACCACAGAGAGTTCGACTTCCTGAGTGCGACTGATTATACAACGGTATTGAAAAAGAAGCAGTAGAGTTTGTATTTTTATTTCTCACAAACTGTAAAAGATTACAAAAATGTGCTATACATCACAGAATAGAGGAAGTTCAATAAAGTGACATACAAAACCATTTCTTCTCTGGTGTCGCCATTTCCGCGTAAACAGACAACAGCGCCGTTGTCGGCAACGAATGGAACTAATGGGCGGGAGTTACAAACTATGAACCTTCCTCTAGCCACTGATGTGTGATACGTATTTGTATCAGTTATACTTTGTGAGAAATAAAAATGCAAAATTTTCTCCTTCTTTTTGAATAACCTTATATTTCCAAAGTAGGTATTTGCTTGTAATATTCACTACTTATTGCTCTTTATAACTATTTTATTTATGTTTTACGGTATGTTGTATCGCGTTTTGTACCAATGCCAGTCGCTAAATAAATTATTATCACTGGAGCATCTTCCAACACTGGATATCCATTCCAGACTTCGAGATCTTAAAATACTTGAAATGTACGGTTGTCTAATTCACTTTCTTCTTCCGAAGACTTTTTTTTCGTTAGAAATATAGTGGATTGTAATTATCTTTTTTAATCAGAAGGAATTCGTTCTCAAATAGACTATGGGTTTTATACTTCTGTCACAGATCCTTAATGTAATGGTTTTTGGGAAAGACTATTAACTTTATTACTCTTCCCATGCCAGGTACGACTTTATTCGCTATTTAATACTTTATCCCATTTATTTTTACAACACTTTGCTGTCTGTTAACAGAATTTGACAGATGTAGGTCCTTTACTTTTTCAAATATTTGGTCGTCTGCTTTAAAATGGTCTACTGAGCTGTCTCTTATATTCTATGTTACGACCACCATGAGTTTGATTTCATAAGTACTGATAAGTACGTATTGATATTTCTTCATTCATTTTCTATAAATCAGATCTTTTACCGGAAGGTACTAATTTTTAATCGCCTTAGATCTTACTATTTGCTCTAATACTATCATTTATCTGAATTCCAAGTTATAATGATTATATGTATCCCATTTTCTACACCGCGTTCGGACATCATGAGTGGGGTTTTAATGAGGTTTTCTGTCTCAGAAATAGAGATTTCACATTTGTAGGTTTAATGGTTAAGTACAATTTACTCTGCTTGAGAGCTTTTTTCTCATCCTTAGCGTAACAGTAGCAAAACAAACAGAATTATTGGCCGCAAGACGCCTAACTGTAGTTCGGCTGCATACCCGGTTTAAATCGGCCTCTATCAAACCTAACTAAAGCAATCTGACAAACACTATTGGCTATATGGAACCTATATGAAACGGCGAGAGCGTTCGGTTGTACTCTACAAATACAAAACAAACTTTGTCTGAGGTAAAAGATGGGTAAAGTCCTCTTAAAACCCGAGCTGAAAGCGAGGAACCATTGATAAACAGTGAGACACGTATCCATTGAGCCACGAAACCGTCAAACCCTATCTGAACAGACGACAATTTGCAAACTGTCATGAACATATTTTATACAATGTGCATGATCCTCAGTAAATGAAAAGAGTACATCCAAGAAGTTGATATGCGTATAGTTTACCGGAGGAGAATGGAGAGAATGTTTTATTTTTAAGCAAAAAAAATTCTGGCAGTGGTGGATGATATCCGACATCATAAATTTGAATATGCGTTTTCGAAACAAACAAAAAGTTTTAAAAAAGTTCTATCGTTAATATCATAGAATTTTTCTACTTTTGGCGTCAGTTGTACGAGGCGTATACCCTTCAACCGAGAAGTAGCTGCCTTCTTTACTAGTTTTGTTGTCTACTTCACTTAGACCCCATACCAAAAATACAGATTCCTACCGGAGTTAAATATTGTTAACATGACTACCGAGATTTAAGAGACGCTTAGAACTTGTGTGACCGGTACTTTGGCAGATTTTGTAGAACTGGAATATATACCGCTTGTTCGACCACCTCGTGGCAAAGATCCAATTGCACGCGTGTACCTTGAGTTCTATACAGGCGTGTATTGTCGCCATCTGTTAGTGAATGGTGTTCCGTGTGCACTAAGTATATTTTAGTTTGTGAAATACGTAGTTTATGAGGCTGAAAAAAGGGAAGGTCCTAGCATTTGCCAGCGTAATTGTCGGAAACCACCTAAAAACTGCAGTCAGTACGGGCGGTACGGGGGTCCGGACTCGAATTTGGTCTCGTTGTACTTAACTAACCCCTACCAACAGAAACCTTTTCCTTAGTACCGAACCACAGCCATGGAACTTGAGTGGTGCACTAAACAAACCCAAAGCAAGCCTTGCCAACGGTTGCCGTCATATCAAAGGCATTCCGAGCTCGCTAAGCAGCCACCTTGCTTCTTTGCCAACTTCAGGTGTTTCAGAAAGTAAATAGCTTGCGATGTAGCTAAAGAAACACACTGCTCTAGTTCATCTTATATGTTTTGCAACGACATGTAAAAAATATTGCATAACTGTCTCTTTATTATTAAACTAACAGGATCCTAAACGTATTTTTTAGGTTTCCATACTCGAAGGGAAAGAGACTGTTAAGGTATCGTTCCGATGCCCTGTCTTTGTTGTTTTTTGTTTCGGGCTTTATCGCTAATCGACGTCGAGGTGGTTACACGTGGGAGACATTATTGGTCAAGGAAGGGGAAGGAATTTTTAATAGCCTTTTGAAGCAACCATTTATTTGGGAAATCATGCAAAATTGAAATCTGCACGTACAAACAATAATTCACTGCCTCCCGAATGCTAGATCCGAGTGTTACCATTCAACCGCTAGTTTCGGTGAGTAAATAACAGACTTAAAATGTCCACATGTTTTTCTGGAAAGACTTGCATAAGGAGAGAGACAATATGCTAAGCCATGTTTTGCGACACAATCGTTTTCTTAAGGTGATCTTCAAAGGAAAAATAGGAAGAAGAAGATTAAACTATCTGAACCAAATTATGAATTACATGAAATACATCACCTATGTAGAATTAAAAATTAAGGTAAAATAGCCGCATACATGGAAAATTGCTTTGAACCAATCTTCGGATTAATAACTAGAAGAAGAAGTTTCCTGGACGCGTATATTGTGTTAAAGTTTTGTAATATCATATTGCAAGGAGATACCATACAAGTAATAGCAGTCGAAATTTTTGTTAACCCTAAATGGGGATACTGCTGTTTATAGCTCATTAAGCAGAGGACTGAGAAAATGTATTCATTTTTTTTCACATTAGGAAAACAAGACGTGATTTTTACAGCATTCTTGTTAGCCAGTCCATCTCGGAAACGCTATTACCTAGTAATTCGAGATTTTTTACCCTATATTACCTGTATTATGAACTCAAATATCAAATGCTAGTAACATTTACATCTAATATCATTTGTAAGTAAAAGTCAAAACAAGTAACAGTTTTTATTTTGTGTTTACTTCGCAATATATTAATACGTACTGTGTTACTGAAAGTGCTCTTGATTCAGAGTGCGTTGCATCGTAATCTCTGGAATAGGAATTACATATATTAAATTTGATTGGAACTGAACGACCGTACCAGTGCCACAAGCGGAAACGCGGAGTGAAGCAAAGTGCGTTATTTAATCTGAAAATACAGGTGACTTCAGTGAACCTACAATATCCACATCCGTAAGATAGAGTACAGAATCATAATTGCGCCTGGTGAAAGTCTGTAATTTTTTCTGTATCCATTGATGTACTTGGAAAGAATCTTTATTTAAAAGAAGTTAGTGAGATTGATGGAGACACTAGATAATTATTACCAACTAGTGTAAGCCCGTACTCGATTCTGTAACTTATTTGGTCCGATGTCCATTGTAAATAACCTAATAAGTCACGTAGAACGAATATCAATAAAGACCATCATCGAAAGTGTTCTGTAAAATACGTAAAAATCAAATAAACCGTAATGTATAAACTTTCTTCAAGCAGCAACATTAGCGAAAGTTTTAATTAAATTGAAATTTATCCTAGGCCGGAATGACATAGGCATTCGTGGTTACAGCAGAGACCATGAGTAATTTAAGTTTTATAGTGTTTTATGCTGCTTGCATTAGCAACATGTTACTGCAAAGCAGTTCCACAGTTTATCGACATTTTTTTGACTATTAAATGCTACGAAAAACAAACTTAATGAATGTATTATGACAATTAATTTGATATCAGTCACTTAGCTACTAATTTCTGGATCTAGTGATATCTCTGGTCGCTATTAAT
Source organism: Vandiemenella viatica (assembly GCA_031002005.1). Taxonomy (NCBI): domain Eukaryota; kingdom Metazoa; phylum Arthropoda; class Insecta; order Orthoptera; family Morabidae; genus Vandiemenella; species Vandiemenella viatica. The sequence goes on along the minus strand of CM061914.1, from coordinate 57,541,432 downwards.
TTGCGAGCAATGGCTGGCGCGACGTCACCTTTCTCCACCCAATAGCTATCGAGGTGAGTGAGATTAGGAAATTATATAGTAGAACACTAGGTGTTTATTCCTAATTGCTTTTACCTTGAACATAGTACAACAACAATCTAGCTTTCAAACTCTTCTCTGTGCGCTTACAAACAACTCAGTAAGGTTTCATTATCTTGATATAGCAGTTTCTCCAGCCATGTTCTAGAGGGAGTCCTTCCATTTTTTTTCTTTTTTGGCTTTACGCCTCGCCAACGGCGAGGTCATTACAGGCGGTAAAGGACTGGGGACAAGGAACGTGAAGGAATTCGGCCTTGGTATTTTGAAGGAACCGTTCGCCTAGAACGATTTGGGGAAACAAGTTAAAACCCAAATCTGGATGGCCGGAAGGTGATCTGAACCCGCGTCCTCCCGAACAGCTCACCCATCACGCTCAGTGAGTCCAAATCTACCGTAGTAGCCATTCAGCATTTTTTCTAGGTTGGGTTCACGAAGTTAATTATCAAACCACGTATATCATAATAATTCTAACAAACAGCATCAGATTAGTCTTTTATTTATTTATTAAACACCTAATTGTTCTGTACAAATAAGTGGTGCGATTCCAAGTCTCCTGTTTCTAACAAAAGTTTGAAAAATATCGCGCAATCTACACAGTGTATAATTAACACATCAGTTTTTTGATAAAAAGTTAATTATTTTTAAGGACTATTTAGTCGGTTAGAAATGTTTTTAATTGTGTTCACACAACGTTAAGGCTTTCAGAAAGTGCTATTTTGCACAGCTCGGTATGGACATTACAAAAAAATCTTAAGTAAAGCCATCTATGCCCCACCATGCACTCGAAGCGGTGACCCTTGAAACGAGAAACCAATGTGCTAGCCCATACGCTGTCAGAGATGGCGAAGACCTTCTTTGCCCGAGAAGGAAACGAAACGACAACTTTGATTCTTCACGCCAACCGTATCAGCCAGGATCAACGAAGCAATACATTCTAGCTAGCTGAATTCCTAGCATCATTAATGACGGTTTCTACCCTGTACGGATGTTATCGCGCCATAGTGTAAAATTCCGACGTTTCGGCCACATACCTCACCTTCTTCCAGGGCAGAAATACGTTACGAGGGTTCCGTGCGCTCTAATAGTCGCAACATTCGGCGGTCTTGAACGGTTGACCGATCTATCCAATCAAGAGATCAGAGATGTGGCATGGTTTCCTGTCAGAGCAGCTTCGTTGGGGAAGGGAAGCGGAAGGCATTAGAGATAACTATCCAGTTAACACCAACCAACCGAGCGTGGTGGTGTAACGGATAGCGTTCTGGCCTCGCATTCGGGAGGATGGTGGTTCGAATCCCCGTCCGGGCATCCAGAATTGGGTTTTCCATGGTTTCCCCAAATCACTCCAGGCAAATGCCGGGATGCTTCCTTCAAAAGGCCATGGCCGAATTCCTTCCCATTCCTTGCCCCCCAACAGAGAACAAAGGCTTCAATCTTCTTGCGACGAAAGTAAACACTACTTTCCTACTGCCAGCAAGCTGCCTACAGCTCCGATGTCCTGATTGGCCAGACTGGCCGAACGTTCCGCAACGCCGAACGTTGCAGATGGAAGTTAAGTTTATCAGAGCGCGCTGATCATTAGAAGAAGGCAGAAGTATTTTGGACTAAATGTAGGCATTTTAGATGTTTACGGGCATGTTATGAGAGATTCAGGCTAATTCTTCTTTTTTAGCGATCAAAGTTTACTCTTCGAACACGTCTGTGGCTAACGTTTTCCTTCATAGATCACATGTAATCACGACTTTCTTCTGGTTGAGGAGTCAAAGAGCTTTGTAAAACACGCTCTTGTTCCCGGCAATGAATCTATTCGTGGCAACAGCTGTGTGAGCATGTTGTTAACGGCGGATTCCCGGACCGAGGCCAATAAACACAGATGAAGACGGCTGCCAGCATCAACACAAGCGTTGCTCTATGACGTGCGTTACACGACGCAGCGAGCGCGTCCTGCCTGCATCCGCCATCTGCTCCGCTGACGTACTCGTCTAAATAAGTACCAACACACAGAAACGAAATTCACTAACACCGCCTCCTATTGAAGAGACCCGGGTGGAGTGTAGTGCCTACACTGTGTTCTTCTCAACCAATCATCTTTCGATTAGATTAACTGATAGTATGTGAAGAAGCGTCGGGAAGAAGAACAGTATCATCAACGCGGTGGACGGTCTCCAATTTCCGCCTCATAAACTACACATTTCACAACAAAAAACACACTCACACACAGAGCATAACTACAGACCGATGGAAATACTTCGCTCACTCTTATTAGCTCGGTGGTGAGTGATAGAATGAGAAGTGTTTGAACCGCGGTTTCACCATACACCAGCCGATTGGAGTGATGGCTTGATGCCGCTCCACGTGGTTTTCCCCACGCACCGTCAGTCGGCTGGATGGCGTGATGGACGAAACTGATGGATATTGAACTGACCGGATATCCAAATACTCCTATCAGTCAACGTCATTCACATCAATTTCCCCATAGACGATACGATAATGGAGTGTCATCGCTCCATTTGGACGGATGGAGCGATCGTGTATGGCGACCTTAATGGCATTTGGGCTGTAAGACCTAATCTCCAAATTCACCATGCGAATGATGAGTGAAACTCATCAAAGGCAGCCAAACTTCAATGTTGAGAACAACTGGTGAAGAAGAAGAAGATTTGTTACCAACCCATTATCAATCCCGATTTGAAAAGAGAATACAGAAAGATAAATTTTTACTTTACTTGGTTGGTATACTTTATCGGTACAGTTAATAAACTGTGCTTTGAAATGGAGCAATATGTTTTAGCAATTTTTTTAAAAGAAATAATATTTCTTTACAGTGACTACTCGGTTCCACCGGCAAGTTCTTGTTTAAATTAAAGAAAAACCTTGGGACACCAGTAGTCAGAATTTTTCATTAGATATGCAAAATAATGAAAACGTTACTGTCCGAAATTCAATTTCGATCAGCTACTCATCATATCAAACATAATCACACAACACTATTTCCAGGTATTTAATAGATTTATGGTGGGTCAGTGGTTAAGGCGCCTGACTGTAGATTGAAAGGTTTCTAAGGCCCTTAACCCGACTTTCACCGCCGAGCTTGATGGGTGAGTGGTTAACGTTCTGGTCTCGCATTCGGAAGAAGGCGGGTTCGAATCCCCTTCCGGGCATCTAGATTTGTTTTCCATGGTCCTCCAAACAACTCCAGGCTAATGCCGGAATGCTTCCTTCAAAAGGCCATGGCTAATTTCCTTCCTGTTCCTTGTCCCCAGTCCTTTCCCACCTCTAATGACCTCGACGTGGTGTAAAGCTATTACAACAACAAAAAAGACCTTCACCTCTGCACAGTTTGCTGTGTTCCGTGAAGCTGTGCAGAAAGTTTCTGTGGTTCGGATTCCACGTTAAACTGTGGGTCCCCTTCACCCGGTAGAATTATCCAGTTAGGTTATGAGAAAGGAACTGGTTGTTCTACCTCTGAAAAGAGATTTAGTGTGCCTACTTCGGGAGGGACCAACCAACCTTCGGGTTGAAACCAAGCTCAGCTTCTTTATTAGATTTATAGTAAAGAGATTCGCTCGCATATATATTTTTTCAGCAACCATAACGTGCAAATTTAAACTACTTTGGAACCAAGCGCTCTTGACGTGCTGTGTTCGTGATGGAATTCGGTGGGCGGTACTGTTCTTGGCGTCACTCCAGCGTGTCTGACAGACCTCCTACCGAGACAGATGAGCGCCCTTGCATTCTTAGCTGTCACCATATAATTGCTCACAACCGGTGTGCAATTATTCTTGTTTATTTTGCGTAACCAGACTTCATGTTCTCCGCTTTTGCTAACTATTTCGCGGGGACTTGCAATGTCGGGAGCTGTGATGTGAACACAGTACAGGTGCAAGCGTCTACCACAAGGTAGAAACTTCTGCTACGACGCCATGAGCTGGAGAGCCTACAGACATCTCAGCTATGTGGTTCACAGGCGAATGCGCGAATCTACATGTTCTCGGAGTCTTTCCAGAGCATTTCTAATCTCAGTGGTTGTCGTTTTTGCTTACCAGGTGATCAGCAATTACATGACAATATTGCTTAAACATTGCAGTGTTTAATAATAGACGGAACTTAGGAAGGGCGGAGGCAGAATGAGATTTGGAAGGCCAAACGACTCGCAGGAGAATTCTTAAGCAAATGAGGATTGAAAGACAAACCACCCAAGAAGAAGGCAAGTGTCTTTTGGATAAAGGAGAGGGATGAGCAGCACAACCATACGATATGTAACTATTGGGCAAACACGAAAACTCTCCCAAAATCCAACAGTTTAATGTTATGCTCCTTAGCCATTATATAAAAAAACGGGAAGAAGTAGCACATGCGTAGTAACATCACGAAGGACTCCGAGCTGTGACGCCTAAACTGATTTTCTTCTTCAAAATTTAGTTTTCAAAGTTGATACATGGAGGTCATGTAATTTGCGACAGTTACTTGTAACTATTACCAATAAAGGCAATTAATTAGTAAAATAAACAAACTGCACACTGATCAGCCAGAACATTATGACCACCTAGCTAATAGCCGGTATGAACGCCTCTCGCACGGATAACAGCGGCGACGCGTCTTGGCATGGAAGCAATGAGGGTTTGGTAGGTCGCTGGAGGGAGTTGGCACCATATCTGCACACACAAGTCACCTAATTCCCGTAAATTCTGGGGAGAGGGGGGGGCGATAAGCTCTGACGCCAAGTTCAATCACATCCCAGAAGTGTTCGATCCGGTTCAGATCTGGAGAGTTGGGGGGCCAGCTAAAATTCGTGCGATAAGAAGAGGCAAATATCCAGATGGCGGTAGCATCGCGGAAGAAACGTAAAAATTTTCAATGCAGTGTCGTGCCTTTCATTTGTACTTTCGTGATTCGTGTGAAAAATTTTCTTGTTTAATTTTTGCTGCGCGGCGTGAATTAGGAGACTTTGCCCGTGGAGTGGTAGTAGCCGCTGGAAGCATGGGGCATTCCATTTCCAAAATTGTATGTGAATTCAACAATACAGGATCCACAGTATCAACAGTGTGTCGTGAATATATGACACTGTGGACAACGCAGTACCCGACCACGTGTGGTTAATGACCAATACCAGCGACGTCTGCGACGAGGTGTCAATGTTGACAGACAGGCAACACTGCGTCAAAGAACGGCAACACTCAATGTGGGACGTACGACAGACGTGTCCGTGTGCACGGTGCAGCGAAATTTAAAGTTGATAAGATGTAGTGAAATCAGAGATTTCCCTTGTGAAATTTTCATATTTCTTTGGGTTGGGATCGAGGACAGGCGAGCGAGCAAAATTAAGTAACATTAAAAGAGCCACAGCCGGCAAAGTAGAGTACGAGTCGGTGAATCGGCAATTTCCAAGCGCCGAACGGATAATGCAAGCTGGCTCTATGACCGCATGAAGGACGATGATGATAGGGTTTGCCCTCTCCAGACAGCTGGATCAGAGTGGGGGTTATCCTTCCCTGTCTGATTGTCGCATTATATTAGGCAGCACTAAAGCAGCTGGGAGTCGACGTGAGAAGCTACCGAGCTCCGCCTCGGAACGGAGTCATTGCAGCCACCAGAGATGTTCGACAACAAACCAGCAGATAGGCTCTACTGAGAAAAGGATTGTATGTGGAAACGAATCGGATTATTTAGTCTGTTGCAGAAGTTTAAATGTATCGCAATAGTCCTGCCGTGTTTGATTTAGAGGTACCCTTGTTGCAAAACTCGCTCTCCTCGTTTCCATAATGTCGGTGGTTGTTAGCAAGGCGCCATTGCACCAGCTTTATCAGTTACATACAGCCGGAGATGCTGTTTACAATTATTTCCATGTATGTGTAATTATATGAACAGTTACTGGTATACATGCCTTCAGAAATATGGTGTAAATAAACATGTAAATATTCAGCCCCTGATTTTCCAAGTAATAATCCTATCACAAGATTCATATCCGAACAATCGTCGACTTCTATACTCGACGCTTATCCATGCGTTCCATATGACAATCTGTCCTTGTCTAACCACTCGGCCGGACAGAGTGACCTCGAGGGTCACCAGAGTGTGGCAGTCAGGTCACTACAAAATAGCGAAAGAACGAAGCCAGTGTGTCTGGTAACTGTCGCCGAGGAGGTAAAAAATAGTGTAAATAATATCATTCTCTGATTTCATGGTCATGTTATAATATTAGGAAGTTACTAGTAGCAAAGACAAAACAGTTTATCGATCTGTTTTCATATCATCATCTTGAGCTACTGGTTACTGAACAAACGCGGTGTCATAACGGTAAAGATAACATTTTAGATCTTATGGTTACCAATAGGCTAGAATTCTTCTCAGACATTTTCAACGACCCCGGAATAAATTATCACTAAAGCAGTAATAGAAACATTCAAATCTATAACTGAGCGCAAGAAGGAAAAGAAACGATTGTTACAGATTTGACAGGGCCTCAAAGGAGTGTTCTGGAACATACCTGAGCCATAATTACCATACCTTCAAATTAGCAAGAGGCACTGGTTTAACAGACGTTGCATCGATTTATAAGTTATAATTAGGGAAGGATATGGACATACATATACCGAAACGGACAATGAAGGTAAGAGAATGATCCACCGTTGATTACACGTAGATTAATAATATTATTAAAAAAACGAAGGAGGATCAAGCACGCTTAAGAAGGGCGGGGTGTCAGTAGTGACCTTGTTTGAGTTAAGAGGGACGTGTTAATAATACAATGCGTGAGGCCTTTAATGATTTCTAACAACCTTACAGAAAAACCAAAGAAAAGTCAATTGTAGTGACAACAATAAGCTACGACGACGGATGTTATTTAACACTGAATTCAAAAATCCATTCACTGATGCAATTACAGATAATATACCCATTTTTCCATGACGTGTTGAGTTCCCAATGGAATCAGAGTATGCGAAGGAAATCAGGCTATTTCCATTTAATATATACTGTAAATCATTAGAAGAGAAAAAAGTTCATTCCGAACGTAAAATCGAACAGGTGACTCCCATTTTCACTAAAGTAGATCCTAGAGATCCTAGGAACAACTTACCCATAACATCTGTTTGTAGCAGAACTCTAGAGCAGGTCAGATGCTCCAACACTATGAAGTTTTCAGACGAAAACGAATTGCTTACTGGCATACCAAACCAACACAAATTTCGGTAGAACAGATCTTGTGAAACACAGTTGACCCTATTTTCGCATGACGTAATGAAAATTATTGATGTAGGTTCACAAATTGATGCAATTTTTTTTGAATGGTCAGAAAGTTTTCGAATCTACCATACAACCGCCATGTAGCGAAGATTCGAGCGTACCTACGGTATATCGATGTAGAGTTTTTGAATAGCTTACAAGATTTTCTAACTGGTCGGTCGCAATATATCGTTGTCGGAAAAGCGTCTTCTAATCCCAAATGTTACATAGGGCTTTCCTCGAGGAAGAATAATAGTACCACTCCTTTTCTTAAATTTTATAAACTAATCTCAAAGACAACATTAATAGCAGTTGGAGTTTGTTCGTTGTTGATGTAATTCATTTGTAGGGAAGTAAGGAATTTTGACGAGTGCTTAGAGATCCAACGCGATGTGGTATTTATTTCGGCATGGTGCTATGACTGGCAACTTACACTAAATTGTAAAAAAGTTCAAAGCAAATTTGCATAACTAATTACAAGTAAAGAGTTCAGTTATTGACATGGCTTATTCCCTAAAGTATTTGGGCAACATGAAATTGAACCTGCACGTAATTTCAGGTTGTGTGTACAGCTAATTCCGAACTGTGATTCATAAGTAGCATTTTGACCAATTGAAACGCACAAACAAAGGAAATAGGCGTACAAAATTCTCCTACGGCCACATCTGTACTATCGTTGAGCCAGTTTGGGATCCGTTTGACAAGGGATTTGATTGAGAGTATAGAGAAAGTACAGAGAAGAGCAGCTAGATTTGTGACTGCTTGTCACAGTCCTCACGTACAACCGGAGCACACATTGACGCGCAGTCGACGCAGCGCAGCACTAGTTTCTGTGTCTTCTATGTTTTGGGGCGGAACAGCGCGTATTGAGACGCAGAGCAGGGCAGCGCAGTACTGCGCCGCACGTGGCCTGCGCCGACGTTGTGATCACGACACAGAAACTGTGCCACGCAGCTCACTCGTGCCGGTTTACAACGTAATCACTTCTTGTGTTATTTATAATCTTGCTTTACTTATCATTTTCAACTATGGTGCGTAACCAACCTACGATTCGCAATATCGGTCATAATAAATACATAAAATGAAATTTAAACAAGAAATTTGGACAATTGAGCCCAACAAGTGGCGAATAAATTCAGCATTTTTTTTATCATACAATTGTCCACTTACAATTTCCCTTTTATTATCTCTTTTTGAATTCAATTTTTTTTTAACTTTAAAAAAGATTGATATATAGGCAATTATTACATTATTCAATAGTGTTCCCGAGAAACACATTTTTTTATTTTTTTTAACCGTGGCACTGAATTGAGATCTGCTACTTCTCACTCTTCAAGGCAACCTCCATCCGTCCCACTCCTAACGAGATAGGGAGGATTCTTCTGAAGACCATTTACCGAATAATTTGTTGAACACTACTTTTTTAGTTTCAAGTGTTTCTTATGTTCTGTTATATAGTTTTCTTAAAAATATAATATGAAATAAAAGAGAAATACATTCTTATAAATGTCATGTACCGTCAAACGTGAAATAGTTAAATAAATAACCACGAAAATACTGCGAGATTTTATTCAGTTCTAATAGCTATTTGAGCGTTGTCGAAAAAATAACAGGTTAGATGATGCCGTGAATCTCCACTCGAGTCATCCGGAAATAATCTTTTGGGAATTCTCTTGTCACTGCAAATGCCAGTTGAGAGTTTCTTCTTTTCATATACTCACTTTTGCATAGTTTTTTCTAACTCAGCTTCTCTTAAAGTAATAACAATTTTCCAAGCTCGGTATCCCAGCCTGATTCAGAAATCAAAAATCAAGTTTCGCATCGACATGTTTTTGACTACGCTTTTTGTTGGTTTCTCGCACAACACAACAATGCTTTGTAAACTGCCGCACGAAACTGCGCTCTAATATGCGCGAGTAACTTCTAGTCTGTGCTGCCCTGCCCTGCTCTGCGCTGCTCCTACTGCGCCACGCAGCTCAATGTGCGCCCCGGGTAAGAGTCACGGAATTGGTACACAGATTGGGCTGGGTTCAGTGGCGTAGCTAGGTCAACAAGGGCCCCGGTACAAAAAATTTATTTTGGGCCCTCAAGCCAGACGGGCGACCTTTTTTTTTTTTTTGCTTTGTGTGCTGGTAAGCCCCCTGAACTGAGGATGGGGGCCCTTGAATTGTTCTTTAGGGGCCCCTGAGCAGTGGTTGGGGCCCCCCTAAGCAGCGAGGGCCCTCAGTGAAGGGCTCCTGTGTTCTCAGGGGCTCCTTAGACGACGGTAGAGCTAAAAAAAAAAAAAAAAAAAAAAAAAAAAAAAAAAAAAAAAAAAAAAATTCGCCAGTTTGCCGTGAAGGCTCGTGGGCCCTCTAAACTGCGCTTGAGGTACGCTTAGGGGACCCTTGAGGTATGTGAGGTATGTTTGGAGGCCCCCTGAGCGTGAGGGTCCCGGTGCACTGCACCGCCTAGCCCCATAGTAACTACGCCCCTGGCTGGGTTATATGGCAGACAGATGACGTTGGTTTTATTTGAAGTTATTGGTAAATATACGAACAATCACTGTCATTTACGAGTGCGATGAAATATTTCGTTCATCAGTCTACTTGTTTCGCAAAGACAGAAAAGATTATGTGTCGTACTGCTGCTTTAATGAATTCTTTCTTCCCTGGTGCCATTCGGGATTGGAATGCACAGGGCATAGGTTTGTTTTGGTGCAAAGCACTCTCTATCATCGACAATTATGTCAATTGCAGAGTATGTATATACAGATGTAGATAAGATCTAATAAAATCAGGTACATATGGTCGACGTCAGACTGGAAGCTACAAGCGATGCATATGAGAGTTTCAGTATACTTGTCTGTTAAATCACTCAGCGAAACGACTCAACCGCAGTATTTATAAAACGGAAGAGTGTTCGTTCGGTAGCCGTGGACTGAGGGAAACAGGCAATGATAAATAGCACTGGCTCAGATGGTGCTTTGATGGGGTGACGGCACGTTTTACACTGTTCTCATATATTCGAAACACTTCAAAAATAAACTGGCAGAAAGACGATGTGAGGAAATCAAATCTATGTCAACTTCAAAGCTCAATGCAACAAACGAAACAGCTAAAATTATTCGTCATCGTCTGCTCTTTTCTGATACGTCACTATCTTAAAATCTGCATTTGTTAGGAAATGACATTGATGCAATTCTTCATACGTTTGTATTAGGTTAACAAGAAGATATATCACATTTTGCGATTCCTCCGATTTTGTGATATCTAAGTTGTGACTAACATTTGTATCTCTACATCTTAGTAAAAAAATTGAAGAACTTTGATAACCCGTTCCATATTTTGACACACTGTAAAAATCTAGTCTAGTCTAGAAGAGTTTTTTTTCATTCAGCATAGATTTTACATCAAACTTTAGAAATTAAGTTCCGTAGTTAAACGATTAACGGTATTTCTCAATCTTCTGATTAGGGAGCAGCGTGATAATTACAGGAACATTGAGAGTATTTTATTTCTTGGGCACATTTTATATATTACTTTCTAGTTTAATGAAATAACTTAAAAAATTTACCCCCGTTTTAGTGCTTTACGCACCAAATTCATTGTAAAAATTCTGTGCTGCATTAGTGTAGCCAATAAGATAATCTCTCAGTTTTTTAAATACATGTTTAGTATCTACAAACTGTTTTGTACTTTTAGGATGTTTATTAAATAGATGTGTTCCAGAATAATTAACTCCTCTTTGCGCTAATGATAAAGAAGTTTGAATTTTGTGCAAGTTACACTCCTGGAAATTGAAAAAAGAACACCGTGAATTTATTGTCCCAGGAATGGGAAACTTTATATACACATTCCTGGGGTCAGATACAACACATGATCACAAAGACAGAACCATAGGCACAGGCAACAGAGCATGCACAATGTCGGCACTAGTACCGTGTATATCCTCCTTTCGCAGCAATGCAGGAAGCAATTCTCCCATGGAGACGATCGTAGAGGTGCTGGATGTAGTCCTGTGGAACGGCATGCCAAACCATTTCCACCTGGCGCCTCAGCTGGACCAGCGTTCGTGCTGGACGTGCAGACCGCGTGAGACGACGTTTCATCCAGTCCCAAACATGCTCAATGGGGGACAGATCCGGAGATCTCGCTGGCCAGGGTAGTTGACTTACACCTTCTAGAGCACGTTGGGCGGCCCGGGATACATGTGGACGTGCATTGTCCTGTTGGAACAGCATGTTCCCTTGCCGGTCTAGGAATGGTAGAACGATGGGTTCGATGACGGTTTGAATGTACCGTGCACTGTTCAGTGTCCCCTCGACGATCACCAGAGGTGTACGGCCAGTGTAGGAGATCGCTCCCCACACCATGATGCCGGGTGTTGGCTCTGTGTGCCTCGGTCGTATGCAGTCCTGATTGTGGCGCTCACCTGCACGGCGCCAAACACGCATACTACCATCATTGGCACCAAGGCAGAAGCGACTATCATCACTGAAGACGACACGTCTCCATTCGTCCCTCCATACACGCCTGTCGCGACACCACTGGAGGCGGGCTGCGCGATGTTGGGGCGTGAGCGGAAGACGAGCTAACGGTGCGCGGGACCGTAGCCCAGCTTCATGGAGACGGTTGGGAATGGTCCTCTCTGATACCCCAGGAGCAACAGTGTCCCTAATTTGCCGGGAAGTGGCGGTGCGGTCCCCTACGGCACTGCGTAGGATGCGACGGTCTTGGCGTGCGTCCGTGCGTCGCTGCTGTCCGGACCCAGGTCGACGGGCACGTACACCTTCCGCCGACCACTGGCGACAACATCTGTACTATGGAGACCTCGCGCCCCACATGTTGAGCAATTCGGCGGTACGTCCACCCGGCCTCCCGCATGTCCACTATACGCCCTCGCTCAAAGTCCGTCAACTGCACATACGGTTCACGTACACGCTGTTGCGGCATGCTACCAGTGTTAAAGACTGAGATAGAGCTCCGTATGCCACGGCAAACTGGCTGACACTGACTGCGGCGGTGCCCAACCGCTGCGCATCTAGCGCCCTTCGACGGCCAACACTGCTGTTCCTGGCGTGTCCGCTGTGCCGTGCGTTTGATCATTGCTTGTACAGCCCTCTCGTAGTGTCCGGAGCAAGTATGGTGGGTCTTACACACCGGCGTCAATGTGTTCTTATTTCAATTTCCAGGAGTGTATTTTGTTTCTGGTATTGAAACTGTGTACCATGTAATTCGATGTAAAAAAGTTGACATGTTCTATGATAAGGCACATGACAGAATAAATATACTGAGAAGACGTTACAAGAACATTGCATTTTTTTAAAGAGCTGCCTAATTTCTTTTTACACTACACAGCATCCTAACACTGCTTTTATTTAATATGAAAAGATTTTTACTCTTTGAAGAGTTTCTCCAAGAAGATGATGTACCATATGACGTGACAGAAGGTAAATAACATTTCATTAATTTTAGATCTGCTGTCAGAGAAAGGAGAAAGGTTTAATTTATTTTATGAAAAGGAAATAATTAAGAATACACATGGATTCATGATGCTTAGTTTATAATGAAATAAAAATAGTGATACAATTATCATTCCATTTCTTGATAAATATATAAAACATTTATGATAGCAAGTTGTAGCATTTAACATATTTCTCAAAGTGGTAGTATATTTATCATTTTCAAACCTTGAACACTGCATTTTCCTTTCAAATTTCCCGGAGGCTACTTTATAATAAACGTTGACACATATCAAATGTGTTAAAAGATTCTTTTGTCTCATTACTTATGCTAACATATAGTACGTATTTAAGATAAAAATCAGCACTAGTTCAATTCTTTCTTAATTGAAGTCCGCCTTTGCAAGCGTGCATATTATGTATAAAACTAATATGCTTTTTCTGTTTGAAGTCAAAATATTTCTAAGCTTTTAATTTAGATAAAAATTTCTTTTTCAGGCAAATCACCACTAAGATAATGTTATATTTATTTTACTCAGTCTACAATTTTAATGAACAAATAATACAAAAAGATTACTTAATAAATAATTCAAGTACACAGAGAGAAAAGAAATCACAAAAAGTAGTTTTCTACATGATGGGTAAGAATGATGAAATGTGAACTATAGTGACTAAACTTTCAAGAACAAATTGTTAGTGGTAACTATATCTAAACTAAATAAATATGGTATGAAGTAATATTCCTTTCTAGTTAAGGTAAAATATATTACTGATTTATGTTATTTCATAACCTTTTCTGTTTGCAGAACAGCATAAATCCCAAAGCGGTTTTCCGTACAATAAATCCACGCTTTTCTGTTTCAAAATTATTATTTCTCATAATGTATCTTACTCCTTTAGAGATGAGTATCGTGTTACCGTAAAATACATATTTAAATGATACTTTGGTCATCCTGTCCGTAACGCTGACGTCACCGAATTAACTGCGGCCAAAGATATTATTACAGAAAGGAGATTGTCAACGTTATTTGACACCAATTCAATTTAGTCAAGCAACCAAGAAGAAATTAACTGTCAGTACAAAGAAAGGAAATTATCTTTTGCATTTAAGTTAAAATATTAATTATTAATTGCTTTTTGTTTATTATTATTATTATTGGCGAATTCTCCCAATAAATGGAAGACCTTAAGCAAATGACCCAATCAAGTTTTCTTTGAGTTCTTCTTGTTGTTCCAATAGGCTTTCATTCTTTCCGAAAAAGCTCGTTTGCGTTCTTCCGATCTCTTTGGTCTGTATTGTTTTTGTTTTGGTTGTTCAGTTATAACTTCCCATTTGTCTACTTTGTATCTGCAGGTGTCTCTTTTTAAGATGTCTGTTGCTCCAATGCTTGCACATTTAAGATCCTTCCGAATTTCACTCAGTCAAGGAGTCGGATTTTTAAGTAAACTTACATAATCTATTATCTTTTTTGTCAATCCACTTTCTGGTAATGTCTTAAGGTGACCAAAGAATTTCATTCGAGTTTTCTTGATGTAAATTTCGTTGTTTGAAAACTTTTCTGTTGTTTTGATTGATTCTAGTCTGTAACCATCTTTAGTGAGAATTTTTCTGGTGATTTTTCTCTCTACTTTTTTATTTCTTCAAGGTCATGTTTTCTGTTAAGTGTTAACGTTTCACTTGCATAGAGAACTGTTGGTTTTATGACTGTGTTGCAGTGCTTATTGTTTATATACATATATACTTTAGATGGTTTTGTTATATTCTGTGCCCATAAACATTGAAGATAAAAGCATTCACTTTCTAGTGCAAATGTTAGCCGAGGTTTTGATTATTTTGAAAATTTAGTTTGAGCCAAATGACAACTGACATTTGTCATTGCAGCAGAAGGAATGAGGTTTTTTTTGTGTTTTTTTTGTGTTTTTTGTTTTTGACATGAGCGCATGTTACTGATATTACTTCATGCGAACGGAAGTAGTTCCTCATTTATCGTGATCTATTTAGCCTGGACCACGATTAAAATTAATGTTACATAGTATAAGTTGTTACGACTTATTTTTGATTTGCTTTAGTTTTACTGACGGCACGTTTCTGATCTCACTATTTCGGAATGATGCAATTAGTTCAAATTGTAATCAGATGCAAAGAACAACCGAACTATGTACAACATTGAGTAATATTTTAGAAAAATTCCATTTAATTAAAGCAACTGCGAAGATACGACGTGTCAGAAAATTCTCTCCACCCAGTCATTTTTGAAGAGACTTAAAAACCAGTATATGCATATTTCCCAAGAAAGCTGCCATAGAATAATAATTCTCTTCAGGCAGCCGCGAACCTTAGGTCACCGGGTAATGGATATAATCACAATCATGTATACATATTAATGTTCAGTACTATTCAGACAGCTACAATGTCAATACTAATCTGGATTCAATAACAATCAATGTCTACATTAGAAGCAGAAACATTATGAGCAAATTATTTGAAAGTTACATCTTTAAATTATTTCTTTCAAAATATGTTAATTCTACATAAATTAAAGAGATGTGTATATAAATATTACGCTTGTTTGGAAATACAGCTATAAAATCTTATTTCATTCCTGTTAAAACTTTAGGTTCTATTTTTGAAACACTGAAGCTAGAAAGACGCACGTGAAAAACTAATATTAAATTATTTATTAAATTAATTTGTTGACCACAGTATTGAAAACTTAAGAAATAGTCTAAACTTATCTAACATAATATATGCTTGAGACACAACGCGTCCCAGTTGATCCTAATATTGCACAAATTACAATAAAGCAGCTACTCTGGAAGATACATGCTAAATCGTTCTATTGGCAGAACTTATAAAATCAAAATCTGTTCCGAACAACACAATAGTGCGTTTTACTTGGAGGAAAGTATGTATGGTGATCCTCTCGCTCCACATTGAGCAAAACATCTGTGCTTTGTTGTGCAATGTGGTCGTCATTATTTTTGACGAAAACTTTATCGGACTGGTAGGAATGAAATGGTGATACACAGTTATGAAACAATTCCTTGCAAAAAGCTATATCAAAATGATGAAAAGTGCAGAAAATGAAGGAGATGAAAATTTGTGACAGAAAGCTTTCCCTAAAAGATGGAAGTGGAAGAAACTGATCTTGAATGTAATGAATATAAAAAATACTCGCTGATTGGCTGTCTATGAGTTTTGTATAATAAAATTAGTTTTTAAGAGGTAGCTTGTCAATAATTCTTGTTTATATTATACAATTACGTCACTAACACTTTGGAAAAAATAACATTAAAACTGATCAGGAATGCAAATGTATACAGAAACTGATGGGGGACCAAATTCTGTAAGAATGAAGACATAAATTTCTTGAGCCTTATTATCGATGTACTGAAAATAAATATATCAGCCATCATACTGTGAGTTTCATTAGATTTTTGTAATAAGAAGTTTCTATAACTTATTTTCGAGATATTGAAGCGGCTACAACTATCGAACCAAACAAACATAAGCAATCGCGGAAGTCCACGCAATGAAGGAGACAGACTGATGTTCTTCTTGTCTATGGTTTTGCTGTTTTGTTTTCCCTGGGCACGATGTCTGTGTATTGAACCCAGTGCGGCCAGTGTTGTATCTCCGAGAACAGCGCGTCGCCGGGACATTCCGTGTCCCGCACCTGACGGTGACCAATCAGACGGTAGTCCTCAACAATTGAACCTTGCGCTACTCCGCAAGCGATCAGCGAGCGGGCCAAGTCCAGCATAGATGCCGGAGGCTCGGAGTCTGCAACAAGAAATACTGCTTTATGACAGAAGAGAGCTGATCAGCAGCTGAGGAGAGTAACACTTAATATTATTAGCTACGAGTACCGTGGTTTATACTAGCCTTACTAAAAATGTCCGCATACATTTTATGTGGTAATGAAAACACAGATATACCATCAAAACATATGTACATACTAGCCCGTACCCGCGACTTCGTACGCGTGGATTAATAATGTTTTTGCCAGAATTAAATAAAGAAAGTTGTTGGTAACGAAGGATTGGTCCCAAACAATATCGAGTCGGAATAATATGACAGGAAAGCTATCACTATATCATTCTACCGTCGAACCTGTCTCTTGAAGAGAATCATTTTCCAGCATATTTCTGTCACCATTCGATAAGGTCTCAAATTTCGTGACTACAACTGTTAATCATACCGGAAAAAACATCCTGTGCCCTTCATACAGATTTCCTTATAAAATTCCATCACAACGATATAGCCATTTAGTCATCAAAACGTAACAAAAAGACAGTGACTTTCTTCCGTATTTATAATAATATTACTGTGGTTCACACTCACACACTGACTGCGAACAACACCTGAGGGATCATTATAACGTAAAAAAGTGTACACCTACGACATTGCAAGACTACCTACGATTTGCCTCGTATTGCACCCCTAACTTTCTAATATCTACATTTTAACATTCAATCCGAATAACCTACGGCCTCTTACGATGAAAAACAATTTTTAAAAATCTTAGCCTCCACGGAGATTTGAACCGGAGACCACGACGTTCGTAAGCAAGTGCTTTAACCACTCAGCTGGCAGTCCACTACACAGAAACATGGTACGTTGATGTCCACATCCAACGTGTCTGTCTATCGCCGTATTTCGAAGTTATGAGGCAAAATGTGTTATTTATACAGATAATTTTTCAACCAAATGTAGACAGTATTTTTCTCCTTGCTTCAAAGGATAAGTGTGCAAAGTTTCATCGACATCGGATGAAAACTGTGGATTTCTATGAAGAACAAACAAACAAACAAACAAACCAACAAACAAACAAACATACATTCATCTTTATATATAAAAATACTACGTTGGAATACCAGAACGTTAAAGAAATCTGCGCTATAAAGCGTGACGTTGAGAAGTGTAAAAACAAGTGACATTGAGGGCTGTAAGACGATTTAGACTTCGCGGATTGACGTAGATCTACAGATTTTTATAAAAAGTTAGGATTTACGGATTTTATTAAAATATTTACGGATATTTTATTCTTTTTATTATTTGTTGATTTTTCCTTATATTTGTGTTTTGTTAAACTTTGAGCGTATATTGTTAATGCATTACAGAATTGTCAATAATTGCGAATCGTTTGCTTGTAGCCGCTCGTGTGAATCAATGATTGAAATAAAGCTCATTTTTTTGTTTGATTATAGATTTTAATTTAATCTTAAAAGATCGTAATACAAAACTATCGGCGTACTCTTTATGCACCGTGACACGCTCATTGGCACGGCTTACAAAGCAGTGCCTTCCGAGAAGGCTAACCGATATCCGAGAATCAAAGCAGTTTTTAACATTTCCTATTACAGAAAATATGCTAAATTTACTAAATGTCAACAAAAAATGTATGGTCCATGAAGAGAGAGAGAGTGTAGGCACAGAAGCAGCTGTGATGAAAGTGACGCTGTATAAAACATGTTCAAAGATATTTCTTACTTTGAGTGTACAATATTATTTTGTATTACGAATTTGAAAGACCTGGATATAAAAAGTATTCTTCAATTTGACCGTCTATTCAATAATTATTGTTTAGTTAGCGAGTCCACGGATTTTTGTACCCAATCTACGGAAATTTTAGCGGCCATCTACGGATATTCAAAGCCAAGTGGCTGGCAGCACTGCTGCCGACAGAAGTGAAAACTTAAAACTGTTAATATCAAACGTACAACGCGTCATACATATTGTAGCATGACGATGTCGTCAGCTCCAGTTTAATTAATATTTAACTATTAAAGGAATTAATTAATCTGTTATATTTAATTATTCAAGGTAGTTATTCCGTAGAATTTAAGGAAGGGCTGCCAAAGACTTTTATATAGTTTTGTATGTGAAACATTATACTCAGACATTGTGATGGGTGGCTAGTGTTGCAAACTGAAAAAAAAAATGTTTTTTTTTCAGATTTGTGAAAAACAAAACATGAAAAAAAAACTAGCACCCTCGTTTTTTTTTAAATTTGGTTTTTTTTTCAGAAAACTATATATTTGATAAATTATAGTTTTATTTATGGAACTTACATTTTACATGTGTGTCTTAAACCTTACTAAATCATATAATATCTTACATAATGATTCATAAATGTATCTATATAGGTAACATAATTTTTATTTCATCTTATATGTCGGAACCCCATTCACTAGTATCAGTACTACCAACACTAGTTCGGTCGGAGTTGGAATTTTCTGTTTCTTCTTCTGTCCCCTCTAGATCCATAACTTCAGAAATAGTTATATTTTCTTTTACTGGTTGTATTGCATGCAAAAGCTTTTGAGATTGCAATTTTAAATTGTGAGCAAAGTACACACTGTGAATGAAGACTGTGCCGATAGTTCTGTATTACGGTCTTTTAAGTTTGAATTTAAATATATTATCATACAAAATAGGAGCTTTATTTGTTTTCAATCGTTGGTTTACGCCAACGGTTGCAAGGAAATTATTCATAATTACTGACAATGACTCAGTATTATCACTATACGCTGCGAGTTTAACAAGTATACGAATATAAGGAAAGCACAAGTAATAAAAAGAGGCAAAAAACCGTAGTTAAATTTCCTAATTTTTTGAAGATTCGTAGGTCTACAGATAAATTTGTAGGGCCTGGCAGCACTAGTTCAAATAGCGAGTATCAATCCAAACAATGGGGAACGGCCGAACGGGGATTCCTTCTCACGCAACCTAGCCTTTTCGGGAAGTCCCCTTTCGTAAAAGAAAACTTCAGTCGATGTTACCAATATTTTTGTAATTTTTTTTTCTACTGAACCAGAAAGTTATAGTAGATTTAAAAGTAAGATAAGTACTTAGTATAAACTCTAAAACAGTCATATTAAATGATAAATGCCTTAAAAATTTGAAATTTAGTAGTTATGAAAAAAAACATGTCCCAGAAAAAAAACATGTTTTTTTTCACAGTTTTTTTTCATGTTTTTTTTCACGTCAGAAAAAAAACTGTTTTTTTACAACACTATGGGTGGCCAAGGAGACAGTGCCTGGCGCCAGTCAGTCGGACGACGGCGGTCAGGTGATGGGAAAGTTTCCCGTTAAGCCGCTGCTGTGGCGGGCGAGCGCCAACCGTTCCAGAAATCCCCAGCGGTGCCACGATTCTGTGCGTCACCTCGTGACCTGTCTAGGTTTAAAACGTAGCCAATGTGGACTCTCTTTTTGTAACAAGAAGGCTGATTGGGTGAATTTCTGTTCCATGTACGACGAGAGAGAGGAGGAGGGAGAATCCGACGCCACTGGCGAAGGTTGAAGAAAAATCACTCTGGAACAAGCCGCCAAGGTGGACGGTTGCTCTCGCCCAGTGCGGTGGAGAGATCAGGTCTGGAAGTCATGGCAGATATCACGCACGCTGCATAGCGCAGTGGTGCATCACTTCTGGCAAAGTCTGCTGGAATTGTCTGCCTGTCCGCTCAGACGGACGTGTCCGTCTGAGCGGTTGCTTGGAGCTGAACCGGTGGAGATCGCAGATCGCGCGGCAATCAACTCACATTTGGGTAAAGTGTTGATTTCAGCCGCCAAAGACGAGTTCATGAGTTCATGGTTTTTTATCTGAGGTTGAACCCTTAAGCGTTCCCCTGTGAGAGAATCTCAGCTCAGAATTGCATTTTACTACTGTGCTAGCTGGCAAAAACTTTGATATTATTGCAACGTGTGAATAGTGCAATCACCTAGCCTCAGGGTATTAGGACT
Organism: Vandiemenella viatica; assembly: GCA_031002005.1. NCBI lineage: Eukaryota > Metazoa > Arthropoda > Insecta > Orthoptera > Morabidae > Vandiemenella > Vandiemenella viatica. The sequence goes on along the minus strand of CM061914.1, from coordinate 57,520,943 downwards.
AATTTGTTCATTCATTTAGATTGGGATTGGCGCCCTTGTTCTTTAACTATTGGCATGTGCAGGCATTTATTTGTTCTTGTGTTTGTTTTGCAAATTAACTATTAAAGTTCAGTTGATACTTTCATTTTGCTTTTCATGTCGGCAACTTGTAATGTTGAGCTTGATTGCCTCCTTTTCAGAACATATGTTTCATGTTAACGTTAAATATGCTCAACCTGTATTTAGCCATTGCTTTAAATTCATTAAAGGTTGGTCATTTGTGCCTTGTAATTGCAGCATCAAAGTTCTTTGTAGATGTAGAATTCCCAGTCATACATTTGCACAGTATAAATAATTCAATATTTCATGTTTTTAATAATTTATAATTTAAAAAACCCTCCCCCATATGCCACCCGGTAAATACTGCAATATATGCTAAATAATAATAATTCCTTATGGATGTAATGACCTGGAGACAGGGTTTCTACTGGTTGCGATTGCCACCCCTGTCATAGCCATCTTAACCTAACCGGTAGTGCTGCCGGGTACAAGGGACCCAGCTTAACGTGGAGTCCAAACCACGGAAACGTTCTGGCGTACTTAACATTACACAGCAAGCTATGTCAGATGTGGAGATCGGGTTAATGATCTATGAAAATCCCCGCCGATACAGAGATTCGAGCCGACGACCTTTCGATGGCCAGTGAGATACCTAAACCACTGGACCACCAGACCGATACAAATTTATTGTTAACATTAGCATGTTGGTAGTGCGAACTTATAAGATTTTATCCATTCAAAAATCGTCCAACGCTCTTAAAGAAGTTTTCACTTCAAAAACTAAAAATCTAACTTAGTTCACAACCCGACGGTTCGTCGAATCTTCGAGAAGAAGATGTACGAAGCTATTGTGTCAGACGCAGGAAGGCAAATACCTTCATACAATCAAATACAACTACCGAGCGTGGTGGTGTAATGGATAGCGTTCTGGCCTCGCATTCGGGAGGACGGCGGTTCGAATCACCGTCCGGGCATCCAGATTTGGGTTTTCCGTGGTTCCCAAATCACTCCAGGCAAATGCCGGGATGCTTCCATAAAAAGGCCATGGCCGAATTCCTTCCCATTCCTTGCCCCCATCCTTTCCCCTCTCTAAAGACCTCGCTGTTGAGAGACGTAAAGCAGTTAAAAAAAATCAAATACAACTCCTAAAAATTCCCACTCATCGCGGGATCTGAACTCACGACCTGGAAAGAGAACTTTCGGAAATAAGCGCCTTAATAGCTGAGCTACCAGACCTCATTGTTATGAAATATATTTGTGCTAACTACTATCAAAACCGGATAAAACTATGGGTTTGTATCAACAACGATGACAGACATTAAGATGTAAATCATACGTCAACAGTGTTTATCTATTTGTTTTATAGTATACAAATGCAAAATTCCACCAAAATCGGATAAAAACTGTGTTTGTATAAAGATTTTGCGAAAAGCAGCCTGTGCGCATATCGTGCGCCTTGTGATGTCGCGTGGAACAGGTGGCTTCTTGGGAACTAATAGATTTACCCCCGCCCAAACATTGGGTAAGTTTTCTTCAAAACAGGGAACGGCGCGAAGGCGGGTTGGGTGAAGTTGCCGCCCGTTCCTGGTATTTTGACATGCAGGCATGGACAGGGATATCCCCAGCCAATCCTGGACCTGTTTTGTTGCAAATTTCTGCAGCTGTTATAAATGTTATTAGGAGCTGGCCTATGAGAACCAAGGAGGGACTCCCACGATTTCGAGATCAAGGCTGGGAAAGTAACACAGCCGAAGAGAGACCTCTGATCTGAACTATGATTTTGGCGGGTACTCCAAGTGGCCATCTACCGGGAGAAACACAGCTGGGTCCCAGGTCAAGACTTCGGCGGTAAAGCGCCTCTAGCTGACTGGATCTACTTCGTACTACAATGGTAATCTAGGCACTGTAAGTAATTGACATTAGCAACATTCTTCTCAAAAACCCAGAGCGCGACTCAGAAATCTGATATTAATTAAAACTACAACGGAGCGCACGGTCTGGTGGCGACTTCCCTACACACTCACCACCATCCCCCCTTCCTTCACCCACCTACATTTGCCCTCCACAAATTTTAACTTCAAATTCTTTCAACGTTTCTGGTAAATTATTCATCATTTCTCTTGGTAACTTATTCCAATCCCTGACAACCTTACCTTAAAAAGAGAATCTTCGCACACCCTAGTGCCTGAAATCCAGTGCCAGCTTGTGGTCAATGGTCATCTTTTCCCTTCCATTCATTACTTTTCATACCTATACCAATATCTTTCCATACCTCATCAGCAGTTTACGCCTTGTACACTCCCATGACCCTCTTCACCCTCCTCCTGTCTTGCAATGAATCCCATTCCAGCTCTTTTATCATATCTGTTACTGATTGCGTTCTGCGATAATTTCCAGAAACAAATTTAGCAACCCTTCTTTGCACCTTCTCCAACTCCTGTATATGATAGTCGAAATGTGGGTCCCATACTACATTATCATATTCAAGCAATAGTCTGACAAAAATGTTTGTAACCCAATTCCTTTACTATCAAATGTAATGCCAAGATATTTATATTTCAAGTCTTCAACAAACAATTCTTTCCCCATCTTATAGTCATAATCAACCTTTACTTTTTATCTGTGTATCTAATAAGCTGACTCTTCTTTGCATTTATCTTCATCCCATGTTTATCTTCCAACTGAATTAGATGTTGTAAAAAATAATGTTTGTTTGTTGTAAAATGTTTTACTGAAAAGTTTCATTTTGCTTGTCTGTGAATTCATTGGTTATAAAATATCTCCATTCTATTCATAATAAAATATTGTATTCATTCAAACAACCTGAATTATCAAACGAGTAATGTTGGCAGCTGTAAAAATTGAAATTCAGGCAAAATGATCTTTTAGCAGTAATGTCGCCCAACATGGCATGGTCTAAAAGTAGAGTCCAACAAATAAGTCAGTCCGACATAGGGTAAGTTCTTACTCAAGTTTTATATATATATATATATATGTTGGATCTGGAGTATGGGCTAGCTACCAGATGGCGCCACAGACGCAGTGAGCAGCGCCACAGTGACATCTACGAAGGGCTACTTAAAGGTGGCGCACAGCACACGGAGCTCTCTTCATGCCTGACCGCCGAGACTCCGTTATCTGTCATTGTGTATTGTGAGACTGAGTCTAATAAAACCGGATCCTTGTATCCGCTGTTCTCGTATTTACTCTCCACTGTCCGAGGGATATCCACAGCCTACCTTCGCTGACGAGCCATCTGCCTCTAACGGGAACTCCATTCAACCCACCGGATGCATCTGACATATATATATAAAATTAAAAAATTGACTGCTTGACTGTGAGTGCAGTAAATTCTATGATTGATGTTCAGCTGTCACGAAATGAACTAATCCGCCCATTCTTCAGATGTGATTCTCGTGCTACGGCACAATCCATACTTTCTTGATATCGCTTCTTGAGACTGCTATCAGATTAAAATTTAAATGACGATGAGAGGATCTTGTTTTGAGTCGCATCTATTCGCTGGTATATCTCAAATGATGCCAATGGTTGATACAAGGCATGCAGTCTCAACTGCGAAATTCTGAGGGTATTACCGCATTATTTCACATCTCTAGGCCTGGCTACATACTATTGGTGTGTCGTCTACCATCAATTGCCCATAAATACGAGAGTCAGGTAATTGCTCCCCACTGAATATGGGCAGTACTTACTCCTGTAATCTCCAATGAAGCAGATACCGACGCTGATGAAGTTGTACTTCGGCGAGTGTGCCCCTACTACGCCCCATCCTCGACCGGCGTACACCTTGTTGTCTCCGCCAATCAGGAAGCTGAAACATAACATAATACATATTGTAGAATGATTCACTAAAAACGCAAACTTACTGACACTGATATTAAAAAAAATTCTTTTATGTTACGTAATCGTAGTTTTCCCGGGGAATCTAATGCTTGAAGATCTTTCGGGCAAGCGGCCGGATCAATTGATGGAAGTTCAACGAATTTTCGACGGCGTAACGTGCCATCGTCTTCATGTTGCGTCTGCTGACCGGTGGTGAGGAGCGGAGTCCAGGACACGATTGCCGGTCAGGGCCAGACCCAAGGCACAGTGCGTGACGAGGATGGCATGCAGACTGAAGATCACTGCTCGACGCGTCGGAGCGTATAACACCCACCACCGCTATCTGAGCGCCGCGGTGGAAGTGGAGTGGATGGGTCGAAGGGTATAAATACCGCCCTAGCAGGTCCTGCCCGGCAGGAAGGCATCTACTGACGCCGCCGCGACGCCCGCTCACTCGGCGAACTAGCAGAGAGCAAAGACTTCCTCACTTATTAGCTGCTTTCTTCTTATTGGTCGACTGTGGAACCGATCGCAGCATGGGGAGGAAACATCGGCGATCAGCTACGACCCACTCTCCGCCGCGCAGCGACGGAGAGAGGATACACTCAGTATCACAGATGCTCCGTCAAGCAGAAGACTTGAGGAGGAAAGTCCAGGACTCAAACTGGCTCGTTAACGAGGTGAAGAGTTTTCATGGTGTACAAGTGGAAGAGAAGCTACAAGATTCTCCTTCTACGTCTCAGCCTTCACTGCCAGCAGTACATTTCGCCCCCTCCTGAGGATATGGCCATCGACACAGAAGTCGATGAACTACAGGAAGAGGAAGATGCAGAAGAAAAAGGACCAATCCTTCCACTAACCGCCTTCTACGAAGGCAGTTATACAACTCTGGCTGGCGAACTAATGCTGGAAGTCAGCGACTACATCTTATGCTTCCCTGTGAAGGAGGGGTTGCGGCTCCTACCGCAGCATCCTTCACAGTTACGACGCATAACGGCCTATTTGGATGGGCGTGGCATCCGCCACACCACACAAATCCCTAGACGACCTACTAAGATGGTCGTTCGGGGCCTGCCTGCTGATGTTGCGGAGAAGGTGGTAGCTGCTGAGCTCTCCAGTGGCGGCATCGTCGCCTCCGCAGTTCATCAAATGCGCCGCCCAGGCACTGAGGAGCGCCTCCCACTGTATACGTTCCAGCCTGTGTATCGCGTGCCGCGGGAGCAACGCGCTAGAACTATGCTAGGACGCAAGAACCGCCTAGAACTGAAGAAGAGACCTCCACTCGCCCTGGCGCAGTGTTTTCGCTGCCAGGGCGATGGGCACATGGCTCGTGACTGCACCGCTGAGGAGCGCTGCGTCAGGTGTGCCGGACATCACAGAGTTGCCGAATGCAGCGTCCCACGAGATGGGGCGCCCACTTGCACCAACTGTTCGGGCCCACACCCAGGATGCTACAGCGGCTGCCCAATTAAGCAGAACCTACGCGCCAACGGGAAAGCGTCACGCACAAACGAGCTGGTGCCTTCGTCTTCCAAAGATCCGCCCAGCTTACATCAAGCTGAAACTGGATCTAAGCGACATGCGGCGGTGAAGAAACAGTCCGCTACCCAACATCTGCGTCATCAGGCGGACTGCAACCAACATGACAACCTCAACGTCATCGTCCAGCTGCTAAACCAGCAATCCTTGCTAATGACGCAAGTCTTAGCAAATGCACCCAACCCGGGAACGACACACCCGAAGATGCCACACAGAAAATGATGACAACCCAAATGAACTGGAAGGAGATGCGACCAACATTGCAAGAACTTCCCCACACTATGGGCGAAAAGCTGTACCAGATGATTTAGTGTCAGGCCGGCAGGAACTCGCAGCATCAACTCGGAACCTGCTGCCTTCTTGTTGGTGGACTGTGCAACCGCTCGCAGCTTGGGTAGGAAACAGCGGCGAGCAGCCACGACCCACTCACCACCACGCAGCGTTGGGGAGAGCACATCCGCGAACCAGCACCCGATGGAGCTACAAGTAGCAGACATGCTTCGCCAAGTGGAGTAATTAAGGAGAAGAACCCAGGGCCCAAACTGGCTTGTCAACGAACTAAAGAGAGACCTCTTCAGTGATCAAGATGAAGAGAAGTCACAAGGAGAACCTACGGTGACGTCGCAGCATTCGTTGCCAGCTGCTCCTGACTCTCCAGCTGGGGGCACAACCATCTCGCCCCCACCTGAAGACATGACCATTGACGAATACGAAGACGTCAATGAACCACAAGAAGAAGAAGGATCTATCCTTCCTCTAACCGCCTTCTATGAAGGCAATTATATATACCTGGCTGGCGAACAAATGTTGGAATTCAACCAGTATATCCTCTGTTTCCCTGTGTAGGAGGGGCTGCGGCTACTACCGCAGCATTCAACACATTCGTCGCTTGACGGCCTACCTGGATGAACGTGGCATTCACCACTCACCACAGACCCCCCGACGACCAACCAAGCTGGTCGTTTGGGGCCTGCTCGCTGATGTGCCAGAGGAGGTGGCAGCTGCCAAGCTCTCCAGCGGTGGCATCGTCGCCTCTGCTGTCCAACAAATACGCCACCCAGGCACCGAGAGCGTCTACCGCTGTACAAGTTTCAGCCTGTGGATCGTGTGCCGCGGGAGAAAGGCACAAGAAGCATGCTAGGACGCAAGGTCCGACTTGAACCCGAGAAGAGGCCTCCGCTATCCCTAACACAGTGTTTTCGCTGCCAGGGTCATGGGCACACGGCTCGTGATTGCACCGCCGAGGAGCGCTGGAAAACACAAAGTCGCTGAGTGCAGCGTCCCGCGAGATGGGGTGCACAAATGCTCCAACTGTTCCGTCCCCACCCAGCATGCTAAAGCGGTTGCCCCATCAAGAAAACCCTGAGCGCCAACATAAACGCGACACGCACCAAATGTTGGTGCCCTCCTCAAGCAACGATTCTCTCGGCGACTTCCAGCTGCGACCGGTTCTGAGCTACCCACGAAGGCAGTCCACAACCCACCATCTGCATCACCACTCGCACTGCAAACACCACGACAACTATGCAGCTGCTATAACAGCAAACATTGGTAATGACTCAGTCCTTAGCAAACACAGCCACTCCGGGAACGACACACCCGATGATGCCACCTCACAGCAATGTCAACCAACAGCTGAACTGGAAGGAGATACGGGACCACCTGTAAGAACTTCCCCACACTCTGGGGGAAATGCTGCCCCCAGATGATTTAGTGTCTGTCTGTCTGCCCGACAGCCCGCAACAAGCAGGCGAGAGAGCGGTGCCTGCCCTACTGCGACCACACGGCCCGAGGAGCGCCGAAAGCTGCACACTTTCCCGCAAACAGGACGTCAACAGAACAGGGCCGCGCCAGCGGATTACACCAGACGGCGGCCACCAAAGAGACAACAAAGGCAGAAGATCACCGGCAGAGAACCATGCGACCACATCACCCGTCAATCAGCCGACCAAAGAGATTAAAGGCTGGATTCTCTCATCGCCCTTCTCACAAGGCTTGTAAATCACCTCGCACCAAAAGAAGATACCTCTGCCTCCTTGAGGTAGCATTAATGGCACCACACAAAATGCGGTAAGCCACTTCTGAGGAAGATGGTCGCGGTGGCAACCAATCAGTAAAAGAAACATCGACAGCCAAAAGATACGACAAACCAACAGTGAAGATATGCCCTATCAAAATGAAGCTGGAGTAAATGTCTAACGACAATACACTCCACTCTACTCTGCTCAATGGAGCAGTACTTGGCTGTGGCGCGCAACTGCCCGGCAGTCGCACCCTGGACTGCGCTCCTCATGCCAGTCTTCAGACGCAACCTGAAGACGATGGCACGTTAAGCCGTCGAAAATTCTTTGAACTTCGATCAATTGATCTGGCCGCATGGCCGAGAGATCTTCAAGTTTTTTTATGCTTCTAGCTATTTAAGACTTTTTACTATTTTTTTCTATTTCTGTACACTTAATTTAAGCATAA
>CM061914.1:57488539-57512053 GCA_031002005.1 Vandiemenella viatica | reverse complement strand
ATATGAGCTACGCCTTGACGTTCCGTGGTTCTGATTCCATGATAAACTGTAGGCCCCTAGGAAAGGAAATGGCCAGGGGCGGATCCAGGGTGGGGGGAGGGGGCTAGAGGGCTCAAGCCCCCCCCCCAGAAGTATTTAGGTCTATTTCCGACATTGTAATTTTGGAGACTTTTTTTTAGCTCTACGGATTTGAGGCCCGAGGAGACTATAAATACTACCTTTTCCCCGACTCAAGCCCCACCCAAAGCCAAAATCCACTAAAGGCAAGCCTCCCCAACCAAAACCCACTCAAGCCAAGCCCCCCCCCCAACCAAAATCCTGGATCCGCCCCTGGAAATGGCCTTCCTGCCTCTGACACAATAGCTTGGTACATCTTCTTCGGGAAGATTCGACCAACCGTAGGGTTAGATTTTTAGGTTAAAACTTCTTTAGGCGCGTTGGGCGATTTTTGGATGGGTAAAATCGAGTTCTCGACACCGACATGCTAATGTTAACAATATATCTGTTGGGGTCTGGTGGCTCAGTGGTTATGGTGTCTGACTGGGTAACAGAAGGTTCCCGATTCGAATCCCTGTCTCGCCGGTGATTTTCATAGAACCTTAACCCGACATTCACCTCTGACACAGCTTGCTGTGCAATGTGAAGAACACCAGAACGCTTCCGTGGTTCGGCTTCCACGTTAAGTTGTTGGTCTGTTGTACCTGGTAGCATTACCAGGTTAGGTTATATTTTTTTTCTTTTTTACTTTGTTGCTTTACGCCTCTTCGACGTCGAGGTCATTAGAGACGAAATGGGACTGGGGATAAGGAACGGGAAGGAATTCGGCATAGCCTTCTTGAAGGAAGCATCCCGGCATTCGCCTGGAGTGATTTGGGGAAACCATAGAAGACCCAAATCTGGATGCCCGGACGGGGATTCGAACCGCCGCCCTCCCGAATGCAGGTTAGGTTAAGGCGGCTAAGTCAGGGGCGGAATGCGCAGCTAATAGAAACCCTGTCACCAGGTCACTACGACTACAAGCAATTATTATTATTTAGTATAATATTTAGTCATGTAAATATGACGTGTTGCGCGTATGATATTCATAGTTTTAAGTTTTCACTTCTTTCTATAGTCCCAAATGACTGTCAGTTGGTTTGGTTGGCGGTTTATATATATATATCAATTATAGTGAATGCTTCTTGCAACAGGATATTGAGTCTGTGTTATCTGCGATGTTATTAATAAACGAGCTAACAACGAAACCTTATGATCAGTTAAAATTCATCCAACCAGCTTTCAAAAAATTGATCCAAATCTTCATCAAATACAGATTATTCAGTTCTTTTTAAATATAACTTTTCCTATGTCTTGTCTACTTGTGAAACTCAATTGTGTAGGACACATTGGACAGGTGGTGGAAAAGGTTTCAAAACCCTTCATTAATTGGAGAGCGTGATGAGGGAATGTTCCAACAAGTGAGGGAATTGAGTTACAAAACTTTGGTCAAAATATAGCGGTGTAGTATGGGTCCGACTATTTTGGTATCAAATACAGAACTTCGAGAGAGCGCGAAGAAGGATTTATCTGTGGAAATTATTGCAGAACTCAATCAGTGACTTATATGATAAAGGAGCTGAAACAGAATAAGGAATAAGGTGAAGAGAGTGGTAGGAGTGTACTAGGCATATATTGGTGGAAGATTTAAGATAGGTGCATGGAAGGGAAAAGATGACCATGACCGCAACCCGGCACTCGCTTTCAGGCATAAGATAGTGGAAAAATTTTGTTTCGTATGTAAGGGTTTCAGGAATTGAAATAAATAAAAAAGGTAAACTATGAGTAATTTACTAAAAACGCTGAAATAATTTAAAATTGATATTCATATAGGACAAAAGTATGCGGGTACAAGAAAGCAGGAAAATGTGTGTGTAGGAAATTGCTCCATAGCAAGTAAGTAAATTAAATTAAACGATTTTAAATGTGTGAATCCTTTAACTGGAAACAGTACGAGTACTGAACTATCTAAACCGTGAATTTAGTTGGGAGATGTGTTTTTTACTTGTTTTAGTCTATCATCTGTGCTAAATTATATCATGTATATATATGCACAAATAGCTCATTCAGCTGATCAATGATATTAACAGAAGCGGTGGTGAGTTCAATGCTTGACATCCCCGGCAACAATAGTGGCAACAGTAAACATTCGAATGGGACTGGAGGCAACAGCCGTTCTTCCGAGTCTAGATGGACACCCAGCCACAATGGAACGGTGCCGCATGCGATTCGACTGCCCTCAAACTTCACAGGCGGGAACCGGATACCAGTCCGCAGAAATGACACCACCGCTGGTTTCAACGACGACAACGCTAACTCCACCTACATCCAACGTAAGTAGTCTGTTATGAAGTGTTTATTTTCACCAATACTGGGGTTCATCCTAACTTCACATTTAACTTTCATGCAGGGCCGGTTTAAGGCTACCGCAAGAACCGCAGTCGTGGGGGACCCCAAGCTTGAGGGGGCCCCGCCACGATCCGCTACAAAATTTGTCCTTATTTAACAAACAAATTTTCTGCTAAAATAAATTATCTACAAATTAATAATATTAACAAGCTGCGTTCACAATAGACGTTTCCGAAGCGTGGAGTTCCAGGAGAAGTCCTTTATCAGATTCAATTTTGAGAAAGTCGTATCTGATGTAATTACAATAATCCTATTTACTTAAAGGCGTGTATTGCTCTGAACCTGTTTCAGTAATTTGTGTAATTTCGTTCGAATAAATTCATTCATCTTTTGACGTTTGATATAAAAAGTTATTGAATTAAAATGTGTAGGCGAGAAAAGACATGTCGTATACAAAAAGTGTATATAAGTATAATAGCTAACAATTTCATTTGACACAATGGGCAGCAAGACTTAACTAGAAATTAAAGTGACAGTAGTTGGGAAATGCATATGAGATGCATTCATAAAACACTAAAGAATCGGCGAAGTTGGTCCCGTTCAGCTAATACTCAATAAACTGCTGACCCATTTGTACACATACACAGATTTAGAGAAACCTCAGTCCGTCTCTTTAATCGTTGTTTGAGTTCATATATATATATATGTGTGTGTGTGTGTGTGTGTGTGTGTGTGTATGTGTAGGCAAAAGTACATCTAGAAAAGAAGTAGGGTGCCCCAAAATCAAACTTCGCAGGGGGCCCCGAAATTCCTTAAGCCGGTCCTGCTTTCATGTCACTCACAAAACTGTTGCGTTCACGAGCGACTCCGTATGTTTTTCAGCGGGGATTCGAATTCCTCTAAGTCTTTAATCGGAAAGACAATAGGAATAAAAGCTGAATTACGCAATTAATTAGAGGCTGATTATGAGGAACATCAACGAAAAAAAAATTTGATGGCAACAACAGATTTACAACACTAAGTTCCTTTTAAACTGGCTCCTGTAACACAGTGAATAGCGTGCTGGCTTTGTGTGCTGAAGGTTGTGTGCTCGAGTCCTGTTTCGCGCAGGAGTGGTTTAAATTATGTATTATAATTGCCTTGTATCCTTTCCCACTTTGTAGCTGTAACGTTTTTAAATGAATGAAAAACCTACACTGACAATGCGAATTATTAACATTGTCGTTGAATTTACAATTTTTTGTGCTTTATGACTTTTCGAAGCCGCGCGCGGATTTGAACCCAGCCAGGTTCAAATTTTTCATGATTTCCAGAAAAATGACCGATGTCGGGATGGTACAACCAAAATGCTATGGAAAAATTCTTTCCTTTTCCTCCGCCCCTCAGTCTCTCTCGGCTGTAATGACCTCGACGTCGACGAGCTGAAAAGTGCGACAAAAATTGGTTTAGGATAAGCTTACAAGGAAAAGTATTTGGATTTTCTGACCAAAAAAATAAATAAAAAATACAATATTATTTTCGCGTAGGGGGACCTCATTGTTGGGTGTCATCTAGTTTTGTTCGCCATCTCTTATTGAAGGAATGAATGAACAATACGGTGAGACGAGCGAGTCCATAAATAATGATTCACGATTATCACTGAAGGGAATCGAATTAATTCTCCTCTCGGAGGGGCGATAGCGCACTAATATTTACAATTTTTTTGAGAAATTTATTATATTCTGATATTAATGTGGGTATGGAGGAGGATGGAGAAAAATTGTTGGGAGGATAAAGTAAGGAATCAGGAAGTGCTGAAACGAATAGGAGAGAAAAGGTCACTCATAAAACAATAAGAAACAGAAAAAAGAATTAGATTGGGCATGTGCTGAGGAACGAATGCCTGCTTAAGACTGCTCTGGAGTGGACTGTAAACGGAGAGAAGAGAAGAGGTCGGCGAAGGATGAAAATGATGGATGGTATAATGATAAACGGGAGATATGTAGAAACTAAGAGAATGGCGGAACAGAGGGAGGCGTGGAGGGCTGTCACTGTGCGTGGACCTGCTATATAGCAGAGAACCCTTGATGAAGAATGAATACTATTATTAATTCTGAACACAAATCATCTGATATAACAACTAATTAATATGAATGAGAAATTACTCTTAACTTCAAACTCTGATTAACACCGAGCGTGGTGGGTGACCTGTTAACGCTCTGGCCTCGCATTCGGGAGGACGGTGGTTCGAATCCCCGTCCGGGCATCCAGATTTGGGTTTTCCATGGTTTCCTCAAATCACTCCAGGTGAATGCCGGGATGCTTCCTTCAAAAGGCCATGGCCTAATTCCTTCCCGTTCCTTGTCCCCAGTCCCATCCCGCCTCTAATGACCTCGACGTCGACGAGGCGTAAAGCCATAAGTAAAAAAAAGGTCGGATTAACATTTCTTCGACAACTTTGTTGAATGAGACTTTTTCACCTTCCAGGTAAGATGTGTCTATTGAAACGTTGTTGCAGGCGGAGCTGATAAGGACAGAGGAATAGGCGATATCGGCAACTACACCCGCGTGCCCTACGTCGCCAAAGACTATGGCGACCTGAACACCTCTTCTGGCAGTCAAGGAATTGGCTTCTTAAGCGCAGATAACAACACAATCCTGACGTGGTAAGGGCGCTTTTTACTGCTGCAACTACAGAGGCGCTTTAAGATTCTAGTCGCATTTTGTGTTTATTAGCGTCTGGTTTTTGAAGGAGTATTAAACAAAATCTATTGTGCATATTATGTTCCTATGCTAAGTTATGGATGATGCAACTTCGACAGTGAAGAAGCTGTACATTAGCAAGATCCAAGCAATGAAATGGAATTTCTAAGAGATGGGTGTCATGAGAATGGATAGGATAAGGAACGAAACGATTAAACGAACTATAAATGTAGAACCCCAGTAGCCTATTGTACGTACACTAGCCTCCCGACCATATTAGTCCCGATAATTTTTTTCTACTCTTCACATTGATGAACACTATGATAAAATAAGGAAAGATTATATAGACATATTTGATTTTTTCAGTGTTGTTTCTTATGTTATTGCTATTGAGTGCAGTTATGTGCACAACAGATTTTCGTATGTCCATTATATTATAAAGTCTGAGGAACCTGTTGTATTTGCTGATTTAATTTTTTCTCAATGTCTATGTTCATGCTTTCAATCTTGAATTCGGTGAAATCTTGTATAAAGTTTCTAAGTAAAAATTCTATTTTCAATGTTCGTGATGGAGAGCTATCATTAAATTTGAGACTCAGAACATTGGTTGAAAGAATACCAAACTTCGATGCTGGTGATCCTTTTGTTATGAATCATCACAACCCATACAAATTTATTATAGACTATCATGCAGCATATTGGTCTTAAATGATTACTTTTGTTCGGTTTAGAGGTATGGATTTGACATATGCAAAATAGGGTGATGAGGTAATTGAATGGTAGAATAATAGCTTGCAGTTTGATTTCAAAAAATATTGTACCTTTAGGGTATGTCTGATGTGGAAAAATCTACCGTGGTACATATTTTGCTTGACTATAGTAAAAATAAACAGATCATCTTTGAACCAAGTCCTTCAGACGATAGAGAATGATGGACTTTGATGGATGGCTGAAAGGATCAAGGTTAGTAGTAAGGATATGTACGTTTGGCTCCCCATAATTATCTCACCCGTCCCTCCCCCTGCGGCCGCTTCCCCTATAATTAGGCGCCACCGCCCTGTCATTATCTACCTGGCTGCCGGCGCCGCTTACCGTAATTATCTTTGTAGGTCACGCGCCCCGCCCCCTGCAGACATGACGGCGCCACCGGCCTGTCATTATCTTTGTAGGTCACGCGCCCCGCCCCCCTGCAGCCACGCCGGCGCCTCTCACCTTTGTAGGTCACGCGCCACGCCCCCTGCAGGCGTGCAGGCCGCTTCCCCTACAATTAGGCACCCGGCCGACTGTGCGGCCTCTGGCCTATAATTATCTACCTGGCTCTTTGTAGGTCACGCGCCACGCCGGCGCCTCTCACCGTAATTATCTTAGTAGGTCACGCGCCCCGCCCCTGCAGACACGCCGGCGCCGCTGTCACCGTAATTATCTTTGTAGTTCACCCGCCCCGCCACTGCAGCCACGATGGCGCTGCTCACAGTCATTATCTTGGGGTGCAGGCCTCTATAAAAGAAGCGTCGTAACAGGAACTAAGCCAGTTGTATCTGAACTTACACAGAGACAATGTCTTCGCAAAGCATTGAAGATTTGCCTTCTCTCGATGACGTGAATCTGCAAGGTAATTATTTTATCATACATTGCCAGTTTTAATTATTCATATTTTATTTATTTAACAAAATTTATATAGTCTTTTAAACTATGCTATCTTTTTTAGATTTACTGTCTGAAGGAGCCACTAGTGATGGAAGTCTGTTGGTTTTCGGCTCCAACGAATGGAATTGGGAATTATTTGATAAATATCTCAGTAAGTTTTTTTTTTTAAATATCGTTTAATTAACATAGCGTTTTATCCTATGTTACCATTTACACTTTTTTTTTTTTTTTACAGATACGCCATCTGACGGACTAGAGTTTGAGGGTATACCTACTTACGATGTACCCATACAAATGAATGGTAAGTCCCACTTTGTTATTTATTAATTGTAATTAGATGTCAGCTTTATAATTTTTCATTTAACATAATTCCATGTACTGTTAAATATTTGATATTGTTGATAAAAATTTCATTTAATTAACATTGCGTTTTATCCTAACTTTTTGTTTTTTACAGATATACCATCTGAAGAACTAGAGTTCGAGGGTATCCCTACTTACGATGTACCCATGCAAATGAATGGTAAGTTATTTATTCATGCATTCCTTGTAATTAGATGTCGGCTTTATTCTGATAGCTTTCTATCGTTTCATGAGTATAATTTTTCATTTAACAAAAATCCATGTACTGTTTTAACTTAATATTGAATACTTTTCTTTTTCATAGATTTACTGGAGTGTGATGAAATTAACGTGCACAGTAAACGGAGGAGGATTCATTCCATGCAACCAAATGGTAAGTCTCACTTTGCTATTTTTTTATTACATTCCATGTAGCTAGGATGCCAGTTTAATTCTCATTGGTTTCAGCTACTTCTGATCCACCCAGGGTTTTGCAATTTGCAGAGCCAGCGAGTCATGAGACTTTATCTGGTGCAGGCTTGGAACAGGAATTAGCTCATTGTGAGTACATTATACTTTATATTTTTGTAATTACCTTTTTCTTTATGTCATGTTTTTTTTTAACCAATGCTTATTTTTTTTATAGATATGGCACAGTATAATGGTTTACCAACCACAAATGTCTATGACTGGGAACAAGACTTAATTAATAGTGAGTACAATACACATAAAAATTAATTTAACAAAATGTGTTTAATGTTTTGACCTAAATTATCTTTCTTTTTATAGATTTTCCACGGTATGAGGAAACTAGGAGGACTCATTCCATACAACGAATGGTACGTTTCACTTCGTTATTTATTCATACATTCCATGTAATTAGATGTCGGCCTTATTCTCATTGGTTTCTATCGTTGCAGAGCCGCCCGCAGGCATGAATGCCGCCGTCGCGTCCGGACCTGCTCCGCCCATGTGGAGACCTTGGGAAATGCCGGACTCAACCGATAGGCGAAACCCAACACCCGGACCTAGCAGGCAGGCCGCAGGAGTGGCAGGCCCTAGCAGCCGGGGCTCAGGAGTAGCAGGCCCTAGCAGGCAGGCCGCAGGAGTGGCAGGCCCTAGCAGCCGGGTCTCAGGAGTGGCAGGCCCTAGCAGGCAGCAGCAGCCAAATATATCATGTGCAGCAACGAGGGGTGAGTGTCCAGACGCAACGCGCTTAATCCTTGAAGATAGGCAGAGTGCTTTTAAAAATAGAATCTATACCGGAACCATTCAAAATTCTGAAAATTTTATTGGACCACTTAACTTCATTGATGCATGTTATGATCTTTTGGCAAATAAAGTCCGCGAAATTGTTAGTTGCCGGTCCACCCCGGCTGTAAAGGTTCAGGTTGGGCTGGCATCATCTTTTGCAGTTCAGAAGGAGTTAAATATCGTTTCCGCAAATTTGTATTTTCTTACCAAAATGTGTGAAGTCACAACCAGCACTCACCTGCCTGATTGGTATAAGATCTGTGTGAAATCGGAGATCACGACTAAATTGGAAGAGTTTCAGGAGAGAGATTCTGGAAAAACCCTCGAGAGATTAATTTCCCTCGACATAAACATTGCTCATTTTCAACCGTTCTATCGAGGGTCTTCCCATGTGGCTCTGCCAGTTGATATCCAAAGAAAAATGGCTATAGTCAATGTGCGAAACAATGACGAGTTATGTTTTCTTTGGACTCTCCTTGCAGCTCAAGTACAGGCACCGAAAAAAAATGCACACAAAGTTAAATATTACAGAGAGGCATTCGCAAGCCATGAATTCGATTTCTCAGGTATTGAGTTTCCGGTAAAACTCGCAGATATTTCCAAATTCGAGAGGCAAAATCCAGGCATTTCAGTAAATGTTTTCGGTCTGGATCTTATTAAAGGTAGGAATGAAGTTGTCGGGCCCTTACACTTAACTGCAGACAAACGCGATAACCACATTAACATGTTGCTGCATACTGATAGCAGTGGGAATTCCCATTACTGTTGGATTCGCAACTTGTCGCGGCTAGTTAGATCTTCATTAACTAATCATCATCATGTCATACACATATGCGACAGATGTCTGCAGCATTTCGGACGCGAAGATCTTCTGTACCGTCATGAGATCGATTGTGCAAGGGCAGATCCAGTAAGAGTAGATTTGCCCTGCGATGACGATAAAACCTTAAAGTTTAAGGATTTTGCACACAAGCAGCGTGTGCCCGTCGTCGTTTACGCGGATTTTGAAAGTTTATTAGAACCTTATGATTCATGCAGTCCCCCACCCAACGCCTCTCACTCAACCAATGTCCAGAAACACACCCCATTCGCTGCGGCACACCAGGTCGTTTGTGAAGGCGTACCTAGTCTGTCACGATTCAACTCCTTCTCGGGTCCAAACCCCGAGAAATGGCTTGTGGAACAATTTGTCGAGCTTGCCAAGGAGGTTGATGAAATTTACAAGGAGTGTATTCCCCTTGTAATGACAGATGAGCAAGAAGCAAAGTTTGCTGCTGCTACTGTATGCCACATCTGTGAGAAAGACATTGAACCGGGGACTGTTAAAGTTCGCGATCATTGTCATATCACAGGTAAATTTAGGGGGGCTGCACACAATGACTGCAATTTGCAGTTTAAGACTAAAAAGTTCATACCCATTTTCTTTCATAATCTGTCTGGATATGACGCACATTTTATAGTTATGGCATTATCCGATCCTCGACGGCGATGGGATGGATGTACTTCCCATAAACACTGAACGCTACATTTCTTTTTCAAAAAAGGTTGAACGTACTTCAATTACGTTAAGGTTTCTGGACTCTTACCGTTTTCTGCAGGCCCCATTAGACAAACTGGTTGATACCCTTGAGGACGGCGACATGAAAATTACTAGTGCTCATTTTGCCGAGCCCGAGAAGTTTCAATTAGTTAAGCGGAAAGGAGTCTTCCCTTACGAATATATGGATTCGTGGGATAAACTCGACGAGGCCACGCTTCCTCCAAAATCAAAATTTTATAGTTCGCTGTCGGAGTCTGAAATTTCAGATGCCGATTACGAGCACGCGACACAAGTGTGGCAGACTTTCCAGATCAATACTTTACGTGAATATGCAAGTCTGTACATGGAAACAGATGTGCGGTTACTTGCAGATCTGTTTGAGAAATTTAGGAGTGTATGTTTGGGGAAATACACCCTGGACCCTGCCCACTACTTTACATCCCCAGGCCTTTCGTGGCAGGCCATGTTAAAGAGCACACGTGTTGAATTGGACCTTCTGACCGATATCGACATGCTGCTCCTTTTCGAACGTGGAATACGCGGTGGTATTTGTCAATGCGTCCATAGGTACGCCAAGGCAAATAACAAGTACATGTCGGAGTACAACCGCGAGGCGCCAGACAATTTTATCATGTATTTCGATGTTAACAATTTGTACGGCTGGGCCATGTCCGAGTATCTACCCTCTGGTGGGTTTCAGTGGTTGTCGGCCGAGCAGATTGCGAGCATAGATTTTATAAGCGTTGCGTCTGATTCACCCAGGGGATTCGTGTTGGAGGTAGACCTTACGATTCCTCAGGACAAACACGACGTTCTAGCAGACCTACCGCCATGTCCAGAGCACAAAGCCCCAGTTGGTTCCACGCTCCCCAAGTTGATGACCACACTGGAGAACAAGGTACGGTACGTCCTCCATTACCGAGTCCTCCAGCAATGTGTAGATTTGGGGTTGCAAGTGAGTAAAATACATCGCGCGATTTCTTTCAACCAGTCACCGTGGTTGAAAGACTACATCTCTCTCAACACGGATTCTCGTCGACAAGCTAACACAGATTTCGAGAGAGATTTCTATAAACTGATGAACAATTCCATTTTCGGCAAAACAATGGAGGATATTCGCTAGACACCGCGACGTGAAATTGTGTACAGGTTGGCCGGGTCGCCGCGGTGCCCGCAAATACGTAGCATCACCCAGATTGAAACACATGACCGTTTTTCGTGAAGACTTTGTAGCTCTGGAAATGGCGAAAGTGCGGATCCTCTATAATAAACCTGTGTATGTCGGAATGTGTATTCTTGACCTTTCCAAAGTGAGGATGTATCGATTTCATTATGAATTCGCTATTCCTCGCTTTGGAAGCCCCAAGCTGCTTTATATGGACACGGACAGCTTCATTTATATGATGAACTGTGATCCATATGATGTAATGCTTCACAACAAGGATGAGTTTGACACGTCTGGGTATAGCACCGACAACCCTTTCGGGATAGAGTCCCATAACGAAAAGGTGGTCGGTGTTATGAAGGACGAGGCGAACGGCATCCCTATTGTGGAGTTTGCTGGGTTACGATCGAAGATGTACACATTCCGGCTAGAGTCGGGCCAAACCTCTAGACGGGCTAAGGGTTTGGCTCGCTCCGTCACACGCAAGCTGCAGATGGAAGACTATGTAAATTGCCTTCATGGAGCCACGCCAAAATTCCATCTGCAGCGAAGAATAGGCTCCTCCCTCCATATTGTGAATACACAACAAATATCCAAACTGGGTCTGTCTAGAACGGATAATAAGCGGTATATTTTCCCCGACGGGATAGAGACCCTACCGTGGGGGCACAAGTCTGTAAATAATGTGTGAATGTTTTGTAAATATACCGTTTATCCGTGTTTCTAGTTTGTAAATATGTATCAATTTTGTAAATATGTAGATAAGTTAGGACTCTGTAAAATCTCAGTTTATCAAGTTAGGACGCTGCATAAAATATAAATTGGCTGCTGGGGGGAGTGCTGCTGAATTGCTTTGTATGACATTTTGTTTGCTGAGCCGTATGCTCATTTGCATTATATTAACGTAATCGGAAAAAAACATTGTAAAATAGACTAAGTGTACAGAAGAAATGCTGTACGTAGATTGTAAGGTTGCTGAGCTGTATGCTCATTTGCATTATATTAACGTAATTGAAGAAAAAAAAAAAAAAAAAAAAAAAAATTGTAAAATAGACTAAGTGTACACAAGAAATTATTGCTGTACATAGATTGTAAGTTTGCTGAGCTACATGCTCATTTGCTTTATATTAACGTAATCGGAAAAAAAATTTGTAAAATAGGCTAAGTGTACAGAAGTAATGCTGTACATAGATTGTAAGTTTGCTGAGCTGTATGCTCATTTGCATTATATTAACGTAATTGAAGGAAAAAAAACACAATTGTTAGGAAAAAAAAGTTTATTTATTAAGGAAAAAGAATGTATTTTACGTTTTAAATAAATCTTTTTTATGAATCCACGTGTTATGTGATTTATCAAAACCCAACCACTTCTCCAAGATCATATTTTTCCTTCTCTTTATCACTCGTTCAACCAAAAAAAAAAAAAAAAATAAAAAAAAATTAAAATAAAAAAAAATGTACTTGTAAGTTTTGTTAGTTGTAATTCTTGCTGGTAAAATGCTCCTGCATGAACTGTTGTGGTGGATTTGGGGTGTGTAATAACAGGGGTGGTGGACGATCTCCAGTCTGCAAACGGGATAATGACGAGCGAAGCAGGTCCGGACACGACGGCGGCATTCATACCTGCGGGCGGCTCTGCATGTGGAGAGCTATGCATCTGTAACCGCTGTTTCTGCAGAAAGTATACATTCTTCAATTATTTATACCGATGATGATGGCAGCGTAGAATTTTGGAGGTAGTCCCCCAGTGTATACAATGATTTGTAAATAAAAATATTTTTTTTTTCCCCTTTATAATCTTTTTTATCTACATGCATAGATTGTTATTCCTTCCCGCATAAATTAGTATGTGCCACGGGTAAAATACATGAAAAGAACTGTGTAAGGCGAGCGCGTTAACCTAAGCTAACACGTAACATGCTGGCCTGCCTAACCTAAATTATCTACAATAACCTCATTTACTGTATGGGTTTCATGGTTTTTTATCCCAAAACTGTGGTTAACCTCAAATAGTGCAAGGGTGTCATGGTTTCTTAAACCAAAACTGGAGTTAACCTCATTTGTATAAGCTAACATGTAACATGCTGGCCCGCCTCTCTTGCTCCCTGTAATGCTCTATACTTTGTTCTATTTCTCTGACTGGTCACCGGAAAAAATTTATGTCTTATAGAGTGTTGGTGTCTATTACGATTGGGTCTTAAGACTAGTAAGTGATGGACATTAGCTAAATGTTCAGCTGAATCGGAGTGTCAAGAATGTTTGCACTTTATTCATCTAAGTTTTCATATCTAAGAAGTCATTGTTAAAAACTGAATTAGATAGATCTTTGCAATTGACGATGAAAAAATATCAAATATGGTACTTGATCCATAAATATGCGTAGGGTGATGTGGAGGAAGACGTCTGCATTTTATTTTAAAGAATAAATCAGTAAAGCCTTACACAGTTCTTTTCATGTATTTTACCCGTGGCACATGCTAATTTATGCGGGAAGGAATAACAATTTATGCATGTGGATAAAAAGGCTGTTTAGCGTTTTACCATCAGTAAAGCCTTACACAGTTCTTTTCATGTATTTTTTTTACCCGTGGCACATACTAATTTATGCGGGAAGGAATAACAATCTATGCATGTAGATAAAAAAAAAAAAAGATTATAAAGGGGAAAAAAAATATTTTTATTTACAAATCATTGTATACACTGGGGGCTACCTCCAAAATTCTACGCTGCCATCATCATCGGTATAAATAATTGAAGAATGTATACTTTCTGCAGAAACAGCGGTTACAGATGCATAGCTCTCCACATGCAGAGCCGCCCGCAGGTATGAATGCCGCCGTCGTGTCCGGACCTGCTTCGCTCGTCATTATCCCGTTTGCAGACTGGAGATCGTCCACCACCCCTGTTATTACTCACCCCAAATCCACCACAACAGTTCATGCAGGAGCATTTTACCAGCAAGAATTACAACTAACAAAACTTACAAGTACATTTTTTTTTATTTTAATTTTTTTTTTATTTATTTTATTTTTTTTTATTTTTTTTTTTTTTTTTGGTTGAACGAGTGATAAAGAGAAGGAAAAATATGATCTTGGAGAAGTGGTTGGGTTTTGATAAATCACATAACACGTGGATTCATAAAAAAGATTTATTTAAAACGTAAAATACATTCTTTTTCCTTAATAAATAAACTTTTTTTTCCTAACAATTGTGTTTTTTTTTCCTTCAATTACGTTAATATAATGCAAATGAGCATACAGCTCAGCAAACTTACAATCTATGTACAGCATTACTTCTGTACACTTAGCCTATTTTACAAATTTTTTTTTCCGATTACGTTAATATAAAGCAAATGAGCATGTAGCTCAGCAAACTTACAATCTATGTACAGCAATAATTTCTTGTGTACACTTAGTCTATTTTACAATTTTTTTTTTTTTTTTTTTTTTTTTCTTCAATTACGTTAATATAATGCAAATGAGCATACAGCTCAGCAACCTTACAATCTACGTACAGCATTTCTTCTGTACACTTAGTCTATTTTACAATGTTTTTTTCCGATTACGTTAATATAATGCAAATGAGCATACGGCTCAGCAAACAAAATGTCATACAAAGCAATTCAGCAGCACTCCCCCAGCAGCCAATTTATATTTTATGCAGCGTCCTAACTTGATAAACTGAGATTTTACAGAGTCCTAACTTATCTACATATTTTACAAAATTGATACATATTTACAAACTAGAAACACGGATAAACGGTATATTTACAAAACATTCACACATTATTTACAGACTTGTGCCCCCACGGTAGGGTCTCTATCCCGTCGGGGAAAATATACCGCTTATTATCCGTTCTAGACAGACCCAGTTTGGATATTTGTTGTGTATTCACAATATGGAGGGAGGAGCCTATTCTTCGCTGCAGATGGAATTTTGGCGTGGCTCCATGAAGGCAATTTACATAGTCTTCCATCTGCAGCTTGCGTGTGACGGAGCGAGCCAAACCCTTAGCCCGTCTAGAGGTTTGGCCCGACTCTAGCCGGAATGTGTACATCTTCGATCGTAACCCAGCAAACTCCACAATAGGGATGCCGTTCGCCTCGTCCTTCATAACACCGACCACCTTTTCGTTATGGGACTCTATCCCGAAAGGGTTGTCGGTGCTATACCCAGACGTGTCAAACTCATCCTTGTTGTGAAGCATTACATCATATGGATCACAGTTCATCATATAAATGAAGCTGTCCGTGTCCATATAAAGCAGCTTGGGGCTTCCAAAGCGAGGAATAGCGAATTCATAATGAAATCGATACATCCTCACTTTGGAAAGGTCAAGAATACACATTCCGACATACACAGGTTTATTATAGAGGATCCGCACTTTCGCCATTTCCAGAGCTACAAAGTCTTCACGAAAAACGGTCATGTGTTTCAATCTGGGTGATGCTACGTATTTGCGGGCACCGCGGCGACCCGGCCAACCTGTACACAATTTCACGTCGCGGTGTCTACGAATATCCTCCATTGTTTTGCCGAAAATGGAATTGTTCATCAGTTTATAGAAATCTCTCTCGAAATCTGTGTTAGCTTGTCGACGAGAATCCGTGTTGAGAGAGATGTAGTCTTTCAACCACGGTGACTGGTTGAAAGAAATCGCGCGATGTATTTTACTCACTTGCAACCCCAAATCTACACATTGCTGGAGGACTCGGTAATGGAGGACGTACCGTACCTTGTTCTCCAGTGTGGTCATCAACTTGGGGAGCGTGGAACCAACTGGGGCTTTGTGCTCTGGACATGGCGGTAGGTCTGCTAGAACGTCGTGTTTGTCCTGAGGAATCGTAAGGTCTACCTCCAACACGAATCCCCTGGGTGAATCAGACGCAACGCTCATAAAATCTATGCTCGCAATCTGCTCGGCCGACAACCACTGAAACCCACCAGAGGGTAGATACTCGGACATGGCCCAGCCGTACAAATTGTTAACATCGAAATACATGATAAAATTGTCTGGCGCCTCGCGGTTGTACTCCGACATGTACTTGTTATTTGCCTTGGCGTACCTATGGACGCATTGACAAATACCACCGCGTATTCCACGTTCGAAAAGGAGCAGCATGTCGATATCGGTCAGAAGGTCCAATTCAACACGTGTGCTCTTTAACATGGCCTGCCACGAAAGGCCTGGGGATGTAAAGTAGTGGGCAGGGTCCAGGGTGTATTTCCCCAAACATACACTCCTAAATTTCTCAAACAGATCTGCAAGTAACCGCACATCTGTTTCCATGTACAGACTTGCATATTCACGTAAAGTATTGATCTGGAAAGTCTGCCACACTTGTGTCGCGTGCTCGTAATCGGCATCTGAAATTTCAGACTCCGACAGCGAACTATAAAATTTTGATTTTGGAGGAAGCGTGGCCTCGTCGAGTTTATCCCACGAATCCATATATTCGTAAGGGAAGACTCCTTTCCGCTTAACTAATTGAAACTTCTCGGGGTCGGCAAAATGAGCACTAGTAATTTCCATGTCGCCGTCCTCAAGGGTATCCAACCAGTTTGTCTAATGGGGCCTGCATAAAACGGTAAGAGTCCAGAAACCTTAACGTAATTGAAGTACGTTCAACCTTTTTTGAAAAAGAAATGTAGCGTTCAGTGTTTATGGGAAGTACATCCATCCCATCGCCGTCGAGGTCGGATAATGCCATAACTATAAAATGTGCGTCATACCCAGACAGATTATGAAAGAAAATGGGTATGAACTTTTTAGTCTTAAACTGCAAATTGCAGTCATTGTGTGCAGCCCCCCTAAATTTACCTGTGATATGACAATGATCGCGAACTTTAACAGTCCCCGGTTCAATGTCTTTCTCACAGATGTGACATACAGTAGCAGCAGCAAACTTTGCTTCTTGCTCATCTGTCATTACAAGGGGAATACACTCCTTGTAAATTTCATCAACTTCCTCGGCAAGCTCGACAAGTTGTTCCACAAGCCATTTCTCGGGGTTTGGACCCGAGAAGGAGTTGAATCGTGACAGACTAGGTACGCCTGCACAAACGACCTGGTATGCCGCAGCGAATGGGGTGTGTTTCTGGACATTGGTTGAGTGAGAGGCGTTGGGTGGGGGACTGCATGAATCATAAGGTTCTAATAAACTTTCAAAATCCGCGTAAACGACGACGGGCACACGCTGCTTGTGTGCAAAATCCTTAAACTTTAAGGTTTTATCGTCATCGCCGGGCAAATCTACTCTTACTGGATCTGCCCTTGCACAATCGATCTCATGACGGTACAGAAGATCTTTGCTGCCAAAATGCTGCAGACATCTGTCGCATATGTGTATGACATGATGATGATTAGTTAATGAAGATCTAACTAGCCGCGACAAGTTGCGAATCCAACAGTAATGGGAATTCCCACTGCTATCAGTATGCAGCAACATGTTAATGTGGTTATCGCGTTTGTCTGCAGTTAAGTGTAAGGGCCCGACAACTTCATTCCTACCTTTAATAAGATCCAGACCGAAAACATTTACTGAAATGCCTGGATTTTGCCTCTCGAATTTGGAAATATCTGCGAGTTTTACCGGAAACTCAATACCTGAGAAATCGAATTCATGGCTTGCGAATGCCTCTCTGTAATATTTAACTTTGTGTGCATTTTTATGCGGTGCCTGTACTTGAGCTGCAAGGAGAGTCCAAAGAAAACATAACTCGTCATTGTTTGCACATTGACTATAGCCATTTTTCTTTGGATATCAACTGGCAGAGCAACATGGGAAGACCCTCGATAGAACGGTTGAAAATGAGCAATGTTTATGTCGAGGGAAATTAATCTCTCGAGGGTTTTTCCAGAATCTCTCTCCTGAAACTCTTCCAATTTAGTCGTGATCTCCGATTTCACACAGATCTTATACCAATCAGGCAGGTGAGTGCTGGTTGTGACTTCACACATTTTGGTAAGAAAATACAAATTTGCGGAAACGATATTTAACTCCTTCTGAACTGCAAAAGATGTTGCCAGCCCAACCTGAACCTTTACAGCCGGGGTGGACCGGCAACTAACAATTTCGCGGACTTTATTTGCCAAAAGATCATAACATGCATCAATGAAGTTAAGTGGTCCAATAAAATTTTCAGAATTTTGAATGGTTCCGGTATAGATTCTATTTTTAAAAGCACTCTGCCTATCTTCAAGGATTAAGCGCGTTGCGTCTGGACACTCACCCCTCGTTGCTGCACATGATATATTTGGCTGCTGCTGCCTGCTAGGGCCTGCCACTCCTGAGCCCCGGCTGCTAGGGCCTGCCACTCCTGCGGCCTGCCTGCTAGGGCCTGCCACTCCTGAGCCCCGGCTGCTAGGGCCTGCCACTCCTGCGGCCTGCCTGCTAGGTCCGGGTGTTGGGTTTCGCCTATCGGTTGAGTCCGGCATTTCCCAAGGTCTCCACATAGGCGGAGCAGGTCCGGACTCGACGGCGGCATTCATGCCTGCGGGCGGCTCTGCAACGATAGAAACCAATGAGAATAAAGCGACATCTAATTACATGGAATGTATGAATAAATAACGAAGTGAAACGTACCATTCGGTTGTATGGAATGAGTCCTCCTAGGTTCCTCATACCGTGGAAAATCTATTAAAAAAGAAAGATAATTTAGGTCAAAACATTAAACACATTTTGTTAAATTAATTTTTATGTGTATTGTACTCACTATTAATTAAGTCTTGTTCCCAGTCATAAACATTTGTGGTAGGTAAACCATCATACTGTGCCATATCTATAAAAAAAATAAGCATTGGTTAAAAAACATGATGTAAAGAAAAAGGTAATTACAAAAATATAAAGTATAATGTACTCACAATCAGCTAATTCCTGTTCCAAGCCTGCACCAGATAAAGTCTCATGACTCGCTGGCTCTGCAAATTGCAAAACCCTGGGTGGATCAGAAGGACCTGAAACCGATGAGAATTAAGCTGGCATCCTAGCTACATGGAATGTAATAAAAAAAAAATAGCAAAGTGAGACTTACCATTTGGTTGCATGGAATGAATCCTCCTCCGTTTACTGGGCACGTTAATTTCATCACACTCCAGTAAATCTATGAAAAAAAAAGACATTTGTTAAATGAATTTTTTTTAAAGCATACTGTATTCAATATTAAGTTAAAACAGTACATGGATTTTTGTTAAATGAAAATTATACTCATGAAACGATAGAAAGCTATCAGAATAAAGCTGACATCTAATTACAAGGAATGTATGAAATAAATAACTTACCATTCATTTGCATGGGTACATCGTAAGTAGGGATACCCTCGAACTCTAGTTCTTCAGATGGTATATCTGTAAAAACAAAAAGTTAGGATAAAACGCAATGTTAATAAATGAAATTTTTATCAACAATATCAAATATTTAACAGTACATGGATTTATGTTAAATGAAAAATTATAAAGCTGACATCTAATTACAATTAATAAATAACAAAGTGGGACTTACCATTCATTTGTATGGGTACATCGTAAGTAGTGTAGGTATACCCTCAAACTCTAGTCCGTCAGATGGCGTATCTGAAAAAACAAAAAGTTTAAATGGTAACATAGGATAAAACGCTATGTTAATTAAACGAATTTTTTTAAAAAAAAAACTTACTGAGATATTTATCAAATAATTCCCAATTCCATTCGTTGGAACCGAAAACCAACAGACTTCCATCACTAGTGGCTCCTTCAGACAGTAAATCTAAAAAAGATAGCATAGTTTAAAAGACTACATAAATTTTGTTAAATAAATAAAATATGAATAATTAAAACTGGCAATGTATGAAAATAAAATAATTACCTTGCAGATTCACGTCATCGAGAGAAGGCAAATCTTCAATGCTTTGCGAAGACATTGTCTCTGTGTAAGTTCAGATACAACTGGCTTAGTTCCTGTTACGACGCTTCTTTTATAGAGGCCTGCACCCCAAGATAATGACTGTGAGCAGCGCCATCGTGGCTGCAGTGGCGGGGCGGGTGAACTACAAAGATAATTACGGTGACAGCGGCGCCGGCGTGTCTGCAGGGGCGGGGCGCGTGACCTACTAAGATAATTACGGTGAGAGGCGCCGGCGTGGCGCGTGACCTACAAAGAGCCAGGTAGATAATTATAGGCCAGAGGCCGCACAGTCGGCCGGGTGCCTAATTGTAGGGGAAGCGGCCGCAGGGGGCGTGGCGCGTGACCTACAAAGATAATTACGGTGAGAGGCGCCGGCGTGGCTGCAGGGGCGGGGCGCGTGACCTACAAAGATAATGACAGGCCGGTGGCGCCGTCATGTCTGCAGGGGGCGGGGCGCGTGACCTACAAAGATAATTACGGTAAGCGGCGCCGGCAGCCAGGTAGATAATGACAGGGCGGTGGCGCCTAATTATAGGGGGAGGGACGGGTGAGATAATTATGGGGAGCCAAACGTACATATCCTTACTACTAAGGTTGTAATTTAGAGGGGGTGGGGAGAAAGAAGAAAACGGAGAGGCTTATGCACAATGAAGACCCAACAGTAGTTGTAAACTATTTTTGATGTATTTTATTTTCTTTCCTTATGGCAACTAATGTAAAATATATAAACATATACAACGACAAGAATGTTTGTAGCATTCACAAATTTATGTCCAGTTGTTCCAGCCATGCTATGAAGGAAGTTGAAACACTGTCTATGGCACTTCCTTGATGATGTGCTCCACACTCTGGGAAGGGGCTCCGCAGTTACAGACAGGAGAATCCTGAAGTCCCCACTTAATGGAGCATGGCGTTGCATTTGGCGCGGCCTGTTCTTAGGCGATTTAGTTTGACCCACTGGTCCCTCTTCAGATGGAACTATTTTTGATGATGATGATTAAACAAAGACACAGCGGAAGTCATTGTGGATCAGCTTGTACTCTCGTGTTTGCCGCATAAATGTTGCTGGAAAGGAGGCGATACGATAGAAACCAAATACATACGATAACTGCCCGAAAGCAATTTAGTCGAAACTGTTCTTGATAGTCATGTTATTAATTCCCCTTAATAGAGCGTGACATTAATAATAATAATTGAAGACAGTTCTGGACGTGATGAAGCGTTTGATTTGTTTAACTGCTTCAAGGAGTCCCTCCCCTAGATTCTGTCCAGGGTTCTTCTTCTGCTGCTTCTATTCCTGCATCACAGGAAGCAGAAACTTAGACAAGGTCAGTTTGGATCCTGGAGGAAGGAAGATAGTGGAGGCGATATAACGATAAATCTGTGAAGCCTCATATAAACACTCATCTCCTACTGCGCATGCGCGGCGGCTATTATAGAAACCTCAAAACATGCGCTGTACGCTCTGTTTTTGGTGCTGTGAATATCTAATTTTCTCATACTTCAAAGTTTTTTTTATGATGCCAGCTTGTGTTGTATACAGTTGCGCAAACAGATCAGATGGGATAGAAACTGGAATAACGTTTCATAAGTTAAGTCACATTGTAATTATTATTCTTAAAGTGTTTGATAAGTAACTGCAAGAGTATGGCCTATCGCCATAAATTTATTCATTGCTCTCAATATGATGATGTCGTTTTCAAATATTTTTTGGTGTAGTGTAGGCAATCAGCATATGTTACTTCTTTGCACATAAAAAGCTAGCGTTATTGTAAAAAAGTGTTGAAAGTCTAATTTAAGCGGGTCATGTTTATACCACGATACAGTGAATATGGTATCCTGCATCCTTTAGTCCAGTTCAGTTTACACTGAAAGTCTACGATGAAATTAACTTTGATAATTTGTTCCGGGTGAACTACGAAACGTGATGAAGCAAACGTTGTTGTTACCCGAAATTTAGTTCGAGATGCATTTCATGTGTTAGGTGTATCTTCGTAGTTTGATTTTGTAGCGGCATTATTAATGGAAATGGGGGTAGGTTGAAATCCAGTCTGTACCAGAAGGGAGAAACAATTTATTTATTATTAGTTGTTACTAATTTCTTGAGCACCATGTTAGTGACACAACGGTTATCATGTATCGCAATGTAAACTACTCCCATTTAAGTTCTGACTTTTGGAGATAGCATATCTCGAGAACTAAGCGAGATATCGAAATTTTTTATTATTTACTTTCGATTTGTCTCGTTGTGTTACATTAGAATATATCATCAAATTGCGGTGCCACGGTTGTCGTATGATTCCCATGATGTGTTTGTGCCTATTCCCCGTGTTTTCTACGGCCATCCAATATGGCGACCTCCCTACCCCACTTCCCTCTACACGGCTTCACTCCAGTGCGTGGAGAAGGTCCCTTGCGTCGCCCCCACTATCTTCCTTCCTACATGGTTTGGATAAGGCAAGGATACCAACTTGTGCATTCAGATATCATACTTACAGATTTGCATCCAACCTTGATTGATGGTAAAAGGAGACAGTTGGATTTCATCAGATGTGTGTGTGTGTGTGTCAACACCGCGAGAATCACAATCCAGTGCAACAATAACAAATTCTGCGCACTCTCTCTCAAACTTAACGAGATCACCGAATGATGATTTCGCGGATTTAAAAAAAAGAATTTGGTGAAGTAGAAGACATCGAGCATAATACTGTGGAGCACTTATAAGATGAAGTTCTTGAGCATTTTCAAGAAAATTGACCTTAAAACACTCAAGCGTATACTTTGTATAAAAGTAACGTATGTAAAATGTTTTGTACGTAACGAATATTTTAGATAATAGGAAAAAAGATTTGCGTATAAATTATTCAGTCAAACATGTGCTTTGGCTTAGTAGCCGAGCGCACAGGTGATGCTGAGTCACAACATTAAACCAGACGTTCTTGTTATTACACACTCGTGCAGCGTTAAGCCAACGACCAGAGGAGAGTCTTTCACCTTGGATATCCTCATTTGGCTCTAGAATGTAGCTGACACATCATGTAATCCAGATGGGAGGGTGTGATTTGGTCAGCGTGGTTCATGATTTGATTGCCACAACTTAGTTTTGTCATAACTTCATACGTCATAACTTGTAGATACAAAGTCCTATGTAGTACGTTACTTATAATTATTCTGTTGTTTCGTAATTGTATTAGCGTAATTGCTATTTTGTTCGGCTATTCCTGTTTAAGTCTTTCTTTGAGTTTACTTCAACTATTCCACTTGCTCTGCTTATCTTTCTCAGCGTTGTGCAGGTAAAGGCGCATTCCCACAATCGCTTGTAACGAAGGCGAGACGGGACGGGACCTTATTAGCCGAAGGGTAGGGACGACCGCGGGCCGCAGGTTAGTCCTAGCTTACGTCGCCGCCTCCTCCGCCACCACGTTGCCTAGTGTCGTTTGGAACAGAGCACTTTAAAGCAACAGAAGGGGGTGCTCACCGCTGCTGCAAACCGATAGCAACAGCGCACCGCTACACACGCCTGTGATGTTTACCGACTCAGAATGGGTAGCTGCGTCTCGTCTCCGATAGCAGAGGCGGGCCCTGTTCCCATGGCGTGTGGTTGAGTATTCGTCCCT